>JAQFVV010000004.1:6476472-7147673 GCA_028023455.1 Epiperipatus broadwayi
GCGCCATCTGCTTTCAAGGTTCTTGGTAGCAGACGATGTAAGCTGCCAGCTAGCTTGTGAAAGGTTCCTGTGCGCACGCATGGTGAACAGCGCCACCTAGCGGCAGAAATAAGCGTCGTCTGCTTTCGAGGCCCCTACTCTGTATATTCTGTGTGAAAACACAGAAACAGCGCCTCTAGCGGCCACATGGCAGGTAGGGTTAAAGTACCATATTTTTTGTTAATAAGTTAATCCAAAAAAAAAGAAAATAAACTGTAAATATTGTAATTAATTTTTCCACAATTATTACTTTTTTTTAAAATAATAGTAATAAATAATAAAATGTAATTATTAAATAGATGTTTCCTAGCAGGCATTTTTTGTAAACATGGAAGGGGAGGGGAGGCAAAACTATAGATTTATCAAAAATACAGGCTGCCATATTGGTTTACTTTAAATCTCACAGGTACCTGTTGTTGTTTTTTTATATAATAAAATTTTTTGAATTTTTTTTTTAAAAAAAGACAAATATAAGATACACTATATAGTATTGTTTTATATATATATACAATCTTTCTTTCTTAAACACACACATATTCTTTTTATTTTTTAACTGTCTGCATTATTATGTTAATGTAGCATCAACAAATGCTTTGAGCATTAACACTGCATACAACAAGCTTGTTTATGTTTTTACATTTATTTAATAAAATTGTATATTAACTGTTATTTAATTTCATTTTTGATTAAATGTAAAATAAATCATTATAGATAATAAAACAGTTAAAATAATAGCTTCACTATATGCCATATATTGTATAGTATACATCTCGTCCAAATATATATATATAACCATGAGCGAGCAAGCAAATAGACAAAAAATCTCTAACAAAACATAGTATCCATTATATTAAAAATATCTGGAATACCTATATATCTTTATTAATAACGTGTAAACCAATAATTAATCAAAACTGTTTGTATCATCCCTACATGGGAAATCATTAATTAGTATTAGAATAGTCATGAAAAAAAATATTAAATCATTCCTCATGAAATCTCATGTTTCTGGAAATCAGTTGAGAATATCACCATTTTATTTGTTGTTCAAGAATGGACTGCAGTAGTTGCAAGATTTAAATGATATAACTAAAAAGGAAAATGTCTAACTATATTTTCACATTTCACAAATCAATAATTGACACACACAGAGAGAGCGTGGAAGAGAGGAAGAGAGAAGGGGAGGAAGAGAGAGAGAGAGAGGGTGAAAGCAAGGGAAAGAAAAAAGAGGGAGAGGAAAAAGAAGATAAACGCACACACACAGCTATCTGTATTTTAGCATTATTATCTAGACATATAATATTATCAAGAAACAATATTTAGACAAATCTCGTTCCTGAAAATAATCATTTTATAATTTTGCTGACTTTGCAGAGTAATGTTTAGATCAATAAATATCACAATATAACTATTCATATCATAACAGTTCCACAATCAATTTACATAATTGGAGAAAATAGACCATGGATAAGTTTGTTTTAATGATCTACTAATAATTAAAAATAGTGGAAACAATTTATCGAATCATATAATAAGCTCACAGCCATTCATTATCCATTTCTTGTGTTGAAGGTATATATATTCATACCAGAAAGCATTATTCTTGAAATAATAGCTTAACTATAAATGTTCTTGTGAAACTCATAATGAAGTACTTTGAAAGACACAGGATGAATGTTGACTTGGAAAGTGGTTTTTTTTTCCTCACAGTAACTCTGTTTTTGTTTTTTTTTTGGTTATAATAATTTACAATGTCATTAGACTCTCTCAATTAACATCTATTTTTCATCACGTATTTTATTTTCTCACTTTTACCAATGCAGTTATTATCTTTTAGATTTCAATCATGAAACATCAACCAATTAATATGTTTGGTCGTTGATGTTCCAGTTAATCAGACCTAATAATTTGAAATTTTAAAATTTATGCAGATCTGATATTTCTTCTCAGAAGCTTATGAGCCAACATCAAATTCCTATCAGTTAATCCTAAACAACTTTTGCATTATATCATATCAAGATTAACCCAATATATTCCAAAACAAAAATATATCATTAATTTTCTGCCAGATTAAACAACAACGAAGAATTATAAAAAAGGCTAATATAAGTCAGTAATAGTTACAAAAAAATATTACTTTAAATGTTAAATACTATACATATATATATATAGAATAAGATCAATTATGTATATGTATTCAATAATTATAAGCATACCCACTCAATAGTAATCAACTATAAAAAAAAATTTTTTTTTCATAGACAATTTAAAAATTAAAAAGGGTTTGAATTAAAAAATACTCACTTAAGTCCAGCTAAAATCTCCATCGCTGCATTAAAATTTCCAATATTCCAACAACTACTAGCAATCCGTAAAATACAGGACAAGACAGCTTTGCGATCTTCATGAGTTGGTTGAGAAATAATGATATGAGTTACCCATGAACTTACCTTTAAAAAATATTCGCAAAATTAATTTCAATATTAAAATAAATAAATCAATCAATTACAACAACAACAGCAATAAAAAGACAATTTAAATATATATATAACTATAAGACATGGACTAAAATAAAATAATGAAAAAGACTGGGTAATAATGGCGACGAAGATAAGACATTTTTTTTTGCTTAAATAATTCTGTTTTAGATAGAAAATTCACATATAAATACTTAATATTAAAAAAGTATAATTCATTTTTTGCTTCAATTTGCTGATTCATGATAATTTAAAAGTGCTTCCTCCTATGTTTTAATTAATATTCAAACAGAAATTCAAAGTTCAAGTAGATTATAAACACACACACACACACACAAAGAGCAACGTTTTATAATTTATTAAATAATTTAATTAAAAGAAATGATTAAAGAGAATTATCTCTAAGGAGTACACAAGCTAAGCACTATACTTTAAAGTTCAACAAATAGTTATATCTATCTGCCTTTCCCATGACCTGGAATTCAATTCTTGGCTGAATAAACCTGTGAAATTTTTTTCAAGTCATTAAGTAGATTGTAAATTTTATCAATTAATAACTGCCAGATTTCTGATTAATCTGGATTAGAAATGAGTGAAGATATGCAGACTAAAAATAAAAAACAACTGTAATATAACTTAGCAGTCACATCATAAATTTATTAATTTGACAATTCTGTTCTCTTCATTGGCCAGCTATTCAATTTAACATATTTCTTCCCATATCTTATATCATCTAGCAAGATCAATCTTTTCCTTCCTTTCTTCTGGTTTCCACTCACCATTTCTTTAATAACATCTGTTAACTTATTCTTTCTTCTTAGTATATGTCTGATCAAATTTCTCTTTCTATCTCTAATCTCAATATTCTTTTTTCATTTAAACTTTTCAAAACATTTTCATTCGTCATTTTAATCTTCCAACTAATTTTTTCCATCCTTTTCCATAACCACAAAATATTTTCTTTCTCTTAATAAATGCCTCCTTTGTATTCTTTTAATATCATCTTCACTTCTTCCATCATCACCCAACCAATTATCCAAATATCTAGATTCATTTACCTGTCAAACTATATTATCATGGGTTTCATTTTGCAGTCTTTTTGTATTCTCCCTACCCATAAACACTTGGCCTTCTCAATATTAACATACATGCCATATTCCACACCTTGTTCCTCCAATTTATTCAACATATTCTGAAGATTCTTTTCATCTTAAAGTTATAATAGCCACTCGACTGCAAATCTTATATATTTTATTATTCTATCTCCAATATTTGCTCCTCCACAGTCAAAATATTTATTTAATATGTCCTTGAGATAAATATTAAAAAGCACAGGTGACATACTGCATCCTTGCCTAATTCCTCTTTCTATATTCACTTCATCAGTATAAGCTCTAATTCTTATTCTTTGCCCAATATAATATTCCAAATCAATTCTCTCTTTCCAAAATATTCCTTTATTTTTTAAGATGGTCATAAGTTGATTCCAGATTACTCTATCAAATGCTTTTTACAAATGCACAATATATATATCTGCAATTGTTCTAACAACACCAATAGCATTTCTTGTACTTTCCCCTTTCTGAAAGGCAAGCTGTTCTTCAACATATTACCTTCCCATAATTTGAGTTAAAATCCTCAAAAGAACTTTAGAAACAGAAGATAATAAATATATTATCCTGTACTCTTTACATTTAACAGCCTTCTTCTTTTTAGCAATTGGAATCATTATAGTCCTCAAAAAATCTTCAGGCTAAACTTTACTATTATATATCAAATTGCAAAGTGTAACTATTTCCTTCATAGTAATTTCTACTACTTGTTTCAAAAATTCTAAAAATATTGTATCAAATCTGACAACTTTAACATTTCTTATTTGTTCACTCAACTTTATTATTTCATCTGTCAATATGTCCATACCTTATCATTTATTTCAACGTCATTTTCATGTTCATAATTAATTGAATTATTTCTTTTCTAAATAGATATTGAAGATATTCTTTCCATCTTTTCAATATCTCTTTCCATTCATATAAGTTATTTCACTTGTTTACCATTTCTAATTCTATCAAATACCAGATCTTTTTTTTTCTTACCTGTTGAAGCATTTCTCTCTGTCTACATTATTGTTGCAACCATTTTTCTTTTGCTAAATCCATAGTTCATTATTAATTTTTTTATAGGCTCTTTGCCTTTCCTCAGTGTTCCTTTTCCAACACATCTTCCATTCATTCAAGATCATTTAGGTTTCTTTAACAAATAGTTTCTATTTCATTTTTAATATTCCTTTTTTAATCCTACACCAATGCTTAACAGATCTATTTATACATTCACCATCTTTATCAATTCTTTTTATTATATTTTCACATATTAAACTAAATCTTCCTTTCTTCATTTCTCTCAATTTATCTAAATCCCATCTTACATATCTTTTTTCTCTTTTTATTGTTTTTTAAATTCAATTTTAATTTAATAATAACTAAATTATGATCAGAATTTATATCAGCATCAAACAATGCATGCAAATCTTTAGTAGCATTCTTATATTTATCCTGAATCAATATAGTTTACCTGATATGGTTTTTATCACCTACATCTTTCCATGTATACAATCTTCTTGAATAATTTTTAAATGCAAGTGTTTGCATCTGTTCTTGTTACAAAATTCCATAAGCCATCTACCATTTTCATTTCTTTGTCTAATACTATAATACTCAACAACTTTTCCTTCCTTATCTTGCCTCACAACAACATTCCAATCACCCAATAGCAAAATACATCCATTTTTTCCTTCATGTTGTATATTTCCTATTGCTCATCAATTTCATTATTACCATGACTGATAGTTGACATATAAACTTAATTTTAAAAAATCTAAAAACGTTATATTTAATACAAAGCCTGTAAGTGTATATATAGATTTTAGGGTTTAGTCACATAGTGAAAAAACCATGGTTAGCAATTCTATTAATAAATGCATACAAATCTTTTTATGTGTAAAACAAAATTCTGTATATTTTAGTATCTATATTACAAAGCTAATTGCAGGTAATCATTCATATGGCAACAATAAATGATATAATAAATGAAAAATATTAGTATTCTTTTGTTTTATGGTTTTTATTCTATTTATATAAATAGACAGTGGCGAAACTTCATTTTTTTTAAATTTAAAAACCTAGCCTTAAATTATCAGAATTCCCCTGCCTTTATTTCCATTAGAAAATTTGAACAGGAACTTTTGTTCCTTAGCCAATTGCTTTGCCTCACAGTATCAAAGAAATTAAAATTAGAACTGCAATATTTTTTAAGCTTTTAACAAAAAAAAAAAAAGATTTATTTCTGAATTATCAATCATATAGCACATCAGTGAGGAGCCTTGGATCTGAGAGAACTGCACCTAGATCTTAGGATCTAATGCAACCCTCCAGAAGCCACCTTATCTCCACTTAACTACAAAACTATGAGTCTTAAACTGAAAACACCTTAATGTTTTCAATCCAAGCCCACCAGCTTATGTAGCCATATGGGTCTGAACTAAGTTCAGTACCATACATTTTGATGTCTTTGGTTCTTTAATAACCATAGCCACCACTATCCTATTAGGCAGAATTAGTTTTAAGCCAATAAACATCACATGACCACCACTTCTTATGCTTGCTAGTCATGTGATGTTTATTGGCTTAAAACTATAGTACTACTAATAACACCAAGACAGTTTTAAGAAAACTTGGATTGCTAGAATAAAAACCGTAGAACATTTTCAGATAATCTATATTTTTGATGCATTCAGATAACTAAGATAGAATTGTCAATATTTTAATAAGCTAGATAATTCAAATAACTGTAAAAAACCAAGTATTTGGTAAAAGATGGTATATGTAAAAATAATTTATCTCCATCTCTTCCAATTTTTTAAATATTAAATACGATAGTAGTGACACCTAGATTCTATGTATTTCTTTCTTTTTATTTTCAAACAGTTTATAATATGGTTGAAAAATTTAAAAATGATATTAAGTTATCAGAATATTAAGTAATTCTACAACAGAAATGCCATAGAACATATATATATATATATTGTTTCTAGTTTCTTTTCTATGAGTGCTGCTGAATCTTTTCATAACCTAATGCACTGAATTTTCTGCTATCATAAATCAAATTTCTTCTATATATTCATTTAATGAATATGAATAACATTTCTACCTAACTGTTTTCCACAAATTAAGCTTTTTATTTTAATTAAAACGTTTTGCTCTTTCTATATATTAACCACATTAAAAAACTAGTCCATCCAACAACCACTACCCAAACCAATCTAGTCAATCATCCCCCCAAAAGTTCGTTAACACTCATTCATCCAACCTTTAAAAAAACATAACTAATATTTCAGTTAATAACCAACTTTGAGAAGAAAGACTGTTTCATGATTTTGAATGCAAAGATTAAAAGATCATAACTCACCATGATGGCTGATAAATAGTGGAGAGCAGTCCATTCATGTTTGTTTATTTATGTGAATAATTAAAGACAAACAACAACTGCAATGATAAGAAGATATAGAATAGAAATTTGCTCTGTTCATGTTTTTTAAAGCCTCAAAGGTGAATCAAAGAGTCTCGTTTTAGCTAATAGTAAATCCCTTTCAGATATTAAAAGAATTAGGAACTGAAATAGATGTGGACTTGAATGTATTGCTAAAGAGGATGATAACAGTTGTATAAAAAACCAAGGAAGAGACTACATAAGAAATGGATGAATGAAATAAAAAAGTCAAAAAAGTTTTAAATGATTGTTTTATTTTTATTCACTTTTTAAGACAATAGCTTTAGACTTTCACATGACAACTCACCATGCCATCCCCACCCAATCACACATATGTTGAAAAGAAATAATCACCAATATACGTATTTCTGCTAAATCAGCAATCATCAGTTGGTCCAGATTACCATCTCCACCCATATATACAATCAGTGTTCAGCTTTATATTAAGATAGCCAATCTTTATACTTTAATGGACATGCTTCAAACTACTCTAACCCACAACTCTTCAACCATCCATTTCATTGAAAGTCTGATGATGGAATATTCAAAGCCCACGTTCCATCATCAGATTTTCCATTTCATTGAAAGTCTGATGATGAAACGTTCAAAGCCCACATTCCCTCATCAGATTTTCAATGAAATGGATGGCTGAAGAGTTGTGGGTTAGAGTAGTTTGAAGTATGTCCATGAAAGTATGAAGATTGCTATCTTAATATAAAGCTGAGCACTGATTGTATATATGTGTGGAGATGGTAATCTGGACCAACTGATGATTGCTGGTTTAGCATGAAATACATATATTGGTAATTATTTATCTTTTCAACATGTGTGTGATCAGGTGGATCAGCAATATGAGATGGCATGGAGAGTTGAGGGTCATGAGAAAGTCTGAGTTCGAATCCCTTATATATTACATTAGCTTTATTAAATTTAGGCAATAATAATTATTAATCTTTCTTTTCCCACCTATCTGAGAATATTTTTAAATTTAACACAATTCTCAAAAAAAAAAAAAAAAATCTTGATTGTTTTACATCTCCATCTCTTTGTCTTTAGACTTTTTTTTCCAAAAAACAAAAACAAAACATACAGTCTATTTTTTTGTCATTTTTCTTCAAAATGTATTAATATTGAAGTTTTTTAAATTTTATTTTATCTAAAACTTGATATTGTTTATCTCTTATATTTTACAAATTATATAATATGCATTAAATCTATTTTCTTTCTAATTAAATTTTTTTAAAAAGCGTGTACATTATTTAAATGTCTCTTTCTATATTCTTTTAAAACAGTTATTAGTTATTTATTAAAGATAGAAACTACATATCAGATTAAACTATCTTCTCCATATATATTTTTTGTTCTATTTCCTAAATATTCACAATCCCCTTCTCCATTGTGTATTCCAAAATATACTTCATAATTTCATTGTTCAAATGTTTAATCCAATTCGTATTTCTTTTCATAATTTCATCAATAATTAATATCAATTTACTATTTTCAATACTTTTGCATTATTTGCATTACTAATATTTTCAATTTATCTTTTTTTATTATTATCCAGTTTCATATCTGTGAGGCCATCACCTTTATTTTTTTTTACAAGTTGAAACCTTGCTTCATACAAACACAACAACAAACAAACATTTTAACAAGCCAAACTTATGCTTTAGCCATTATAATTTTCTATAATTTCTCTACCATCACTTCTGTAAATTAACCAATTTTCTAAATATTTAAAAGCAATAATTTGTTCCATAATTTCTCTTCATATTTGGTCTTATTGCTTTATACTTTAATATTTATCTTAGTGGCAATATATGCAATTATTTACTATTTCATTTTTCAATATATTCTTTAAATTTAAACATTTTAATGAATTCTATTCCATTTAGGTAGCGCACCTAGCAGGTGGAAGAAGCATTTCTGCTTTAGGGGGGCCCTACCTTGTATATTCTGTGTGCGAACACAGAAACAGCGCCTCTAGCGGCCATCGAGCACCTCGGGTGAAACTACCTCCATTTAAAATTCTCTTTCTTGATATCAATATTATTTGAATAAGCAGCTTTTTTTTATTAAAATGAAATCAGTTTTATTTCTACTTTAAAGACACTTATCACTCTATAAGTTTAACCATTTGCCTTTATGTTTCAATATATATTTTAAAAAATCATATAGATATATACTAACTACAATCAAAGTTTTACACATTTTTCATAGACTTTCAACTTCACAAAAACCTATTATATAGAAAATAAAAAGTCTCTTAATAATGATAAGAAAAGTTTGAAAATCCTTTTAAAAGAATGAGATCTAATGTATACGAACTAATAAAGACAAATGCTCAAATTTTCATCTAAAAAATAAGAAAACATTTTAGTTTAAATTTAACCCCTTTTATAACAATAGACCAAAATACAAACCTAATCCCTGCTATTTATTAGCAAGCTTAATGCATTTGCTTGACTTATCTAAAGCTAAATTTGGAATATTTATTTTACTCATCTGTCTGAGATTAATTAAATCTAAAATAATTTCTAAACCTTCTTGGAAAGGTGACTAGTATTATTTGGGTTGTGAGGCAAACACTTCATGGAAAACTTTCTTAATATTAGCATACATTACTAGTAAATACTGCGATCCTATTTGAAAAAAAAAGTGCCTTTATTAAACATCTAGATATTCAAACTATTACTATGAGAAATATTACTAGTGTACAAAACTCTACTCCCTCGCACTGGTTTATATCACAGATATCATAATAAATTAAATTGTTATTAATTATTTATTTATTATTTTAACATATTATGTTTTATTATTGTTTATCACAATTTATAATATCATTTATTTATTTATTTTATCTTTGCTTTAATTATCTACATAAACAATTATTTATAGACAGGCTTATATTTTAAATTAAGCTATTGCAATAAATCATTATGAAAATGATGCTTTTATCAAAAATTTCCAGATGGTTGCAATATTTATAGTTATTTTGTATCGTAAGAGGTATAACATTTAATATTTTTATCATTATTTCCATTACATTTATTTTTAGTTATTGAAGAAAAAAAAATCAAGCTTTCAATTTTTTTTAAAGCAGTCATTTCTCTAATAATTATTATACTTTTATTAATGCATTGCATAATATAGTATATGAAAAGCTTTTAAAAACACAATGCAGATCAGGGCCTGTGCTAATTAATACACTTGTATGCATATGAACATTTTCAATACTTATTGTTATTATGTATTAATAATGCTTTCACTTATCATAAAAATATGAAAAAATGGATTACTTTTTATCTCTCTGCATCATTAATCATCTATATATTTATTTTATTTTAAATAGTAATAATAATAAAGTGTGTAACTAAATGCAAAAATAAAATGAAAAGAATTGTTAAAATATTTTGCTAAATTTGTTTATCTAATTTGCCCAGATTTTATCCCAAGAGTTTGTGTTTAATTAGGAAATATCACTAAAATACTAAGAGAAGAAAATGTAATACCGCTTATGTTTAAAGAAATAATTTTTTTTTTTTTCATATGTCAAAGCGTTGACCGGGAAGCGAACCCTGTCCAGACGCTTGGAAAGCAGCTATGCTAACCACTAGGCCACTAACGCTTGACAAGAAAGAATTTTTAAGAATTAAAAATACTTGTATAATTTAAAAAGTAAATTGTAATATCAAATAAAATACAGCAAACTTTGTAATCATTATAAATTTGTTTAACTCTTTATTTATCTCTTATTTTATTTATTATTTGTTTAAAATCTTTTTTTTAAATAAAATAAAAAAGATGACAATAGGACAAAAAAATGAATTAATATTGGATAAAATATATAATACTTTAAAATAAAAACAGCATGGATGAAAAATTTAAATCATAAATTTTGAAAGTAATCTCACCTTTATCAATGCCTTTCTTTATTTTTCCTTTATTTATATAATGTACCCTCATTTGCTTTATAATCCCCTTAAAAGTTTTTATAAATTTTTGGTAAAATAAAGCACCATAAAAATATTTGTTAAACATGCAAATAGAAGTTGTCAATATTTTATAGATGTAATATATAATCCATATATTTTTTGGATTTTTTTTCACAAAGTATTATCTATATTATGGCATATGTGCTGCCATTATTTAAAAGGGTATGTTTTTGTTTTATTTAAAAAAATAAAATGTTTCCTTTTCACTCTTATTAAGAGCAAATTAATATAAAATTCTATGCTTAAATTTGGAGAAAAAAAGATGTTTTGTAATGTTTATCATGAAAACTGTTTCATGGGAAATTTCAAAACTTGGAAGTGAAAAATTGCAGAAATGTTTTAAAACTGTTAAATCCATATGATAAATAATAAAATTCTTGTATTTTTATATTTGATCTGATTATGAATTTTTAAATATTTTTAGTATTTTTTATATCTATTTTTAAAAAATGGAAAAAAAAAATGGATTGAGTTATAGAAACTTTTTTTTTTTTTCAATTCTCTTAAGATTTTCTTTATTTTTATGATCAAAGTTGTAATTATTTATATACTTTTAAAGTTTGGATCATGTAAAATTATATGTTTATTCTCTTCTTAACCTTTACATAAGTAATTATATATATATTGAGCCGGATTGATTTCCGATTCAATGGTTTTATTACTAAAATTAAAAAGAGAAAACAACTTATTTTCATTAAATGTCTAAAGCTCAATTTTTTTTATTATTATTTAAAACACATACAGCATTTATATTTTAAAATACATTATTTAATATTTATAAAATTGATTGTAAAATAGTTTACTTTCACTGTCTGTTTTAATCAATTTGATTAAAAACAGGCAAGCTTGCTAATTATATATTCCTGTTGCTTTTATTGTAATTATTTTTAAAGTTAATTCTAAAAAGCAGAGATTTAGTTTTGTATTTATCGTTTTTGTTTCAATTATCCCTGGTTGGAAGTCTTAAATTAGATTGAGCGGGAAATTAATATTTGCCCTGCCTGGAATATAGAATGGACACTAATGAAAGTTTTGCGTGGGAAATGTAGTGAGGCAACGATAACCTGCCAATTTTTGGAGAGAGAAGAGATTCATTATTAGATACACACTTGGATTATGTCCTGCAAAGAGATACCATTGTGAGTAGCTGTTTGGACGTTTAATTCCTACTAAAAACTTAAATAATTATTGACAAACTTCATTGCTGTGCAAGATGTCAAAATCCACTGCTGTGGGTTTTGCCATCATTAGAATGTCTGGCTAATTTAAACAAAGGACGGACCCACACCTACCAGCTCTTCTTCAGTCATGCCATGAACCTCTAAAATAAACACTGCCTCTACCTTGCCGCTGTCAAAGGACCTGAAAGATGAACTATCATCAAAAGTGTGCACTCGTCACTAAATCACTAGAACTCTGCCTTACCGTAAGCTAAACTTTTTCCTATTCTAGCCAGGGTAAATAAATTGTGTTTAATTAAATCTCCACTCAATCTAATGATAAATATGTTTTAAAATGGTATTAATTGTTTTTAATTATTTACTATCTATATGTACTTTTTCTAGTATTAAAAGTGTGTCTTGGAATCTTAGTTTTAAGATTCCAAGTTTGTTTGCAATTTTCGTTTATCAGAGGATGCATTAGGAGATTGTATTTTATATGTTTAATATATACCTGATTATTTCGTTAACTATTACAAAACGCATTGGCAGTTTTCGTAGTCTTTATTTATTCACCTGCCCTTAGTTGTAAAATAAAGAATGTTTAAGCATGTTTCGTTTGCGCTTTTTGTGCAAACAACAAAATTCTTTTTGCTGGCTATTTGTCAAGTTATTTCTTCGGGTTGTCTAAAAGTAGTCATTTCTTTCTGGATTACGTAAGATCATAATCAAATATCTTTTGCTGTCTTGTGAGATCAACCACGTTTACATTGAATGTAGTATTACACGCAGCAGTCCTGCGGCGTTTTAACGACAGTAATTAGAATATTACTGCACGGACGTCCGCGCTGGTTACGTTGATTTCCAGCGGGACAGTAACTGTTTTATTATCCCTGATTCAGGAAACTAGGGTTGTTGTTTGTTTTTGTAATTTTATAACTGGCCAGCAAGAAGATATTATCATAACCATTTCTTATATTTTAAGTGAGAGAATTTTATTGCCAAAATGTTTAATGCCTTCATGTTTGTCGTACTCTTGTGCACTCTCTGGTAAATATAAATATGTTAACATAAGTCACTTTTATATTCGTGGCTAGATGTTTTTACTATATTGTCTAACTTATAAAATTAATAAATTGTTTAAATTTATTTGGCAGACGTTTGTCTTTGTGCTTTGATTTCTCACCTGTCTAAATAATATTTAAGATATCTTGTTCCTCCCTGAGTGTAATTCGGTGCCTTTTGATTCGCATATCCTGCCCACCCTAAAATAAATGTCTAGTTCCTATTTTCGGACTAGTGGCGCCCCCGGGGTCAGTATATGAGAATCTCAAAGATCTTTCTCCCGTTACAATATATTATTGTTAATAATGCAGTGAAAAAAATTATATTTTAAACACACTATTATTAATAATATTATTATTAACTAAAGATGTATAAAATTAATCTTATAAAAGAAACTTCAAATTAGTATCTAAAAACTATGTATCTCAATGATGTAGAATAGTTATAATCATATTGAAGAGATGCAATCTACAGCACCTGCCACTAGTTATTCAAACTGCTTTTGAACAGAGAACTTCTTATATCTTTAGACAAAGAGAAGTGGAATATATATATATTAGCAATATAGTCTATGTATTTTCATAAGAAAATAAAATTAAAAGCTGCTTGTGATATACTGTATGATTTTTGTAGCTTTAGATTACCCATTTTAAAATATTCATCTGAGTTGGTAATAAATAATTCACTCTAAACAAAAAAGAAAACTGCTCATAAGATTATGCAACATTTTAGTTGGTAAGAGTTCTTATAATTTTCATTTGTTTTATTATCATGATAATAATAAGTAAATACTGATTTGCTTTCTAGATTGCTTATGGACTACTATCAGCTCCCCTCTGGTTAGGACTTGATGAGCTTCAGACCAGCAAACAGTCTTTTAGAACATATTTGCACAGGCTAATTGATTTAATTTTGAAGTTGACCTAGTCTCCAAGTGAATCAAAACTCCAGTAACAAAGAAAAAATTTCAATTTCCAGATTCAAACTTCATCATTAGCATAGCACACAAATATACAACCCACTACATCCTAAGAGCTTTCATGCATATATATATATTGTACTGTTTATTTATATATGGTACAAATATATTGGCATTTGTTAAAAGCTTAAAAAAAAAAAAAAAGTAAATTTAAAGATCTTTTAAATGAACACATTTTAAATTTTTTTTTAGTTTGTGTAATTTTTTTTAAAACGTACAATGAAAGTTAAATTTTTTGTTCATATTTTTTTATGTAATTAAAAATAAAAGTTAAAATTGAAAAGAATAAAAGACATACAGATTACAAATCCAGATAAACTAAAGAAAAGAGAATTCCACACGCAGATTACAATCAGTAAAAACTTTTTGGAAGCTAATTGAAGATGGCAGAAAGACTTTATAAAAAGGAGAACTTTGTAACAGAAAAATACAAAATAAATGTATAAGCTTATAATATACTAGTAATAGACATTCGCAGATTTATCATCCAAAAAACTTTATGTAAGAAACTTGAGTGAACTTCAAAATCGTTAAACTGTTTTAATTAGTTGATTAATGTCTGGATTAGCGTGTATATGATCTCCAATTTTATTAGTAATTTATCTTTTAAATATTTTAATTTGTTTGAATAAAATATGTTACTTTTATCAACTTTTCATTGTGCATTATTAATGATAGTTTATTAGCATTTAAATGTGTAATTTACCTTTGGCAATAGTTATTAACTACGCGCCAGGTGTAATATTCTCTGAAAAACAACTAAGTTACGGAAAATCAAAACCCGGATGTGCGACATGACGGATTTCAGCAGATTCTTGCATAAATCCTGGCACCCTGTTAGAATAAATAAAAAAGCTGATTCTGCTGGCAGCGTAAATTGCAGTAATTAGTAGGCCAGTTATTCAGTAAATATAGCTATGCTTTTAGAAATATGAATGAAATATTTATATTTTCTGTCTTCATAGCTTGATTAACTTTCATTTCATAGTGTGTAAAAAAAGGGCCTACCAGAATCTATCAAAACGTGAAAAATGTTACAATATATATATATGCAATAATGCATGTTTTTATGGCAATTTGTAAGTTATGTATGCTAAAATGCATTTATATAATAAATGTATATAATCAGCTTTAATAATAAAACATAATATGTTAAAATAATAAATAAATAAGTAATAATTTAATTTATTATGATATCTGTGATATAAACCAATGCATAATTTTTAGAACTGAAATATGGATTGCAAACAACTTGTCTTTTTATTAATTTTACTAACATACACAACATACATAACTGTAACATCGGCGAAATCAACATTTTCTTTAAATTAAAAATAATATGAAATGATTGTTTCATTTACTTTGTACAGTTCATATTAAATACTACTAATTATATATTAAAAACAAAATGTTCCATTGAGATAATTTTATTTGTAATGTTATGTTAAACTGTTTTCTGTTAATACACTTTTATTTTAAATAATAATTTTAGTATTTGGATCTGCAATGAACACAAGCCTAATATGGATCACAATTGGTGTAAACAAAACTATTTACAAAAAAAAATAAAATAGAAATTTTACTGCTTTTATCTGAAATGTTAATAACTCAAATAACTGTCCTTAAGAGCCTGCTAAATGATTACCATTTTTACTTTATTATCTTGTAAATATAGAGGATGTGAACTCAGATTTTCAAGCACACCCTTCAACTATCCACAGTATCTCATACAACTAATCACACACATGTAGAAAAGATAAATAATCACCAATATGCATATTTCGTGCTAAACCAGCACTCATCAGTTGGTCCAGATTATCATCTACCACACACACATATAATCAATGCTCAGTTTATATTAAGATAGAAAATCTTCATACTTTAATGGATACGCTTCAATCTACTCCAACTTCTAACTTTTCAGCCATCCATACTGTTGAAAATCTGACGGAAAGCCCAAATCCTGCACTATATTTACAATTAAATCACCTATATTTATAATTAAGCTCCAGATATGTGAAGAGTGCCTGCATTTCAAATATTTATTATCTTGTAGTAAAATTTATGTATGCACTAATATATGAATCATTTAATCATTTGTTTGCATCAAATCTATTTTATTCAGTTAAAAAATAATAGTTTAACGATAAAAAAATATATGAAAGGTAAATTTCTCTAATATGTAAGTAACTTGATTACATATATAAAACATTAATTTAGAAAGGATTTTCTGTTAGTAGTTATAAAAGATTTGTTTCCTTAATAATTTATACATGTGTGTTTAAAAAAACAACACATTTTTTTTTTTTAAAAAAAGCTTTTGATAACTTTTTAAAGTATTCATTTTAAGTAGAAAAGAAGGTGGTTCCATCTTTTTCTTGTATTTCTGGCTTGTGTTTTTGAATTGAGAATTCCATATGCAGTCATTATTACATCTGATTGGCTGTCACAAAAGCATTTTTAAGGTGCATCTGTCAGAGGTTTCATCCTTTCATATTATTATTATATCATCTGCTTGCGCTTAATAAATTTAATATATTTACATATTTGAAAATTGCTTCATAATAAATCGAAAGATTTCTCATTGTTTATTTATATATATAATATTTAGTGAATTAAATGTGAAGGTGTTTTAAGCTTCATGCTCTTAGTTCAGAATATTTGAGTCTGGCTTATTTATATGTAAATTTAAGTAGAGAAAAAGATGGTTCCATCTTTTTTTCATATTTCTGGCTTGTTTTTGAATTCAGAGTTCCAAGTGCAGTCATTATTACATCTGATTGGCTGTCACATAAGCATTTTTAAGGCACATCTGTCAGAGGTTTTAGCCTTTGACGTTATTATTATTATTATTATATCATCTGCTAGTGCTTAATAAATTTAATATATTTACATTTGTTACTATCATTTCATTAGATTTGAAAATTGCTTCATAGTAAATCATAAGATTTCACGTTGTTTATTTATATATAATATTTAATGAATTAAATGTGAAGATGTTTTAAGCTTCATGCTCTTAGTTCAGAATGTTTGAGTATGGCTTATTTATATATAAATTTAAGTAAAGAAGGTGGTTTCATTTTTTTCTCATATTTCTGGCTTGTGTTTTTGAATTGAGAGTTCCATGTGCAGTCATCATTACATCTGATTGGCTCTCACATAAGCATTTTTAAGATGCATCTATCAGAGGTTTCAGCCTTTCACATTATTATTCAATTTGTTATAAATTAAAAGACAAAAAAAAAATATGCTTGATTTCATTTATAAAGTATTTACCTAAAAGGAGAATGTGTAAATAGGGGGGAAAATGCCATGTGTGTGTGCGTGGTGGTGGTGGTGGGGGTTTACTAAGTCACAGGAAATTATATATCTACATATTTATAGAATTAAAAATAAATGAATTTCTATGCAAAAACTTCTGAGAAATGGAACAGTGTGGAAGTTATGAAACATTTGATATGTGAATTTAAAAATAATTTATATTTGATTATTATTGAGTAGTAAATTGAAATAACTACATATGCCAGAAAAAGTGTTTCCTTATTCAACTGTTTTGCAGAATTATGAATTCAACTCCATCATAAACAATATGTATCTTAATTTAAAACAAAATATAATAGAACCATGAACTACACCATATTTTATTCCAAGTCCGCTCATATACAAACATATATAATGTATAATAGCTACACTTTGTTGATAAACATAATTCCAATGGAATAGATATTGTTTATTGAATTGCAAATGTACAGTACTTTTCAACATGCACACACATATATAACAGATGCTTTTTTATAATACAATCTATCTTTTAGATATAATATCATAAATGACAGAAATAGATAATGGAAGTGATGATTTTATACAAAGCATTATATATAGAGAGCTTGCAAAACAAGCTCTTAATAAGCTTTGAGAATATCCTCAACCCCAGACCGTTTTCTGCTTCTGATGTCATCAATGAGGTGCCAGTATATTCATAATACTAGGACAACATTTATATAACATTTATAAATACGAGCTTTATTAGAATTAAGTCATGTGACAACTGACTTGATTTTTTTTATCATAAAGCATTATATTGGGATTATTTTAAATTATTTTTATAGTTTTTGTTAAAATATATATATTTAACTTAAAGAGTTTTTTTTTTTAAAAAAAAAAAAGAAATATAATTCTGTGTTTAAATTAATGTTATTATGCTAGATAAATGTTCTTTTAAAATCTATTATTTAGAATGAAAATTGGGAAAAGCTTAATATATGTGAATATTCAATGTTTTTTTTTTTGTCTGTGGAAAAAAATAAATTGAAAGTATTGATAATATACACTTTGTTATTGCCTTCTTTCAATATTTTTTTTTTTTTGCAAATAAATAATCTTCTTTCAAAAATAGACTTAGAAATACATGTCTCCCCTAAGAAGTTTTGCAAAAAATCATAAGTGATAATTTTATGTAATGTATTAAATTGGGGTTTTATTTTAAATCTTATATATACACACTTCATGTTCACATGTTAAAGAGATAATATATTAAAGTACATCAAAGAACTAATATCTGTTGGCTATAAATATAGAAACATAACCAAAAGAATAGCACGGTTCCAAGTGAAGATAAATCAGCAAATCAAAATCAGAGATAATAAACCACAAATAACGATACCATATATACCTAACATTGCCAAACATTTAGTCAAAACACTATCAAAAGAATTTACTGTTGGCTTCCGCACTTCAATCAACACCAACAGACTCATAAACAACTCAAAAGACAAACTAGATCCCAAATCAACATCTAAAATGGTATATCAAATACAATGCCCTTAGGCCAGGTGTAGAGCCTCGTATTATGGGGAAACAAAAACAACCACCACAAACAGAGCATCCCAGCAAATATAAATGTCCAAAAGGGCACTGAATAACAAGGAGACTACATCAGCATTCTTGGAGCATGAAAAGACCATAGGTCATAAATTTGAACCTGCCAACCCCAGAATGTTGTGCAGAGAGAGAAATGATCATAGGCAGAAAATAAAAGAAGCATACCTCATAAATAATGACAATCTATCAATAGAAAAGACACCTGTTTCACCATTTCAAAAAAATGGACAAACTAATCCTAACAAAATTTAAACAAAATAAAATACTAAAACACAACACCTAACCAATTAGCATAAATTAGAATACTCCCCCTCATTACTATCAACTGCACTCAGCTATGAATATGAAGCCATGGAGCTTTGAAAGTGCTAAGCATAAATAAATATTGATAAACATAGCTTCTCTAACAAGTGCAAAAGCACATAATTTTTGGTAAAAAAGTATGTAAAAGCACATAATTTTTGGTAAAAAAGTATGAACAAAATTTGAAAGTAGAAGGTTTAATACATTTTTATGAATAAAAATTAAACATATATTAAGTAATAACATGTATGATTATACTTTACATTTGTCTTCAATATAATAATATTAAATCGTGCTTTCACACTTCCAACATAAAGCTATAACAACAAATTAAAAACTAAATTAAATGGCTGAGCGCTTTCAAGAAGATGTACCTCTCATATTCATAGCCAGTTATGATCCTTTCTTTGGAATCATTATATAAATAAATCTGATATGCAAATTATATGCAAATGAGTCACTAAGACCATCTTTTAGATATTGCAAAACATGCATCCTTATGATTAATGATGAAAGAGTCCTCTGCTTTAAAGTATACTTCTTTTACCTTTCACTTAATATCATGCCTCTCAGTACAAACTAATTTTGCAGATGTGGGTTCGAACACGTGTCCTGACAATTTTTGATGTTCGAACCCACATCTACAAAATTAGTTTGTACTGAGAGGCATGATATTAGGTGAAAGGTAAAAGAAGCATACTTTATAGCAGAGGACTCTTTCGCCATTAATCATAAAGATGCATGTTTTGCGATATCTAAATGATGGTCTTAGTGACTCATTTGCATATAATTTGCATATCAGATTTTTATATAATGATTCCAAAGAAAGGATCATAACTGGCTATGAATATGAGAGGTACATCTTCTTGAAAGTGCTCAGCCATTTAATTTAGTTTTCAATTTGTTGTTATAGCTTTACTTTGGAAGTGTGAAAGCACGATTTAATATTATTATATAAACATATATTGTAAATACACAGATAAAGATATATGGCACATTAGTTAAATCATTATTTCCACTTTATTTAGTTAATAAATGTATGTTAAATCAGTAAATTTATTAAATTATGAATGGGAGGCAAGTCTGATGTACAGACAAGCTAGATTAGGGTTCTGTTAAATAGATGTCAGTTATATCTAACTAGTCTTATATTTGAATTATTATTATTGGTAAGAATATATGGCTGGTATCTGTCAATTCAGGTTAAGAGTTACATCTGATTCTCATTTTGATGTAACATGTTAGTATTAGGTGATTGTAACAGGATTTGGGACTGCTGATCCCTTACAACCATTATCTTATTTAAACAGTGATGTGTGGTAGATGATCAACTCCTAATATATATGCCATTCATTTTATATTCATATATATTGTATAGTGATATGTATATGACTGCCAGTCACTGAATACTATATATGCTGTAGAAGTTTAATTCCTATCATAAGCATATAATCTCTCATTATGTGCATTCTTATATAACTTTTATAGTACAAATGAGATTTCCTATATTTACAATTATTTTATTAACCACTGCATACTAATATCCTAACTTGTAATTGATCACCAACAGTCAAATAGTAAAATTAGCCTTAATTTATAAGCTTATATCCATTAGCATTAGAACAGTGGTGATGATAGTTGAAAGCAGTTAGGTGGGTATGCAGCAGATCAGAATCCATTCAGACAATTAACATTAATAGTATCAAATAGGAATTATTTTAAAATATTGAATTGTTACACCAAATTAATCTAAGAAAATTAGGAAAGGTTTATTTATCTTATGCTCATTTTTCAATCGACTAGAACTCATGACTACCTATGTTTTGTGTTCTATATAAGTGAATAGTGTTATTTCATTATTTTTGGCAGTTTGTAATCTTTATTTGCAGATCAATAACTTAGATAAATGCAGGAGTCTTTTGCTTTCTCCCTGATCTTATCTGGCTGTAAAAGAAAAAAGTTGGTATTCTGTGATATCAGAATGTGGAATGGACAGGTGAATTGCCCTTGGAAGATTTGGATATAGGTTGTGCAATTCTGATAGTTATAGTATATATCTGTTTGGTGTTATTCATTCCTAATTTTATCCAATTTTAATGAAATATTGTTGGAATTTCAAAAACACCTGTACATATTGTATAGAAAGAAGTGCAAGAAATAAATATTTTTTCATAAGCTCCACTGAAAGAGTGGAGTGAAGTGGGTTGGACACTGAAGGTGAGGGGAGTTCTGCCCTCTAATATGCATATATAGAGATTATAGTGAAAACCAAAATTTTAAAAAATAATACTATAATTATTAATAATATATTGAGGAAGCATATTTATATGAAGTCTGACTTTCTTTGCCATTATGTTCTGAGTAATATTCTTTTTCTTTAAAAAATAAATTTTTTCTCTTGTAGAAACACAAAAAATTAGAATCTCTAATTGGTTTAATGTTTTAAATCAATATCAACTTTACTTTTAGTATGTTCTAAAATTTTGAGCATTATATTCAGTAAATATTTTATAATGCAAAATACTGCACTTCAAATTTGGAAAGGATAACAAAAGAAGAAAATATATGTGCTTTTAACAGAAACCAAATAAATTTTATTAATATATATATAACCATAGACAATGCTCCATAATGAAAAAACAGTGATATTGTATAAATTTTATTTGCAAATGTTCATTTTTTTATATAAAAAAAACATGACTGCATATGACACTCAGAGAGAACCATAAAATTTGCAAATTTTAATGGGCTTTCTGTTTGTTTATATTTTTCTTTGGATAGTGTATAACTGAAATAATATAATTAGATACAATATAGTTCATAGCTCCATTGTAGTTAAGTCCTTGAAGTGAGTTCTTAAATAAATTTCTTTACAAAAATCTGAAACACTAAAGTAATGTTGTTAGTTTGCAACATGCAGCATAGATATTATATAAAACTCAATTATAATTTCTTATATCTATTCCAAATTTTATAGAATATAATGTCAGTGCATGATAAATAAATTACTTAACTGATGAATAATAAAATTGAAAATTCACATATGATTAGTAAATGCAGGATTTGCAAATAGAATCTTTGGATAACATATATTTATAAAAACTTGCAGTTTTAGATAATAAGTAATATTCTTATTATAAGAAAAGTTCATTTTTTTACAGTCTACTAACAGAAGATAAAAGTCTTACGTTTGAAAATAATCTTTCTAAATGTGGATGTTGACTTTTCTATTTAAAAAAATCAAGTCCGTTGAATTAAAATACTATATATGCCTATGTGTTTGAAAAGGAAGGTTTTTAATAAATGTGTTTTACCAGTTCTTACTTATGGATCTGAGACTTGGACACTTAATAGAAGGGCAATACAGAGACTTCAGACCACTCAAAGAAGTATGGGAAGATGCATGTTGGGAGTAACAAGAAGAGATCGAAAACGCAATATATGAGTAAGAGAACAAACAGATGTTACTGACTTCAATGAAAAAATTAAAAGACTGAAGTGGAGTTGGACTGGATATATTTCTAGAAGAGATGATAATAGGGGACAATTAAAATCTTAAACTGGATTCCAAGAGATTGTAAAAGACCCAGTTTAATTAAATCATCCACCTAGAAACTGATGATTGGATAAAAAGTTCTCATTTCTTGCTCTACTCAGTAACTAGACAAAAAATTTGAATACCAGTGACATTGATACCTTACATTTCTATTTAAAAATTACCATTTATTAATTGTAACTGAAAATGAAATTATCCAAACTGTTAAATGTTATCTGAGGCCAATTCTCTCATTTATTATCTATAATTAAAATCCTTACTCTGATTGAGTTAGATGGGATTAATTTTATATTAATTACATAAAAAAAACATACATATTATTACATGAAGTCATTTTTAAATTCATTAATACTTGTAACCTGTATTACAATACTACATTAAAATTGAGATGCTCTTTCATAACAGAGGGCCACTGACTATAGTTAGATAATCTAAATTATAATATCCTATCCAATCTCACATGTATTTAAAGAATTGGATAGCTTTCTAATAATATTCTTTATTAGAAACTAAAGTCTTATTCATTATATTTATGCATCCCATCCTCAGTTAATCCTAAGATTAGATAATTAACTTATTTCATCCAAACTACAGGAGCTCATCTTAATTATTGTTTCAAACTTTTGTAGTAATGAAGATAAAATAATATTTCATTATTTAAAGAATAGCATATAAAAGCGATTTACCCGCTGACGAAGAAGCTGCAAAAACCAAAAACAATTAAATGGGCCGAGCGCTTTCGAGGTTTTCCCTCATATTCATGGCCAACATAAGTAATAAATCATTTATGTAGTATTGTTAACTAATAAAATATGCAAATGTAAATGCAAATTAGTTTGTCCATTTTTTCGAGATAGAAAAGCACGTGTCGCGTCTATTGATGGGATTGTTGTCACTGATAATAAAATACGCCTCCTTGACTTTTCTTTTGCAGTCGTTGGCTTCAGAGCATACTATCTTGGGGTTGCTTGTCTAGTTAGTCTAAAGATTTTCTCCATTCTCATAACATCAATTGTCTTTGTATATACCTAAAACCATTTAGTTTATCATGTGAGAATTCATATTTGAAAATAAAACTCTAAATGACCAATGATATACATTTTTTTCTGAATGATTTCAAGTAATAGAAATATGTGTCAAATCTAGATGACCACTAACTTCTCATATAGAATTTGGTGCAATGGCCTTACAATAACAAAAATAAACAATCATATTATTCATTATCTTCTGACATGATAATGCTGATGATAAGACCATTTTTATAATTCGTAGTTTTTCTAATAACTGAAACACAGGCTTATTATATACCTGTGTCTATATATATGTAATATATAGGGTATATGAGCACAGACTTTCACATGACCCACCACTCTCCACTCTATCTAATAACACTGATACACTTAAACACATATATGTTGAAAAGATAAATAATCACCAATATAAGTATTTCATGCTAAAACAGCAATCATCAGTTGGTCCAGATTACCATCTCTACACATATATGCCATAAGTGCTCAGACATATATTAAGATAGACAATATTCATACTTCAATGGACAGGCTTCAATCTACTCCACACTCCAACTCTTCAACCGTCCATCCAATTGAAAATCTGATGGTGGAATGCTCAAAGGCCACCCTGAGGCCGAGATTCTTGTCACACCCATGTTGACTTAAGGCTGAACCCCACTAAGTGTAAATACAATTTAAATTATAGTAAATCTTATTATTTTTTGATAAATATTAAATTAATGATGTTAATTTTAAGGCTAAAATGATTAACGGTAGTTTTATAAGATAAAAAACCAACAACTTCCTTATAAAATAAAATATACAATATATGTATTTCGCACTAATAATCTGAGAAAAAAAAAGTGTAGTCAAGTGTTGTTAGCCAAGAGATTAGCGCAACTGCCTTGCAAGCAAGCAGTTGTTGGCAGACGGTTGTTACGAGTTCGCCTCCGGCCCGATGCTATGACATATGAAAAAAAAAAGAGTAATTTTATCTTAGTTTATTAAAAACAATTTTAAATGTAATTATTAGACTTTAATTTATATATGAATTTGATCAAAGGAAGCATATCAAATTTGTAACATACATTTCACACACACACTCACGCACAGAAAATAGGGTTGATGCTATAATTACATTTCCCTCTGATTATAATAAATACATCATAATAAGAATAATTAGTCTTGATGTTAAAACGTACATCTATTTCCAGACAAATGTAATTTGTAAAAAAGAATGAATTTCAACTTTGCTATTTCTAAAATTTTAACAAAATCTAATAATTAAAATTTGTTATGCATGATTCAGTTCTATCTCCAAATGTTTAATAAATAGTAAGCTTAATAAGATTGCAAAAATACAACATTTTTTAACGATTTAATCATTTACTAAAATAAGTAACTGCTTGAGTTCTCTAAAGGTACTTGGTAATTAACGGGGAATTTATCAGAAAAAAAAATAGCAACACAATATTAATAATTAGTCAAAATAAGAGTCATAGATCACACGAACCTATACTCTTAAGCTTGTAAGTTATAAACAATGAGGATTGCCAATTCCTCAACAAGCTTTGTGATAAATGCTTAGCTAGAGAAAGCATTTAAAATATCTCTGTCAGGACCCCCCCCCCCAATCTCTGACCATGGTTTCGTGCTCTGGCACTCCTCAGAGATTTATTTATTTAATTGTATGTCTAGTTATTTGTAAGGTCTGATTAGTTTTTTTGAATAACAAATATAAATGAGTATGACAGTTCTGACCAATTCAATATTTATTTATTTCAATTACAAATCATTTCGGTAAACAAGTTTTAAACCAAGAAAGCTACTTTCACTAAGTAAACTGTTCTAAATACTGATAAAATAATGATCTTAAGATAAAATAAAGATGTAAAAATAATTATGCTTGTTCACTACAGTGAAATACAAATAATCCTTACTTTCTAGTTCAATAGCTTTCATTTATGGTGTCACATTGGGGTATCATAAAATATAGTGATTTTTATGCATTATTTTTTATGTATATTATTAAAGGTGTGAAAGAGTGCAATATAATAGACAAAATAATTAAAAAATGGTGGGAATTTAAAATTAAAACAAAGAATTTGAAATCAATACATTCTGAAATGACTTAAGATGAATAGCCTCATAGTGCAGAGAAAGCTTTAATTATAGAAGTGCAATTTTCTACTATTTATATGTAATATATAGGGTATATGAGCACAGACTTTCATATGACCCACCACTCACCACTCTATCTCATATCACTGATACACTTGAACACATATATGCCGAAAAGATAAACAATCACCAATCTACGTATTTCATGCTAAACCAGCAATCATCAGTTGGTTCAGATTATCATCTCCACACATATATGCAATAAATGCTCAGATATATATTAAGATAGCCAATCTCTATACTTTAATGGACAGGCTTCAACCTACTCCACCTTCCAACTCTTCAACCGTCCATCCAATTGAAAATCTGATGATGGAATGCTCAAAGGCCATCCTGAGGCTGAGATTCTTGTCACACCCATGTTG
Source organism: Epiperipatus broadwayi (assembly GCA_028023455.1). Classification (NCBI taxonomy): domain Eukaryota; kingdom Metazoa; phylum Onychophora; class Udeonychophora; order Euonychophora; family Peripatidae; genus Epiperipatus; species Epiperipatus broadwayi. The sequence continues at coordinate 6,503,029 of JAQFVV010000004.1, forward strand.
ACCTAAGGTCAATCTAATCCCTCATGTACAGGACATCATCCATTTAATACATATATAAGGGATGGGCAGACATCTATGTAATAACTGAAACACACAGGCATAATTATTATATACCTGTGTCTATATATATATAGGGTATATAAGTACAGACTTTCTCATGACCCACCACTTTCCACACTATCTCATGACACTGATACACTTGAACACATATATGTTGAAAAGATAAATAATCACCAATATACGTATTTCTTGCTAATCCAGCAATCATCAGTTGGTCCAGATTATCATCTCCACACATATATGCAATAAATGCTCAGATATATATTAAGATAGCCAATCTCTATACTTTAATGGACAGGCTTCAATCCACTCCACACTCCAACCGTCCATTAACAAAAATTAAAAACAACAAGAGAAAGCTTAAATTAGTTAAGTAAGAAATAAAAATATACCTTTTTAATAATTCATTCAATATTTAAATATATATATATATATAATGCATTCAGATTCAAATACTGCATTAAATATATTTATATATACTTTTATTATAAATTTATTTTAAACGCACATTATTATATTAAGTAATATTTACTAAGGCTGTAACCTCAGGAATATGCGTTTGAAAAATGCGAATTATTTAATACTTTTGTAATTACTTTATTAAAAAAAAACTAAGTAATTCAACTTAATTAATATGTATTGTGAATTATTTATAATTATATAAAACAATAAATTATAGATGTACAACGTATGTAAAAAAAGTGTGAGGGAGCCTCTAACTATTAGAAAACGAGTGAAAAACATTGCCATATTCTATAAACAATGTATTTATTACAGACAAAATATATAAGTATTTCATTTAGAAAGACATCAAAATATAATTTTCAAAACTATTACACATAATTTAATAATAAATTGAGTTATATGCAAAATACAATGCCTCATATTTTTTTCAAAGGCTTATATTACCTCTCTTCAAATCTACCACCCTGAAAAAAAATTAGGACCAATATGACTTGATTGTTATAAACAAGAGTATTTCTCTACATTAGTACCATCTAATGTAAGCATAAGTAATCTGTGTTTATCAGACAGGAGCAAAATTTAGTTCCAATCATCAAATCAATTTCTGACTGTTGCTTTTATCACCAAGAATACTGGTTCATCAGTAAAATTTTTGTATCAAACTATTTTCTATATAATTACAATTATATAATATTGTAATCATAACAAAATTAATAAATTCAATGGTAACAAACCACTATAAACAGTCTTTAAATCTGCAGAAGTAATTTCGGTTAATTTCTTAAACCTGCCTCAACTGCCATTAAATTTAATATTTTTATTATGATTACAATTTTGTTTTAATTAACGGACATTTTATTTATATTCATTATATAATATATAAATAAAAAATGTCTACCTAGAAATTATTTATTGTCAATCTAATTATTAGTCAATTTATAATTTTTTGACTTTAATTGTTTTCCTCAGCTCTCTCATCTATGAAAGTTTCACAATACTTTATTCTTTACTTCTAATCATAGATTATATTAATTCATCATCTTAACATTCCACGAATACATTTTTTCAATATTCTTTAAAACCAATAGAGTTAGATGTTTAATGGCATCTAGATTGCTGCGAACAATTCTTATAATATTTTTTTTCTCCTTCAGAAGCTTCAAAAATACAAAAAAAAAATTATTCTTTAATTTAAATTTTATTACATATTGATAATCCATTCTTTTCAGTATTATTAATTATGCATATAAATATGTTGTTGACTTATATATATATTACAGTGAATAAAAAAACATCAAATTTCATATTATTTTTTAAAAAATAAACCTTAATATATATTTTATAAAATAAATAAATATAAAAGGTAAATGCATTGAAACAATTTTGCTTTGCATTACAACATATTTTTATGATGTAATTTGTTGTGATTAAAATTCACTTTTCCTTCTTCAAATATTGGATACAGGCATTGGAGAAACTGTCTTATTGGTTTCTAAAATTCATTTTATTCCCACACAATTTCCAAATGTCATACTGTGCTATTTTATAGTTAATCTAATATAACAATTTATTGAAACAAATTAATCAAATGATTTTCAACTTAATCCACATCACAGCATTAGTATAATTAATGGTGCAAATCTGTCCCTAATAAATTATTATTGTGATTATATTAATAAATTATAATTATAACATCTTAAATATTTAATATAAAAATATTTTAATAACATTAATACACGTTTCTAAATATATAACAAAAAAAAAAGATAAAGATATTTTAATTTTTCTTAATTTACACTGATATACTTTTAAATTACTATAACAAATATTTCAACTAATAAATAAATCTCACTAGCTACATCACAGCACAACTGGGCAAGATTAAGCAAAAAAGTCGACATAATAAATATCAAATTAGTTTTAATAATCAAATTCTATGTATAAATAGTAATACTTTGTTAACAAGCAAATTCTAACTGGTTAATAAAAAATTTCATGAGAAAAGGCTAATTTGCATAAAACAAAATTATGTACATTTTATGCTTAAAGTAAAAAGTTGGAGCATATGTTGTAGTAAAATGCTAAATGTTGAGACAATCAAATGTATCTTTCCAAACCTAATTCTTATGATTATAATATAACTATCACCTATTACAATTATATCATTAATTGAGTATCATATAATTCAACAACTTATACAATCTAGACAGAATTACAAGGAGCCATTTACATTTTTAGACTTCCAAGTGTAAGTTAGGATTGCTTAAGTAACATTTTCTACATTAATTTGAATACACACATATTAAAAAATTAACAAATACAGAAGTAAATAGAAATAAATTAATTTTTCCACCGATTAATCTCTATAAATACATGTGTGTTTGATACCACAAAATATTGCCCTGCATGAAGAAATTGTTTCAATTTTATTTGAGTACAATTCCTGTCCCCCTCCCCGAACGGTTATAATCTAATGCATGACATTCTATATTTTAGTTTTAGTTATTATTCTTAAATATCAGTTATAACGAGGACAAACTTTTTTAGTTCAATTTCTTTTTTATTTTAAATTGTACAATATTAAATTTAACTATCTGATGTTTATTAAAGCTTTTTATAAAAGTAAATATTTTTTTTTTTTAGAGGTAAATTACATTTTTAAAAAAAAAATATTATGAAATTACTTGATGGAAAATATAAAATATTTGGTGTTGTACATGAATATGCTAATCAATCAGTTTTTTTTTTTAGAATGAAAATATCAGTTCCTTCACAATGATATGTCTGTAAAAAAATGAAAACAATAACATGGAACTAATGTTTACTGAATGACTGAAAAAAAAATTTTTTTTATTGAGATCAATGTAAACATATTATTAATGAAGTAAAGAATTCCATAAACCAAGGGTAACGTTATGACAGAATTTACGATACTGTTTGACATTTAGACTCAATATGTTAGAAAATTTATCAAAAAAGCTTGTATCAAGACTTCTTTGCTTCAATGTGGTGACACAGAATGTAAGATTGCTAAGAAATACCATTTACAATGCTTTATTGCCTTGTCAAATGTATGGTTTTATTAATTTGCATTAAATATTAAAATGTAAATAATATCAGGTTTGTTTTCTAAATAAATTTACTATTTTTTCTGTTTTTATAAATATTGACATGTACATAGCATCATATTTGTTTCATAAATAAATATATTATTTTCATGTTTTCATAAATATTAAATTGCATCACATTCGTTTCCTAAATAAATTTTATTACTATCATATACTAAAAATATACATCATATCACATTTAACTTCCTAAATAAATTGACTTATTTTCATGTTTTCATCCCTCATTCTCTCCACACCATAATACATTATTTTAAACAAATTGATATTACTTTCATCCTAAAAAAAAAAATCCTGACAGATTAGCAATTCTGTCAAGTTTTATTCATGAATAGTGATTTTCTTACTAGGTATGCACAAATGAATGGTACCAAATATTTTTTATCAGAAAAAGCTGTTTTTAACTTTATTTCTAAATATATTTTCTTTATTTTAAAAGCTGTTTTTAATTACAAATATGCTTAAAAAAATTTTTGCCCACAAAAAAAAAAAGGCCATATATATAAAATAATGGGTCAATATTAAATCTTGATGTAGTTTGATTAATGTCTAGTAAAATTTAGTAATCCTAATTAATCTAAGAAACTTGTTTCTATTTCATCTTTTTATCAATTTTATTTATTTCTTAAAAACAAAGAAATTGGGGAGGGGGTAAGAAAACTACATACCTCAAAATCAGATGATATGAAGTTTATAACACTGTCTTTAAAAATAGATTCCAGTGAAGAAAAAAGCATGGATAAATTAATTATTACATTTTTATTATTTTTGGTTGTATAAATATATAGAATGTATATATGTACAATGTATATTAAAGGAATATTTTTTACATTATTATAAACTGTTAGATAGTTGAAATATATATAAAAAAGTATTGAAAAAATAATAATTATCTATTAATATTATAAAAGAATATCAAGAAATTTAATGCAATTATAAAAAAATAATAACAATAAGATGACTCCTAGAAATGTAAATTATTATCTATATTTAATATTTGTTTAAATTTCTAGTAGCAAATCATGTTTTAATTTTAACTTTTTTCTTTTGTGCAGCATTCCAATGGTGTGGATTGTCAATTTTCTCCTTAGTCATCTTTACAAAATTTAATCTTGCAAGATATATATATGTTTTATATCATGTTATAGACAATTTTTTTATAGTTTAACAACAAAGCAAAATATAACTGTGTGAGTTTTTTTAATGAAAAATATTTATTTCATTTTTATATTGAAAGAAAAAATATCTATTAATGTAGATATCTTTTCTAATAAATTTAATGGAAGAATTTAAGAAAGAATAATTTCAAATATTATATTTACAATTATTGCTATCCAAAATTACTTATTTTTATTTAAATAATTTCTATATTATGTATATTTTTTATATATATTAGTTTTTAAAATATATATCTTTATATGAAAATAAAGTTACTGCTAATACTAACTGAAATAATTATACAAATATATAAACCATTATACAATTACAAACATCCAGTAACGCTATTATTGAGATATAAATTATTAAACAGAGGGCGTTACTGTATGTTTGTAATTGTATAATGGTTTATATATCTTTATGTATTTTGCATGTGTTTATAAAATGATTACATTTAGATACTATATTATTTTGATTTTCTTTTTTATCAATTTTATTATTAAATTAAACATTTGAAAACAAATATTACAAATAATATTTATTTTGATAATGGAAAAGAAATTTTCTAAACAAAATTCTGCTGGTTGTTTGAAAGACTCCCATCTAAATAAAAACACTATTATAATGGCTGATAAGTTCTTCCCTATCTTATTATTTTCATAATTAAATGCAGATTAATTTTAAAAACATTATAAAAATGTGCTAATTTTAAAACTAATATATCAAAATATACAATTTACAAATAAATTTAAAATTAATAAGTTTAAATATATTTTAGTTTTTAATTTTTGATAATTACTATATTCTATTAACTTTATAGGTTTTTATGGGATATTAGATTTATGGAGAATTAGTTAATGTGAAAATTATGTCTTCAACAAATGCATAAAAAAATCTAGTATGACATTGCTACAAAACAATGTTTAAGCAGTATAATTTAAAATAAATTTTACCTTTTATGTAATGAAGCTGTGCATATATATATATATGCTGGCTTCATCATTCACTGTGGACTAAGTAAAGACCCTAAGTCCAATCACAGTGAATGTGTTTTGAACTAAATGATGACAAAGGCACAAATAATTATATAACAGGAAGTAGTCATAGATTAAAATTGCTTAAAAGGCAATGAAAAAGTAATAGGAAGTTTAAACTGTTATTTTGTTTGGTTTTGGTAAAATACATTACCAAAAAGATTGTATTGATAGATAAACATGAAGATATAGATTCCATTAGGGAAGGAATTTAATTTAGAAAACCAATTAAAAAAAAATTAATTAAAATGTAAAATAACAGGAAAAACTAAATGATTGCCATTAGTCACTATTAATTAGTAAATGGAATGTAGAAAAGCAATTAAGTAAGGTATAAATAAAGAACTTTCCTTTTGTTTGCTCTATTATTCTTGTTAAAGCTCTTGTTAAAGATATCTTATGTTTAAAACAAAATTTTTGCTGAAGAAAATCTGTGCGGAAAAATCTTACTGAAGATCGCCATGGAGCTTCTGCTACACCGTACTTGAATCATTGTCTGTTCGTGTTTTACTATCTGAAATTTTTTTTTTTAAATGTACAGTACTATAAAAATGCATGAGTAGACCTCTTGGTCTCTACTATCCTGTCTGTCCTTGGGACAAAGTTGGAAAAATGTAGCCAGCGGGAGAATGTGACAGAATTACCAGACCGATGCCTGCTACCTATCTGTGAACAACTATCATCAAAATATGCAATGAACATGGTAACTTAGAAAAACTTACTGACACTGGATCATCAACAACTTGCTGTATCAACATATACATCACCACACACCTTCAGTTACCGGTAACTTTAACTTTCACTTGCATTTTATTTTTAAATTTTAATTTAAATTGTAAATTTACATCATTTACATGTTATAACTGTATACATATGTGTTTCAATTATATCGTCTGATATTTTTAATAGTGTTATTTTTGATATGTATAATGGCGATGCTTACTCATATTTGTCTATTGTATATGTATAAGTGTCATTTTAGTCAATTGCCATTATACTTCTTAGATTTATATACTTACCTTTATTTTCTCTTGTAAAGAAAGAAACGAGATGTTTTCTTTCTTATAGCCTAGAATATACATATATAATCTATCTAGGAGAAATTGGAATGGAGAAATAATAAATTTAAATTTATTTTTTTCTTACTTTACTTATTTGACCCACTATATTGTGCCGGTCGGATTTGTATGTTCACGTAACAAGATCTAGCATCTAGGCAAAAGTACCTCAAATCCAATCGTGCGCAAGATACACAGGTCAGGAACACTCATGAACTCTGCCCTATTTGCCTATTTCCTAGATCTATAACATTATGAGCAACAATCCCGATGACATCGACTTAATTTACTTCTCACCGCCGGCATCAGTCATCGGAGACACAAAAAGACTCTAGGCTAAACTTATATGATAGAATAACTTAATAACTAGCTATATTTTATGAGCAATGAAGGCTCGTGACCTAGCATATTAATTATGTATTGAGCGGAGATCATCTAGTCATATTTGAGCTTAAATAATAACTTAATATTTTAACTTAACTAAATGAAAGCAATGGTTCGAGTTTGATATATATATTTAAGATTTATTAATAACAAAATTATGTTGGGTTATTTAGCTGACGTTAGCCTCGTGAGTATTATATATATGTGTTTGATTCATATTTAACGATAACATTATAATTGCGGCTATGCCAATAATATATATGTGTGATTAAATGAATTAGCGCTATTAGAATACATTGTTGGAATACTATTACACCCCCAGAGACGAAAAGAGCACTTACTTAATTTAAACAATAATTTCATAAGCAGATATTACATTTGGTTACATTTAATATTATTATTAATTTGGAGTTATAGATAATTAATGTGCGGGATGGGTAATGAATAATTATATAAACGATACTAAATCTATCACATTAATACTTATATTAAACTAATGGAAATATGTCTGTTTAAAGAAATCATCTCATTACGGCTTATGACTATTTCTGGGCGACTAATAAGACACTGAAAGACGGTGCGTGCATGGCGGCTGATTGGGTTGGTCCAATTATGGAACCTGGAGTGTGCTTCATGAATTTTTAATAACAAGTGGACCGATTTCCTCTGCAAACGTAGGCAGGGTCGGTTTGACGAACGAAAGAGTCCAAGATTCCCTGGAATGAAGTACAGGCGAATCATGGATGACGAAGAGTGGTCGGCAACGACTTTATTGCACTTGTTTCCCAGATCGCTCCCCATATAAAGTATGCACATACGACCAAGTATGTCCCCAGGGTGTTTTTACAGCCTGGTTTAAGGACATTGAGAACAACGATGGGGCTCGACTGTGCAATGACCTCCATGTGAGAAAGAAGCACGAACATATATAAAAACAAAGTGCCCTTTATGCACATAATGCTTAATAATATAATAAATATAATTCTAAGGATTAAAGATTATCGAAACAGATTTATTGCCCATAAATTATGAAATATTCAGCGTAATGATATGGCTTCGTTAAGCAAACATGGATAATGATTATACTTAAATATAAAACTAAGCTCTTAAGATCCCCCTCCCCCTTACATTATATTACTTAATATTATTCATTACTTTTTACACATTTAATAAATCTCAATGTTGGTTAATCAATGCCCTTGTGAAAATATATAAATGATTACAAAATAAGTGGGTGGTGGTAATAGCTAAGATGGGTTTTACATATATAATATAATTTAAGAATAAAAGATAGTGCATTATTTAGGAAGGAGAATGTGAAAAACAGATGTCAAATCTGTTTTTCTACAGTAAACATGAAAAATGTAATTAGTTTATTTATCTAAAATCGCGAGCACCTGGGCAAGTCGAATAAGACTTGTTTTGATCAAATTATAAATTATTTACCCAGTAAATGATGGGGTGGGGAAATGAAAATGAATTATATGCTTGCGATTTTAGAATACTATTGGCATCCTTCAAAATATAAATACATGTAAATGAAAATTATTTGCCACTTGGAATTAAAAGAAAAGGAAAAACATTTTTATAGGAGGCTTAATATAGATTAGTTATATAGAGTTATACGAATACATATTTTGAAGACATGTAATATAGATGATTTAAAATATAAATATTACAGAGAAGGCAGGATTTAGGAATTATAAGCGGTCAAAGTTCTTTTACCTTGATTATTTGGAAGAGCGATTTCACTAGGAGTCAGTCCATCGGTATTGTTTCATTAGATCTAGGGTAGCATTATTATTTGAGAGATAGCACTTCACTTTCACTGGAAAAATATACATAAAGTTCAGTAGTACGGGATGCAGAGCTTCGTTCATGGGAACAGCATATTAGAACGGAGGGACAAGGCGAAATTTCCTACTCACGACACATTGAGTGAAAATTAAAACTGGCATGGAATATGTATAGCAACTTAGTTATTTAATGGTCTCCTCCCCTGTGGATTCAAATCCAGCAGTATATATACTTTTATTTTGAAGCTGTAACTTAGCAACTACTGCTGGACCTGAGGTGGTTTAATCACTTAAGGTTTCTCTGGAATAGTTTGACTGGATACTCTTATCTAGTAAGATGTTTGAAACAATGCAAGTTTATTATCAGTTTCTCAGAACGATTGTTTTAAAATATATCTTATGATTTTAAAACAAGCTAGCGTGGACAATTTCCACTAATGGGTTTATTTTATTATTACCAATTCGTAATCTTTTACTTTAATCTAAGGGGTCTTCCGGGTAATTGTTTTTCGAAAAACTTATTAACAAGATTGCATCATTTCTGGCTACAAAATTATATATGAAAAAATAATATGTTTATATATATGATACCCTATATATAATCTAACTTAATTAATTTATTCGCAATCTCCTACACTGAAATATATAGATATTTATTATTTACGCCCGCATACACATGAAAATATTATTATTAAATAAAATATTTTTAAATTAAAATACATACGTGTTTACATTATTCATTATAATATTAACCAAAAGAAATATATATATTATTAGCTATGTATATACGTGTGTAAAGGTGGGTTTGAATACAGTTAGATGGTAGGAGATTGGATGTGGGCTGTGAAGCAGGATCTGAGCATCAGATCATCTGCTTCATTTAAATTTTATAATCAACTTTTTTGAATAAAAGAAAATCACTCCATTCAATTCCCTCCTATCATATTTGTTCTATTAATGTATGTTGGTTAAAAGAGAGCACATACAGGAAGCATATTTGTCTTTTGGGAAATAATGCAATGTCTCTTTAATTTATAATTAGAAACAAAAGACATGCAATTATTTTTGATAAATATTTTATTTTGTATTTTAAAAGAAAAAATCCAAACCTGCATCATGTTTGTTATATGTTTCTTAAGTCAACATGGGGTTTACTCCTAATATATATATATGTTTCTGTAAAACATAGGTAAATTAAACGTTCATAATAATTGTTATACGCAAAAGATAGGGGTGGGTGGGACAGTACGCCTGTATATAAATTAAAGTTTGAAATATGCATTAGCTCTGTGGATAAACTAAACTATAATCAATTGTTAATATGGGTGCTCACCCTTCACATATATTTGATATTAGTTAAAACAGGGGAAAGTAATAATTATTTTAATAGCAGATACTTTCACAGTCATACTATATATTGAAGCAATCAAATCTGTTGCACATATTTTGCTTCACTGCCTAGTGATGTTTGGAACCTTTAAACAGGGGTTCGAACTCAGTTGTGTAATAATAAATCACTAGGGAGCGCAGGTATACAGATGCATGTGGTTATTTACCTTTTGTAGTTAAGCCTTATTCTCATTTAATAATATCAATTTATTTATAAAATATATATATTTCCATCACAGTAAATAATCATGCATGTGTGTGTGTGTAACAGATAAACATTATAATAATGTTATTAAATGCGTTCAGATTACATATATATTTTTATTCGTGTATCTTTTATTTGAGAGGAGGTTCGAGAGAGTAACGGAAGATTAGCAAACAAAGGATGTGCCTCATTTTAATTTAAAAAAGATTTTTTTTTTTTTTGCATAGATTTATTTTGAAAAATTCACGTTATTTAACACTTATCCTGCGGGTCTATTTTCAGCTCAAAATAGACTAAAACCATCTCTCTCGAACTTTTATCTCATTCATATTTTAAAATTAGAGGTATCACTGTTGACTGTTAGCAGACATCCGGGGATTACCAGAGGCAGTCAAAACAGGTATAAATACAGCCGCACTTTCTGGCAAAAATCTCTCTGCATTTGATTTCTAAAAGGTATTGTAGAACGAATCTACGTCACTCAAAATTTCAACATGAATAGTGAGTAGAAAGAAAATTTGCTTCCCCAATCTCTCCAAGATCGGATTCATGCTATTGTACTCGTAAGCCATCGCCTCATGAATACTGCCAAAATGAACTCTCAAATATACTAGGAAAGGATGTTAACCACTATTTTCCCAAAATTATTCCAAATTGACTGTATTTCTCCAAAATGAAATCAACACGTGCGTACATGGCCATCAAATCGTCAAACAGAAAGGTAATTGCCCACCGCCATATGAACTCTAAAACTTGCATCTAAATATTTTTTATATTCTTAAACTGTAAAATTCAACCTCCAACTATGTAAAGTTATTTTGTTTAAATTATATCTTTGTAATATTTCCATTTTGTAGTCTCTTTGCTCATTAAAAATGTAATTGCTTATTTTCTCAATCGGTAATGCCAAGCCGATTATTAACTGCTTAAACAATGACTTTCTTTTTGCATTAATCTATGAATTTTGTTATTTGATTTTCTAAACTCAATTGCTGGGTTTCACTCTTACTGTCTTATTATTTTTAAATGCGGCATTTTTTTATTTGATATTATGTTAATCATACCCATTTTAATAAGCTAATAATTCAATCTGGCGAACCAACCTTATCTCATTTTACTATTCCACCATTTTGGTATTTTAAATTGTAAACATAAGCTTTCTTACTAAATTATAAAAGTTCGCCTGATTGAAACATATTCCTAAATTGTTTTTATCATGTCATGTTATGCTATCCGTCATTATTTCAAAGATATCATTAACTATTATTTCATGCTATTGATTTAGTATTAAGTAAATTTAGTATCGAATAAATTAAAATCCCTGTCCTTACCTTTAGCTGGTAATTCAGTATATAATTAGCCTACCATCTAACGATGATTTAATTAAATATTTTTTTTAAACGTATTGATATGCTTTTAATGAAGGGAATCCTAATTTTCCTTTTTATTATTGATATTCTAAATAATCTTTTAGGCAAATTGTGTGCCCTTTGGGATTGCTTATATCTTATCATTTCATTACGCTAGGCTTACTTACTCTCTAAGGCCATAATAAATCAGTGTTAATACAGAGCTGAAAGCCTCAGCGTTGCGTATCGATAATAACGTTCATAAATCTAAATGTTGCTTTGTCAGACTTTTCTTTGTTACCAGAATATTTAAAGCACATTTCTCGGCAGAGTGTGGAGGCCCTGACTCCAAAGGGTGTGTTTGGTTGTAGGAGGTCCTATATAGGTTAACATTCAGAATCCACGAAACCATAGTATCCTACCAATCATGTCTTCGGATGCCATCTGTCACAAGCGCAGATGAGCTCACATATTTTCGTATAAAGTTGAAGAAGCTTCTCGTCCTTCCTGACGTTATCATTCGGTCTGCCTGCTATCATTTATATTTCCTCATACACTTTATTTGTCTGTAAGACATAATGCTATGATTTCTTAAGCCATCCCAAGCTTTTATTTTATCATATATATTTAGCTAGCCCGATTACGTGTTCAAGCATATTTGAGATTTCCGCCCTCTCGTTAAACAGCCTTAAAATGCATTGAGAAGTAAACTTATAAATCCTATAAAAAGTCAAATCATGTGACCGAATGTAAAGATAACTGTGCTCTTTTCTGTTCAAATGTAAATCGTAAATGTTGAATACATTTTATAATTTCAAATATAATTAATCTGCAGTTAATATAATTGCGATAAAACCCAATTATAATTATTGAAATTCATTAGATTATTTGTTATTTAAAATATCATAGCGTTAGTAATAGAAGCCCCGTAAATCTGATATCTTATGTTAGCATATTAAGCCACATCGTTTTGATTAATTACTGTTTTCATTAATGTGTATTTGGTATTTGCATATCCATCAATCCTTACGTCATGTTGCTAAGGTCAGTATGGAATGCACAAGTAAATACTTTGTGAAACCCAGATAGAATATTCATTATGTGTAATCAGATTCCTAACATATTTAATCCTTTATATCCATTTGCTCATATACTAATTTAATTACATTATTAATATTATTATCAATAAACTCATAATTAATAATCTATTCTTTGGACATTTTATTCATTCATGCATGCACATCTGTGATTATATTGCATCATCCTTTAGTTAATCCTTAGATCTCTTGTGTCTCTGCTGACGCTCTGGGACGGAAATTGTTAGAAATTTCATTTGCTATAGCCCAAAGTGTTGTTTGTAATGTTATAGATTTGGGAAATGGGCAATAGGGCGGAGTTCATGAGTATTCCTGACCTGTGTATCTCGCATATGATTGAACTCTAGGTACTTTTGCTTAGATGCTAGTTCTTGTTAAACGAACATACAATTCTGACTGGTAGAATATATATATATTTATAATTATGGTTTTGAGTTTAATGGTCATTTGACTACATTTTTCTTCATACTGTGCTACTCGGTGGTCATGGGTGTCTCAGCACTTACTTATCGCACTTGTCATTATTTCTTCATGAGCTAACATCTCTCCAGGATTGCAATATAGATTGAATCCCACAATCTTCACATATATATCTGGACACAAGCAATAATACTTTGTTCCTGATCTTGGTTCATGCTACGGTGAATGAGTTCTTTTTCTCTAACTACAGTTTAGAGACGGAGTGCTATCCAACCTCAAGTTAGCCTCAAATTAAGCCACCGTGCATTGAGACTCACATTTTAAACTCACAAATTTAATCACCCAGGACCACGATAGTTTATTTTTCATTATATACTTAAAACCTTGCTTTATATAATCAAAATATTACTGTGTAAATCTGAAAAATGTCCATTGGAGGTTTCTTATTTTATTTTTGAAGTTAAAATAGGGCAATACTTAAATGTGTTCTAAATGGTATTTAACTAGTTTAACCAGTTATCTATACTTTGTAATTTCACCCGAGTGCTATAAATCTGTCTCTCTTTTTAAAATGTAAGCAACTTAGTTGTTGGCTCACTTATATATATGTATACTGTTGCAAGGGAAATAGCTTGAAGCACTTTTATTTAATCTTTAAATTGGTTTTCCTATTTAAATAATAAACTTTCATTCACTAGTATTATAATCATACTGATTGTCTGTATCATTATATATATAAACCCGATTATCATCTGTCAAAATTTCCTTTTTTTGTATCTCATCTCTTCCTGATCCTTGGGTATACATTAAAGACTTAATTCTCATGAGGTTTGGTGAGTAAGTGGCTTGGTAGTAATCTGGAGGAGTAGACAAGATTTGAACCCCCTCATATCTCTAGCTTAGGTTAAAGCAGCTCTACTTTTCTTACCATTACAATAAATTGGTGATGAAAAATGAAATAGACTACATATGAGTTGATATGTTATTTTGTATAAAAATTAATAAAACTTTCCAACGCTGGTTGTTACATTATTGTAGCATATATATATATCTAATTTTTTTTTTCTAAAGTACTTATTTTTAAATGACAAATTTAAAATAAATAATAGAGAACTATGTAAGAATACATAAAGGTTTGATAATTATAATTATGATAAATATTAAAAATTTATAAAGGTTGTGATAAATTATTATTTCAAAATTATTTTCAGAATAAAATTATTACATTACTTTTATCTTGGGGGAAAAATTAATTAGCTGACAAGTTCACTAATGCTGTTAATAATATACATATTCTTTCAGAAAATAATTTATCAATATTACTCTTAATAAATATTCGTGAAAAAATATTACATAGTTTAATATTTGTTTTATTTTGTTAGAGAAAAGATAATATTTCTTATATATTTTTGGTTCTTGCATAAAAACAAAATTATTTTCAGAATAAAATTATTACATTACTTTTATCTTGGGGAAAAAATTAATTAGCTGACAAGTTCACTAATGCTGTTAATAATATACATATTCTTTCAGAAAATAATTTATCAATATTACTCTTAATAAATATTCGTGAAAAAATATTACATAGTTTAATATTTGTTTTATTTTGTTAGAGAAAAGATAATATTTCTTATATATTTTTGGTTCTTGCATAAAAACAAAATATAAAGATATTTATACTTTTTAATATGAATGACATGAACTATGAAAAGTAAGACTTTTTATATATCATTTTAATTATAATTTTATGAACAATATAATAACTTATTATTAAAGTGCCTACTTTAAAACTTATTTATTAATATTTGCAACTGAGGAATAAATATAGAAAAGAATAACTTTAAAAAATATTTTAATTCTTTACTTTTGCTTTATAATAAATGACTACATTTTCTTAATTTTATTGCTTTTCATGGTAAATTATCTTCACAGCATCATATAATATTTATTTTGCATCATGTAAACTAAATGCATGGCAACTCAATATAGCAGTCAGGTAGTCAATATGTTAAAGATACAGGAGATTTATAATGATGAAGTGGTGGAGGGAGGATAAATTGTTAAATTACTTTTTGATCTCAACAAATTGCTAATCCAGAAATATCTGGAAATAAAAGATTTATAGATTAACTAAACTTCCATCTTCATTATTGCTATTGTTGCTGTGGTTCACATTTTTGGATTTAATTATTTATAAATGCATAAATTAAAACAAAAATGGAAAAGTACTTATTATCTAAATGAAAGGTGAGAGCATTCATTGGTAGATTTTACTCTAAATTTAAAAAATAGTTTATTAAATCATTATATATATGATTAAAACTCTGCATAATCATTCCAAAAAAAAAAAAAACAAAAAAAAACAACAACACCAATGCTATCATCAAATCATGAATTATATATATAATTTTCAAGTTAGAAAGTTTCCTAATAAATTAAAAGTCAACTTCAGCTTGATATATATATTTCTGAATGTGAGAAAAATATTTATAGTGATTTTAAAATACTTCAAAAGTATAAAAGATAAAGCATTAGATAATCACCAATAAGGGTATGACACTTTTCTTGTTAATGAAGAAAGCCTCCTCATATTATAATCATATTTAATTTTGTTGTGGTCAATGCATTTATAGTTATTTTGGTAAATACGTATTAGACCTGCAGCACCTTTTCACATTTGTATCAATCTTAGACAACTTTCGAATCTTTTGATCTGACCAAAATAACATTTACGCTTGGATCCTCTACAAACTTAAAATAAATTCGTCAAAATGGACCACAAGTACATGATATTTTCACAAGATTTACAAAGTTATAGGCAGCTAGAATATGTATGTGAAAAGTGCTGCAGGTCTAATACTAAAACAACTACTAAATTACAAAAATACTCTAAAATATTACCAAAAAACCCTAAAATGTTCACATACAGTACATACTGTGCAATATAAAATATGTGGAAATATTCATTTCTAACAACAGTAAAAACATTAATTTAACCATACAAAAATATGTTAAATATGACAAGCCAATTATGCAATTCCCAAATGTTACTTTAAATATGGACAAAACATTCACTAAATTTACAAAAATAGTCTAAAATATTAAAAAAAACTGTAAAATATACACACACATACAGTACTTATCATGTAATATATAACAGGAATTGTCACAATGAAACAATCAATTTGCTGGATCTACTTTATTTTAAGTGGATAAATTTTTTGCCAAAACGGAGACTAAGAGGAAAATTTTTATTTTTTCCAAAATGTACACTTACTTAACACATGATTGCATTTACGGTTCACCCAAAAATGATCATAATCAGCACTTTTATAGGTTTTTCAACAGTCAGAATAAATCATTGAATCAAAACTATAAATACAAATGAAGTAAAAAATAGTTTAAAAATGCAATTGATAACACTAAAGATGTTGTCAGAATGAAAGGACAATAACTGAGAGTATAAAATTATCACAAAAAAAACAAACACGGCAGTGGTGAATGGAATTCTCGAATCTTCTCTTACAAATGCCAGTTTTACTGTTAGATGTTTTGATACGAGATTGGATAACACCGCAGGGTTTATTTGACATGATCACAAGTTTGCACCTTTATCGCAGACGTGAAAAGGCCTACCATCTATCTCCTCTACATTACAAGTCTAACATGTAAGTACAGTTATTTTACCGATCTTTATTATTCTGGAAATTTTATTTCTTTACCAACCTAAAAGAGTCAGATAGTTATTTTCTTACCATTACTGAATAGCTATTATCTAGAATAAGATTCCAGATAATAGTCATGAAAAGATGATATTTTCACCATTACATCATGAGACTCTTAAGACATCTGCTATTTTTTCATAATTTGAATCTTTTGTGAGCACTTATTCCATCTATTATAAATATTTTCTTTATTCAAAGTATATAAAGATTTTTTTTTTCCAATTGTTACTGAATATTAACTGATCAAAAGGTGTTTTACATTTATAAGTTGTTGTTTTTTTTTTAAGTTGTTTTTTAAAAAAGGCTCTAAAATGAAGAAAAATGATTTATTTAAAAATTAATAATCATGATGTGAATTTACAATATGAATTCGCTTAATATATATTTCAGTACTAAATCAGTTGAATGCATTCTCATTTAAAACTCAGTGAGACAAGAGTTAAAATGTAACAGTATTTTATTTACAATGATTTATTATTATTTTTTAATCATTTAAAAAATGAAAAGAAATATTTAATATCATAAATAAGACGGCGAAAGAAAATGAAGAAAACATGATCTGTTTTCTAAAAAATGACACAACTAAATCAGAGTTTCATGATTTATCTAAAGATTAATGGGGCAACTATAAATTTTGAAGATAATCAAAATTTGGGTTCTAGTTTCCTCCATTTCTTAAACAATTATAGCCAACATCTGTCAGAACTAACAGTATATTTTTCAACAAAATAGTTAAAAGTGAGTAAGAATTGATAAAAAGATCTTGACAGAAAGCTATTCAACAGATCAACCTTTTACACTAAAACAATATATTTCAATGAAAGAATAAAATCTGTTTTTTTAAAAAAGGAAATAGAATATTTGAAACAATTAAATACATCAATTTCTTTTGACAAATATAGTTACTCTTCTTAATTATTTATTTTACATAGTCAGAGATCAACTTGTAGATATTATTATGGCTATCTTTTTAATATAATGCTTAAGTAGTTCGCATTAGTTTAAATTGTTTGGAATAATAATAAAAGATATAAAATATGCGTTGAGAATTAGGTTTCCGGTTCTATAAGACATTTTAGAAATAAGATGAGAAATTTATACAAGTATATGATAAAATTATTCTAATGATGGGGGGGGGGGAATAATAACAATTTCAAATTATTTTTTGCCTTTTGTATGAAAAAAATAATCTTTGTTTATTTATAACTGAAATACAGGTTTATTATATACCTATATCAATATATGTAATATATAGGGTATTTGAGCACAGACTTTCACATTAGCCACCTCTCTATCTTACTTATATCACTGATACACTTGAACACATATATGTTGAAAGATAAATAAACACCAATATATGTATTTCATGCTAAACCAGCAATCATCAGTTGGTCCAGATTATCATCTCCACATATATATGCAACAAGTGCTCAGATATATGTTAAGATAGCTAATCTTCACACTTTAATGGATATGCTTGGAGTGGATTGAAGCCTGTCCATTAAAGTGTGAAGATGGGCTATCTTAATATATATCTGAGCACCTGTTGCATATATGTGTGGAGATGATAATCTGAACCAACTGATGATTGCTGGTTTAGCATGAAATACGTATATTGATGATTAATTATCTTTTCAACATATATGTATTAGTGATATGAGATAGAATGGTGAGTGGTGGCTGGTATGAAAGTCTGTGCTCAAAAACCCTATATACCCAGTCAATTAATAAAAAGGACACCTGTTTTACCATTTCAAAGAGTTGGACAAACTAAGTCAAACAATATTTTAAATAAAATACCGAAACATCTAATTAACATAAATTTGAATACTCCCCCTCATCACTATCAATCGCACACAGCTATGATTATGAAGCCATAGAGCTTTGAAAGCTCTAAGCTTTAAATAAATTTAGTAATATTTATAACTTCTTTAAGAGCGTTATAAGCGCATAATTATTGATATTATATATATTACTTTATTTATCTAAATTAAAAATTGTAGAGTATATATATGCTATAATATATATATGAATTAAAAAAAAAAAAACAGTTGCAGCAATGTTAATCATGCTACAAGAAAACTCAGAATTTGAACATATATAATACTCAAAAATATAAATCAAATTATAAAAGACTTAGAAAGTGACTGTATGTGAGATGGATTGATGGAATAAGGAAATGTGCTGAGGTAATGTGGAAAAGAGGGCTAGAGATCAAAGAAACTGGATTAAATTTGGAAAATTTCATCCTGCAATGAATAGATAATGATTGAAAATGATGAAGAAATCAAATGAAAACTAATACTTAATTTCATTTATATAAACAAAAATAAAATGAATAAATGCAAAAATGTAATACTGACATAAAACATAACTTCCAATAACATATCTATATCACAATTTGGAATTTGAGCCTAAGCAAGGTGACCCTTGGAAGTGGTTCATGTTTAGGATTCTAATGTAATATGTGGATTCATCAACCAACTCAGATCCTTATACAAATGTGGACAGGAAATATACTTGCAAAATATTAAACAATGTTTAAATTTAAATAAATAAATTGCTGAAAAATGTTTTCAATTAAATGTAGTTTAAAGAAATATAGACACATCTATATAATGATTAATGGAACCGAGCTTATAAATTACCTTATATGGAAAGGAATTCCTAAAATATTAAATTAATTGTAAAACCTTACAGATATGGAAATAAATTCCTAAGATTAATTAATATTATAGACCTTATAAACTTACCAAATATGGAAATAAATTCCTAAGAGAGTAATTAATTGTATAATTAAAAAGCTAAGGAATTCATTGTATGATAACAAACTCTAAATAATATGAAGTGATTAAGGCCGAAGAATTTACTCCAAAAAAAGAAAGAAAAACAAAAGAAGAAATGATTTAAAAAGCAAGAGAAAAAGGACTGCTTTCCTTTTTCTGTGGTAGCTGCTATTGTTGGTGTGTCTGTGAGTTGAGGAGCAGTAGATCATCAGATGATTTCTTTTCCCAGGATCTTGGCTCCTGTAGGGCACTAAGCTGACTAGTACTTTTAACAGACTATCTCAGTCTTATTATTATTTTGAAACAACCAACAGGTTCATTGAAGGTTGTATTATAAAGCCCATAGACAGTAGTGAAGCTAAAGTTAATTAATACATTTTCCCTTAATTGCATAAATGCTATTCAATAATTAACCAGAAAATTAAACTCATTTAAATGCAGACTTTATAATAGTATTAAAGATCAGTATAGTAATTATTTTTCCAAATTGTTAATAAATTACTATTGCTAAATATATGTGCTGTTATTCTGTTAAATTTTATTGCATATTTGTTTGATGGTTGCCCAGTCATAGTTGGGGACACAACAAATGATTGGCAATGGCATTGAACCTGAGAAGTATAGAATTATAACATTAAAATTAGTAGTAAGGCTAATTGTTCAGTAATTAGCCATGAGTACTTTTGGACAGAATAGTATACCTGAATTTGAGGGTAGCAATGTGTCTGAATGGCTGTTATATATTGCGCAGTTACAAAACTTCTTTAGCTACCCTCATGTGTTTTGAGGATTAAAGTAATAGAACTAGTTAATAAATTGTTTGAGATACCCATTACTGAGAAAGTAAAGTATGAGGATCTAAAAGAGAAATTAAGTGATCATTTCGGCCTTTGTCTGTTACAGCACATAGCTCATTTAATTTTGCAAAGAAGGAAGCAGTTAGAGGGTGAGAAAATTAAAGAGTATAATACAGCTCTTAGACAATTGACCAAAGGTTGTGAGTATGGTGAATTCATGGATGAAATACTCATGGACCAGTTACTATGGGGATGTCCAATGATAGGCTCAGACAACAATTTCTCATAGAACTTGATATTATGTACGACAAGGCCATTAAGAAAGGCATCGTGTATGAGTTAAAGCTTGAAAAGGCTAAGACGTTTAGCACTAAGAGGGATAAAAATCCAACATATATGTTTAAAATGGAGAGGAAAAGTCTGTACTACTGAAAGCTGAAAAAGGTAAGAATATTAGCATAATGTTTTTGTTGCAGTAAAAGAGGCCACTTATCAAAAGAATGTAGGTGGCATAAAGAGTCATGTTTTAAATGTGAACAAAAGGTGTTTTTAGCACGTATTTGCAAATAGGAAGATAACTGGAAAGGCAAAAGAAAATCACTTATACAAGAAATACGGGAGGTTACCATACAATTAAAAACATGGGCACCCAAGTTCTAAATCAGTTGACTTTGCGACAAAGAACTGTCAATGGAAATTGATAGTGGATCAGATATTTCACTGAGGTCACTCACTGGTTGGCTGTCATTATCATCAGCCAATGATGAAAGTAAAATAGAGAAACAAACATTAGGGCCGTGATATAAATGAAATGCACTTAAACTGATAGGCCATGTGATAACGCCAATTAACCACTACAGTAAAAAAGTAAATCTACCCCTGTACAAAGTCAATTGGAAGATCAGTTCCATAGTTGGGAAAGAGTGGTTCCACAAACTAGATATACAAATTAATATTACTAAAAAAAAATCTCTCTGGTGCAAGAGATGGCCTACAAATATCCTGATTTGTTTAAAGAAGAATTGGGATTAATACAAACCCAGTCAAGATAGAGCTGCTGGAAAATGCACAACTGGTCATGTGTAAGCCATGGAAAATTCCATTTGCTTAAAAAGAGAAAGTGGAGGAGAAACTAAAATCATTGATTGCTAAGGGTGTATTAACACCAATTGAAACATTAGATTGGGCCATGCCTATAGTAATGATAACCAAGCCAAATAACAAAATTAGATTATGTGATTACAGAGTAACTATAAATAAATATCTGAACAGGGGAGCATACTCAGTTCCTAATGTGAGGGGGGTACAAGTCAGTCTTCAAAATGCCTCACATTTTCACAAAATTGATTTAAATTCTGCATTTCACCAGATATAGGTGACAGACAAATCAATGGAAATTTTAACATTGACAACACCGATGAGAATATTTAAATGTAATTGCTTACTGTTTGGCATATCAACAGCTTCTAACATTTTCCTTGCCAAAATTAACACAATGCTCCAGGGATTGGAAGGAATCATTCCATATTTTGATGATATACTCATCATAGCTAACTCAGAGGAGATGCTGCATAAAAGGCTCTTTACTGTATATGAAAAGTTAAACAAAATGGGAATAAAATTAAACATCCAAAAAAAAAAGCATATGGCACACAAAAAGAATTGGTTTTTCTTGGACACAATTTCCAATAGGAGGAAGAAACCAGAACCTGAGAAATTTACAACAGTAAAAAATGTGACAATGCCTAAAAACATTAAACAACTGCAGGCGTATTTAGGATTAATAAATTTCTTCGAGCCTTTTTTAGAGAATAAAACATACATAGCAAAACCATTGTATGACTTAAAAGAGAAAAGATCAAAAATAGCAATGGTTAAAAATTCACGATGAAGCATTTAACAAAACTAAATACCTATTACCACCTGACAAATTGTCAATACACTTCAATAGTAATTTGGAACACCATGGATGCATCAGAGTATGGGTGTGGGTGGATCTCTCTCACCCATGTTATAAAGGGGAATGGCCCATTGCATATGCATCGTGTATACTCTCAAAAGCAGAAAGAAATTATAGTCAGATTGAAAAAGAAGCTTTAGCTATTATCTTCGCTCTGAAAAAAATTTATCAATATTTTTGGCATATTGGTTCAAATAATAACTGACCACAAGCCATTGCTAGGAATTCTGGGACATGAAAAATCAGTATCCGAACATTTAAGCTCATGCATGATGTGCTGGAAAAACATCATCTTATGATTTCAAACTGGAATATAAGAAGGCAAAGAAATTTCACATGCAGATGCTCTGTCACAAATCCCAGGTAAAGAAAACCAAGCAGCGTGGCAACAGAAAAAAAACTATATTGATGTGCTGAAATTGGAAATCCTAAACACAAAAAAGTAGTGAGCTGACCAAAAGATGACAAAGGCTGCCAACAGCTTATGGAGTGGATAAAGAACGAATGGCTGAAGTCGAAGCTACACTACCTCACCACAGGGTCCTGGACAAACCATGAGAAATTGTCTACTTGTAAAGATTGTGTGCTAATAAGGGACCAAGTCAATACCAATGGAAGGTAGACAACAAGTTTTAAAGCTTTTACATGAAGGTTACCCCAGAGTTGTGGGACCCAAGGCATTAGCTTGTAGCTATATCTGGTGGCCAAAAATAAAATCAGACATCGAGCAATAGGCATTAGCTTGTAGCTACATCTGGTGGCCAAAAATAAAATCAGACATCGAGCAATACATAAAAAAATGCATGCCCTGTCAATCTGAAACTAATATGAAGACAAAACAATACAATCTGTGGTCAATAGCAACAGAAACCTGGCAGAGAGCACATACTGACCATGCAGGCCCAATAAACGGCAAGCTACTGCTCATACTAATAGACGCATACTCCAAATGGATGGAGTATTGTACTATAAAAAGATATGAATGCAAAAGAAATGATTGAAAATTTAAATGCTGTGTTTTCTTGCCATGGTCTACTAGAAACCATCATGTCTGACAATAGCACTGGATTCATCAGTGGGGATGGAATAGTCATTAGTGGTGAGTCCAGTTATCTTTACTGTCCATTTCTGTTTTATCATCTGAGCACACATCAATCAAAATGTTAACCCTGTTATAATTATAAAATATGAACGATTCTAGTTTCACATTTTAATTATACATTAAAAAAAAGAAAAAGTAATAATTCCAATAATTTTGAGATGATAAATTAATAATATCAATGTTTTCAAAGTGGTTTGATTTTGATCCATAATTGATTTTTCTTTATTTACACTTATCGTTAGTGTTTTTAATGCAATATATATTTATAATGATAACATTATTTGTTAATTATGCTAAAAAAATGTTAAATTAAGCATAAATATCTTTCTTGACTTTTAGATCAAAAAATAATCTGATACAATTCGACTTTTTTTTTTTCTGAATAAAATCATATTAACTCCTTATTCCATTTTACATATTCCACAATATTTACTTAATACAATCTTTTTACATTTACTCTCCACATTATTTAAAAACACCATTACGAACTTTCTAATTGCTTGTTCTTACCACACATATATAGAAGTTTTACTAATTTGAAAATTTTACCCCCCCCCCCATCTTTTATACAATTTCAAAACACGTATACGTTCTCTTCAATAAATACAAAATCTAATTAAATTGAAATAATAATGAAAAAATTATTAGTTCTTATTTAATATTGTTCATACCCCCCTCCCATCCTCTTCTTTTATAAACTACATCTTTTTTCTTTTTAAAAAGCATTTTCTGCACTCACATTCGTTTATGCATACATTTTCACCTAATCTTAATTTGTTCTCTTCAAAATATTTATTATTGTATAATTAATACACTGTACAGGCTTAAATCTGCATTTATATATGTAATATATGCGGGATTCGAACTCAGACTTTCACACGACCCACTACTCTCAGTGCCACCTCATATTGCTGACCCATCTAATTTATTCTGTGAAAAACAATTTACCAAAATTGCCGAAAAACTGTAACAATTTTAACTTTTCATCCTTTTAAAAAAGAACTATATTTCACAGTTTAATACATTATACTTATAAATTAATAAAAATGCTGCTATGTAGACAAATTTATTGGTGGCATGTATGAGCTGTAACTAGTTTAACTTCATAGCGATTATGTTATCATTAATTTTCTGAACTATTTTCTTTTACAACAACAACAAAAAACCCTTCCTGCATCCCTTGATTATTCTGGCTTGCACTGAGTGGCGCTACTGTATGGAGAATTTTGCCTATGTTTAAACAGCTTCTGTAAGCATAAGAATAGTGAACATGTGATATTTAGTGGGTTAAAAAATCAAGATATTCTCAGCTTATTCTTAACATATGCCTTCAAAAA
Organism: Epiperipatus broadwayi; assembly: GCA_028023455.1. NCBI lineage: Eukaryota > Metazoa > Onychophora > Udeonychophora > Euonychophora > Peripatidae > Epiperipatus > Epiperipatus broadwayi. The sequence goes on from JAQFVV010000004.1 coordinate 6,528,276, forward strand.
TAGTTATAGTCACCTTAATCCAGATTCATCTACAGTAAACTTGAGCAATCAATCAACACTATTTGGCAAAGTTATTTCATCCATATGCCTAGACAAGTTTCTGGAGTTTTTAAAAATTCTGTATAGTCTTTACAATTTTGGATATTTTATATGTAATTTCATTCTTAAACAAAGGCAAAACTCCCCATACACTAGTGCCACCCTGTGCCAAACAGAGTAATCAATGGATGCCAGAAGGCTTGTGCATAAAATCCCTATCTAGTGCCTACTCATCCAATATACCCAGACTAGTTTCTGGCTTGTGGCCATCATCAGTGAGGAACCTTGGATCTGAGAGCACTGCACCTAGATCTTAGGATCTAATGCAACCCTCCAGCAGCCACCTTTTAACTCTACTACAAAACTATGAGAATGAAATTGAAAACATTGTTAATATCTTCAATCTAAGCTCAATAGCTTATATAGTCATATGGGTCTGAACTCAATTCAGCACCCATACATTTTGGTGTCTTTGGCTCTTAAACAACCATAGCCACCACTATTCTATTAGGCAAGATTTGGTTTAAACCATCAAACATCACATGATCACCATCTCTATACTAGCACATAATTTGTTGTAAACAAAGGCAAAACTCCCCATACAGTAGTGCCACCCTGTGCCAAACAGAGTAATCAATGGATGCCAGAAGGCTTGTGCATAAAATCCCTATCTAGTGCCTACTCATCCAATATCCCCAGACTAGTTTCTGGCTTGTGGCATTCATCAGGGAGTTTTGCCTTTGTTTACAAAAATTATGTGCTAGTATAGAGATGATCATGTGATGTTTGATGGTCTAACACCAATCCTGCCTAATAGGATAGTGGTGGCTATGGTTGTTTAAGAGCCAAAGACACCAAAATGTATGGGTGCTGAATTGAGTCCAGACCCATAAGACTATATAAGCTACTGAGTAGATTGAAGATATTAACAATGTTTTCAATTTCATTCTCATAGTTTTGTAGTAAAGTAGAGTTAAAAGGTGGCTGCTGGAGGGTTAAATTAGATCCTAAGATCTAGGTGCAGTGCTCTCAGATCCAAGGTTCCTCACTGATGATGGCCACAAGCCAGAAACTAGTCTGGGGATATTGGATGAGTAGGCACTAGATAGGGATTTTATGCACAAGCCTTCTGGCATCCATTGATTACTCTGTTTGGCACAGGGTGGCACTACTGTATGGGGAGTTTTGCCTTTGTTTACAACAAATTATGTGCTAGTATAGAGATGTTGATCATGTGATGTTTGATGCTTTAACACCAATCCTGCCTAATAGGATAGTGGTGGCTATGGTTGTTTAAGAGCCAAAGACACCAAAATGTATGGGTGCTGAATTGAGTTCAGACCCATATGACTATATAAGCTATTGAGCTTAGATTGAAGATATTAACAATGTTTTCAATTTCATTCTCATAGTTTTGTAGTAAAGTAGAGTTAAAAGGTGGCTGCTGGAGGGTTGTATTAGATCCTAAGATATAGGTGCAGTGCTCTCAGATCCAAGGCTCCTCACTGATGATGGCCACAAGCCAGAAACTAGTCTGGGGATATTGGATGAGTAGGCACTATATGCACAAGCCTTCTGGATACCATTGATTACTCTGTTTGGCATAGGGTGGTACTACTGTATGGGGAGTTTTGCCTTTGTTTACAACAAATTATGTGCTAATATAGAGAGGGTGATCATGTGATGTTTGATGGTTTAATTTCATTCTTCTGGCTTTTCTTCTAATCAATCATTACATGCAGTGAAAGATAAATATTCTAAAACATATGATCAATGCCAATGAAGCAACTTTGTCTCATAGATAGCAATATTTCCTTGTTGAATAAGCCAAAATATAAAGGAAACTAATAAGTAAAAACTTCCAAAATGTAAAGGTAAAATAGATGCTCTTTACCAAATAGCTTGCATTTTGGGTGGGGATGAATTTAATAGAAAATATTATAACTAAGCAGGGTTAGCTGGCCTGAAAGTGCCTCATAGATTTACCCCATACATAAATAAAATCATGAACCAAATGGTTTTCTCCACTTATGCGCTAAATATTTGGGCAATCTAAAAGTTATTTCATAAATGTTATAATTAGGCAATTAAAATATATAACTAATAAATAGACAAATAAATATGTTGATTCACCAATAGCTCTATGGCAGTTTAGATTTATATTTACAATGGACTCATGAATTTGTAAGGCACCAATGGTTCAAAATAAGTACATCTTCTTGACAAAGAAGATTATGTTTTCTCTGAAACTAAATATTACTCCCAATTCACTACTGAAACATATATCCACTTGCTAAATTTGCCCTTTTCAAGTTTTTCAATTGCAATAACTTTGCTACTGGTCTCAGATTGCTAATATAATAAATTTTGCCTTAATATTCCAAGTAATTAATTCAATACTATCTCTAAATCCTTATTCAATTTCTACTAATTGTTGATTTTAATATATTTATCCTTGTAAATAATATCAAGTGTTTGATAAATAAACAACTTGTGAGTACAAAAGATATTTATCTTCATATTCTTTTATAAACAAGGCAAAACTCTCCATACAGTAGTGCCACCCTGTGCCAACCAGAGTAATCAATGGATGCCAGAAGGCTTGTGCATAAAATCCCTAAAATTTTGCTTTTAATAGATCTTTCAATGTCAGAAATCAGAACTATTACAGCTAGTTAAGATGAGTAGTACTGATAGGAATAAAAATAAATGCAAATAAAAGTAATGCAGTGAATAGATGATAATGAAACAATTAAGAATAAATAAGGAAGATATATACTAAAGTGCATTCATTCAAATAATAAAGCAGAAAGATGAGAAAAAAAAACCCCACTTCATCAAGTGTATGCGTATACATAAACAAAAGTATTAAAATATGATAAATTAAAAATAAGAATTGTAAGTAACTACTCAGGCTTATAATAAAAAAATACATATATTTGACCTATTGAAATTGAATTTAAATAAGACAATAAAAGGCTTTTAAATGTCTTATTTGCAATGCCACTTTATATAGAACAGAGATTCGAACAATTAAATAAAATTATGATTCAATGGTGTATATTTGAGGATGAAAAGATAAGTTAGAGGGTAAGATAGAAATGATAACAATAAAGAAATAATATTTACAGAGAAATTATTAAAAGAAAAATGAATTGGATAAAGTATATAATTAAGAATAAGGAAATTACAAACGAAATGTTGGAACTGTTAGAAATAAAAGACAAAAAGGAGGATAGAAAAGATAGGAAGTTATGACTTTAAGAAGTAGATCAAGAGAAAAAATATTTACATGATTATTAATATAAAAGATTAAACAATGCTTATTAATAAATAAAATATAAGTTACCAGTTTATTATAGAAAATTAAAAATGTAGCAAAACACACATACAAATAATAAATATAATATTAGTAATTATTTTTTCTATTATTAATTGTTTAAAAAGATTATGAGCTTGATATTTTAAAAAAAACCTTGAAGAAGTGAACATAAACTTATTTTATATCAGAAAGGAAATTTTTTTAATTATAATATTACATTCATTACCTTTAATATTATATCAATAATTATGCGCTTTTAACGCTCGTTAAAGAAGTTATATTTATTAATAATTTATTTAAAGCTTAGCGCTTTCAAAGCTCCATGGCTTCATACTCATAGCTGTGTGTGGTTGATAGTGATGAGGGGGTCAAATATTCAAATTTATGTTAATTAGTTAGATGTTTCAGTATTTTATTTAAAAAATATTGTTTGAATTAGTTTGTCCATCTTTTTGAAATGGTGAAACAGGTGTCTTTTCTATTAATTGATTGGGTGTCATTATTTATGAAATATGCCTCCTTTATTTTGTGCCTATGGTCATTTCTCTCTTTGCACACTATTCTGGAGTTGGTGGGTTCAAATCTGTGTCCAGTAGCTTTTTCATGTTCCAAGAATGCTGATGTAGACTCCTTTAATATTTTACATTGATTGTCCTGCGCAAAGATAATTGGTTTTATGAATATTAATTAAAATAAAAATAAAAAAGAACTTAGCATAAATAATATCAATTATAAACAATATGACAAATTGTAAAAATTATAGAGAAGACAGAAGTATCTTCCATTGTTAGTGAATACATTCATTGAGCTACAAGTATTAAATACTTTTTTTTATTTCAACTAATTAGTCACTGACAAATGATCTCTTTAAAGCCAGATATATTCAAAAAAATTTCTCAGAGGCTGTATCATCTACTTATTAAAAAAATAATTATTATAGTTGATAGGTAGTTCAATGATGTCAAAATATAAATTTTCTAATGGTATAATTTAATTGATTTGGGTGACGCCTTCTTTATGTATATAGTTTAATAGAAATCAAAACATTTTCTTTAATATGTAATGATGATGACTACTACACAACCACTATTTGCAGTACCTAGCCAACTCATGTAGAACATAAATTATTCCTGATGAAATCGACATGGAATTAACATGTGGACCAGACAATATTACATATGAAGAAGTTAACACACTATTTAAAAAAATAACAAAATAGTATTTTATTTAAAAAATATCATAATTATCAACAATGATATAATGTTCCTTATCCTAAATATGTGCATATTACTGAATATATCATAAGAATTTATATTTGAAAACCAGGCACTCTTCACAAACCTGGAGCTTAATTGTAAATATAGGGATTTGAACTCAGACTTTCAAGCACCCACCAACTATCCACACTATCTCATACAACTGGTACACATGACCACACACATGTAGAAAAGATAAGCTCCAGGTTTGTGAAGAGTGCCTGGTTTTCAAATATTTACATATCAAACTTGTATCCTGCCCATCCCTCTTCTATGTATTTAAATAGATAAGATCCTATACATGAGGGATCAGAGTGACTTCAGCTCAACATGGGCATGGCAATAATTTGGGCTTTCCATCATCAGATTTTCAATGATATGGATGGTTGAAAAGTTGGAGGTTGAAATAGATTGAAGCCTGTCCATTAAAGTGTGAGGATTTGCTATCTTAATATAAACTGAGCACTAATTATATATATATATATGTGTGGGAGATGATAATCTGGACTAACTGATGAATGCTAGTTTAGCATGAAATACGTATATTGGTGATTATTTATTTTTTCTACATATGTGTGGTCATGTGTATCAGTTGTATGAGATAGTGTGGATAGTTGGTGGGTGCTTGAAAGTCTGAGTTCAAATCCTTATATTTACATAAAAATTTATGAAAAATTTTATTTATAATTTGATTACCTTTATAAATAGTTTAATGGTAACAACTGCTTTAATAAGCCAATTTTCAACTACCTTTTAACTCTTAGTTCACACCCACACTGGAAAATAAATATGAAATGCTCAAGATTGTAGCTATTTATAAATTATCTAAAGTTTATTTTGATTAATTTTAAACATTAATCTTTCAATTACATATTGTAATAATAAGATAGCTCTGTGATTGAGCACATTTTCAGTAGAGTAAATCCCCGACTCTTAATAGATCCTGCACATGGTCGATCCTTAAAAATAATATACATTTATTCATATCATTAACTTCATAGTATAGTCACACACATATATCTAATATGGAATTATTATAATCAATACACCTTCTTTACAAGGATAATTCTAGGGAGTGGCTACTTTAGAGTTTGAATCCCAATTTAATAACAACACAATTACTGAGATGTCCTTTTGGATCCGATTTCAAATTTAATAATAACTCACCTTAATTATGTGAGGTAATTCCTTTTAAATCTGATCTTCAATTTACAAAACAAACCCATGAATAAATTCACCATATACATATAGTATATTTCAACCATTCTAGAGTGATCTAACAACTGCATTTATATTATAAGTTATAACGTACATAAAATCTAATTTGTGGTAATTAATAATGAGAATTAATTCATATGCAAATGAACTTGATCGAATTTCAAAACAAATTTTTTAACTTAAAACTCCAATAATTACACTACCAATTATTATTTTTAACACTTAGTTGTACTTCACTTTAAATATGTTATATTAAAACAGTAAGATATGCCCTACCAATCTTAGTTTCACCTTGCCTTCCTGTTTCCTACCCTCATGCCTTATTTAAAACACTAATTTTATCGTATTGTGTGTGTACTGGGTATATTTACTGAAATCCCACCTAAAATTTATATATCTAATGGGGTGCCCGGGGTTTTATAATAATTAAAATTGTTTTTAAACGGTTTTATTTTCAAACCGTCGAGTATATATTACGTATATGCTTGTATAGTAAAGTAGGTCACATATTCTCATCTACACACATACTGCGATAACATTTAAAATTTATGAAAATATTTTATTTAAAAGTTGTTGTTTTGAATCTATTTATTTTGTGATGTTATTTCGCTATTATTATTTGCATTTAATAAAATAATATCACTGATAAATATTTCTGGAAACTAAATTCAAAAAGAGAGTTTTAGAAATATAAAGTGTTATTTAGTTTTCAAAAACATGTCATCTTCTTTTAAATCAGTGAGGTTAGGGAAAGAACAGTAGTGGCTTATTTTAACCATATTGGTGCCAGTTTTACTAGTAGATTTGATAAGATTAAAACAGTGTTTACGAATAGATTTTAATTATAAAATGCAGTCCGTGTTTTCAAATGTATTAATAACTTAGCGAACGGATTTTATCACCGCAGAGTTAGATTGTAATCAGAGAGAGCGTATAAATAGGCTGATTGATTGTATGATTATGATTAGAGAGAGTTATTAATTAACCTACCTGATTGTGCCAGCAGAAATTATATTTTCTGTAATTTTGAAACTATTTTTCCGATTGCTTGTTTATTCGCGTCTTTGGACCGACCGGCTTGCTTTGACAGTAAATCCAGTTTTAAGATCATTTAACCTCAGAATGACGGGGTAACGGAGCAATAGGCTGTTTTCCCTCGGGACCCTGTGCCTCGGCCGTCCGTCATTCAAAATCCGATGTCCTGTCACCGTATCATCAAATCCAACTGAACCAGCCCAAAGAAATGCTGCTCCTGAAATCTACTAACTGCTGCTATGGAACAATGAACCAAGGAAAATCATAATTTTACTCAAGAACTTTGTTAGCAATTTGGAAATGCCCATGGACAGATTTGAAAAAACAAGATAATTAAAATCAACCCGAGATCTCGAAAACTTCCAAGCTATATAGCTAATATTTTTTGTATATTTAAATGTATTTATTCTAATGTTGTTTTTCTTATTAATGCATGCTGAACTTGTGCTTGGGTTGATTTTCTATATATATTTGTGAATGTCTTACTTCAATGTATTATGATGAAATATCTATTTAATTTATTTAGGCAAATGCGAGTTACGTAGGGAAGTTAAATAATGTGTGGTTGCCACCTTAGTTTATAAACCGCAAACACGCATTCCCCCCCTCCCATCTCTTAAATATGTTTTAAAGTATTTTGCGTAAAATAAGTTTGTTAATAAGTATAACTGTTAGAATAAATATTTATTTATCTTAAGTTTGTTGAGAGTCTGCTGGCCATTAAAATATGAAAATTGAGAGCGAGCTATTTCTGTTCCTTAATACATTGCCCTTTATTTTATTAAGTCTTTTAAAATTAAACTGTGTTTCTAGTAAATATGCACCGGTGCTGGAATCCTACTGTTAGCAAAGGTCATCGTTTAAATCCGTCCCCTTATTTTACTCCGCGGTTTCCAGTACAGTGCTACAATGGCACCTGGGAATTATTTCGCGTACGTCCCCACCGTTACGAAGCTCCTGGGTGCGGGCCAGGCTTGAGCTATGAATGGGCTAGAGATGTCCCAAATAAAAGGCGAAATGCCTATCCAATGCCACGACCTTTTCTTCATAAAGTTGCATACTCATAAACTGCACCCGTCCTCAGCATATATTCGCTGGCACCACCGTATATTTCCCTTATTAATTATTAAAAGAATTCTATTTAAATGAATTTCAAATCCGTTCAGTATAGCTCGATCTTATAATCTAGTTAATCACTTCGCGAGCGACTCTCGATCTCCATTTAAGTTTCCAATTATAAATATTTTAGAATATTTCAAACTCTGTTAGACTTTACTTGACTCGTATATGCCTACCATGTCACTATGTTTTAGACACGTTATCTAAACGAACCCAAGTACGAGGTATCAGCCATCTTGTTGTTTATTATATAGCTATCCAATTTATTTCGCTAAGCTATTTTATTCTCAAATTATTAAAATCTTATTTGTAAATTTATTTCTTTTCTTTATTTATTCAGGGTGTAATCTAACTTACATAGCACATTAAATTTATCTCTGGCACATCTATAAGTTATTGTTAAATGAACCTAGGGCTATTTTAGATTTAGAGTCTTTTGTTTTCTCCCTGATCACCGGCACTGGCATGAAACTATACTATTAGTAGCATCAAATGTGTTATCACGTAGAGGGCGTTGTGGAGTTTGGACTTTGGATTTGAACTTGGGATTTCTGGGAGGTAACTCTCCTAGTGTTGAGTTCTATGTCCCGGGTTTAAATTCTGCAGTGTGTTAGCGAGATAGACATGTTTTGACTGTTACAATATGCAAGCACACTTGTGATTAAAATGAAGATTGCATTAGTTGATTATTTTAACTAACTTTACATATTTGCTGACAATTTCTACATGAAAACAGAACTAGTATTTTTTTTAAAGGAGATAAAATTTTATGCAATCATTTATATAATAAAAAAAAAAGCTGAAGCAAATTTTGTATTTAGATGTTTTAATTATTTCATAAAAAGAAATTTAAATTTCTTTGTTTTGTTTTTTTTAAATTGTGGGAAAACCAAATGGACTATGCATGTGCCAATACCACCACTCTCTATGGTTTGAGTTCCTTTTTAAAATAGTGTATGGCATGTTAAAATCAGACAAAATTCTGATTTTTTGTTAATATTTCTATTAATAAGTTCATTAAAAAAAATTTTCTGCTCAATTTATTCGATTGTATGGAGAAAACAAAGGTGTAAAATGTTTCAACAGCCAGAATTAACAATAAAATGAATTCAACATGCTTTGATGACTTTGCAATTTCAAGGTTTTCATCCTGAAAATAAATGTAACACTGTATATTATATGTAAGTATTCAATTTTGGATTTTTTTTATTATTTGAATATTATTTTAGATTTTATTATTTAATAAATGTATAATTTATTAATGTGCGTGTACTAATGTGTCTGTATAATATATAAATTATACTTGTGTTCAAATATAATGAAAGTAGTGATTTATGTAAAATATAATTTTGGGGCTCTGATCCAAGTTTGAGGCAACCTTATTTTATAGACAATGATTCTCAAAAGGTTTAATAATTTATTAGTGTATTTATATTTGTATTAGTGTGTTTGTATAGTGAGTAATGATTTTCACATATAAAATTAGGTTATTATAGAGCAGTGCAATGTAAATTTTAAGACTGATTATCAGATGCACAGAAAGATTGCAGTTGATGAAGCAATCACAAAATTTACTGAGCATAGTACCATGTGAAAATATAAACTCTTAAAACCAATAAAGAGAGGTTTCAAGTGGTGTGTGTGTGTGGTGCTAGCCACAATGGTTATGTATTGTATGCAGGCAAAGATTCAAATTCAGATGCTTGCCTATACCTTGGTACTCATGCTGTGACATCAGTAGTTTTGCCACATCAATCATCACATTATTTTCAAGTCTATAGCTAGCAAATGAGCTATATGCAAATAAATGATATCTCTATGTGACAATAAATATAACAAAATGGCATCATTGGTATGCACAAAAATATAAAATGAAGAGAGGAGACTCATTTTATCATTGATACAGACAGTGGCCATCGATTTTTAGTTTTGGATAGACAAAAAGCCAATTATTATCATTACAAATGCATGTCCATCTTCTGGCAATGATTTATTTTGTATCTTTTATTAGGATTATTTTTTTTCCTTATAAACATCTTAAGATTTTTTAACTTTAGAGATACAAGATAAAAATGAAAAATTCTTATGCTACTACTTTTGTAAGTTCTAAAGCTATAAATTATCTCAAGTAAAAATTATTATATATGATTTGAATGAGAATTTTGTGAGAAATACAAAGAAATTATCAATGAAGATGTAATTTTAAACTTAGTTAATGATAAATTAGAATTTATGAACAAACAATGAAATAATTTTTTGGGATATTGAAATTTCTTTTTTCCCTTTATTTTTTTAATGGTAATCACTATTTGTCTTAGCCTTATTTTTTCCCTTAGTTTTTCTAATTTCTATCAATGTAAAGCTTTATGTTCTAACATGATTAAAACTGAAGTTATAGTGAAAGTTGATCTCAAAACAATTTTTAAAAAATTCAATATGGCACCAAATAACCCGATTCTGTTAAATGCAGCTAGACTGAGATGATTTTTTTTTTCAACCAAACATTCACTTCTTCCTTTGATCAATCAATTAAATATTATATTAAATAAACACTTTAGAAAATTAAGTATATGCTGAGAACTCTTAAAATACTTAATATGTTAAGATAACAGTCTAATTGATAAAGTTTTTTTAAACTTACATAGCATAAGTTTTGTAGTTGGAATTCTCTACAGTTCATGGTAAGTATTTTATGTAAGCTAATATTTTTCCACTGATGGCATGCATTAATTGATTCCACTTATATTTATGTTTCTTTCTTTACAAGTTGTTATAAATATCTTTTACCAATCTCCTACCTTTGAAATTTGATGTTCAAGCTTTTCCCATTCATTTTGATTAGATTCCTTCAAAATAACTTGGTGAAATTAATCAGAGATCCAGGTTAAATTTCAGCAGCTGGTAGGTTTTCCTCTTTTCTTGAATAAAGCAAAAGCTTATACTTATTAATTAAAAAAATGACTATATACCTTTGCCCTCTTGTTTTTAACACCTTTGATAATCTTATTTTCAACACTATTATTTATGACTTCATTTTATTTTACTTACATGAATTTTCAAAACAACATAATTGTTAAATTCCTTAAATTTTTACCTTGTTTTCGAATCTCATATCTCATAACACTAGTATACTCGAGTTGTTTTAAAATACACCTGGGTCTCGTTTTACGAGATAGATAGGTTCCTCAGAAAACACAAACGAAATTGCGCAAAAATAGACGTAACTTACATTGAAAAAGGAGGGGTGCGGTCTGTGATTTTTCAAAATTCACGTAAAAGCAAAGCACCAACGTAAAATTACTTTAAAATTCGCGCAAAAAAAAAAATAAGGAAATAAAATACGACTAATAAAAAATTTCAAATTTGAAAAAAATTGATAGAAGACAAACTTTTTTTTAACTATATTTAATTTTATTCAAAATAATATATTTTTATGCATAATTTACAGTACAGTAATTTCCATTTTTTTATACACGTTTTAATTATTATGATTTTCTGGTGACAACGTAATTAGTAATTAATCTTTGAAACGATGATTTTATTAATTGTTTATGAAGCTTGCGATATCCAAACATACAACCATTTAGCTCTCGTTGGAATTTAAGAGCATGTTAATGATTAGTGTCATTAATAAGAAAATAATAATTGATTATGTTCTTTTTTAAAAAGCAAAAACAGAATGTGATTTAAAATGCAAAATTAACACGCACAATGTTTGAACAAATTTACAATATAATCTTGTAAAATTTAATATGTGTATACATAAAATGTGGAAATCATGAATTTAATTTCATTATTGCATAAAATCTTACTATTATAAAGCACTGAAAATATTGAAATTACTAAGATGAAAGTCGAATTCCAATAATGTGCTATTACTTTCAATAATGTCCACTCCATACGGTCTTGTCGTTGCAGCTGTTATTACTATATGTTTATTCATATAGTATACGAACATGGATGGGCTGCTCACCAACACGCATTAGCCAGCGTGGTGAGTTTATTGGATTTTTACCTCTGAGTTTAAGATCAAGAAACACCATGGTCTTTCTTCTCAGTGCCTGATAAGGCAGAATGAATGTTTGTGTAAATGATAAAGATTTTTCCCAATTATACAATTATGACAGACAAAAATAAAGCATGGCCCTTAATCCCAGGAGGCTGTAAAGTCACCAACCAAGGCAGCGGTTGGTGGCCGAAGGCGGAGGGTGCTAAGAATATCCTGGAGGTGGACCCAGGCTGCCATTTGATGACGACTTTTTATTTAGGTACTTACAACTGTAGATCACTTTCAAGTGAAGGAAGATTGCAAGAATTAGAAGAAGAACTCTCTTATATTAAATGGGATATTATTGGACTTTGTGAAGTTAGAAGAAAAGGTGAAGAGACAATTGATTTAAAAAGTGGACATATGCTCTATTATAAAGGCACAAATATTGAAAATACAAGTGGAGTAGGATTCATTATAAATAAAAAGTGGAAGAACAATATTGTGGAGATTGATGGTGTATCAGACAGAGTGGCAAGATTAGTTATACAACTTAATAGCAGATATCAAATGCAGATAATTCAGGTTTATGCCCCAACAAGTTCTCACAGTGATGAAGTAGTAGAAGATTTTTATATGGATGTACAAAAGGCTTTTGATCAGAGTAAACAACATTTTAAAATTTGTTATGGGAGATTTTAATGCTAGAATTGGTAAACAAATGAAAGATGAAAGTGTTGTAGGTAATTTTGGTTATGGTAATAGAAATGAGAGAGGACATAGACTTGTGGAGTTTGCAGAGAAGGAAAAACTTTATATTATGAATTCTTTTTTTGAGAAAAATGTTAGAAGGAAATGGACATGGAAGCATCCAAATGAAGGTACAGCAGAATTGGATTATATTTTGACTAACAGGAAATACATATTTCAAGATTGTAATGTTCTTAATAAATTTAACACAGGAAGTGATCATCGATTAGTAAGGGGTAAGATACATGTTAATGTAAAACTAGAGAGACAAAAATTATTAAGAAAAACTATATTTACAGTTGATATTCCTAATCTTCAGAAACATTCTAATGAATTTAAATTAGAACTTACAAATCGGTTTCAAGTATTAGTAGATTTTGAACATGATTCAGATTTGAATGAAATTAATATGAAAATAAATGATACACTTTTAAAAACTGCAACAAAGATAGCTGGTAGAAAAAAGCAGCAATTGACTAATAAAATTTCTACTGAGACTAGAGAACTTATGAAGAAAAGAAGGAATATGAAGATATGCAAGAATGATGCATTAAAAAGAATTGAATATCTCGAATTTTGTAAAATGGTGCGGAAAAGAGTTGAAAATGATATAAGAAAGTATAACTGTGAACTAGCAAGAAAAGCTGTAGAAGAAAATAAAAGTCTTAAGAATGTAAAACAACATTTTGGTATTGGTAGGAAATTTATATCTGCAATAAGGAAAAAAGATGAAATTATTACTAAAAAGAGGGATGACATTATGAAATTGGTAGAAGATTTTTATCAAGAATTATATAGTAATAAAGAACAAGTACCTCCTATATCTATTACATCTTCCGAATTGCCCAGAATTTTAAATGAAGAAGTGAGAAATGCAATTAAATGTATGAAAAAAGGAAAGGCTCCAGGTAATGATGGAATTATAATTGATATATTAAAAGAAGCAGGTGAAGAAACAGAAAAAATATTAGCAAAGTTATATACCAAATGTCTAAATGATAAAGATGTACCGGATGATTGAAAGAATGCAGTAATAATATTAATATTTAAAAAAGGTGATAAAGAAGATATTAGAAATTACAGACCTATCAGCCTTTTATCAGTTTTATATAAAATTTTTACCAAGATAATTACAACTCATCTACAGAGAACCTTGGATTTTCACCAACCAAGAGAACAAGCTGGATTTAAAAGTGGTTTTAGTACAGTAGATCATATTCAAGTATTGAGAGAAGTTATAGAAAGGACAAATGAATATGAGTTGTCATTATGTTTTGGATTTGTAGATTATGAAAAGGCATTTGATTCTATAAACATTTCTTCAGTGATTAAAGCATTGGATCATCAAGGTATAGATCCAGGATATTGTCATATTTTAATGAATATTTATAAAAATGCAACAGCAACAATTAGATTACATAATGATACTGGGAAAGTCAACATTGAGAAAGGTGTAAGACAAGGTGACTCCATATCTCCAAAACTTTTTACAGCAGTGCTGCAAGAAGTATTTTGTGGATTAAAATGGGAAACTAAAGGAGTGAAAGTAAATGGAGATTATTTAAGTCATTTAGATTTCGCAGATGATGTAGTTGTTTTTGCAAATAATGCTTCCGAGCTGCAGGAGTTATCAGATGAAAGTAGGAAAGTAGGACTAAAGATAAATGTTAATAAGACTAAAGTAATGTTTAATCGATTTGCTCAAAATATGAAAATAAAGATTGATTATGATGAATTAGAAGAAGTTAAGAGTTACAAATACCTTGGTCAGATTATTAATATAGATGGAAACATAATAGAGGAAATTAATCATAGAATTAAACTTGGTTGGAGTGCTTTTGGTAGAAATAACTTGATATTAAAAGGAAATATGCCTATGTGTTTGAAAAGAAAGGTTTTTAACAAATGTGTTTTACCAGTTCTTACTTATGGATCTGAGACTTGGACACTTAATAGAAGATCAATACAGAGACTTCAGACCATTCAAAGAAGTATGGAGAGATGTATGTTGGGAGTAACAAGAAGAGATCGAAAACGCAATGTATGGGTAAGAGAACAAACAGGTGTTACTGACCTCATTGAAAAAATTAAAAGATTGAAGTGGAGTTGGGCTGGACATATTGCTAGAAGAGATGATAATAGATGGACAATTGAAATTTTAAACTGGATTCCAAGAGATTGTAAAAGACCCAGAAGGAGACCACATGTAAGATGGATGGATGAAATAAGAAAATGTGTAGGGGTGATGTGGAGAAGAGAAGCTAAAGATCGGAGAAGATGGATTAAACTTGGAGAGACCTTCATCCTGCAGTGGATTGATAATGGTTGATAATGATGATGATGATGATAACGTAAGTGCGCGGAATTTATTATTTAAAGTAATAGCGCATTATCGGAAATCGACTTCCGGTGAAACACGAATCGCATAACTTCAAAATCGTATTAAATAAGTCCGCGTAAAAAGAGACCCAGGTGTACATACATTCTTTTAACTTTTGATAAAAAAAATTTTTAACTTAGTTTTATATAATTTATTAGTTTCTCTTAAATTTAAATACTTTTAACAAATCATATTATTTATTATTAATTGCTATTATACAGTATTACACATATATTTATTTAAAACATGGAGATAAGGATTCATCATCATCATCATCATCAACCATTATCAATCCACTGCAGGATGAAGGTCTCTCCAAGTTTAATCCATCTTTTCCGATCTTTAGCTTCTCTTCTCCACAATACCCCTGCACATTTTCTTATTTCATCCATCCATCTCACATGTGGTCTCTTTCTGGGTCTTTTACAATCTCTTGGAATCCAGTTTAAAATTTCAATTGTCCCTCTATTATCATCTCTTCTAGCAATATGTCCAGCCCAACTGTTAGGGTAGGATGGTTTTTTTTTTTTTTTTAATACAAAGAGATAAGGATTATATATGCAGAAAAATTTTGCGTAATAATAAAAACCAACAAAAATCTACATAAAATTAACATCTATTTTCCTCCTTTCATATTCAATTAGAAGAAAAAAAAGACAAGTAAATGTTAACATGCTTTTTTGTATTCATAATTTTACAGTTAGCCATTTTGATTTGCTAATATGCAAAGCTAAAATACGTTTTACGATCTTTTAATATTTTATAACGGAAAATATTTTTTCCAGCTCATGTTATCCAAAGTTGAAATTTGCTTTAGAATGTAATCAACTTTAGTAAACATGTCAAGCGTTGGTGGTCACGAGGTCAGCACATCTGCCTTATAAGCAGTTGTTCCGGGTTAGCGGGTTCACTCCCCGACCGATGCTATGACACATGAAAAAAAAAAAAACTTTAGTAAACATTACATTTTTGTTTGCTCTATAATTTTCCTTGAATTTTTATAATTTTAAATTCAGACTTTGCTTTCAGTTGTTTATTGATTATTTTTATAAAAATGCCAATTCAGGTCTCAGGTATTTTATTATATTTTTAAATAATAACTAATCTTTATACTTTTTTAAATTTTTGATAGCTTCTAATTTTATATTTAAATTGTAAATATAACATTTTCTTTACTAATATAATAATAAAATTGCATGTTGTACCTTGTATCTTTTTCTTTTTTAAGTTTGCACATTATGAAAATGTTCTACTTTATGAGTTGTTATTTCATAAAGTAGTAAAATATTTTATTCTGTTCTTCTGCAGTTATCAATTATGAACATGGAAAACCATGATGGAATAACAACATATTCAATAAAGAGCCTCTGCATTAAAGTATATATACTACAAATAATAAATTGGATAAATTTATAAAATATTATAATTAATAATGAATTATTTCTGAAATATAAAATATTAAGAAATTAAACTAATTATCTAATAAGAAACAAGATCGTTTTATAATTTTCTTTTCTTAAAAATAAATGTGACTTAAAACACACACACACATACATGAAGAATGGGGGAGGATATTGTTTAGAAAATCTAACATTATACAAAATGTTTTTTTTTTAAAAATTAATTAAAAAAATATTCTTCTATTAACAAATATATTTTTTTTCTCATGTGTCATAGCATCAGCCGGGAAGCGAACCTGCTAACCCGGGACAACTGCTTGTAAAGCAGCTGTCACTGACCTCTCGACCACCAATACTTATTTTTAATACATATTTTTAAAAAAAATTAATAAACTAAAAAGATTTCATCATTAATAAGAAACCTCAATTAATTTTTGTAACAAAATTAAATAAAGAAAAATAATATAAAATAGTAAAAGAATGTAGAATAATCACTAACTTGGAAGTTGACAGAATGAGAATATCAGACATAAAGAATAATATTGATATTCTGTCAGTTATTATAATTTAAATGATCAATCAATAAACGAAGAGTTTGATGCATTTTTTATATTATTAAAAATGGAAAGTAATTTTTAAAAATTAATAAAAATAGTTTTGATAACTTATCTATATTTTTTGAATTTTTTTAAATAATAGGAAAATATATGCATGAAATAATTAACTCTTTAAAAGATAAATCTAAATTTTTAATAAAAATCATTATGGTTTTATAAAAGGAAGAAATATTATTTAAGAATTTTACAGGTAAAACAATACAATTGCCTCTACATGCAAAATAAAATTAAATGCAGGAGCAATTTTTTATTAAATAAATTTTAAAACAACTATTTTAAATCACAGCATTATAACTGTATAGCAATTTTTAAAAACAGTTTTTTTATGTATAAGAAACTAGTACATATAATTTTTTTTTGCTTTAAAAATAGAGGGGGGGGGGGGTGTCCTTGATAATTCACTCAAAATAACAAACTATACAGAAATTATATAATTAAGAAACAAATTTGGCACCATTCCTAGGATTGTTGATCTGAGGCAAATGCCTTTGCTGCACCTTTTATCTGGGTTTGAAATAAAGCATTAAATAGTAATAATAAAAAACATTAAGTGTAATTTTCATAAATTTTTATAATGTTTTTGATATTGGTTTACACAATTAGTTACTAGATTGGTCAAGAAATGAATAAAAAATAATCAGTTTAATTCATTTAAAAATGATTTAAATATTAAAGTTGTAACTAAAACATCAAATAAATTGAATAAAAGACAAAACAATTTTATATGGAATTCCTCCAGGTTTAACAATATTATTGTCATTTCTTATTTTTATATGAATAGTATTGGTGTTTGCACAATAAGGATATATAATTACTTTCACACAATTGTCCATATATCAAAGTACATTACACAATATTTACATAAATGTATAAAATTAAAATAGATTTGATTTTTAGATATCTTTGATTTGAGAATAAATGAGAAATATATTGGAAACAACATATGAATATTTTTATACATTTAGACACAAGCACAAACTATTAATTCAACAATCCTTAATAACTAATTGGGTCATTTCAAATGAATTTTCCTTACAACACTCACATGTCTTGAAAGAAACTAAACGTTGTTAGACATTCAAACAAATATTAAAAACAAGATAAATTATTTTAATATATATTGAATAGACTTCTTTATTCACCAAGTCTACATTTAACACAAATTTGCATGATCACAACTAAATATTTGTCAAATATGAAAAAGTTCTGTTTTACAAATGCAAGACTTATGAACCAGAATATTGCAAATTAAATCATTTTACAATGCACAAAGTAAAAAAAAAAAAGATATTAATCATTTAGACAGGCCAGCCACTTGGTGGTGTTCTTATCTATTAAAAACACACTATTATAACTATTCCGGGTTGACATTTTGCAAACTAATTTAAAACAATTTATGATCGAACATTATTTGATCCATTTTTTTGTATTGCAATTCTTTTACATTTTGAAAACTAATTACGATCAAACATTATTTAGTAACGATATTAAACTCATTTTCAAATCATTTTTTTTGGAGTGCAATTCTTTTACATTTTGAAAACTAATTAAAAAAAAATTAACAATCGAACATTATTTGGTAAAATGAGATCATTTTATTTTTAAATTACTTTTAAACTCATTTTCAAACCAGAAAACTGATTACGATCAAACATTATTTGGTAATGTTATTCTTGAGCTGTCAAATCAGGTTTGCTTCTGGATCGAACATTTATGTCTACATGAGGCAGACTTGCACCTGAACTGTGAACCCTCCTGTTTCATCCTTGCTACACAAACACAGATTTTGCAATGTGTCAGAATGTTTTTGTTCACAGGCAATTGCCAAAACCTTAAATGCGGCATAAGGAATTCACCCATTTTTTAAATATCACAGAGATTCTCATGCAAAATGTGCATCGACACATTATCTTGCATTCTCAAATACACTTTCTGAATTATTTCACCCTTCAAAAATGTGTAGGGAAGCATGTGGACAGGATAACAATTTTTATGACACAATACTGTGTCAGTTTACTTGTAAGATGATTATGTGAAAGACAATTAAAGAGTTATGGTAATTTAAAATACAGCTACCCTCAAGTCATATTGTATTAAAGTTTTAATAGTTAGCATATGGATAAACTGCATAACAGCATACATACATAGCCACTGTTATTCACATGGAAATCAAGCAAATAACAGCATATTTCTGTGCTTTTGCAGAGAAATAACACCACCTAAATGAGTGTCCTGGCTATAAAATAGCCAGAGGTGGCCACCTAAATGACATACTTTTGTGCTTTTGCAGAGAAATAACACCACCAAGCGGCTGGCCTGTCTAAATGATGAGTACCAAAAAAAAAAAAAAATCAAAGACCATGTTCAACATTATCTATTTAAGTATTCACATATCTTAAAACAGTTTCAGTGGTTATTATATAATGTTAATATCTTCTAAATTTAAAAGAAAATATATTTACAGCTTAAATATGAAATTAAAAATTAATAAAGATGAACAGAATACAGATATTTTCTACCACATGAAAATATTGTGACCAAAGTTATCATTAGGATTTCAGTATGAAAGTTAATGATTAATTGAAAGCAAAGATTATATTAGAAATTGTAAAAAATATCAAGTAAAAAGCACAGCACAAATAACAATTTAACTTCTGACAGCATTTCAAAACAAAATTTTAATATCATAAAATAAAATAAAAACATATTTTTAATTTATAAGAATGACAATTTAAAAAAAATATTTTTTAATAAATTCTATGAATACTTTTAATTCTGATAGTAAAAGTGTTAATGGAAAAAAAAAAAAAGAGAAGATAATGTTCAACAATCTTTTTATTTTTAAAGTAGTTGCCCAAAATCATAAGTAAATAATAAGTTATATATTTTTACTCTATACTTTGTTTTATGTTTTTAAATATAAATACTAGGCTTTTACTGTAATACCAACAAGATATTACAATTATTCTTATGGAATTTGAGTTCACATTAATCATAAATACTTTATGGAACACATCAAACATGAAGACTCCTAGTTTATAGTAAAGTCATTGCATAAAAAAATAATAAACAAACAAAAAATAAAAACATCAAAAGTCCTAGGTTGACTAGAAAAATATAAATTTTACATGTAGAGTAAATTTATTGGTATAAGTACATTACTTTCTTTTTATAATGCCCTTTCTAAATCTCACAAAGTCAATCTTTCTCAAATGACAAAATCTTTAAAATTTAGATATTATGTAATTGATAAGTGAAATATTAATAATTGCTTAGAAAACATGAAATTATTAAATTTTATATATTTTTAATATATATAACTTGATATTTAAAGATTAAAATATAATTTTTTTTTTTTGCAAGACTTACTTTTTAATCTTTCCAACTCTACCTATAACCAAATCCTAACTCACTTGGATTTTTTTCTTTGCCTTTGATTTTCTTCAAAAAATTAATATTTAATTATTTTCTTTAAGAAAAATGAATAGTTCTTTTATGAAATAATGAAAAGAGGATAAATATATACACATACAGACTACTCTACATACCTAAATATATATTCTCTCTGCATTGTTCTATTATTATTTTTTTTTTAAAAAAATGCTTATAATGTTAATTTAATTACATACCATAGTAATTTTTAAATTAACTTGTAATTATGTGTGAATATATGTTAAAAGTATCAGTGTTCTACTATGGATTATAGAGAAAAATAATTATAATTGCTGATATATAAATATTTTCTTTACTAAAAAAATTGTGGCTTAGATGTGATATGTTGGTCCATTTCCATCATCTATAAGTGAATGTTGAATGTATAAAAAATTTTAAACTTTATTTAAACTTTTTCAAATATAAACAACTTGTTAGTAATAACACACAAATAGACAACACAGCTTATTAATTATACAACCATCATCACAAACCTTCAGGCAAATTGCTGCTTGGTATTTTAAATTCTTATTATACAGTGAAAGCCCTTTCAATATTTTCTTGTTTAAGCAAAATGGCAATGATGAAGACTTTCAACTTAATATTAAGAATCTAAAAGGAGGAACAGAATTATTTCTAAAATTATAATTAATTATCTCTATAATTTATTAACTATCTCAATTTAGATTATATATTGCAGAATTTAAATGTATTAGGTGTAAATAAGTATTGTGTACAGATAAACTGGTGTATATGCATAAAATGATATCAGAAAAAAAAAAAATGTTTTCATAACAAAAAAAAATGTAATAAGTTTTATTATTATTATTTTTTGAAGAAATAAGATTAAATAAATATACATATTTTCTCAAAATATGAAAATAAAGATTGATTATTGTGAGTTAGAAAAAGTTAACAATTACAAATATCTTGGTCAGATTATTAGTATGGATGGAAACATAATGGATGAAATTAATCATAGAATTAAACTTGGTTGGAATGCTTTTGGTAGAAATAACTTGATACTAAAAAAAAATATGCCTATATGTTTGAAAAGGAAGGTTTTTAATAAATGCGTTTTATCAGTTCTTACGTATGGATCTGAAACTTGGACACTTAATAGAAGAGCAATAGAGACTTCAGACCACTCACATAAGTACGGAGAGATGCATACTGGGAGTAACAAGAAGAGATCGAATGGATAAGAAAACAAACAGGTGTCTGTGATCTCATGGATTGAACTTGGAGAGACCATCCTGCAGTGGATTGATAATGATTGATGATGATGATATGTGTAAACACCATGATCTACTATCTGCTAATTCTTGCCAAAACGTTGAATGCAGTGATTCTACAATCTAAAAATCAATACAGCAAAATAAAAATTGACTGATCTGTTGATTCAATTCCTTTTTTTTAAAAAATTTAATAAAGACATGTTTTTAAAATTTGTAGTAAGCTTTACATTTCACACCAATTTAGAGATAAATTTTCAACCTACATCTAATCTTCTTTGTCATTCTTATTCTGTCACATTCTTTAAATAAATAATAATTTGGTTTTTTTTTCCTTCTGGAAGTTGATTTAAAAATAAGCCCCCTCCCCCCATCTTTTTAAATGGTCCAATCTTAAAGCAAATATAAAGGATTGTCTTTAATAGCTAGAAACAAATATAGCTGATTTTTTTTTAATACTACAATCAAGACAACGATAAATAAACTGTAGTCTTTATTTCGTGGAGGCCATAAAAATGTTACTCGTTCCAGTGGTTGGAGACTGGGGTCAATGATTGTGAATCTAAATTCATTCAATAATGACTTTTATATTAGAAAATCTACAATACAGATAATTTTCAAATGAAGGAAGATTGCAAATATTGGAGAAAAAATTTCTAATAAAAAATTGAATATCATTAAAAGAAAGGGTTGAATAATAAATATGAAAAGTGATTAAGCATTTTATTATACAGTCACAAATACTGGCAAAACAAATGTAATAGGATTCATTGAAAATAAAATTAAAAAATTGTGTAGATAATGATACATCAGATAAAATAGCAAGATTAGTTACTAATTTAATTGAAAGTACCTAATAAAAATTCAGATTTATGCTTCAATAAATGCTGATTGTGAAAAAATATATAGAATACTTTTGATTAGATCAAACAATATTTTAAAATCAATATGAGGGAATTTAATGCTACAACTGGAAAAGAACTGTGAATAAATGTGATGGCTTTACCATGGCAAAAATTAGAAAGTATATAGATTATATGAAATATATAGAAGAAAAAGATTATATATTAACAATTCATTTTTTGAGAAAAATTCAATGTATAACAGAGTTGGATTATACTCTAATAAAAATTTAAATTTCAAGATTGCTATTAATGTGGATTTAACACAGGATATGATCATCAACTAATAAAATAAAAGATACATGTGAATGAAACGCTTGGCAGACATTATTAATACTTAAACTCTAATCTTCAAAAATAATCCCGTGAATTCAATTAGACTCTGAATTTCCATATTAACAGACTTTGAAAATGATTCAGATTTAAATGACATATAATTAATACTCGATGAAGAAATGCTAGATAGATTGCTGATTAAAAAAAAAGTAACAGTTCACCAGTAAATTGTCAAATGAACCAAGAGTGTATAAAAAAGGTAAAGAATATGAAAAGATTTAAACTCAAGCATTTATAAGAAATGAATATCTTAAATTCTGAAAAGCAGTACAAAAGAATGAAATGATGGCAAAGGGAAAAACAATGTGAAGTGGTCAGAAAAGTTAAAGAAGAACACAAAAGTCTCAAAAATATAAAATATCTTAGTATTGGAAGAATTTTTTCAGCAATCAAAAAAAATATTACTATTAATAAAAAGACACAGAGCATCATGAAGTGAGTAAATTTTAAAGAAAACTACATAATAATGAAGAAACAACCAACCAACCAAAAAAAAAAAAAAAAAGACTTTACAATAATGATAACATGGTTTGAAATTCCAAATATTTTAAATAAAGAGGAGACATTAGATATTACATCTGTGAAGAATGAAAAAGCTTTAGAAAATTATGGAATTATTATATTTTTTAGTTGTTGTCAAATGAAGATAATGTCATGAGAATAAATGAATTTGGGAATATTCTGTTTCTAACTGATTATATAAACTAGAGAAAGAGACTCAATCCTTATGTTTGCCATAATTATCATTTATTCATTTGGTATTTTTGATTGATGAGTATTTTCAAAGTAAAATTAAGATTTTTCTGCATTTAAGAACTTTGGAGATTTTTAGACCATTCTACTAATTTAATTTGAGCTTAGATCGATAAAGATATCATTTTTTTCCTAGCTTGAATCCACTTTTTAAAATAATCTATAATTCTTAACTATGTGCCTTTTAACTACACAATTTTTTTATGATTATTTTTCTGAAAACTTGTAGAAAACATATAATAATAATATCAAATATTAATTTGTGGAAGATACTATATCATGCAAATTTTCAAAGTGTTGGTGAATAGTTTTCCAACTATGTTTTAGATTTAGAGTCTATACTTTTTAGGAACTTGGAAAGTATGCTACTTACTAATGGGATTTTTTTTTTTTTTTGGTTTAAAAAGACAAGAACAAAATAATTTTAAGTTCACCAAAATCTATTACTTTTGTTAGATTAGAGGAACATCATTAAAAAACATCATTGGCAGTGACAAACAGAAATATTTTTATATCCATCAAGGTTTTGGGAAAAATAGTAATAATAAAGGTATTATTAAACATAGTAATAAATTATTTTTTTCTCTTTACCAATAAAAATTGTAATTATAAATATGCAATTTTTGTTTTCACATGCGTTAGTGAAGCTATAATTATAATATAAGGTATAATATGCCAACTTAGTATTCAAGGAGCGATGCCAAAAGAAAAGCCAAAAAAGCTTTTTATATAGCAAATGACCTCAGTGCCATTCATAGAAGAAAGGCATGCTGCTTTGTTCTCTCCAAACAATGAACTAACTAATTAAAAATTCAAGATCATTTGCATATGTGTACAATAAATCACAACAGTCTTCATTCATAAAGCTTTGAGTATGAGATTTGAATACTAAATCTCGAAAGCGCTACGCTGGCATATTAAACC
This sequence comes from Epiperipatus broadwayi, assembly GCA_028023455.1. Lineage (NCBI taxonomy): Eukaryota > Metazoa > Onychophora > Udeonychophora > Euonychophora > Peripatidae > Epiperipatus > Epiperipatus broadwayi. The sequence goes on from JAQFVV010000004.1 coordinate 6,552,982, forward strand.
TCATATTATAATTACAGCTTCACTAACGCATGCGAGAAAAAAAAAATCGCATATTTATAATAAACATAGTAGTAATAATAATATTAAAAGCAATGATAAATAAATAATGATTCTAATAGTTTAGCAAAAACAAGTTTATAATAAGAATAGTAATTGTAGTTATAATAATCATAGTAATAGCTTAAGTAACAAGTGTAGTAATAATAGATGTAATATTAATAAAAATAATAATAATAATAACATAAAACACAATGATATTCGTAGTAATAATATTAACTGAGAAGAAGGTATTTGTGGATTCTTAATAATGAATTACATTTTATAACTTAATTTAATTGTTTTGAAATTAGCTTCTCTAACTAAATTCATAGTTTGTGACTGATTCCCAAAACATATCACTATGAATTTGTCTAAAAGTTTGTGATGGTGATATTTTAGTTAGGCTATTTCCATCAACTAATATTAATTACTGCTATGTCTTTAGAAAAATTCAAACTTTATTTAAACTTTCATTATAGTGAACTATTAGTAAGAGCATACATGTTAATATATAACATCACATTTCAAATGGAATTATTCTCTTCTCTTCTTCAGATATTGCTGGCCTGATCAGTGACAACTAAACCTGGATTTTTAGATTCGTAAATATTGAATTTAAGGTGACATTATCCAACAAGGTTATTCTATCAAAAGCTAAGATTATCTTCACATTTTTGCATAAGTGTACCAAATTTCAAATGAGTAATGTTATATATATATTTTCCTCTTTATTCCCTTCTCCCTTCCTCTAAATAATAGATCATTTTTTCCCTTCTCCTTTCCTTTAAATAATAGATCATTTTCTATGTCATTATCATTCTCAGATAATTATGGCACAAGTGTATCAAATTTCAATGTCTAATTAAAATCTAACCTCCTTTTAAAAAAATGGAAATATAGTATGGCACAAGTGTATCAAATTTCAATGTCTAATTAAAATCTAACCTCCTTTTAAAAAAATGGAAATATAGAATCTAAGCAATAATTATGCCTAAGGTTTATCAATAAGTATCTTTAAAAATATTAAAAATATGTTTTGTAAAAAAAAAAAAAGATGTTTTACATATATACAAAATAATATTAAAAAAGAGTAAATAATAACTAAATCTGAAATTTAATTAAAAATTATTAAAACTTACCTCGTTGAATCTTCTGATGAGATCTTGGACAGTATAGGAGGGCTGCTGTTCTGATGGACGATTGGAGGGAAAACTGAGATCAACGGTGATTTGGCGAATGTAATTGGCAGGAGGAACCTGATTAAAAAGTTCATATTCTGTTTCAGTCAATAAAAGAGCAACTTCTTCAGGAAAATGTAAAAGCTTTTGGAGATTTTCTAATTCTTTACAATAGACTGTACAATGGTCCAAACTTGGACGTAATGATAAGCGTTTACGATTAAGCTCAGCTGACAAAAAAAGAAAAGAAAATACAATAAATAAATGAACGCCATTGTTCATTTAATTATAATAAAAAATAGTAAAGCTTTCACTAAATAATTCTTAAAAAATGATAATTCAATAAAAAAAAAATTATACTAAATATAAATAATTTATACGAGTACATTTTCTTACGAATTAAATATAAAATGAGTACAGTATTTATTTTATCCCATAACGTTAGTTGAAAAAACAAACAATTAAAAGCACTCCCTCCCCCTAGTAATAAACTTTAAAATCAATAAATTTACCCTGGTGATTTATGTCTTGGTCAACAGCATTACTATATTCAATAACGTGTAAAAACACATGGCAATAGCAAATACAGAAATAAATAATAAAATTGTTTATTGCTTGGGAACTTATAAGAAGTTTCAGTACAGATAGTGACAAAGAGCTGAGCTATACGATTAATATATTTGCAGTTCTAAAACCTATTCTATTACTGCACTAAATCATACAAAGCAGCAGATATAATAACATAAGTAGTGGATATTAGAAATTTACTCCGATCGGTTTTTTAAGATTTTTATAAATAAACTTCTTTTACAGAGATTCATATTAGTGTAGAAGTTGTCAAATATTTTGAATATTACCATTGTCCTAGTGCCGTTGTGAAGTGGCATAATCTGTTCCTCAATTACAAGAATCATGCCCAGTTCAATTCATTTCCAGTGTTCAAACTTCTTGTATTATAATGTATTATTATTACATGCTTTTAAAAAAGTTATGTTAACAATTACAATGATACATATGCAATTTTTTTCGAATGCGTTAGTGAAGTTGTAATTATACTATAATGTTTAATATGTTATTAAACCTCATTAGTTTTGAATTAAATATAAAGAAATATTAACACTGTCTTGTCTTTAGTTCTTTCAAGAATACTATTATTCTGAAAATCTACCTTATAAAAAAATATACATGCACAAACACCCATATATATATATATAGTTTTTAAAAATAAATGTATAAGTTTTTCTTTAAAAAAAAAACAAACAGTAATAGGTGCAAGCACTATAAATTTTCTATTGATGAATTAATCTTGATTTTATAAAACTATAAATAATATTTTTTACTTTTATAAGGTTAAAAATAATTTGTTTTAAAATAAGAACATAATGATTTGACAATTGTGATAAAATATTTGACAACACAAACTCTGAAAGTGAATGCTATTTGAAGTCGTTTTATTTAAAAACAGATTAAATAATCTGATTATGGTAATGCATTTATTTTGATCAACAAATTTTGACAAGTACTGACAATTCTTTAGCATTTAATGATAGTTTATACCAATGTAAAATTATATCAAACTATATACATTACAAAATCAGTACATCCTCAATAAAAATTGTTGTGTATCCGAATCAGAAAGTCGATCTTGAAACAGTGTAAAAGATAGGACAAAAATAATGGTTCAAAGATTTAAGATGTAAATACTATGATAAAATACAAATTTGATGCTTATTTTCTAATGAAGTAAACAAGTGCAGAATAATATGCTGAATTGTGTATCATAATGATGTTAACATCTCATTAAACGTTATGATGTCACTCTAAACATTCAGATCTAGAATAAATATTTTAAAGTGATGACAAACAATAATAGTTTGTTTTATTTCTTGATTGTGATGAAATATTGTGATGCATACCATTACGCCTCTTCTTCCAGAATCATTCGGTCTTCCACAAATTAAATCAGGGAAGTTAGTCATCATACTGATGTAAGCCATATCTCAATTTTTTAAACAAACCTTATATGATTTCTAGTACTTTATCTCTTCCCATACCATTTTGATCTTATATCCCAATAACTCATGTACTTTCCAAGTGATGTAATGCCTGCCTGACTTTTTTTTTTTTTTTGGATAGATCAAATCAAGATTATTAATTATTGTTTCATTCCCATTTTATCATCATAACTTTCATAATTTCTATTATTCTTTCTCATTATAACTATTTTCTTTTCAAAGCTCAAAGTGTACAGCAATAACTCATCATTTCCAGTAATCCAATCTCCAATAATTCAAATATCAACTTCATTAAAAAACATTCCTTATTAACAGGTTCATATTTCTACTTTAACTTTAAAAAAATCTACATTTTCCATCACTTTTTCTTCCATATTTTCAGGACCAATTTATCTCCCCTGAAAAAACTTCATCACTGTAAATATGTTTATTCACAATGCATTAATTTTTCTTGGAATCTTTTCCACAAAAGACAACAACATATTTCTAATTTAATTTTTCATTAATTATCTATTCCCAAAATTGCTTTGCCTTTTCATTCCACTTTTGAAATGAATATAGGCAAGAATCACTATAGAATAATGTGGCAAATTCTATTATCCTTTCTGATCTATTTTACCCCCCCCTCTCTAATTCATTTTTTGCTTATTTCTTTTCAAACTATCTAATTATGAAGCCAGTGAGCATATTATTATAACAGCAATTACAATAAAATGATACATATACACAAAAGACTAAATTTATGCTATTAATATATTATAAAAGACAACTATAATGGTGTAAATAATTGAATTGTTGTTTAGTCAACCCAGTATATCTTTCATGCATGATTTATAATTCATGGAGAATACATAATAAACTCTGGGAATAAAGAACATTCTTTGCTCACTCTTATTTCCCTTAATGTTATAGATTCTACATTCTTACAACAAATATTCACACTCATATATATATAGACTTTTATAATCACAATCAAGGCCCCCATTAAAACTCCACAATTTTTTATTATCAGTTCATAATATGCATTTTCTGTAACTAAAAAGCTTTAATTCAAATTATATTACATAGTTCAGAACAATCCCCAAATCTCTACTTATTTCTAAATCTATTGTTATTGCCTCTATAATATTGTTTTTCATTCAATACACAAGTATGACTTTAATAAAACATGCAAATAATTTGCTATTGACCTATAATCTTTCCAATATCACATGGTTTTACTTTTCCATTAAATAATCTTATTCAAATCCCTTTTCACTTTTTATAAGTATCTTGCCCTATTACAATTTTATTAAAAGCATGCTAACAAATATTCCTTATTTTGAGGAATCATTATTTTAATATTTTTTATTGTTTTAGTATCTAACCTTTCATATCTCATTTTTTCCCATAGCTTTCATAAATTGTTTCTCTCATTTACATCTGTGATATTCCTCTATTTTTATTGAATAAATATATTTACTGCACCATATTTCTTCAAAACTCTTCTGATTCTCTTTCTGTATCATATCCATAAATTAATTTCATTTTTTTTTTTCATTTTCTTAGACCTCCAGAATATGTAACTTCTTTATTTTTTTACTTTTCTAATTTCTCCTCTCTTTTTCTTTCATGAAATATTCCATTTCTGATTACATCTCCCATTTACCACTTAATTGCTAATTTATCTTCTTAATATGCTAGCTTCTTAAACTTTGCCATTAATTTCATCAGTTTATTCCATTTTACCATCTCATTCTAAAGAACACACATTTCATTGTAGCATAATATATTACTTGATATCAAGTATCATACTTAATCTTTCTTTCTTTCTTTAGTCATTATATTTCCCTTATCTCTAAAAAAAAACATCCACTAAAGTTCTCTATCATTTATTCTGAATACTTTCCTAATGAGCATTGATATATGAAACATAATATGTCCAGTTTCAACTTAGACCAATAAAGTTATGGTTATGATTGCCTAATATTTCTTCATTGGTGATGGTGGTAGGGGTAACACCTGATTTTATAATTTTTTAAACTCTACCTAACAATACAAATTCTATAATGCCCACAATATTACAAAATCATTTTTATAAAACATGTTTAATAAGAAATTGATATTTATATTATTCAAACTATATGAGATAATGTGAATATTATTGGAATATACCTTTACCTTGCTTGCGCTTGGTCTTTAAGTGAGGATTCATAATAGTGATCATCAATTATTCACTATAACAATCATAGACAAATTTGTTTTGGCAACCCTTTTGTAACACTGATGACATCATAGAATAATTATTAAAGTATTTTCATCCAAAAACAAAATAGTGACTTTCATGCTGAAATTGTTACAAGCTTAAAATATGATTAATAAAGATACAGTTTTGGTTTAACTTTCATCCAGTGTTTTTACAAGACAATTAGTACTTCATTAATAACATATCCAAAGTAAAGATTTTCATTGTTAATAACTACAAAAGCAAAAAAATAAAAAGGTTCATTCAGTATATGAATGTGAATCAATACAATGCTGGAAAAATAGCAAATTTGTTCAGCATAAAATTAAAAATGTACAGTACATACATTAACTAAAATATTCAGTCAATTAATTTTGAATTAAATTTTTTCTGTCAAATCAATACTGCTATCATCGCTAATCTAAAATAGCTATAGCATATTCTAAAATAAACAGAATACACACAAAGTAATAACTTCCATTATATTATAGAAACATTCAACATTTCTTCCTACTATGAGAAAACTTTTCACATAAATCTTATTACATTGGAAGCTTCATTTAAATTAGTGATTAGTTCCTGGTTCATAAAAATAAATCATTTTTCAAAGAGAGATGAACAAGTCCCGAGTAGGAGAAACAAAGATTGATATGAGATGTACTGAAAAAATATTTGGATAAAGGAATAATATTATGAGTCATCTCAAAATGAGTTAGACTCATGTAGATGAAAGATAGTGTAAAACTATTCAGATGATAACAACATCACAGCACTGGAAAAATCTACATTCATGGCATAGTAGAGATGCCAAAACCTGAAGTGATACTTCAACTATCTTCTATTTTGGAATGTGAGAGAAAATTATATTCATTGAGAATTAGACAAAAGCTCTTGATGCCTAACATCAAACCAGTACCATTATTTAAAAAAAACAGCCAATTCAGTATTTGATTTGTTTAATAGTTTGGAAGCAAATGATTTACCACAATCTATCACTCTCTAACAAAGGCAGATCATAATGAAATTTATGGTACACCACAATCCTTCTGTTATTGCTGTATATAAATATGAATAGATAGGGGAAAATAAAGAAAGTATTTTATTTACAATAATAATAATAGTCCTAAACATCTGCTGAAACTTATTTTCATATCTCTGCCAAGCTTTTATCAATCAGCAATGAAACAATATTATGAATTTAGCCCTAAATACATAACAAAATGCACATATGATACATGTTAAGTTTCATTTCTCATTCCTACTGTTAATTTTATTATCATTCTTGCACTTTAATTTTTTTTTTTTTATTAAGGAAAATACACATACAATTACAATATAAATCTTGTTGGTATACATTTGTTTGGATTTGTTACACATATTATAACAATCATTAATAAATAATTTTCCAAATTAGAAAATATGTCCCTTTGTTACATTAGTTATTATTGTGACAAATTAATTTCATGATCAGAGCAAGAAGCTCATCGTTCAAACTTAGTCTATAATTGTTCTGTACTAGTTTTATATCAGAACAACTGGCTCTTCATTTAGTAACTTAGCCAGTGATCATTGTGCAGTCCATATTTTGATTGACAGTGATCATTTGTCATTCTCCATCTAATTTTTAACATATAAAATTTATAAAAAGAAAAACAATTTTAAATATCATATTCATTAACTTCTTTATTAAATAAAAAAATTTTCAGAATTAAATAAATCAAGATAAAAAATAAAACCAATCAGCAAAACAATGGGTTGTAATTATTATTGACTTAAAATAGTTATTCAGTTTTATACTTCAGAATATGCATTCTATTTGCGTTCATTTATCATGTGGGCACTTTTTCTTAAAATTAATTACGATTTGTATTTTTTTCAGTCAGCAACTTTGCTGTGAATTTTTTACAAATGCGTTTTTCAGTAAATTATAAAAGTGTACCAATGGATGCCATCAATTTTTTTAGTTATGAGTAATAAAAAAATGCTAGTAATTATTCAAAATTTCACCTACATTTAAAATTAAAATTTAATAATATTTTAATGCTATTTCCATTATATTAAGATCGCAATGATATTAGTGTAGTATCTTTAATTCTTGAACTTTTCTGGATTAATTAACATTCCAATCCTATTACTTTTTTCACATATGGCTAGAAACATGTCAAAATATATTACGATTCACTCTTCATAATACATATTATTTTTATTTATTATTAATCTTTTTTTTAAAAAAACTTATGCATTCTTCGGTATAATTTGAAATAAATAAACAGTAAAGAAATATTGTTCTTTTAGCATTTCAAACATAAAGTCATAACACAATTAGCAATATCTCCACTTAAATAAATTTGATTTCAGTAAACACACACAATACAGAATACTGCAATTCAGACTAAATTTAAATTTATAATTCTATATGATTTAATAGACAGGGTATGAGCACAGACTTTCACATGACCCACCACTCTCCACACTATCTCATAACACTGATACACCTGAACACACATATGTCGAAAAGATAAATAATCACCATTATACGTATTTCATGCTAAAACAATAATCAGCAGTTGGTCCAGATTATCATCTCTACACATATATGCTATAAGTGCTCAGATATATATTAAGACAGCCAATCCTCATACTTTAATGGACAGGCTTCAATGTACTCCACACTCCAACTCTTCAACTGTCCATCCAATCGAAAATCTGATGATGGAACGCTCAAAGGCCACCCTTAGGCCGAGATTGTTGTCACACCCATGTTGACCTAAAGGTCAATCTGACCCCTCATGTACAGGAGATAATCCATTAAATACATTTACAAGGGATAGGCAGACATCTCTAATATGTAATAGATGAAATACACAGGCTTATATACACCTGTGTCTATATATGTAATAGACAGGGTATGAGCACAGACTTTCACATGACCCACCACTCTCCACACTATCTCATAACACTGATACACCTGAACACACATATGTCGAAAAGATAAATAATCACCAATATACGTATTTCATGCTAAACCAGCAATCATCAGTTGGTCCAGATTACTATCTCTACACATATATGCTACAAGTGTTCAGATATATATTAAGATAGCAAATCCTCTCTTGTGTAATTATTAATCAATAAATTTTCTGGTGCATAGATCTTGTTACTTTAATATAATGTCAAACCCCTACTGTTTAGATTAATAACAACAACAGTATTATATACAGGATATTCACAAAGTATTTTCTGATTTTTTAAATTTATTTTATTTAGAATTGCTTTTCTAATTTTTCCCTTGAAAAAATGTTAAATGCTTAATAGCACTTATACATTGATGGAGCTAAATCTTAGTACAAACTATTTCTGTAGTGTAAATTTTATATCTTCTTTACTTTTTTTGCATTCCTTCATATATGTATATATATTGTACCGGGTGGATGTTTTACCAAAATATAATTATTAAATGGGCACATAAATCCCTGATGGAGTAAACACAATGTTTACTTTAACTCTTTAAATAAATTTATCTTATGAAAGGTAAATTATATGACTAAAATATAATACAATATTATTCCTTGCAATTTATGTATTGCTCCACCATGGCCCCTTAGGCAGAGAAGAGAGTACTCAAAGAGCACCTGAATCCAAGCCAGCAGACATATCTGTGAAATATATCTAACTGACCACATTTGAAGGAAACAGATTTCTTCTTGACTGTTGAATTCAACACCATGTTCAAAGCACTTTTTTGTTTTGTAGAAACATGGGCACCAGTTTCTTACCCAGAGGATAAATAATGCACTTTAAACAATGGCCACTAATTCAATGTCTAAGATATACCCATGACTAGCTCAGCTACTTGGAATCCATAACAAATTATTTCAATTAGTGGTAAAAGAATTGACCGATAAAATTAAGCTTTAAGTTTAAAAGACAATTTATTTTAATTAATATTTATTATACTAATTTCAAATACTTTTATAAATCTTATTTAACTAACATAACACTGGTATAATGATCATGCACGATTTTAATTCACATGCTAGAATATCATATAACAAAGTATTAAATAATATTTGACATTTAAAAACACACACATTAATAGTTCATCTATGTATGCTATAGGGTTCATTATTACTTGGCTCTGGGAGGCTTCAAACTAATGCAATGGCTATTTTAGAAATGAAAATAAGAAAAATGTTATTACCTATGATTTTGAATGTAGATTTAGAACTTTGTTTTCTTCCTGGTTGCTGCTTCAAGTGTGAATATTTCCAGCCGGCTGGATTCGATGTTTTCCTGAGGAGGTTTAATTCTTATTCAGTGGCACTATTCTTTGAGATAGTTAAATATTCCTGGCGATTCTTCAAGTTGTTATGCAGGCATTTTTCTATTCTGGACAGGTTGCTGTTTCACTGGACTCAGGCTAGAGAAAGTCGTATGTTTCCAAGGTTTTTAACACTGCATTATCAGCTGATTGATTGACTGGTTTAATCTCACTGCTCAATCTCAACTGCACAATCTAAACTCATTAATCTCAACTGCTTGTCTGATGAAAAACTGGACTATTTATACTTAAGGCCTGTTGTCATTTTGATGTCCTCCAGCGATATCTGTTGTCGAAATTCCTTCCTTGTTTTTAATCGCATTCCTCTGATAAGCTTTTATTTAGGTGTTTTCATTTAGTAGCCACCGCAAACTTATTGTTGTTGTTTTTTGTTTAACTTAATAGCCATCACAAAACTTGTTGTTTTATAGATTTTTAACTTAGTAGCCATCGCTGAATGTTTTTAATTTTTTAACTTTCATTTATTTCATTTTAACACGCATGTATTTATGCTATGTTTACAATTGCACATTTATATTTTATTAACAAGCTCACATTAATTCGTCATTTACGCCCATGTATATAATTTAAGATTAATTCACTATTTAGTTTTTAAGATGACTTTTTTTTCTTTAACTTAAATAAAGAGATTTATATTTTTAATTATTTGAAAATCAACTACTTTTTTTTCTTTAACGTTTTAAATGAAGAGAGAGATATTTTTATTTCATGTAAAAGATTCATTTAAACCGCTATAGTTTTAACCTTTTTTAAGCCAAATTCTCTCCCCCGAATTATTTTTAAATTAATTCGTAAAACTTTTATGAATGATGCAGGGTTTAATTTTCCCCTGGGCTAACAGTATTTTCTTCTTTCTTTATTTTGAAAAACTCTAAACTTTTATATTAAACTTCCCTTTATTAAACTTTTAACTATTTATTATCATATTGAAACGTTATGTTGTTTTTATGAAAAATTTCTAATTTTAATCATTTTTAGACAAAATTATTATAGGTACCAATACAATATTGGTTCAATATATTACTTTTTATAAATCTCCACATATACACTCTAATGCAAATTTTTTAATATAATTCCTTTAATTTTCTAAGTTTTAGGCAAATGCTCTGACAAAGACTGCACTATAAGGAATTATTATGAAAATGTTCTGATGAAGACTGCAGGACAGTCAAAACTGTTAAAAAGTTAAAGGAATTATATAAAAAAATTTGCATTAGTGTATATGTGGAGATTTATAAAAAGTAGTGTAAATTTTACTACACCACTCTCACATGAGATAGGGACTGATTTCTATCCACTTCAGACACCCTGCAGAGGGGTATAATCATAAACATATGACAAAAGACATATGAAAAAGATGTATGATCCCCAAGATGCACATTTTGTACTGAACCAGCACTCATCAGTTGGCCAGACCACAATCACCTACAAATTTCTTTATAATTGTTCAGTATATATAAGTAGCCAATTACTACAGTTTAATTGATGTGTCAAACTTACTGCTCTCACAACTTTGATACAAATCATTTAATGAACGATATTAATAATTTTTATTAGCCATTCATTAGACTAGATTATTTACTTAATGGATGACTAATAAAAAATATTATTATACTTACAACAACTCTTTCAGATTATTCAAAAATTCCATTTTATTTGAATAATCAATTCTTTAAAACCAATTATGTGTTGTAATGATTATCTGCCACTGAGTTATGATCTTTACTATGATTTTTGCTCCCAGCTACCTTTAAAAAGGATAGCATTTAAAAACTAGTCACAGTTACACAATCACATTTAAATAAATTATAAAACCCTTTCTTTAAAATCTAAAAACACTTATAAATACTTTGTATCATTTGTGTTCAGTGTTAGTTATACATGCAAGTGGAGTTAATAGTCAGCCATCAAAATTATTGAGATGGGCATATGAGTTTCACAAAAAGATTGCTGTATAATATAACCTTTATCTAGGATGACCAGACATTCTGATTTTTGGGATTTGCCCCTATTTTTGATTAGATGTCTCAGAGTCCTCAAAATGTCTTTTTGGGACCATTGTATGTCCCAATTTTCAAATACTCATAATTATTACTTGTCTTACATAAATAATTCATTGCAAAAATAATAGTTTCTTAGCTCTTTCTATCCATTTCAGTCTCTACAGTAATATTATAAAAACTTCAGACAAATTACAACATCAAAATAAAGATCGCTATTATGTTATATGGCTGGGTTCTCAAGCTAGATGTGTTCTTACACATAACCTTGCCTTGGAGCATGTGCAGTTGGATTTTTGTAGGCCAAAATTTGAACTGTGCTTGCACCTGCTTTGATTGACAGTATGATTTTACTAGTTCTTTGTTGATATCAATTCTCTATAGTGATAAAATTAATAGAAATATAAATAATCCTAAACAATAGACAACATGACAAAAAGGAAGTGTACTTAAATCAATGAATATACAAGAATGGAGTTTTATAAAAAAAAAAGGATGCAATGCTATAAAAATGATTGGTCATTATGTCCCAATTTTTGATTGAACCAGTCTGGTAACCCTACCTTTATCACTAGTAAGGGAATTTGTTTTTATAAATAACATTTTTTTGATCATTATTTGTTGAAATTCATTAGTAATTTTTAAATATGTTTAAATAGCAGTAGAGTTGTGTTATGCATTTTAATGTGGATAATCAATACTGAATTTAAACAGTTGTTGCTAGTTTTATTAGTATATTTATTAAATATGTATAAATATGTCAAACTAGGATAATCTATATAATCTCTCTGCTGACAAAAGCAATGTTCAGTTGTAATAAACAACAATCATTATGATTACAAAACAGAATCCCTTAGAGATGATAAAACAAAGCTATAAATATGACTTAGAAAGTTTCAAAGTATTTCACTAATTCAGAAAAAGATAAATTAATATATTTCAGCAAAATCCCATATCTGTTGTCAATTTAAAAAAAAATCATCATGTTAAAATATGTCAAAATTCTTAATAATTTGGCATATAAATATAACCATTTGTCAGGTATTCTAAGCACTTTGTGGAATTAATCAAATAAATGAAAATAAAACTGACAATTTAGTAAACTTTGAGATGAAAACTTCATTCACAAATGCATCTAGAGATGAAACCTTGTCTACTATAAGAAATCGATTAAATGAATATAAACTACAAACCATATTCTTCCTATTGATAATAAAATGGAGCTGTTAACATTCTGGGCAACAACAGCATACTTTCAATATAATACAGAATTATTCCAATAAAAGACTATAATTCATTTAACACTATTCTTTTTAGTGAAAGTTTGGTTTCATTGTATAATCACATGATGAAACACTATTACAAACTTTTTAGACACATATCAATATATCAATTTCAATTAAATTCATGTCAGAATTGAACAAAAATAAAAATTGACATTTTTAGATGTTCTTAGACTAAATGCAAACTAATGTTTACACCCCACCTCCCCAGTGAAATATTTAGCATAGGCATCTAATTATGACAGAAATACAAAAACAAACTATATTATTACTGTGAAATAGAGTAAATCATTTGTTCAGAAACCAGTAACTTTGAGAGAGGGGGTCAAATTAGAATAAAATTTGATGAAGAATGATTGATTATCCATCAGCTACTATTAAAAAAACCCTAAAGAATACAACAACAATAACAACAACAAAATCATTAAAGACAATAATAAGTACGTAGTTTATCTATACAAAATGAGAGTTGCAGATAAACTAACTACTTCTGCATTTAAAATAATATCATAACTTTTACAAAGTCATAGTATACTGCAAGGAATTGTAATCTTTATAAAATATAAACTTGAAATATTGCAAAACAATACTTACACGTATACCAAATAATTGTTGCAAGGTCATATATCAACAAGCCTAAGAAAATCAATTAAAAGAATATAAACAATGACTTGAGAGAAAAGAGCAAACATATCTGAAGTATTAAACTATGGAAAATACGTTCAATTGAGAAAACACAAACACAAGAATAATGGGCAGAGAGGCAACAAGAAAATAAAAATTAAAAAAACAATTCGTATGACAAAAACAAAATAACTCCCATAAATCAACCAGGTATGATTATACATAATATTTGGAAACTCTGTTAAATTTTCCCTAAAAGGAAAAAATCAAAGATTCTCATAGATAAATATATAAAATTTCTATTGACTATTGGTTTTGAAAGAATAGATTAATGGATTAGAAGATCTGTCAAACATAAGTTCAATTCCCACGGTAGCACCATTTGAAACAGAGAGGAGAATACCATTTAAAATATATTATATATTAACTCATGTATTTTTACTGACAGTAGAAAGTATTTATAAAGATAAAATTAAACTTGAATTTTTCTATAAACTTTTAACATTTTCACCAAAATGATCGAAATAATCCAACAAGTAAAATGTCATCATCAGAAACATTCAGAAAATCAAAACAACAACAACACATATATATAATTAGAAAGAGTTGAAAAATGGGGGGGGGGGGGATAAAGAATCATTTAATAACTGTTATTTATCGCTTTTTTTTCCTTCATTAAAATTCTACACCCATAAGTTTACGTCTTTAAAAAAAATCAATAAAGTTAATAATTTTATGCATATAAAAATAATTAACATTAAGTTTGAAATTTTGGAATGAACATAAAAATATTTTTGCATTAAAGAAATTTAAATAATTATTTTTAAAATAATAAAATAATGCTAATGTCACAGTCAAAGTTTTAATGAAAGTTTTTTTTTTTTTTAAAAAAAACAACGCTGAGTGATGATAAATGGCTTAGATATTATCATTTTTCATAGCCATTACACAATAATCTTTCAATGATTTAATAAAAAAAGGAAAAGAAAATAGCCAATTAATGTTTTACGAAATTTAATAAATTTATGACATACAAAAGTGATAAGAGGTTAGATAAATGGAAGGAACAAATCAGAAACTGACATGAAAAGAAAACAATGCATTACTTAAAGCATTAAGTTAAGGATAATAAAATATAGTGATAAAATGATTTAAAAAAAAAAAAATCCAATATTTCAACATTACCATTTTTTTGACTATTGTTGTGAAAAAAAGTTTAATCCGTTTTTTTTATTGCTGATATATAGTATAACGTAATTCTATTTCACAGAATAACACGTTTGATTGAGTACGTTAGTAAAATACTTTATAAGGCAAATTCTTGAAGGTTTATTTAAAAAAAAAAAAACTTGCAAATACGCCTACATGTTGTTATATCTAGCCAATTTTTTTTTTCAAATAAAAAAAGACTGAAAAACATTCACTGGTATTGATATACCAAAAGGCAGAATGCTTTAAAGATCTTTTTTTTTTTTTTTTAATGATTCTTTAAGGATCTACCTGTTCCATGAAATATTTATATTCCTGACAGTATTAGTTATAGGTTGGACTATTTTCATCATCTAATATTATATTTTTGAATATCGTTAGAAAAATTCAAAGTTCACAATGATATTATTCTTTTCTCCGTGTTGCTGGTCTAACAAGTGACAGTACTAGCATAAGAATCAAACCTGGGTTTTTAATGTTTCCTGAAGGTTTGTGATAATGGTGTTTTAGCTGTATTTTTATATTGGACTATTTCCATTATCTAATATGAGTATTGAATGTCTTTAGAAAAATTTAACTTTATTTAAATATTCCAAATACATTCAACTGCTAGTAATAGTACATCAAACAGATTAGTATATGCATAATGTTTTGAGAGACATTATTATCCCCTCTTCTTCAGGTGTTACTGGCATGATCAGTGACAGTACTAACATGGGATTCGAATCTGGGCTCTTAGATTCTTGAGTAATGAATTTTTAAGGTAACTCTCTAACTAACTGAGCCATCCTGCCAAGTGTAGAAATCAGGAGGAACCTCATAGATAAGTATATAAAATTTCTACTGACTGTTGTCTTTGACAGGATGGCTCAATTGGTTAGAGTATTACTTAAAAATTCAATACTCAAGAATCTAAGAGTCCAGGTTCGAATCCCATGCTAGTACTGTCACTGGTCAAGCCAGCAACACTTGAATATGAGAAGAGAATAATACCTCTTGAAACATTGTAAATATACTAACTTGTTTGATGTGCTATTTGAATGTATTTGAAATATTTAAATAAGGTTAAATTTTTCTAAAGACATTCAATGCTCAGATTAGACGTTGGAAATAGTCCAAAATAAAAATACAACTGGACTTTTAAATTTGTGAATATTGAATTTAATATAATGTTCTAATCAACACATTTCCTTAAATTAAACATTCACGAATCTAAAAGTTCAGCTTCAATTTCCAGGCTACTATTGTCACTGATCAGGTGAGCAACACCTGAAGAAGAGTTACAAATAAAAGCACTTGAAACATTGTGTTATATATTAACACATGATTATTATTAACAGTTGGATATATTTGGAAAGTTTAAATTTTTCTAAAGACATTGAATATTTAATATCTTCGGACAAATATTATATTCCTAATATTATTTGATCAGCAGTATAAACATTTGAGTACTCATTAAATGCACCCGATGATTCAAAGTTTATGAACTGAAATTAGTATTAAAAGGGTAATAAAACAATAGCAAAACGATGGTAAAGTGCTATCAGGTGATCATAGTATTATGTTTCTAAATTATTCAGACTATTTTTTTTACATATAATCAGAGTTTTTTTTTTTTTAAATCAATGTATATCATGGATATTAAAATCTTCATGATATAGTGATGAAGTACATATCTGATTATGCCCATAATCATGGGTTCAAATTCAGATTGGATAAATCCTGAGATTTTTTTAGGTTGACAAAATAGCCAATCCAACTAAACATCCAATCAAACTAAGACGATCAAATGGGTGTTGATGCAAAGGCTGCAAAAAGTAAAAATATGCTTGTAATAGCAAATAAAATATTTCTATGAAGTTGAGTCCATCATTACCTGTATCTTTAAATGTATTGTGTGTTTATATACTAAAGATATGCTCAGTAACTTAGCAACAGAACACAATGACCAAATAATCCAACATTTAATTATCACTTTGCTATTGTTTTTCATTCTTTTAATACTAATGAGTCTTAACATCTCATTTCCAAAAGTTTTCAATCATTGAGATGCTTATATATTTTTCTATGTATATATCAATAATAAAAAAAAATAACAAGAATAGATCGAAAATGAAATACATGGATGAGAGAACAAAGAGGTGGTTTCGACATCATTGAAAGAATTAAGAGATGGAAATGAAGTTGGGCTAGACATATTGTTAAAAGAGATGTTAAAAGATGTGATTGTTGAACATGAGAGGGATGAATGAAATAAGAAAGGGTGCTTGTGTAATGTGGAGAAGAGAGGCTAGAAATCGAAGATGGACTGAACTTGGAGACCTTCATCCTGCTGTGGATCAATAATTTCTGAAAACGATAATTAATAAAAAAAATTATGAACAGATTAACCTTTTAACACAACAGATATTTTAAACAATAGTTGTTGAAATATTAATTATTATTTTTTCCACGTAAAATCATTTTATCACTACATGTTATAATATTCAAAATAATAAGATCCTTGTAAAAAAAAAAAAAAACAATCATGATTCATCTTTTTGGTGAACATAAGAATATTGCTTAAGAGGATTCCATGTATCAGAAAATGATAATGCTGAAGGTATAAATAGGCAATTTTAGTGCTTGATATCTATTGAAATTTACAAAGAATGAACATCAACTTTCTTGAAAATATGATTGGAATAAGATCTGCTTTTTAATACAACTTATCATTTTAATCTTGAAATATACTAATCTATGATGAATACAACAATCTGTTCTTAAAAAATGACTACATAATAAGAATTCGTGTATTTTATAATGTAATCTATTAAATGGCATTATTTTAAGTGTGAGTGCACCCATAATCTTTGATTTTCTGCCTAAATAAAGCTTTTGTGATAGTTAATCCAAAACTACTTAAATAAAATATTTGTGATAGTTAATTCATGTGCTGTACAATTATTTATTAAGATTATACTATTTGAATTTACAGCACCATTATCATTATTACCAATGCTTTTAACCAGTCTCCTATTTGCACCAACACATCCATTACAATCTCCAAGCAGAAAATTAGTTATTTTAATGGTATTTCTATAATAATGCTATTCAGCAAAGAATAAAAGCTTTCTAAGAATTTTTTGAATCCAATATTGGAGTATAGGCAGAAATAAAATGAACACTGATATCATTGTGCAATGGTAAATTAACACAATGAGGAATTCCAAGAATAGAAAACCCTTAGGATTTACAGCAAATCCAACAGCATGCATTCTCTTTTGGAATACTGATCTATCTTTCTAAAAACTTGTAGCTAAATACCTATTTTATTGAAACTCATTATTTCTAGAAGTTTCACTAAGAATAACTATGTTGATCTTAAATCTTAACAGCTCATTAACCCATATGTGTGGTTTATCAATTTAGTAATTCCATTTAGAAGATTTGATTCTTGTTTGAAAATAAATCAAGTTTTAGCAAAGATGTAAACAGGGGACTTGTATTTAAAAGTAATATTAGGTTAATAATATATTCACCAATATTTAAATCAACCTTTGTCACTCATTATTAAAATAGTATACTTCTTTTCGTTAAAAATGAAATATATATATAATAGGTGATAGATACTTACATTTCCCCATATTATAATCAAAAATGCATCATATATGTAATAGGTGGTAGATACTTATGTTTCCCCACAGTATAATCAAAAATACATCATCTCGGTTTTCAAAATATACTAATTACCGATTTTAATTAAATAGATAATTACTATCTTCACTTATATGATTGCAAAGCAGAAAAGAGTGACCTATATTAAGCACAAAAAGAACTTTCAAGATGCCTTAGATAAAATGGACAGTAGAGTAATAAATAGAATATTAAGCGTATATAGTGAAATGCAGTAGAAACTGAGAGTTCATGTACTGGCAAAGAAATCTCCACAACTAAATTTTGGATAATTAATCCAAGACATTTTAATTTCTGACAATATATTCCAATTAAACATTTATACAAGGGAACATGCTTATATGTTGCTGATTCGTAACTGATATAGATATACAAATGTGTACGTGTGGTTTACTTCAAACATTTGCCACCCACTTATTTTTCTTTAAGTAGACGTGAAATAAATATTGAAATAAACAAGCATTATCTATCAGAAGAAATGTTAGTTTTTTTAAAAAAAATAATCCTAAAATAATGCTGCCTTTAAAATATAAATTATCATTTAATAATTAAGAATTAATAGTAAGCGCAATAACATCACACAGCGATACGTATGTTGAATTACTAAATATATATTTAAATAAGACACAGATGGAATAAAAAGTAACAAAATATATACAAATTTAGTTTTGACTAATAACAGCTGCTCAGATCTTTGTTTGACTTTGAAATAAAATGACATTAATGATTGATTTTAGATGAAAAGAAGTAATACATAAAAAAGGAAAATAAAAGTTTAAATAAAATCAGATTTATAATAAAAACTGTTCAACCATATAGTCGAAAATGAAATGGGGGAAAGGGCTAAATTAAGATAACTCAATTCAAGCGCTTAAAATCTTTAGCGCAAATGTGTTATTGTTTTTAATCTTTTAAATAAAATATGAGAATGTATTCTATATAGAAAAACAATCCTTCTTAAGGCCATTTTTAAAATTTGAAACACAACAATGATTGAAGGGAAAGAATAACAATAGTAGGTTGCATGTAAGAACAAAAAGAGAAAACGATTACAAAATGCCAATGCTATATGATGTGTATAATATTTATAATGAATGTATGTAGTCAGGTGACTGTTTACAAATTTCGGGTAATGATAGAAGATTTCATATAGCTGAATAAATGTCAAGTGATACAAGGATTTTACAAAATAGTAGTTATTATTTGCGTATGATGGAATTAAAAATAAAATGTTACCTTAGAAATCACAAGATGAATATGGTAAAAGATGCAGTTCTAATATTTAGAAATGCTCTTTTTTCAGATTATTAATAAGTTTATTTAGAGATGGACTGTGTTCTGTTTCTTATGATGTTTCCATATGTTTGTAGTTCTGGGCAGTGAAATAAGAAATGATCAATGGATGCATCATCTCTGCCATGTATTGAACATGTGGCATCAATATAAAAGTCTCATTCCAGCCAAAAAAGTTGAATGGGATAGGCATGAATATTGAGTGTTGTCAAAAAGTTATGTTCTCAAACCAGTGTTTGAACTTTTTAATAAATTGGTTAATTGCTGAATTTAAGTATTAAGTGAAAACCATTTTTGACTTACTGCTAATATGAAAACTTGTATAATGAAGCCACAATATATACTCTATCAATATACATTACTTCAGTTATACACTATGTAAAAAAAAAATAAGCAAACAAAAATAAAAGCAATTGTTCAATAAGACAACAGCTATTTTACTGTCTCAGAGTGCTGAAAATGATTACATTTGTTAATAATATTTATTCAGGATATAAGAAAGTATGTTTGTGATTCTTTTTTTTTTATTTCTGAATTTTGATATGATATAATACCTTATGTAATAAAATGTTTTCCAAGTGTAAAGTTAACAAAAAAATCAAGTCAGATGTCACATGACCTAATTTTAATCTAATGCTTGAATATCCTAGCACCTCACTGATGACACCAGTAGCAGAAACCGGTCTGGGGTTGGGGATATTCTCAAAGCTTGTTAAGAGCATATTTTGCAAGCTCTATATATAACAAATATAAAGTTAGAAGTTTTATGAAATTTAAAATAATTCGTATTTTTCTCAGATGATAAAAATGAAAAATAATGATTTAATAGTGGGGGTAAAAAGAATTGCAAAACATTATTCAATTGCATTCAAAAGCTTAAAGTTTGATTAGTTTAATTAAAAATTTAAAATGGATAATGGCAAATTGAGGTGATAACTACATAAATTCTGAAATCTATATGGACTTGAAAACATCAAAACTATTAATTAGAGAAACTATAGTCAGGTGTTAACAAAAATTGTGAAAAAAATTTAAAACTCCACTATTAATTTTATTTTTTAAAAAATAGATACACTAAAATAAGTTTTTTTTATTATTACTTATTTTTTGAGTGAATGTGAAAAAATGGACACACAAATATGTATACGATTGTGCTCCTTCAATTTATTACAAATAACTATTATTTTAATTTTGTTTATGCGATAATCTTAATTTATATATGCATACTATATAAATAAAAGTGTTCAATATATATATGTATGCCTGTTGAAAAGTTCTGTACATTTACAGTTCAGTAAAATAAGATGTATTCTACTGGAATCAAAGCTTATCAATAAAACATTAGCTATTATGTGTGAGAAATGATGTCATAATAAAACAAAACAGATATCACAGCCCAATGTATTTGATAATGTGGAACACCAAAAACATAAGTATTTATCTATTATCAGATAATATAAATAGATACTCCAGTTTGTAGAAAATCACATGATGAAAATTTTGTGACAATTGAACTGTTTGTTCATTTTCACTGTCTCAAAGAATACAGCCAATTATTTCAAAACAACATACACAATTAGTGTACTTTAACACTTTCACATATTAAAATTTTTTGAAGTAATCTACTTATTGATGTCTATCATTCATATGAACAGCACACACATATTCATAATTTTTTTCCACACAAAGAGATAGCTTATTACTGCTTTTCCATCAGCTACTTGAAATATCTTGCTATGGGTGTAATGTACCTTTTGTTACTAATGTTAATAATATTTGTCTAAATCGCATGTTGTTAATAGATTGGAAGTAATTGAAAGTTTGCTAGTCTTTCACATGCACAATTGTCTCTCAGACAGCCAATCAGATTTTAAACAGCTGTCTTAAGAATGATCAGGCTTCGATACATGACAGAGATTTTGACAAGAAAAGGATGATACCAATCTTTTCTCAACTTAACTTTTATATATATAAGCCAGTCTTAAGCATCTTGGCCTGAAAGCTTGAATATATAAACATATACACTTATCATATATATAAAAGTTAAGTTGAGAAAAGGTTGGTATTATCCTTTTCTTGTCAAAATCTCTGTCATGTATCGAAGCCTGATCATTCTTAAGACAGCTGTTTAAAATCTGATTGGCTGTCTGAGAGACAATTGTGTATGTGGAAGACTAGCAAACTTTCAATTATTACCAATGTTGAGTAATTTAGAACAGTTTTATCCACAATAATAACACATTTAAAAAAAAAAACTACATCAATGCAATTCACTATAGATTTGATATTTACATAAGAATTGTAATCATAAGATGAAATCTAAACAGTTAAACATCCAGTATTAGTTAATAAATGGACATTATACTATTATTAATTTAAAATTGTTGTATTTCATTAACTTAAATATAATCTTTAAATTGATTAAACTTCAAATATGTCCATAATATTTTATGATAGAAGCATGTAACTTCCATTTTTAAGCATTCTTTTTTTTTTTTACTTATGTGCCATGCTTTTATATTTTCTAAAAATTATTTTTCTCAATATCTACAATTATATATTTGAGCAATGCAAATCATAATTTCTAAAAAAAGCACATTTGAAATATTAGATTTTAGAAATTAAGATAATCACTTTTATATATTTCTTTATATTCAACATTGAATATAAATGTCCATGTATAGCAATAGATATTTCCTATGATTTGTTGGTGTATTTCTACTATCTTCATCTTTCTTAGTTTCTCGTCATCATTAGTAGCAAATGTAATCATAAATGGCATAAAAATTTTGATACAAAAAAAAATGAACTAGTAATATACATATTTAACAGTAAATCTATTGATGTAATCTCACACAAAATTGAATATAATACTAAAAAATATCAATGGATTTTATGCTCTAAAAAAACTTGTTTCATTATTGTGTGTGTGTTTTTTTAAATTATGCCTTTATTTTTCTATTTTAGCAAGTCTGTCAATGAAGTACGAGTAGAGAGAGATGTTATAAGTTATGAAAATATATATAAAAAACTAGTATGCTATTTATTATTATTTTATTTTTAATGCACTTTAATAGCAAATATTAAAAGTTTTTTTTACCTGTAAAATATTTCTTCTCCCTGGATTATATTTAAAAGTATTATAAGCATTTCAATGGTAAACATATGTAATAATGGTAAAATTCTTTTCCTTAATAAATAAAAAACTATAATGCATAAGGATCCGGCTTGTCACCATCTGGATTCAAGAAAACTGAAGCTTATTTGAGGAACAGTTACACAAATTGCTTTGTTTATGATATGGAAATAAATTCTACATTCTACTGAAATTATAATCGATTGAGCAATCAAAATTTGACATCTGCTTTTTGGAGGTCTATTGTCTTGTAATAAAGGAATAACTTTGCATGTGACTTTAAGCAAGATGATTATGGAAATGAATAATAGTTTCCAATAGCTATTGCACACATAATACCTTATTAAAAGCCATGTGATCAATTTCTAAAAAAAGACAGAAAAAGATTGGAAGTTAATTATACAATGGCAGAGCTCTAATCAAGACCAATAGAATAGTGACTTCATGGATTAAAAATATTATACTAGTCTTTTTTACAATAAATTGTAAAAAATTAAAGAATGTGAGCACGAGAGTCAAATTGGAAAAATTATTAGGAACAAAAAGGCAATAAAAGTCAACGTTGCAAAGAAGAAAAGGTCCAAAGATGAATCACTTCATGTGTCTGACATATCATATATTTATTCAAAAACAGATCAAGAAAATCAGACAAGCAGCAACCTTGGTGTAAGTCATGATCTACAATAATATATAACAAAGATGGTTTTATACTGCAGATCCTGCTTGTGCTGTTTTTTTAAACGCGACACGTGTTTTTCCATTTCAAAAAAATGGTCAAACTGATTTGCATTTACATTTGCATATTTGTTATTTAATAACACTACGTAAAGATTTATTACGTTCGTCGGCCATGAATATGAGGGCAAACCTCGAAAGCGCTTGGCCCATTTAATAGTTTTATGCGAAATGTGTTTTGTTTATTTGGAAGCTTCTTCGTCAGCGAGTAAATCGTTTTTAGGCTAAATAAAAGATAATAAAACTTCCTAAAAAAACATCATATACAGATGTAACTAAAGCTAAAGCATAAGACTTGCACATAAATGAAAACTTGCCCAGGGGGTGGGATGGACTGAATAGACTCTTATTTAACAAATAATTTTAGACAAAAAAAAAGAGCCAACCTTTTTTGAATCTCCAATTTAGAAAGCTATAAAGTTTCATCAACTCCTGCCTTTCCTCACACAAGAACACCATCTCCAATCTCCGAGGATCGATCAAAACAGGGGTCTTTGCAACTATCAGATTTTCAGTTTTCCTAATCTATGCATTCTGGCTGCTCCGTTGTTTTTGACCAGAGAGTACACTCAGCGAATCAAAAACTATTGGACCTAACTCGCTCTCTCAAAACCAGAAATAGCAAACTAGCCCCACCTCCACTCCTCACAGACACCTGGGCAATCCTCCAACTCCCATCCTCTCAGTCTCTGTCACAGGACTCATCCAATTAAATGTTTGCGATCCATGTGATCACTCGCTCAACGAGGATGTGTGTCTCAGATTTGCAACCAAAGACTTTTCTTGGCCTGGACTACACACCCTTTCTATATCCCTTTCTCTTTTCATATGTATCCTTTCCTTTTCACCATGTTGCTCCTGAATTTCATTTTATCATGTAATCACTTCTTTATAAACCTTTTTTAAACTGTATTTGTATCTGTTTTCTTTTGATAAATAAACTTTCATCATTGAGAAAAAAAAAGCTATAAAGTTGAGTTTAAAAAAGACTAATTCCCTTAATTAAATGTCCCTAGTGACGATTTTTTCAGACGCTCATTGCTAAGGTTTACAGCCTTGTTATTTAAAAATTATACCATACATTTCCATTAACTGATTTTTATGATCAGCGCTTAGGTTTAAATTACATTCGTTTAATAATTTCTTATAGTAACGTTACTCTGAATCTTTATCTAACAAATCGGCAAAAATAAATTTTATAAAGGTCAAATGTATTTAAATGAGATTGTGAGATCTGATATTTTCCTTAAGTGAGATTATATAAGTAGATAGGTGCCACAGAATACAGATGCTATGTAAAATGATCAGCATTTCATAAAGCTAAAAGTTCTACCATGGAAGAAATAATTAAAAGTATAAAAATTCAGATACCCTAAAGGTGGTCGAGTGGTCAGCACAGCTGCCTTATGAGCAATTGTCCCGGCTTCGCTTCCCGGCCGATGTTTTGACATATGAAAAAAAAAATTGATTTCGAAATATCATTACATAAAAATAGCAGAAGGCAGAAAGAGTTACAATTACATGCAAACAACTTTTTTTTTATCCCTGTGAATGACAGAGATTTGTCATGTATTCAGCACATACTATCATTATAGAAAACAACAGTTGGATGGAATAGTTATTGATTACTAGACAAAACATCATAAAACGTTAAAAAAAATCAAAACCAATTGTGCTTTAGATGAGTGGATTATATATTCTCAGAATGCAAGGTTTGCTTTAACTAAGGGCTTAACATAGCATGTGGAATGTTCAATGAAAGCACAATTTATTTGTTTTTTTTATTTGGTATAAATAGATACTATACTAACATGTTAGATGACTGTTTAAGTTAAATGATCTACAAAATTATAATGGAAGGATATAGGCATGAATAAGATATATAATGGAAAAGCCGAGCTTGTCATATGGAGATTTTATAAGAGAGAAAGGGTGGAAACAATTGCAATTTTAAACAGTTGAATAGATTAGTTCAGTATATTACCTGTTTTGAGATTAGTTTAGATGATATATAAGATTTTATTGATGTCAGGTCAGCATGGAAGTGATAAATGTTTTATCACAATGGATTAAAATACTTTCTTGATTTTCAAATCTTTGGAAATTAGAGATTACAAATCAGAATAAAAAAAAAAAGTAGCTTAGATGGTCATCATTTTGATGGTAGTTTGGGGATGGTGGTAAGTATTCAGTACTCTAATGATAAAGGTACTTAATATTGAAATGTTTTTAAAATAAATCATTGTAGCCTAGAATTAAAATACTATTTTCAAAGGAGCACCCCCCCCCCCCAACATTCTTCCATTAAAATACATTATTGTTTTAATATCTCAGGAAATTGCTATATACATTCAGATAATAAATAAAAGGTATTTTCATTTTAGGTAATGGAAAACCAAAAAATTCCCCATCTGTAGAAAGAATTTGTAAAAATTTCTTTACATCTTAGATTATACTTAGAAGTATTTTTGATTTGCTTCAGTGATGATAGCATATGAGTGTTAATGAAAAAATTCTTTTCCTTTCTTTATTTTGATATATCATTTAAAAGCCTCTCTAATTACTTAGTGTCGGTTCATTATATGAATTCTGGTGGAATGCAGCCCATGTATGAATTACATAGATTTATTTGTGTTAGGATATGGAGATTAGTTCTACATTCTTTTGAAATTTTAATGATTTGAACAATTTTGCAAAAAGTCATTTCCCAAATACATTTGGTCTGTTAGAAACATCTGAGGATAGTTTCTGCAAGAAGTTATTGGCATGTGATATTAGAATATACAACCATATATATTTACAATAATAGTCGATATCTATAATGCAATCAATTTACAACATAAGGTCACATGACTAACCTCTATGTGAGTGCCAAAAGAAGGAACTCATAGTAATAAGATTAGAATAAACTTGAGCCAGAACAGAATACTCTTGATTCTAAAGATTAAGAAAAGATGATACCTCTGCTATTGAGCCTTCTGGATGTGTTATGCCTTTTAACACGACAATTGATCAACGAATTAGAAAAAAGAATGTATAGAAGGGAGAATCATGAGACAAATTAATTTTGTTGAACAAGTAGTAGTGACATATTTTTTTTTGTTTAAAATCATCATCTTGACAGACCAGCTATGCTGATATTTGGAGAAAGTAATGTTATGCTTATATGGACTTTACCAGTCTGTTTTTTGTTTGAGTGACATTGACAAAAGATTATTTGAATACATGGTGCACAAATTATATAAACTATTATTTCGGAATGATAAGAAATGAAATTCACAGTTCATAATCTACTTTAGGACTAATATGTAGGGTATATGAGCACAGACTTTCAGATGACCCATCACTCTCCACTCTATCTAATAACACAAATACACTGAAGCACATATATGCTGAAAAGATAAATAATCACCAATATATGTATTTCACGCTAAAACAGCAATCATCAATTGGTCCAGATTATCATCTCCCACACATATATACTATAAGTGCTCAGATATATATTAAGATAGACAATCTTCATACTTTAATGGACAGGCTCCAATCTACTACACACTCCAACTATTCAATCATCCATCCAATTGAAAATATTATGATGAAATGCTCAAAGGCTACCCTGAGGCCAAGATTCTTGTCTCACCCATGTTGATCTAAAGTCAGCATATATGTGCTTGAGTGTATCAGTGTTATTAGATAGAGTGGAGAGTGATGGGTCATCTGAAAGTCTGTGCTCATATACCCTATATATTACATATATTGACACAGGTATATAACAAGCCTGTGTTTCAGTTATTACATTTTAGGACTAAATAAAAAAGGTAAAGTCTGCATTTTTAAAAATAATTATTTAAAATAATATCTCAATGGCATCTGAAATTTTTTTCATTCAATAGTAGAAATGTAACACATCTTTCAGCTATAATTATTTTTGGATTTTTTTTATTATAGAAGTCTAAGCTACCAATGTTTTACTCACTAATAATATACTGACAGTAGCCATTAAAAGAAAAAATCATATTTCCTTATTACATACTCTTCAGGATTAAAACATATAATCTAACTTCTTTTTATTATTACTAATGAGAACAATTTCAGCTAATATACATATACACAACATTTTATTAAAAAATACTTTTATTTAATTTTGATGAGTAATAAACTAGAAACCAAAAAATACTTTTTTCCTCTTCAACCACAATTTTGGTTGTTAGATATAACTTGAAATAAAAGCAAGGTACACTCATAAATTAATTAATTCAATCAATCAATAGTTTTAAAAATGGTGATCAAATTAATTGATTATGGACACCCCATGCTTTTCTTTCAAGTTAAATATAACAATCAAAATTGTGATTAAACAAAAAAAAATTAATTTTTGGTTTTGAGTGCTCTGCTCACCAAATTAAATAAAAACAGTTTTTAAAAAATAATTTTTTATATATTACTTTGTAATGGACTTTTTACAAATAGTAATATTCAAATTTAAAAATTGTAAATCTAAACAATGTCACTATACAGTATTTCGAATATCTGAAATGAAACTCATGCATTTTAAAAATTATTTATAAGATTTCTATACAAAATTAACAAAGCGTATGACACACTTGAATGTGAAGCTATCACGATACACCGAAATTATTACACGCTAAGCACTTTCGAGGCCTTTTGCCTCATATTCATAGCGGTACTGTGAGCTGCAGAATGAAGAAACAATGCGTATTTCTTCGTTCTGCAGCTCACAGTACCGCTATGAATATGAGGCAAAAGACCTCGAAAGCGCTTAGCGTGTAATAATTTCGGTGTATCGTGATAGCTTCACATTCAAGTGTGTCATACGCTTTGTTAATTTTGTATATTAAATTATCGAATGAGAAGTTTTAAAATCTTTAATATTTTATAAGATTTCTGTATTTATTAAGATTTTTTTTTTTTTAAAGCATTTAATTAAATAATTAAGAAAAATTAAAATTTCATCCTTCATTTCATTTTCAATCTATATTAATTAACTGTAATAGTCATGAAATTTGATGAAAGCATGTTTTTAAAAAATATACCACCATTTTCTATTGTGTATCACCAACAACTTGTTGAACTGACATCAGGACGGCTTAAAATTTGGTCCTCCAACATTATTAAACAGGACAAATGATTGGACAACCCTGAAGTATTGTGTTGTCATTGGTATATTTTATTCAACAAAAGTAAATTTAAAATGTCAAGCCTTGGTGGCCGAGTGGTCAGCACAGATGCCTTACAAGCAGTTGCCCCGGGTTCGCTTCCCGGCAGATGCTTTGACACATGAAAAAAAAAAGAAAAAAAAAAAGTAAATTAAAAATAGATTCTAACATTTGTTCTGAATAAACAATTAACCAGAATTTCTAAGCATTTAAACAAAATTATTTAATTCTTTTCCATTAAGTTCTCGACTATTGGACCTAATAGTTATATTTTCTTATAACTTTTCACTATTTGAAACTCAAACAAACATTGATAATTTCAGTTATCAGTCTTCTATTATGGTTTTAGTATTAATTACTGTAAAGATTAAAAGATTTCTAAAAAAATCTATATCTAAAAATAATTATATTATTAAGGCTTAAAAATTCGGTCTAAACATCAAATGTGGTATTTTTATTTTATGTATTTAAACTTAAATTATAAAGTTTGTATATTTAGTGAACTATTAGCTAACTATCAACATCTATATTTAATGGTAGTGCTATAACAATATTTGCTGCATGAGTTTTATATGTGCAATCTGTTTGGCATACTGCTAAATCACTTCCTGTCATCACTCTTGTATTGCCTCTGCTGTATCTTAATTAATAATAATCTTTCCCACAAATGCCATTTATTGAATGGCATTGTATTAACAAAAGATAAAGCTTTATCAAGCATTGTCACTATTCTGAAAAAGTCTTAGCTTATATATTGTACCATTCACGGTTGAATTTAGGCCTTTATTTTACACATTACAAAGTGTGAGTTAATCAAGCTATTGAAAAGAATCTTCCTTTCATGTATAAGTTTAGATATCTCAAGAACATAGCTATATTTCCTGATTAACGGACTTACTATTTATTACAATTTGCATTGCTGGCAGAACTAGTTTTTTATTTATTTGAAAGGGCATCAGCATTATTAACCCACTAAATTTCACCACATGGCATCACATATTTTTGCGGTAAATAACTAGAGTAAGATCGTGATTTAGTTTTCTGGTCACTTAATATTTAATAATTTTCTCCAGCATTTGTAGATTAAAACAAACATGTTAGCATAGGTAATTATCCATTTCTAAAAATAATTTTTTATGATAATAAAATCTAGCAAACTTAAAATTAATAACTTACAATGAAAGTTGTTATTAAAGATAAATATTTTATTATACCGAATTATAATATTTAAAAGAGAATTATTAATAAGCTGGAAATAATGCATACATGCTAATTCAAATAATATTAATTTAATAAAGAGTCCACCTTATACTTAAGTTTTTTCTAGGTGAATGTCTATTTTGGTAATAGAAGTTTCATAATTAAAGTTAATTTGCAAACTTTTAATTCAGTCACAAATTGAGTAAGAATAGATGGTAGCTTACTGGTAAATTTATGTAGATTCTTGTAGAATACATGTATTTCTTGAAATCCCGAGCTCAATGGAAGTTAATTGATTTCACTTGGTGGAATTTTTATTCCTGGTCCACTTTAAGACTGGATTCGAAGGCATTTTTGGAGTGATCTCTTCATGATGAAAGAAGTTTTCTGCAAACACTCCGGTTCCACTCCCATATAACTCAGTTCAGCATAGAGTAGTTCGGGATACTTTCTGCATCCCAGACCCATGGAAACTGCCAGCATAAGATAAAACAAGACTTAGCTGCTCAAAGTTATTTGGTTTGTATACTCACCAACAGTTTTTAGATTTCTGCACATCTTTTGTTTTATCATAAGACAAGTTTTGTAATCTTGTACAATTATTATTATGTTTTAGTTACAAAGACTTTTTTTAATAGAATATTTCCACTATCCTTAATTAGCATAGCCTTTCTTTTATATATCTGAATAAACAATCTGTATGCACTTACATTCTTTCCAATTTTAACTTTAATTCAATTAAATTGATAATATCAACTCAAATAACTTTCATTGTATATTTCCATGAATAAATCATACTAACTAAAAAAAAAAAAAGAAAAACAAATTATGTCTTTTGAACAATTTTTACTTTTTTTTATTTTTTTTAGCTTTTTAAATATTACAAATGGCAAAACACTCATGAACTATACGTATTTGAATATGGTTCAATATTAAATTTTTAGAATACTATATTATAGTTGTATTTATATAATGAACTATTCCCATTATCTAATATAAGTATTGAATGTCTTTAGTTTAAATATTCCAAATACATTCAACTGTTCTAATTATAAATTTATTTAAATGCACATTGATTACGTAAGTAATATTTACTAAGGCTGTAAACCTCAAGAATATGCGTGTGAAAATGTGAAGGTAGCGACCTCTACAGGTTTTAACCACAAGCTTACTCTTTGGAAGAAAAGAGGGGAACCCTTCTTTACTTCAACCTACTTTCTATATGAATAGGTGAAGCTGAATTAGATCTAATAGCGTGAAACTATTCAATACTTCACTGATTAAGTCCACAATTTCTATTACACATTAGTACTCGCAAAATCTTTCGATTTACAATGAGTCAAAGCTTGTGGTTATCTTCGCATATTCATGCGCATATTCTTGTGATTTACAGCCTTAGTAAATATTCAACTGTTAGTAATAGCACACAGTTGAATGTATTTGGAATATTTAAATAATAAAAACATTCAATACTTATATTAGATGAAGACATAGTCCAAAGTATAAATACAGCTAAAATATCAGCATCACAAACATTCAGGAAAATACTATAATTTCAGTTTATGTAAAATTCCTAGCATATGTAAAGTGCAAAGCATTCGAGGTGCAATAGCAAGTCAATGTAGTCCTAATTCTCATGTGTCAAACTGTGTGAACATTGTTTTATTGTGTTTACTTTCATGGATGAAAAAATATTTTCATATTTTACACAATGGATATCATAAATTTACCTATAAAAAATCAATTGAGATACTATAACCAATCCAAGTAAAATTTACAAACTTCTTCATTTAATTAAGAATTTCTAAAAAATCTTTGAATATTTTAGATATCCAATCCTTTACTAATATAGCAAGACATCCAGCAAATTTGATAAATAGATGTCTAACTATTCTTAACTGAATGGTAATGATTTTAAAATAACCTAGGTAGATTAAAGCACAAACATAAAAAAAACTATAATATGATGTCACTTTCACCACTAATCAAGGTAATACATTTATGAAAACTTACGTTTTTTTTTTTTTTGTGATTTGTAAAACATTACCATGTTAAATCATATCTTTGTTGAAAATTTTTTGTTTTCTATTAATACAACTGTTCTTCTTTTTTTTTTCTTTCAATTCTCATATTTTTTTCCTTTCAGTAAAAGATATTGCTTAATAACTGTATAAAATAAATAATATAAAATCATTTATTTTATGAATACTCAATGGTTTAAGGTGTTTATAGATATTAATTGTAAATATGATATATATATATATATTTAATTTAAAAAATTCAATTATTTTTCTTTTTTTTAAAAGTAATATATTTTTTTTAAAAAAGAGAGAAGATAATTCAATACTTTAGAATCTCCTCTGGTTAAATACAGTATTAGCATTTTGTTATATAAAAAAAATAATACATATATATAATATAAATAAAAACCAAAAAACTAGAAAAAACTTTTCAGCGTAGTAATACTTTCACAAAATGTTAAAATTAAACAAAAGTAGTTCCTATCCTACAAGAAAATGATGCCTTCAAAGAATATCGAGACATCACAGATATGGAGATTCAGATGTTTGATATCTTTAGCTTACTTGATAAGTCAAATTATTTGTGAAATGCAGGCATAGCAAAAGAGAATGGTGTGAGTTTCTGTGCTGGCATATGCTTGCAAATATAGTGGAATTAAAAAGAGGTTATGAGATAAAAAAATTCCACAATTTAGAAGCGTATATTTAAAAAAGTGGAAAAGTATATTTGAAAATCTCTTATAAATCTAGTCTGTTACTTTTACGGTGGTGAGTTTTTTTTTTTTTTTTTTTACAGTATCAAATTGCTAAAATAATTTTGAAATAAGACTAAATTGCTATTTAAGATCTGAAATTAGGACAAACCTCATAAAAAATCTATCTGATCACTTCCTGTAGAAAAAATTAACCACAACTTTTTGCTGTGGCAAATATGTCAGACGCCATGGATTCCACGTGATAAACGTCACGCACATATGCAGAAGCTACAAAGGGCCTCAACTTTATTGCTACAGCATGATAATAGAAGGCAAAATGCTTACATAAATTTATCTATGAATAAAAATACAAATCAAAGTGTAAGATTCAACAGATCGACAGTAAATGATCTGATTAATTTAGACATACTTATGGACACCTTAGGAACCTATCTACATAATGGAGAAGAGCTGGTCAGAAGAAAGCTTTAGAAGAATCTTGGAGACATTCAATCAAACAATACCAAAAGGTCTATATTTCTCATTTAAATGTTTTTTTTACCAATCACTCGATTCTAGCTATCATGGAAATTAATTGCTCTCTTTACAGATTTCCAAGAAATTTACTGTATAAAGTGATTACAGCAACAACATATGGGATTGCATACAACAGATGGGGGAACATCCTAACCCCAGATATATTGCCATTGAATTTTTTGATGAAGGGCAGATAAATAGATTTGAAAAAACTATTATCATGCTAGAAAAATATGCGCTAGTCAAGATAGACTAGAATAGAGAAAACTACATAACAGGGATTATTAAAAACACCTACTTTCAATTATTGCATTAATAACTTTACAAAGTAATGGTACCTTTTGGGTCAGTGGTGATGTCCCAACCTATGTATCTAAGAGATACACCTACACTGATACTAAGTAACAAAAACTGCGCCTAAACTAAAATGTAACTCCAAATGACATCCCTACATTAATTATGGATCAAGAAACCATGCTCCTCATAATAATATATGAAGTTAAACCTCAGTGCTTCAACTATAAAGAAAGAGGTTACATCATAAATGCATGTCCAAAAACTGTCCACTCTGTAAAATGAGAACAAACAACAACACATCAATGCAAGAGAAATAATAATAAAAATATGCCACATGCAAATGGAGGAGTTTTAATCACTGGTATAAATGATGCTAACATAAATGACTTGATTAATTTTACCCCAAATATACCATCAGAAGATAATACACATATACAACATCAACTATCAGATCAACACAGTTCCATTCGACTAAAAGTCACAAGTGAAATTAGCAAAACCATTCCAGAAACAGTAATTCTAAACAAAACTTCACAAGACATTATAGAATCAACAATATCTGGCCCAAAACACTCAGACATGGACTTAAATGTACTAACAGATAGACGTAAACCAGGTTGTCTACTAAAGCAAGAAAAGAGAAAGGAAAAGTGAATTCCAAACTATAGAACTGAATGAAGAGGCTTTACCACAGTCTCTGGACAATGCTAAAAAAAGTTAAAAAATCAACCAAAAATATATTAGATTCCATTGTGTGCAATCGTTATAATAGAAGTAAGTGAAACATGCTCAAATACAACAGCTTATGACAAGTTGGATTTGTTAGATGAAAGTCCAATATTTTTAGACAGAAATAAACACTCTTATTTCTACATAAATACATTAAATAAAGCAATGATGATAAAGATCGAGTCAGTTAATGTCAGAAGATTAAACTCTGTAGAAAAAAAACCCCTATAAACTCAGAAAATGGATTAACATTATCAGACCACACATAATTGGACTACTGGAGACAAAGATGAATAACAAATCACAAACAGATCCATCTACAATTCTATGACAATCAAGGCTATTCATTGTTATCCAGAGCCACATTCTCATCATCGGCTGGGGCAGGTAATACTAATGGAAGATTTTAACATGTGGTACAATAAATTTGTTAAAAAATGGTTACACAGGCTGGCTTTTTCTCTCATGTCTGGAAGTTTTCTTTCACAAAACTCTGTTTCATTCAACAATGGTAGACCTTCTTCTTTAATTGATCTTGTGTTTTATTCTCATTCTTTTCAGATCATTTAGCTGTAATGGTTTGTCTTAAAAATGATTTTTCATATAGACCCACAATCACTATAGTCAAAACTATTAAAATATTGCTCCCAGGTCAGTCTGTGTTCAGAGATATACATATCAATATTCAAAATTCATGGGTATGGATTTAGACCCTGTTCAGAGATGGATTACCTTCATAAACATAACCTTGTACATAATTGATACAATAACAAGAAACCACCCACCTCAAGGATTTTAGCACTCACAGATCATCTGCATAAAAGAATAATTCTTAGTGCTTCCACCGCAGAGGGTTGTACAAATGTAATAGCCATCAGAAAAGCTTATTGGTCAGCATGTGACTCGCTCAAAGAATATTTGGCAATAAAGAAGAGGAAAATATTCCTGAATCAAAGCCACATGTGGTCTAGATAGTACATTCACTGGGCTCTAGGTCAGGCTCCAACAAACCAGGTTCCATCGGTTATTAATGTAGAAGAGCAAATTATTGCAGGTGATAATATGCTAGAGCCTCTACACTCATTCTACAAACACAACTTGCAAAGAGGGGAATTATTCACCCCCCCCCGAAAAAAAAACTTTCTGGGCCTACCAGAAGATAATATAGCCACTGTTCCAATAGATTTTGAAGAAAAGTTGTATTCAATATCAAACTCATGTCATCCAGAGATACATAAAATACCTTGCTTTGTATACAAACACTTAAGTCATTTCATAGTAAAATATCTAGAAGATTTAGCCAACTTTCTAATCCAGAGAATTTATCACATTTATGGGCCCTATCCCATCTCATTGGTTCCATTCATTAAGAAGAAAAAAATTATAACCACATTTCAAAATCTCAGACCTATATTAATGAGCCCACTTGTATCAAGATTCTGGAGTCAATAGTTAAAGATAAAATTGAGCCCTACATTCTGCCATTCTTGCCAAAAAATCAGTTTGCAAGGAAGGGATCTTCAATTGGGAAAGCAGCTTTTCTATATAAAACAGTGATTGACACAATCAGAAATGACAAAAAGTATGAACTAGTTGTAGTTCAACTGGACAACAAATCAGCATTTGATATAGTACCAATTAATATCCTAATTAATACCCTAGCAGACACATCAATTTGCAGAGCACTAATCTACTTGATTACAAATCTTCTTTCAAGTAGAGTAATTCATATAGCTCCTAATGGGAAGTACGCACCATCCTTCACTTCATTTAACTCCATTCCACAAAGTTCACTACTGTGCCCTTCTATTCACTTTTTAGAATAATCCTCTTCTTAGAGCAATTGAAAGTGAGATGACTGGAATATTCATACCTGCAATGAAGATTAATGTTATAGGTGTTGCATACATGGATGATATTACTGCCTTTCTGCCCACAAAAAAAACAGATACCAAAACTAATTAAAATTCTTAATAACTACTCAGCAGAATATAAACTGGAGTTTAAATAAATTTGGTCTGTATTTACTGGATGCAAACAAGACCAATACTTCAAAGGAAAACGAGATCCATTCCTGGGATTTCCATTTCATTTAAGCAACTCTGAAATGCAATCACAGATACAGAGGAAATTAATGAATAAATTTGAGGATATAACTAATTCTCTATCCAAATCATACATATCACTTTATGCCAATGTAGCCCTCTTCAATCTTTTAATAGTAACAAGAGTTATGTACTATACACCCACGATAATATACACAAAAGCTTTTACAGCAGAAATTTATTCAATGTGGAGGATATTTGTGAAAAAAAAATAGTGTCAATATCCCTAAGAAAAATTCTGCACCCTCTATCTGAAATGGATTAGACCTATACAACATTTTTCAAATTCAAAAAAACATTTAATCTAATATCATCAAGTGCCAGAATTTTCCCGTATCTGGAAGTTGCACTCAAAATCACACCCACAGTCAAACCACTACCTACAAGTAACTTCTGAAATAAGTTCTTCATTATTAAGCATCCTCAATATAACAACCCCCCTTTCCAATGATAATGGAAAAACTTATCTTAACTTAACAAGCAGTTGACAAAAAATTTCAAATATTGGTCATTGGAATTGTGCCAATGTTGAAGATATATGCAAGATGTGCCAAAGAAAATCAGAAACCCTATCACACTTATTATTCACATGCCCCAGATTCAATAATATCCAATGGGACATTCCAAAAAATTTTAAAAATAAGGAGTACAGAATACAAACACTTTTCCATACTTTTGAAAAATGTATTTATGGACACATTTGCTCTAGCACATTTGTATTATACTCATTATGGTATACCAGATGTACACTTACATATGGACCAGACACAAAACACCCTAATACATTTAGAAACAAAATTGATATCATATGCACAAGGGATGAAAAAATTTCATCATCCAACATTTTTTTAAGACCCTTGGTCAATAATGTGACTTTGCTCTAATCTATAAAAATGACTCATCATTGCCAAAAAACTAAAACACCAAAATTAGTGACAAAAAGAGTAATGATGCATTAATATATGTAAATTGTTATAAACTGATGCAGCAATCAGGAGAATGATAAGGCCGGACCAAGATTGTTATTTCTCACCCCCCCCCCCTTTTGTACACCTATACATGAATAAAGCCTTTTGAAACACAAATCTGCATTACATTCTATATTTCTTAAAATGCACAGAATTAAAATTTCCAATATTATAAATAATTAGGTGTAGATGCTATGATAAAACTAGCAAGGAAGCACATCACCACACTGCCTTCTGCATTCACCCACCCCCCCCAAGTTAAACTTTTTAAAATAGTAATTGTTATTTATAACATATTAAATACATGTTTTTGGTTTTTTTTTTAAAAAAGAATGTTAAAAGAGTAGTCTTGCATTGGTGGTCGAGAGGTCAGCGCGACTGCCTTGCACTAGCATGCAGTTGCCCGGGTTGCGGGTTCGTGTCCCGGTCGATGCTATGACACTTAAAAAAAAAAAAAACGAGTCAAGGAAACAATTTTGTTATTAAATAATCTTTTTTTTTTTTTTAAAAAAAAGCAAATAAAATTAGTTAAAAAATATTTTAACATTTAAAGATTAACAAATATAAAAGCAGTGTGTATGCATTAATGACAATGCAGTCAATGATTATTAAAAAGATTAACATAGAATCTTGACATTACATAATAATATTTGCAATACAGGCATTCTTCATATACCTGTAGTTTAATTGTAAAATATAGGGGATTTGAACACAGACTTTCAAGCACCCTTCATCTAGCCACATTATCTCATATCACTGATACCCATGACCACACACATGTAGAAAAGATAAATAACCACCAATAAAAGTATTTCGTGCTGAATCAGCACTCATCAGTTGGATCACATTATCATCTGCCACACACAGCCTGTCCATTAGAGTATGAAGATTTGCTTTTTAATATAAACTGAGCACTGATTATATATATTTGTGTGACAGATGATAAACTGGACCAACTGACGAGTGCTGGTTCAGCATAAAATATGTATATTGGTGATTATTTATCTTTTCTACATGTGTGTGGTCATGCATATTGGTGGTATGAGATAGTGTGGATAGATGAAGTGTGCTTGAAAGCCTGTGTTCAAATCCCCTAGATTATATAATAAACTGAAATATATCTAACTATGCAATTTAAAATGGCCTCATATATACAGTTTAGGTATAATACTCCGATTTTAATTAGAGATTTATTATTTTAATAAAATGTTTATTTATATTTTATTTTTTAAAAAAAAAAAACATTGAAATTTTTTTAGAAAATTTGAGAAATATTTGCAGAAATATTATTTGAAAAGTTTCATAAAATATTTATTGTTTAATATATGATTTTTTGGTAATATATCGTCTAATCATCCATACCTTCGATGGCACTGTTGCTACTGAAAAAAACAGCATATTTCTGATGTGAAGTAATGATGTGATATACTATGGCTTCTCCTTAAACGAAGTCAAGAATATCTCAGCAAACCTGTTAGCCATTTAATTTTCTATTCCCCACTCTAAGTTTTCCCATATTCTGCTCCATCTCATTTCCACAACATAATCTTTGTCAACTCTATGGCCTTTATATATAAATCCCCCTTATCTTTTCCCAAACCCAGCATAAAAACCAATAATTCACTTTCCGTATAATCACTTTTTTCATATTTATTCTTCCGTAACTTCATTATATGTAATCTTTCTGTTTTCAAGCATTTACATTCAATTAACAAATATCTAATATTTTCTATTCCTTCCTTACATAATTTACAAAATAAATCATCCACATTTTTCTATTTACATGTATATTCTCTTGTTGCTAAAGATCCCGTTCGAGCCTTAAACAATACATTACTTTCCTTACTATTGTCATATATTAACATGCACCTATATTCTGTTTATTTCTATATATATTTAAACTCTTTTTTTTTCAAGAAGAATTTAAAATAAATTTATAAATTAAAAATAATAACCACCTATATTCATTCTGTTTATTTCTATATATATTTAAACTCTTTTTTTTTCAAGAAGAATTTAAAATAAATTTATAAATTAAAAATAATAACCATTCTATACATAATCATAATAAGTTTGCTTTAGTCCATATACAAATAAAAAAAAAACTTTTCCACATTATTCAATGCTAAATTATTAAATGAATGATAAAATTAAAAATTAGATCAGCAATTTCTTTTTTCTTATCTAAAATAAAATTGAAAGTAATAATTTTATAAAATTACCCATTATTGTAAAGTATTTTTTGCATAAAAAAAGCAGGTTCAACTCTGACAATATTATAAACTTTAATAAAATTTACATGAATAAACTATGTAATAACTGAAACAGACAGGTTTATTATAACCTGTGTCTATATATGTAATATATAGGTATATGAGCACAGACTTTCACACCACTCTCCACACTATCTCATAACACTGATACACTTGAACACATATATGTTGAAAAGATAAATAATCACCAATATACGTATTTCATGCTAAACCAGCAATCATTAGTTGGTCCAGATTACCATCTCTACACATATATGCTATAAGTGCTCAGATATATATTAAGATAGCCAAATCTCATACTTTAATAGACAGGCTTCAATCTACTCCACAGTCCAACTCTTCAACCATCCATCCAATTAAAAATCTGATGATGGAATGCTCAAAGGTCACCCTGAGGCTGATATTCTTGTCACACCCATGTTGACTTAAGGTCAATCTGATCCCTCATGCATAGGACATAATCCATTTAATATATATACAAGGGATGGGCAGACATCTCTATTATGTAATAACTGAAACACCCAGGCTTATTATATATCTATGTCTATATATGTAATATATAGAGCAATTTTATAATTTTATTTTTACAAACTATCCAGAAAAATTAATGGTTTGTGGGATCCACAAAAATTGAATATTCAAACAGATAACATATTCATAAATCAGATATCTGTTGAAAATATCAAAATGTTGATCCATATCCCTTAATACTACACGACATAAAAGATATTAATGAAAGTAAAAGATATGATAATATATACAATATAAGATTTTTTTTTAAAGAGATGTAATCATAAAAAGAAGGTAAAAGAAATGAAATCATAAAAAGATGGTAATGAGTATCTGACAGAAATAAATGGTCTCATAATGTTGTTAATTGACTGCTTTGAGATTGACAATCAAAAAAGTGATAAATGCAATGATTAAAAAAAGAATAACATCTACTTGAAGCACTCACACTCAATAATCAATGTTTAGTGAAATGATTAATATTATGAGATTGTATGGGAAAAAATTGGAAGTCAAAAGTGAATATTTTATAAAAACAATTGACTGTGAGTTATGCAAGCCAAACATTTATGGACAAAACAAAATTCTCATAATTTGAATATCATGACATAGTATTTTCTTACTCCAAAGGTTATTACTAATGGCTATATCCCAGCTTTAAACTATTTTGATAATTCATTTTATTCCATGGTATAAACTTTACTTCTAAGATCACAATACTCCAATACATGCAGCCCAAGCAATAAAATATTACTTTGAGAAATACAATAATGATGTTACACATTTCCCAGAGCCTTCCTGATAACCTGATTTAGTTATAAATTTCTGAAAGTAAATCTGAATGGAGGTTCAAACCCTTCCCTGACATAGTTTAATATTCCCAAGGACACTATTCAAATATTGTATAATTTCCACCCCACTCATGCAGTTCTTGATATACTGATTGTTTCACATTATATTATTAAATGATATCATCAGTACCCCCCCAATATCCAGTTGTTACATTTTTAAATATATATCACATGTATAGAAATGCATCAGATTATAAGAAAATATTTTCTACGATGTACTTGATTTTGCCAAAAAAGTTGTTTTTGTGAATATTAATTGCTTTTACATGAAGCATAACCATACTATAAGTTAAAATTTAAAAAAGGGTCATCAGACCAATATACATATATATAAATTTCATTTTTTGTGATTTATAACAAAAGTTAAATGAATTGCTAATAATCTATTTACTAAGGCTGTAACCTCAAGAATATGCATGTAAAAATGTGATATTAGGGACCTCTACAGGTCTTAACCACAAGCTTACGCTTTGGAAGAAAAGAGAGGTTACAGCCTTAGTAAATATTACTTACATAATCAATGTGCATTTAAATAAATTAAAATCTTAATCTAACATTTGCGATGTCTTTTGATAATTATATATAAAAAAAACATGTTCTATTTTAAATATTCCATCTTGAATTAAAGATTTCTTCAAAGCCACAAAAAAACAAGAATTTGGTAATCTTAACAATAGGAAACAAAGCATTAGTGATTATCTATATTGTTTCATGGAAAAACAAGTTTTGTCCTAAAGATCCAAGAAAACCAAAAATTCTGCTGCTCAGCCTGATTTTGGATTCAAAATTAAGTACAGATTTACTCAAAGCAAACTTTTCATGAGTTACTAATTATTTATAAAATATTACTATATAATTTAAAAAGGAATGTTTTTTTTTCCAGCTATATATTATATCCTGAGTGCTGAAAGTGTCAGAAATGTAATGATCTTCAGGTATAATGTTAAGGGTAAATGCCAACAAGCATTGTCTGACTAAATTCATATTTTTTTGTTTTGTAGGATAAAATGTTAGCTCAGAAAAAGCTATATACTGTTTCTGCTACTCTTTTAAGTTTTCTATCTATTCTTTTTTCTCTCATTATCTTTCCATTTTTTTTATCTTACAATTTCCAGCCTCTTAGGTTAATATATGGTCAAGTCATTGTGAGTCTCTCATACTATCAATCATCTCTGCACTAACCGTGTGATAACAGTATTGGGTGTTTGTGCAATCATATTTCCATCTTTTAGTTATATTGATAATAAGTTGAGAGGTTGCCATTCTCTCGCATGTGCCTACTGTTGCTTCTCAAACAGCCAATCAGATGTTAAGACAGCAGTCTGGAGATCTTTTAGTTATTTACACAACA
The DNA here is from genome assembly GCA_028023455.1 of Epiperipatus broadwayi. Taxonomy (NCBI): domain Eukaryota; kingdom Metazoa; phylum Onychophora; class Udeonychophora; order Euonychophora; family Peripatidae; genus Epiperipatus; species Epiperipatus broadwayi. Next base: position 6,595,449 of record JAQFVV010000004.1, read on the forward strand.
ATTCTGAATCTAATTTTTACACTACATACTATGCATAAATATTTATACTATGAATACATTTATCTGTGAGAATATATATACTGTGAGAATATATATATATATATATTAAAGCAATGGATCATCAAGATACAGACACATAATATTATCATATTCTGAAGAACATTTATCAAAATGCAACAGTAATGATTAGATTACATGATTGGATTACAATGGGAAGTTAAAAGAATAAAAGTAAATAGATATTATTTAAAGTCATCTAGATTTTACTTTTGATGTGGTTGATTTTTCAAGCAATGTAGCAAGAGTCGTGAGATGAAAGTAAGAAAGTAGGACTAAAGATAAATTCTAAAAGAACTAAAGTAATATTCAATGGATTTTCTCAGACAAAAATAAAAATTGGTAATCATGAATTAGAAAAAGTTAACAACTATACATAGCTTGAACAGATTATTAATGTAGACAAAAATATTATAGAGGAAATTTATCACAGAATTAAATTTGGATGGAATGCTTTTGATAGATTTTTAATAAATGTGTTTCACCAATTCTTACTTTGGAGACTTAAGCACTCAACAAGATATAAAATGATGTTAGGAGTAGTAAGAAGATAACAAAAATAAATACAGGGGCGAGAGAACAAATAAGTATCACTGACTTTGTTGAAAAAATAAGAAACTGAATTGGAGATGGACTGGACACCTTACTAAAAGATATGATAATAAATTAATAGGCAGTTTTGAACTTTTAAATGACCCCAAAAGATTGCATATAAAAAACCCTAGAAAGAACATATATCAGATGAATAAAATAAGAAAGCTTGCTCTAATATGTTGTGGAGAAAAGAAACTAGGAATCAGAGTAACTGGATTAAACTTGGAGAGATCTTCAACCTGGATTGGTCAATAATAATGATGATATTAAACCAGCCAAATAAATTTCAGACTTAAATATATATTCACCCATGTTTATGCACAGAAAGTGAAGTGATAGTTATCAAAATCCTATATATATTTTGGTTTAGAATTGAGCTTGGCATTCGTGTGGCGGACTGTCTTTATATATATATATTTTGCAGTTGGGTTAGTCTTTTTATTCCATATATTTAAAAGCATGATTGTATATATCTCGGATATATATTATTTATAATTAAGTATAAATCTTTTAAGTTATATATACACATACAAGTATATATGAATGTGTAAGAATATATACATATCTATATATCAATAAAGTCATTGTCCTTGAAAATAATGAGACAATTTTATTAGAATGGAAGTCCATGATTGTAATCTTGTACAAGGCAGTATTACTCAATGAATAAGTAAACATCTAAACAGAATTTGAGCCAAGATTTTTCCTTATAGTCTGGACCAACTGATGATTGCTGGTTTAGCATGAAATACGTATATTGGTGATTATTTATCTTTTCAGCATATATGTGTTTAGGTGTATCAGTGTTATTAGATAGAGTGGAGAGAGGTGGGTGGTGTGAAAGTCTGTGCTCATATACCCTATATTACTTAGCAAATAATTGTAAGTTTACTCCCTCCTATTTAGAAGCACTCAGCTTACCATGAATGTTGAAGAACCTAAAAAAGATTTGTTAAAACCGTTTTCACAAAGTATGGTTAAGTAAATAATTAAATGGTAAAAATACTTCTAATATTAATAATAATAGTGGTAGTAAAGCAGAGGTGGTGGTGAAATAAAAACTAGTATTTTTTTTTTTTTTCGTAAATGAAGCTCTCAAGACGCCAAACTAATATAACAGTTCTGAGTGAAATTCATCTTTCAAAAAAAAAAAAAAAAAAATGTAATTAAACAGATTCACAGATATACATTTTTTTGGAAATGTAGATTATCAAATGAGAGAAGAATGTGACATTATTTTCACTATAAGACTAACTTGTTATTTTCTATTATTCTTAGAATTGTTTAATAATATTACTGTATCAAATAGTAACAACTTCCTGAAAAGTATTTTATGGTTACCTTGAACATAGTTTTCATAGAAGAGAAAGATCAATTTTCCTCATCTATGGTCTCTGGATGCTCCGATGTGCCATTATCTTTGACCAGAGAGTACATCCAGTCAATCAAAAGCTTTTGGACCTAATTTGCTCTCTCAAAACCAAAGATAACAAACTAGCCCCACCTCCACTCCTCACAGACACTTGAGAAATCCTCCAACTCCCATCATCTCAGCCTTCCCCTTTCCACTTCCCATTCCCTTTTCACATGTATCCTTCCCCTGTTACCATGTTGCTCCTAAAATTTCAATTTATCTTATAATCACTCCCTTGTAAACCTTTTCTAACTGTATCTGTTTTTTTTATTTTTATGAATAAACATTCATCACTGAGAAAAAGAGACAGATCTTATTTATATTATTTTAAATATACCTAATATGATTAAAGACCACTTCTCTGTTCAATTTCTCCTCTTTTTTATTAAAACTCTGTGAAGTCCAACTACATTGCACAATATTTTTAAACTCACTTAATTTCTTGAGTCTTACTTTATTTAACTTATAATCACTTACAATTGTTTAAGTCACCATATTCTTTAAGTGAAAAGCATTTGCCCTCTTAGAATTTGTTATAAATAAATAGACATTATAATTATTCTGATCTAATGAAGATTAACCAAGAATCTAATGTTTTTCTCCTTACTGTTAGATTCATTATAACTTTGCTTCATGATCATATTTTTATTTTAATACAGCTTTAAGCATTGCTAACAAAACCTAAAATATATTTATTATTATTTATAAATTTTTCTTCTTGATTTTCTGGATAAAATGCATTGTCATTAGATCTCTAATAGAGCTAATTAAAGATATCCTTTTTTAGGAAGTCTTTGTTAAGTCATATATTTCAAATCTTTTTACCTTATGTTAATTATAATAAATCTTCTTTAATACGAAACTGAATTACAAGACATAAAGGAATCAAAACTATAAAGATTGTGCTACTTTTAAGTCACAACTAAAAAGTTTAAGATTCCAAAGCACTAAAAAATTTACATATTTACTAATGACCAACCACTCTAATTTCTGAATGAGGGAAAAATTAAATTTATGATGTTTATCCAAACCAATCCATGAAACACAAATATATTCACATACAGCATGTACTGGCTTTTTAATGTAATTATTTTGTGAATATTATCTTTTAATTATAGTTTTTGCTGCATTATAACATTTTAAATGTGTTTTGGCAACAATTTTGACTAGGAATGTGAAACATAAAAATTTGCGATCTGAATACAATTTTAATAATTTGAAAGTAGAAATAACCTGAGCATGTCCTGAGACTAAATGGTCTTTTTTATACTGCTATAAATAATAAGTGTTGATGATCTAATATTTAGCTGACTAATTAAATCAGCATGCAAAAAAACATAGTCTATATGAGAAAGGTCATCCAGAATACGAAAATGCGTTAAATATAAAAATTAGGCCTGATAGACTTTTAAAAATGTGTTAATGTAGCAATATACATTCAGGTTTTTAAAAACAAATAAAATTATATAGAAAAAATTCAAGTTAAATCATTTTTACAAATGAAAAGGCAAATTGCACTGATAAATGAAAGGCAAGATGATAATGAACTGAGATGTTTGATTTAATCAAAGATTTTAATTTATTAATTGTAATGTTCATCAGAAACATATAAAGGCTCAAATAAGCAAGTCGATCATTTACATTAATATTGAGAATTCAAACCTTCAAAAAAATTGTTTAATTTTATCATTAAATCTGTTAATTAATAATTGATTTAGAAGATAATTTAACTTTAGAAAGGCTGAAGGGAATACAAAAAATGCATAAGCTATATCACAAAATTAAACAAAAGTAGTATATTTAATAGAGCTGTCATAAAAATGATATATTTGGCTACCCAACATGAAATGTGAAATTCATAATCATAAAGATGAATAAAAAATTATCAACCACAAAAAAAAAAAAGGAGTGAATCATAATACCAAAAAAAAAAAAAAAAGAAATGAAAAAAGATCTTCTATAGACACTTTCAGTTTAATCAAAAGATTCAAATATATTCAAATACTGATCAATTCTTAAATGCTTGGACTTTTAAAACAATATTTTCTTTAAAATCTAAAAGTTTCAGCAGCCTTCCCTCTTAATTAAGAGATCTTTTATATATTCTCTACTTTTAATTATTACATGTGAAATTGTTAAATAATAAAAGTTCAAAAGTAATTGGTGATTTATAAATTGATTTAGATTAAAATAACAAAAAGCGGAAATTTATCTAAAAATAATATTGATGCAAATGGTAATCTGAGAAAATACTTCTATTAAGCCTTAATCAAATAGATATGTTCTCATAACAATACAAATAAAGTCAATACCTTGTGATATGAGTTGAAAGATTGAGAACAAAACAATTTTAAATAGGTTTGCCAAGCAACAAAATCTATGCATATAATCATCTTAAAAAACATATCCTGCATCAGCAAGGTGGGTACATATAGCTTCGGAAGGGTTATATCATGTTTTTTTATGTTTGTATGTCACTGTTCACTATTAAAATTATTTTGAATGAATAAACTTGAATTTCAAGTATAAATTATAAATACATATTGTATATAATAATTCATATCAAGGAAAATGGATTCATTTTAAATTTTTCCACAAGTATTAAGGATAAAAGAGTAGTAGAATGGGGTTTGAGCCCAAATAATAATACAGTAATCATCTTGCCTTGAAGCCAGTTATATTTGTATATGATACTGCAATTTATGGACATTAATTTTTAATAAAGTTTTTAATAATTTTATTGTTTTTAAAATTTCAAAAAAAGGCAGTTATATAAAATATTCCTTTACTAATAATACAATTTTTTATAGATTGGATATATTTCCAATATTTTGAATAAAATATATATATAAATTTTTTTAATGGAAGGCATAAAATTAATAATAAATCAAACTAAAAATAAAAATTTTTAAAATATGTGTATATATAATTATTAATATTATATTAGCATTAGCTTATAATTCATTTCTTTACAATAAATATTAATTTGTTTTTCCAGGTTTAACAATAAAACCAGCTTTAAAAAAGCTGTATGGCTTTATTGCTTGGGAGTTCATAAGAGGTTTGGGTCCCAGACCTACAAGTGCCAGAATTGATCCTGGGACCTCCCGATCCCAAAAGTCAGACACTCTACAACTGCACCAAACGGTGAGGAGGGCTGTAAGGCCAAGTTGATTTTGATCTTCATAGATAAATACTGCATTCTTATCAACAGATTCTGGGCTACTTAGATTCTTTATATTTATGTGTTCCAGAAATAAAATGTAATAATCTTTAATTAATCCATTATGATGTATTTAGAAGTTTTATGCCAATAAACCTCATATGGCCACCACCTCTTATGCTTGTGTATAACTGTTATTAAAACAGACAAAACTCACTATACATATTGCCACACACAGCAAGCTATGCCAGAAGGCTTGTGCATAAAATCCCCATCTAGTGCCTACTAATCCAATATCCCCAAACTAGTTTCTGGCTTGTGGCCTTCGTCAGTGAGGAGCCTTGGATCTGAGAGTACTGCACCTAGATCTTAGGATCTAATGCAACCCTCCAGCAACCACCTTTTATCTTCATTTGACTACAAAACTATGAGTCTTAAACTGAAAACACCTTAATGTTTTTCAATCCAAGCCCATTAGCCTATATAGAAGTTTTATGTATGTCTAGATACAAATTTCTATGTATGTCGTTTAAATATGTCAAAAACAACATATATATATATATATATGCATGCACATTTTTAAATTACAAAAAAATATCAACATTTAATTTCAGCAGAATAACACACACGTAAAAGTTAATATTAATATAAAATAAAAATACTTTAATAGCATAGAGAAGAGATTCCTGGTGGATTCAGTGGAAATCAAAAAAAAAGAGACTACAAATCTTTTCTGCACCATGAAGTGCACACCGAATTAAAACAATTAAAATACATGTGCTTATTATTGCATGATATAATTTATAATTTTTTGAGACATTAAAATGTATTAAGGAAAAGTAATTCACTATCATCAAATAAACAAAAAAATATGTTGAACCCTGCCTAAATGTCATCAATTGATAATTTTCTATTCAGTTGATCTATATTCAAGCAAGGAAGGAGTGCATGGCACAATGATCACACATTTTCATATCATGTTGGCAAACAAGGTTTGAATTTAGACCAAGTATACTTAATTAGCATCTGATAGATTTTTTTTTCCACATAGCCAATTCAGCGAAACTGCCAATCATCATCATCATCATCATCAACCATTATCAATCCACTGAAGGATGAAGGTTTCTCCAAGTTCAATCCACCTGTTCTTAGTTACACGATAAAACAAAAATGAGAAAGGAACAAATTATCATTAGATGGTAATTTGCAAAATGATGAATATCACTTTCTTCATTTTTTTTTTTTTTTAAGTGTCGTAGCATCGGCCGGGACGCGAACCCGCAACCCGGGCTACTGCCTGCAAGTGCAAGGCAGTCGCGCTGACCTCTCGACCACCAATGCAAGACCACTTTCTTCATTGCTTTTCAATAAGAAGCTATTGCGAAGATTTTTTTTGCCCTGCAGTATTAATTAAAGGCTATTTTACTTCTTACCATACTTTCAGAGAGAAAAAAAAACCTAATATATATGTATAATTAAAATATTAAAATAATCTAAAAAATAAAATATAATAACTGGATTGTAATTTCAATATTTTTATAAAACGAAAATATCTAGTAAATAAATCACTAACAAAAAAAAAAAAAAAAAATCAAACATTCAAAAACATGTGTTATTCTAAAGTTAAGCTGAATAAGATTAGAAATATTTTATAAACTGGCGAAACATTTACAATTCAACGTAAAAAGTCTATTGAGAATAAACTTGTGCTAATTAACACTGTAAAGATAAATAAAATTTACATTAAGAAGTAGTCAGTTTATGTCTTTATAACTTATACATTTTCATCTAATGATGTTTATTTTATTATATTTATTTATGATGTATATTAACATTCAATACAGTTGCAGAAATTTACCTCAATACTGCACTAATATTAATATAAAAGATTAAATTCCAGAGTATAATTTAACATTCGAGCTGCTAAATTTACCTTTATTATGCCTCAAGCTGAAAATGGAAACAAATATTTATTAAACTAATAAATTTTCAAACATATTAGTCTCTTTCTCTGTATATATATATAGCAAGTGTATGTTTTCATATACAACTATATCAGCAACAATAACAACAACAACAACAACAACAAAAAGAAAAAAATCGATATTATGATAATGGTAAAAAAATATGGAAGAAAAATGAAACAATAAAAAAACCTTTATCTAAAAAAATATATGGTTGGAGTGCTTTTGGTAGAAATAACTTGATACTAAAAGGAAATATGCCTATGTGTTTGAAAAGGAAGGTTTTTTAATAAATGTGTTATGCCAGTTCTTACTTATGGATCTGAGACTTGGACACTTAATAGAAGAGCAATACAGAGACTTCAGACCACTCAAAGAAGTATGGAGAAATGCATGTTGGGAGTAACAAGAAGGGATCGAAAACGCAATGTATGGTTAATAGAACAAACAAGTGTTACTGACGTCATTGGAAAAATTAAAAGACTGAAGTGGAGTTGGGCTGGACATATTGCTAGAAGAGATGATAATAGATGGACAATTGAAATTTTAAACTGGATTCCAATTGATCGTAAAAGACCCAGAAAGAGACCACATGTGAGATGGATGGATGAAATAAGAAAGTGTGCAGGGGTGATGTGGAGAAGAGAAGCTAAAGATAGGAAAAAATGGATTGAACTTGGAGAGATCTTCATCCTGCAGTGGATTGATAATGGTTGATGATATGTATTTGAAAAAAAAACAGGACAAAAGTTGGAGAGGCTCTGAGAAGGTCATAGTAATAAGTATGATGTGTTCTTGGACAAATGACTAATGATGGTTTACTATGAGTAATGAACATTATACACGTAAATAGTCAAGTAAGGTGATGTCACACCTTCATGAGTAATTTATTGGTTATACACATCTAAATTACAATTACCTATTTATCAATGATTATTCATTCTTCCATAAGGGTGTTAAAATGAATAGAAACTTCTTCCTATGTTGCAAGAAATCTGTGCGATAGAATAATATTGGTCTGCTAGCAGGCTCATCTGATAAGCCAAGATTATTTATGAAATGCAAGCAGGAAAAAAAAATGGTCTGAAAATTTTACATTGTTCAATATTTGTGATGTAATGGAGATAAGAGATACACTGCTAAAAGTAATTTAAAAATTCTCTATAGAACAATTATTAAAATGGATAGAAACCAGTCAATATCTTATGAGAAAGTGATATATTGGAAAAATAGCTAGATAAACCTATATAGTAATAAAATATAATCAATTGCTACAATTTAAACTGCACTATCTGTGCATGACTGAAATTATAGCAGCTATATATATATATATCAAAATTGAGTGATCTGGAATTTTTAAACTGGAAGATAGTTAAGATTTAATGGTGTTTGAGATGGGAAGTGAACTAAGAAAAATTGTAAAAAGTTAAAAATAGAACTAGTATTGTTGTGTTTCATTTTTTATATTAATCTCACCAAATAAATTTAAAAATGTAACTGAAACAACTACTTATTTCCAAAGATAATTTGATTTTTGTTCTACGTGATAATACAGCATTTACTTCCAAAATAATTCTACATGAAATTATTACAATGCTTCATTAGCACTTGCAGCAAAAAAAAACAAAACAAACAACCTGTGTGGTGTTATTTTAGCTGTAAAAATATGATCACATTTTTAAAGCATCTCCCTAACTTCAAAATAGCATTGACTAATTTAGGGATTAATACATTCAGTGGATTACTAATACATATTAGTTTTTAAAAAAATAACAACAATGTCTACTGCTATTCATCATGTAAGGCAAGAATAAGACGAGAAAGAGAACAAATTATGAAATTGGGGAAATATATTATGGGGAAAAGGTAATGATTTGCTACATTTTATGTATGGTGTATATATAAAAAGTTTTTTTTTTTAAAAAAAAAAAAGAATAAAACGGTTAAAAAAAATTAAAGATACTTTTTCTTTTTTTTCATGTCATAGCATCAGCCAGGAAGCGAACCCACTAACCCGGGACAACTGCTTGTAAGGCAGCTGTGCTGACTACTCAACCACCAATGCTTGATATGTAAGTATGAGAATAATAATAAAACAAACTCCAATAATAAATAAAAGTACATCAAATATGGTTGCAATAGAACCCCCTCTCCCACCCATACAAGAGAATACAACAGAAGGAAAAAAGAAAGCCAGAATAGCCACCTAAAAACCATGAATCCCCCCCCCCAAAAAAAAAAAACCCAGACCAAAAGTACAACACAACAGGCAATGGATATAAGCCAACAGCAAGTAGTTTCAATCTAGAATCTGAATCAATATTATATGAAATAAAAACTGATAATAAATACGACAAGGATTTAAAAACGCATAAGCCTTTAACTACTACAGCAATTTAAACTAAAATCTTTAGAATCTAAACTTCACTCTATTATAAATTTATAGAAAGACATGAAGATAAAAACTGGATCTCTTAACATTAGAGGCATAAACACAATCAAAAAAGCCTTTTCAACTCAACAAATGAATACATACAACACAGCCACAAATCATAGGCTTGCTGGAAACAAAAATATAGAAAGGCTCTCAAATTGACCCATCAAAATATTTAGTCAACCAAGGGGTTTGTGTCTGCTCAAGAGAGCCATCACCACTTTCAAGTGGAACAGGCATAATTGAATCCCATATTGCTCTTTCAAATCCTTTAAAATTATATATATTGACTCTAATCTTATCATATCACTCCACCATCAAAGGATCATACTTAACCTCCAGAATCACATCAACAATAAATTCAATGCTTACTGCAACATCTAATCCTATAATACTCTTAGGAGATTCCAATATGACCTATCACACTTACGAGTTCTGATAGTTTTCTCCCATCAAACTCAATATCATTTAATAACAATAGACATACCTCGCTTATAGATTTGTTTTTCTATTCACCAATGTTATGCCATTTTTTAAATCTTGAGCTCAATCCATCTAAAATTTCAAATCATGCTGCTCAAATCATCATTCTTGACCGAACAGACATAGAACAATAAGCCTTCAGAAGACTATGCACATACTTCTTCCAGAACACACAAGTGAATTCCTATATTCACAAACATATATAATACTAAAAAACTTTAAACAATGTCAATTGACCCAATACAAAAGTATATAGCATACACCAATACACTTTCTTTCTCAACATTAATTATATCACTTCCAATTTACCCCCCTACAAGATTATTAGCATTGGTGGATGAACTAAATAAAAGAATAATCATCTGCAGACCAACTGTAGACAATCAAACACAGATTTAAAATCTTACAGAAATGTATAACAACACATGCAACACCTTAAAGCAATACATAGTAGTAAAAAAGAAGAAAATGTACCTCACACAGCAACATGTGGACCAGGGCATACATACAGTGAGTACTAAAATATCCCTCCACAGACAAAGTGCATATGGTGCATGAAATAGATGGCACTGTAAAAGCTGGACATAATATGATAATCTGAATATATCAACATTTTAAAGAAAAACTGTAAAAACAAAAAGCATACACACCAATAACTACAACTTACACTGTTTTCCAATTTGCAACAATAGCAAACACATGCCACCCAGAATCACAAGGTATTCTCAAATTTGTGTTCAAACACCTTAACCACTTCACAGTGAAATACCTATGCAGTCTTTCCAATTACATATCACAAAAAATTACAACATACAAAACCTACATCCAATTGCAATAGTTCCATTTAATAAAAAAACAGCAGCAATATCATCCCTGTCTAATCTATGATCAATCTCAATGGGGCCTTTAGGAATAAAAATTATTGAAAGTGTAATAAAGGAGAAGATAGAAAAACACATATTCCCTGAATTATTATCAGCTCACTATGCCAAACAGGCTCATCTATTGGGCAAGATGCCCTCATGTACAAAACAATTATTGAAGTAGTAAAGAAAAAAAAAATGCACTGATTACAGTACAAAGTGACATTGAGGCAACTTTCAACTCCATGCCCATCGCCAAATTATTTGATATGCTAAAAAAGAACAATACCCCCATGTCTTCTATATATAATAGTCAATCTACTACTCATCCGTGAAATGAATAGGAAAAAATCCCTAGCTTTCAAACCTAGTCAATGCATCCCACAAGTATCCCCATCAGCACATTACCCTCCGCAAAGGAATTCAAATCCAAAACTCTTTTTTATATATATATCATGCATAGCCTATATGGACAATGTAACCATTTTCCTCCCTCTAAAAAGAATCTCCCCACTTTACAAGATATAATCAAGGATTATACTCCCAATTTTAACTTTTAAAAATTAACACAAATAAAATTGCTGCATGATTCATATCTACAGTACAGATATGTTTAAAGGCAAACAGACACACAATTAATATTTTTCACACACAGAAATCAATAAATCTATTAAAAGCCAGCACAAAAAGATTTTCCAAATCTGAAGTGGGTAATTGATATAGAAAGCACAGACCAACCACTCCCATCATATGGATACATATTCACACTGATTGAAGAACTCAAGCCAATATATAACCAAATATCACTCAATGGTGATAACAAGCATATATATACTGGGACATTTATAATATTCTAAACCCAAGACAACATCTAATCCATATCCATCAGCTTTTGGGATACACAATAGGCAACTGCTGCAACAATTCAGAAAGTGATCATTAGAAGCAAAATTATTCAATTTCCTGCTTAAGCTTAATCTAAATACCCTATCCACAACATATTTCTTTAGATTTCTAGATTCTATACTAATATAGACCTTCTTTGTGGACTCTATCATAGAGAAGAAGAGACACAAGATCATTTACTTCATTCCTGTACTGCAATGGAAACAATATGTCATACAATGTTTACCATATACAGAAAGGCACAAGTCTCAATTGATAAAATAATAAACAATTTTAAAAGAGGCAACATCCCTGCTATCCATGCTGCAGCATACAGCCTCCATGCCTACTAGTGTACTAGATGCTCTTTTGTTCTTGTTAGTAATCCTCAATGACACCCAGTACCCTAGCTCAACCAGATATGTTTGCAGCCATTTGATCACACTTGAACCCAACATCTAGTCTATAAAAAATAAATCCAATATGATACATGTGATGACTCCAATATAATCAATTTCAACATTAAAACCAAACAGTGAAATGCAAGCACAAATTGAACTAAAACACTAAAACAAACAAAGACGTTTGCAGAATGGATAAAGGGCTGGAAAAGTAACCAAACAGCCCTCTGGTTCCTCAATAGTAAAGACTTATGTAATGAATTTTTGTCATATTCAGTCTTCTTGCTTAATTGTAAATTTGTTTTGCTATTACTAACATTGACAATTGCAACATAAATCAATGTATGACTAAATGTGACTCTGTAACCTTTTAGATTCAATAAATATTGGCTTTGAATCATCATCATCATTATAAGAAACATGTTTGAGCAACTAAAATAGTTTTAAATTAAGCAAATAATGGACTATCAGATAAATCAAATGAACACTTAATTAGAAAATTCTTTTAAAGATTTTGCTAAATTTTATATATACAAGAGAAGTTATCAAGAATAACAATAGTTAGCTTGAGAGAAAGATAATACAACAATCAATTCATCATATCATTCTGCCTTTAAAATGTCCAAATAAATTATTTATACTAAACACTGTATTAATGCAAGAAAAATTATTATAGTCTTTACAGGAATTGAATACTCAAAAATGCAATATAAAAATGACAAATATATTAGCACAAAAAATATAAATGTTATGCACCAAATGATGCAAATCTAGTTTGTATAATTATATAACATAATATTATATTTTCAATTAAAAAATTTAAAGCAATATATGATTCAAGCTGAACTTTAGCAATATGGTTAACCTACACTTATTGAGATGGTTATGTGTCTGATGACATACAATAACATATTAGTAAGTGTGTACCACACACATGTATATAAAGTTGAAGAGAAAAGGAGAAATAAATACAAACCAATTTTTTTGTAGACATTTTCTACATTACATTGGAATAACAGTTAAGAGTTAAATAATAATTTTGTATTTAAAAAATTATTACAAACTAAACATTTAAAAAGGTTTTACTCGGATTTTGATAATTAAAACAAACATGTTTTTATCTTACAATAGAAGACTTCTAATTATAAAATTCCACTATTTTAATTAGATTAAGACTTTTTTAAAAAATTAAAGCTTATATAAAGCTTTTGATAAAAATTAGAATAATAACTCTGATAAAATCCAACAAAATTATTGGTAAGGGGATTAAGAAAACTTTTTAGATAAGGTGTTGGTTTAGATTAAAAAGAGTCATTAACTTTTTTTGATCAATATAAAGAAAGAATTTATTGTTGTGTTTTTAAATTCCATCATTCAGTATAAAAGATGGATTTAAAAGATCAAAAAGTCATTGACTTACAATGGATAACAGCATTATTATTATGAAGTTATAATGGAAGGCAAGAAGTAGAGCTGCTGCTAATATCAGAATGGTAGAGTTTGAATTCACATGGATGTAAGGCCCAGATTATTGTGTTTCATAGCATATGTATGTGTATTACACAGCACGCCTGAAGTCTAGCAAATTATAGACTGAATGTCAACAGTTACCAGATTATACCTTTCCTGAAGATAACAAGTCAATCTATTGTTTTAGAAGGAACCAGCTTACTAAGAGATTCCATCAGCTTGCTAAAAATAGTTTATACATATACTGTTTTAACTATATGCAGAGGAGTACTGATAAATGTATTGACATATATATAAAGTACAGCTGGTGTGTAGAATGTAATATATTCAGACTAATATTATTTTAAATAATTTCTTGAAAATGACAGTTAAAATTTCTAATTTACAGAATTTAAAAAATAACTTTTGTCTAAATTATTCAACTAAAACTAAAATAAGTTTTCTTAAATAAATGACATTTGTCTTCTGCTTGTATTTTACTTTTGATAGTAGAAAAAGAAAACTACAGAAGTTTTTTAAAATAGTAAAAATACCACAAAGATCTTAACAAACTGTTGAAACTAGAATGAGTGATGTTTTTTTTAAAGAAAAAACTTTTACTTACAATTAAAAAATAATGGGATGTTAATGTTGATAATATTTAAAAGTCGTACAATTTACTTTTTTATATATACACACATGCATGTGCATTTTATGTATATTTTCAACATGGAATTATGTCTTAGTTTGATCAGTTCATTATTTTTGACAAATGAAATATCATATGATATAAATGTCAGTGTGCGCACATTTGAGTATAGATTTACATATATGTTAAATTGAGACACTGCTGAATCTCACTGCACTCATTAAAATACCTATCCAACAGCTAATCAGATGTCATACAGCCAATCAGATGTCATGATAGTCATCAAGCTATCATGACATCTGATTGGCTGTTGGATAGGTATTTTAATGAGTGCAGTGAGATTCAGCAGTGTCTCAATTTATTTCAATTTTCAATTATCTGTGCTTCACAAATTAAAAATATTATTTATATATGTTAAATTAATCATTCATGTATTATTAAAAATAAATGATATTTTATTATTTGTCTATCACAATTCTAAAATATTATTTTTCTAAATTTTATTCAGCTCATTTAAGTGTTTTTATATAGATGTGTTTCATGTAGACACATATATTAAAATCACTCATCTACCATATGTATGTTAAAATTATTATGTATTATTAAAAATGATTTTTTTATTATTGGTTTATAACAATTCAAAGATGTTAATTTTAAATTATATATAGCTATATTTTATGTAAATCTATTGAGATATATTTATAAATTACAATGTAATAGCATATTTTTTGTGTATTTTAATCAAAATCAAAATGCTGAATTTATAGTCTATTGAGCAGAACTTAATTTTATTGTTATTAATAAATTTATATTTTATTAAGTTATTCCAGTGAATTTATTTAATCTTAAAATATTATAAATTGTTATATAATGGTATTATCTCTTATTCATAATAACAATTACAAAGTTCTTGCTCACTGAGCCAGATTTGTACATAATGGTCAGTTATGTAGATCGGGGTTTATGTTTAGTGTTATGGACATTCAGTTGATGATTTTATTACTTTTCTGTAATGCTGGATGGTGCAAAGGGAATATCCTTTAAAGCCCATGCACTAAATTTTATTTTATTACTAATTAGAAATTAAGTTCATTGATGGCCAGTACATTAATGGTACTACATGGCCAGAGGACATTGATGATGATCAGCATGTTTTATTATCCCAGCATTATTTTTTTTTGTTATATTCTTATAGATTAGCACTTTAGTTTGTGCATCTAAATTATTGTGTAGTATACCCAAGCTTGGCAATGGGGTAAATAATTATCCCGAATCACTTTCAAATTCAGTCACAAGGTTGACTGTTGATTTTATTTTTTGATCATTCATGATTATAAATAATTATTAATTGTAATGCTGGGTGAACTTATAATTTGTTTTTTTGCTTATCTCTCATTCACATTCATTATATATTTTGTATATTTGAATTTGAGTCTTTGACTTGGAGTTAATGATGATGATTTTCCATCATGCAAGGTTCACTCCTACATTTTGTATCATTATATTATATTTTCTATATTGTAACTATGCAATACTTTGAAACTTAAAATTAAAATAATGAAAGGTTAACAGAATAATTGTCACATTAAACAACAGTGAATATTTTTATTGCTATTATAAATAAAAAGCATCAAAATATTTTTGATGTGATCCTAAAGATTATGTTGATGCTTTATAAACAGATTGCAAAAATTCTTTATTCTTTTGATAAGTTTGACTGTTATAATTCTACTGCAGTAATAGTAAGAGCTAGGTACAAATAGTCACTAAACATAAAAACAAAATAAAATATAAAATAATGAAATATGTGAATTATATGATAAAATTTAATTTCTCTATTTAATAAAATACCATTTTACTAACGTTTAGCATAATTTCATTTGAGCAGGAAATTCTTCAAAAATTATTGTTCAGTGTTAAACAACTCTGTACAATTATTATATCAAAGGATTATTCAAAACTTTAGCTGTTTATTAAAAAAAGAGAGTATATGAGTTCAGACTTTCACACGACCCACCAATCTCCACTCTATCTCATAACACTGATACACTTGAAGCCTGTCCTTTAAAGTATAAGGATTGGCTATCTATGTGTAGAGATAGTAATCTGGACCAACTGATGATTGCTGGTTTAGCATGAAATACTTATATTGGTGATTATTTATCTTTTCAACATATATGTGTTCAAGTATATCAGTGTTATGCAATAGAGTGGAGATTGGTGGGACGTGTGAAAGTCTGTGCTCATATATCTTATATATTACATATATAGACACAAGTATATATAAGCCTGTGTGTTTCAGTTAAAAAAAGAAAGAGAAAAAACTTGAAAAATCCTAACAACATAAAACTCATTTTTGAAAGAATAATCTAACATAAAAGATTTCCTCAGTCATCAACTAAATAATCCAAATCATCCTTTTTAAATGATGACACAATTTATATTCTAAACTATTACAATCCATAGATCATTATATGAAATTCCACTCTGAATAAGACAAAAATATGAGCAATAGAAATATTTCCAATAAAAAGTTTTTCAAACTGATAATTTAGTTTGTTTATATAAGAATGGCAATCATTACAATGGCTATATAATAAATAAAACTAGAGTAACTGCTTACTTCAATTGTACAAACAAGGCAAAACTCTCTCCATACAGTAGTGCCACCCTGTGCCAATCAGAGTAATCAATGGATGCCAGAATGCTTGTGCATAAAATCCCTATCTAATGCCTACTCATCCAATATCCCCAGACTAGTTTCTGGCTTGTGGACATCATCAGTGAGGAGCCTTGGATCTGAGAGCACTGCACCTAGATCTTAGGATCTAATGCAACCCTCCAGCAACCACCTTTTATCTCCACTTAACTACAAAACTATGAGAATAAAATTGAAAACACAATAATATTTTCAATCTAAGATCAATAGCTTATATAGACATATGGATCTGAACTCAATTCGGTATCCATACATTTTGGTGGCTTTGGCTCTTTAACAACCATAGCCACCACTATCCTATTAGGCAGGATTGGTGTTAAACCACTAAACATCACATGATCACTATCTCATACTAGCACATAATTGTTATTAAACAAGGCAAAACTCTCTCCATACCTAAGATCTAGGTGCAGTGCTCTCAGATCCAAGGCTCCTCACTGATGATGGTCACAAGCCAAAAACTAGTCTGGGGATATTGGATGAGTAGGCATTAGATAGGGATTTTATGCACAAGCCTTCTGGCATCCATTGATTACTCTGATTGGCACAGGGTGGCACTACTGTATGGAGAGAGTTTTGCCTTGTTTAATAACAATTATGTGCTAGTATGAGATAGTGATCACGTGATGTTTAGTGATTTACTTCAATTGAACTAAATAGATCAGGGTCCCCAACCCTATACCCCTGGGCACCATGGCGCCCGCAGGCCCTTTTACGTGTGCCTGCTGCTATCCGAACATGATAAAAAATTATTTATCTGATACAAATAAATTTAATTTTTAAAATTTCTTATAAATTATTGTATTATATTGTAATCAAATTGTAGGGCATACTATACTTTTACAGCGAAAAATATAAACGTCAATTATATATTAAAATTTTATTTTTGAAATAAATATTTTTTTGTACATTATGTGTATTATTAACAATATCCAACTATAAATTTACTTTGAAAAAATAAACAGTGCTCGCCACCTGGTTGAAAAAATAAATGGTGCCCGCCACCTAGCCGGTATTATAGAATGTGCTCTTAAGTATAAAAGGATTGGGGATCCCTGAAATAGATAATCAAATAAATAACGTTAAGAATTTGGGACAATGTAACATTTTTTTAAAAACAATAAATTAGATACTAATCACTATGCATATTTTGAACATAAATAAATACATCTTTAAACAAGTTATCAATATAACAATGATAGTAATAGCATATAAAAATTTATTCCACTATTTTAGAGTAATGGATTTTATTTCAAACATAAACATACAATCTGATTATTTTAACTGCCTATCATTAGTTTCACTTTTCTCCACCATTAATATTCGTTGTTTTCTCTTATCTATAGGTACTCTCATTATTATTTTAATAGTTAAATTTCTTCATTATTCAAATCTTCTCTAACAAAATGTCTTTTAACTCATTTCTAGTTTCAATAACTTGTCTCTGAATCACAATAAAATATCAACTTCTGATTTACATTTACAAACCAATCAGAGAAACGTGCAGTTAGAGTCCTACAAATATATATTATCTCTGATTACATTTTTCAATTATTAAATAAAGATTTTGAAACTATCTTTAATTAAATATAATAAAATTTGTTTGCATTGAAGTGTATATGAAAGAAGTTATTATAAGCAATATATATAAAATTATATATTTCCAGGTAATTATATGCTATTTAACTTTTACTGATTTTTTTTTTTTCAATTTCTGTCATAGGTTTCAAAACTTAAATTTGCTTTTCTTACTCATACTTTTATATTATATATATTTAAAAACAAAAACAAATTAATAAATGATTGAAATACTTAATAACATTCTTTCTTAATTTTTATACCTTCCCCCCCTCCAAAAAAGAACACCACCAACAACACAATAATAACAACAATACAATGGTAAATTTATAGGAAATATCAATAATAAAACAAAATAAAACATCACAAGATCACCATTTCTTATACTTACACAAGCATGTGTGGAGGGGGGCAGATTCTGGTCTCTCTTCTGAATTTTTTAAATTTTATCTATATATAAATCAAGCGGAGGATCCAGGACATGATTAAAGGTGAGCCAGCAATGAGTAAACCATAGCGAAAATATGAATGTTGATGCACATATTTCTGGGACTGATCCATATAGTATGTTGTCAATGAGTGTTGATAATATATTGTCTTTTAGCATCGGGACTATAAGGTCTCTGTATGATTGAAGGGATGGCAGTGGCAGAGGAGATGTAGTAAAGTTTCTTCCTGAGACATAGAAAACAATTGGAATCAATGCTTGAGAAACCTCGGGGGTGTTCTAGGAAATGTTTGGTAGGCAAGGCATAAATGTTAATTTTCAACAAGAAGTCAAAGAATCTACACTTAAGGAACTATCGCTTAAATTTCTTGATTATCAGATGGTTGTTGAGCTGAAGAAGGGTTGATCCTGCAGAAACATCAGGGTATACCCAGACATTAATTTTTGTAAAGGATGGCTTATAAGAAATAGCAGTGAATTTAGAGATATGGATATGAGAGTTGTCAGCCAGCTGGTGCTAACAGGGAAAGGCTTGATTGTGGGAGATATATCTTTAAAGGGCAAAGAGTTAGGATACTATAGGAACATTCTGTGGACAGTGTTATAGGAGTGTTAAAATATAAAAATATCTATGGAGTGTAGTGTCAGCCCATCGAGCTTTGTGTGTTTCTGTAGGCATCTCAAGCTAATGGTTGCACTTTTCACCCCTCTAATCAGATTATGCACAGCTTATGTACTTTCCAGATGAAGACTTTAGAGAAGTTGATCACTGAAGTGAAATAGGATATTTTAGGAAATATTAGTATATTGACGGGGGAGGACTTGGCAAACATGGACATATATACTTTGGAAAGGAAGAATGTAATTTTCTGTGTAGATTGAATTAGCTTATCTGGGACAGATCTCCTCATAACTATAGTGGATTCAAATATAGGGAAACCTAAGAATGTCTGTGGTTGTGCTGTAAATGAGCCAGGAATGTTCTTACCAGAAGGTAATCACCAGACAGATGACTTGGCCATATTAAATTGGAGGCTGGATTGATCGGAAAACTCCTCAAGCACTGATAGAAGCCTTGGAATTAGCTTTTTTGATGGAAGAAAAATGGTCAAGTTGTCCATGTAAGTAATGTGGTGGATTGATGTATTTAATGCTGGGATATGGATGCCAGGAAAAGATCTTCCAATTTGAAGGAGCAATGGATTGAGGTAGGTGATGAAGAACAGTGCATTGAGAGGGGAGCCCTGTGGGATGGAATAGGTAGTGGAGAAGGGAGAAAAGTTTCCCATTCATTGAGATACATGCTTCACGATTGCATAGGAGGTTCTTAATGATATTAATGATTACAGAGAAAATGTCATGCTCACCAAGCAGGATTAAAAGGGTGACTATTTGGATAGAATCAAAAGCAGCAGAGATGTCAACTAAACTACCACCGGCCTCAATTGCCTGGAGAATCTGATATGATCAATAACTGTTTAAAAATATTGATTGCATCCACAGTTGAATTGCCCTTTTTCACAAATTGGTATTGCAAAAAATGGGGGAGTATTTTGGCTTGAATTTTGACAGAATATTTAACCTTACTTATGAATGTTTGCCATATTTATATCTTTCATTTTAAAGTTTTAATTTTCCCCAGTTAGTGTTCTTTGAACATAATTTCTACTTCATGAATTCACTTAAATCTTCTATATTACCCTACCCAATTTTTTGTTAAACATTAAATATTTTCATATTTACTGGAAACTCTTGAAAAAAATGTTGATTTTGACATTAGAATGTGCATTAGAAAATGTAGTATTTTTTTAAAGCATTTACTAAACATATATCTTCAATTTGAAAACTTTTCTGGATATTTAAAAATTTCTAACTATTTAATTATCATCATTTTTTATATAAGAAACATTGTGACCAATTAAACTCAAATAACAAGGTTGCTAATTAATTGCATAAATCTATCTAAAATATTTAGCAATATTTAGCAAAGATAAGTACTTTAATTAAATGATTAGCAAAGATTAATCAAGAAAGACAATTCACTTTTTAACTAACTTCTTAATTAAGAGCTGACTGCAACTGTTAACATCAAATGAATGTGGTTAAGTTAAACAAGGAAATATTAATGAATATTTCAAATTGTACTTTGCATAAATTTAAATATTAATTAATGACTTTTACTTCATTTAAGATTTGAAATACCAGGCACTCTTAAACCTGGAGCATAATTGTAAATATAGGGGAGTTGAACTCAAACTTTCAAGCCACTTCACTATCCAACTATTTCATACTACTACTAATCTATACATGAGGGGTCAGAGTGACTTCAGGTTAACATGGGTATGATGACAATATTGAATCAGCATGGGATTTGGGAATTCTATCATCAGATTTTCAATGTTATGGATGGCTGAAGAACTAGAGGTTGGAGTAGGTTGAAGCCTGTCCATTAAAGTGTAAGGATTTGCTATCTTAATATAAACTGAGCATTGATTATATATATGTATGGGAGATGGTAATCTGAACCAACTGATGAATGGTGGTTTAGCACAAAATACATATATTGGTGATTATTTATCTTTTCTGCCTGCGCGTGGACATGTGTATCAGCAGTATGAGATAGTGTGGATAGTGAAGTGGCTTGAAAGTCTGAGTTCAAATCCTCTTACACTTATGATCATTTAAGTAATTGCCAAAAGCTATACTAATTGAATGAAAGAATAAATACAGTAAGTTCATATGTTCACAATGTTCACTTATACATATTTATATAAAAAATAGTATATTTGGTAAATCATTATATAAAAAAATTATAATATTAGAATATAAATAATAATACCCAATCCATATTATTTTCATGTGAAAAGTATACATTTATCTCCATTTTCAATATTTAGTTTTTTTTATTAATGAATACAAAAATCTAGAAAATTAAATGCATGTTCTAATGATACTATGAAGCAAAATGGGTAAAAACTTATATTACTTAATTTATGTAAAGTGAATAGCAAAAATAAAATATTTACATAAACCACATGATACACTTTAATACAACTAAAACCCTTTTTATAACATTATTTGGAATTAAAAAAATATTAACAGAGAACTATATACAATAATATAATTAATATTCATGCAAGACGAAGTAAAAGATAACTCACTAATATTCTTTATGATAAAATATTTTTTCATGCATTTATAAATTAACAACAATATTTATCATTACTATTTCTTCTTATAGTTTCAATTATCTAGTAGTCTTTTTCAAAGCTGTGTTTGACAGATATATTTTACATAAGTTATAATATATATATACACATATGAATATTCTGTAAATGCACACATAAATATATATAAATATTTTCAGTCTGTTATTTAAATGCAGAATAAGAAAAGTGTAGACTTCCTCCCCAATTAAACAAGTAAAATATCTAAATTTGCTAAAATGCAGGCAATGGTAAAACTAAAAACAAAATGTAATATTAATTGGCTGAGTGCTTTCGAGAAATTTTATCTTTTCATAATCATAGCACGCTTTTCTCTCTCTCCAAAATGTGGACTTTCTAATCTGCTTTGCATATATTTAAATATTTGTTACATACATTTTCTATCATGCTTACACAACCCACATTATGATTATGAGAAGATAAAACTTCTCAAAAGCACTCAGTCACTTAATATTACAATTTGTACTTAGTTTGTGTTTTAGCACCTTTTGACATATTATTTAAATACAGATGTATTATATGTTTTTAAGTGCATATACCCATATTTGTATCTCACTCTGGTGGATATATCTAGTCATTCATAAAAGCAATACATTAGCAGAATATCGCTAATTTGATTTATTTATAAATGAATAACTAATGGTTATAAATCAATAATTAAATAATATTTATTATATCAGGGAAAAAAATAAAAGAAAGTGATCTTTTTTTTTTTATTAAGGAAAATACGCATACAATTACAGTATAAATCTTTTTGGTATACATTTTTTCTCTCATGTGTCATAGCATCGGCTGGGAAGCGAACCCACTAACCTGGGACAACTGCTTGTAAGGCTGCTGTGTTGACCTCTCGACCACCAACACTTATTACAACAATCATCAGTAAATAATTTTTCAAATTAGAAAATATACCCATTTGATACATTAGTTACAATTATTATGACAAATTAATTTCATGATCAGAGGGAGAAGCTCAGCGTTCAAACTTAGTCTGTAATTATTATGTAACTAGTTTTATATCAGAACAACTGGCTCTTCATTTAGTGACTTAGTCGATGATCATGATCATTATGCAGTTTGTATTTTGATTGGCAGCAATCCTTTATTATTTTCCATCTGACTGGACCATTTATTTTTTAACCTTGAATTAATATTTAATTAGCATGCCTGAGGATAGACTCTTCATCCAGTGGTCTAAGTTGTCCCCAAGTGTCCACGAAGAGCGATCTTTATTTCATGATTTGACTTCTGAAGAAATTTGTTTGGCATTCTTTATAGAACGCCCCAACACAATTATCTCATCCATTTTTATTTATAAATAAAGCACATATTAATTAATGCTATTTATAACTGAACACGTACAATTATGAACTAGACAAATTGGATTTAAAAAATGGATTAAGTCGGTCATGAAACAAGTATTTCAACATAGTAGAAAATAAGAATATTTTAATAAAATGAATTCCAAAGTGTTAAGCTGGACCATATAAATAAAATTTTATTATTTAAAATTTTTTGTCTGATTCGTGGAGTTAAAAGTATGTGAATATAGAGAAGCACGAAACCATGGTCAGGGGTTGGGGGTTTCCTGACAGAGATATTCTAAGTGCTGGCTCTGGCTAAGCATTTATCACAAAGCTTGTTGAGGAATTGGCAATCCTCACTGTTTATAATTTACAAGCTTAAGAGATAGGGTCATGTGATCTATAACTTTTATTTTGACTATGTACTTAAGAAATGTTTATAAAAAAGTTGTATTTTTTAAAATTAACTGTTTTTTTTCATGAAAATGAATAAAAAATAAAATGTAAACTTTTTAAATTATATTATTAGCTTTATATGTTTTTCACCTTAAAAAAAGATGTAATAATTTATACTATTTGGGGTGACAGAAAAAAAACTACAATTTTTCAAGTTCTAAAAGTATGTCAAATTATATTTTATAACACCTCTCACTTTTTTTTTAAAAATAAAAATAAAATTAGAATTAAATAATTTGAACTTTTTAAAATAAATTCATAATATTACAATTCCATTAACTTTGTTTATTACTATTTTGTTGACATTTTGATGAACTTTTCATAAAATTCTTAACATTTTTGATAAAATGTAAAACATTTATAAATAAAGATGTCTAACAAAAATTTATTTTCAACCATTGATTTTTTTTTTATACTATCACAAAAAACAGTTATGTAATATTTTTTAATTAAATATTATACAGAATACTACTAATTAAATTAAAATTTCTGTAATGTTTTCCTTAATTGAAAGCACTAGAATAAATAATTAACTGATTTTCTATCAAATATATTATTAATACATTACTTAATGGAGAGATAATCATAATTCTTAAGAGACATTCTACAAATTCAGGAAAATGGTTTAGATTAAACTAAATTTAAAAGGTGTAACAAACACTAATGAAGTACAGTATTATAAAAGAAAGAAAAAAAGTAAAAATGTCATGTATTATGCAATAAAATAATCCAAAAAGTATTTTTACTTAATATTAAAAATAATTTGTTAAAAATAATGGAAGCGATATATTGCAGTAAGAACTTTGATGAAAACTACAAAAAATGCTGAAAAAGTCAACTAAATAATTATATAAAAAAATAGTCATAGATCATATGATCCCATTTGAGTTGGATAGCTGGGTTTGAAGACATGTAGGTGTCTGAAAATCAATTTTCCACTCAATAGATAACTTTTAGATAAATGCTGGCTTTGGGTTGGTATTTTTAAATCTAGTGTCTGAATCCATCCTAGCACCTCTCTGAGGAGTGCCAAAGCATGAAACCATTGGTCAGAGGTTGGGAGAGGGAGTTTCCTGAAAGAAATATTTTAAATGCTTTCTCTGGCTAAACATTTATCACAAAGCTTGTTGAGCAATTAGCATTGCTCATTGTTTAAATAATTATATAATTAAAAGGTTAAAAAAACTTTAAAAAGACTTCTAAAATTTTAATAATTTTAAATATACTAATTTAAATTTTCATCATTTTCTTATTTCATCATCATTTTTAACCATTATGGATCTAGTGTAGGATTAAGGTCTATCCAAGTTTAATCTGATTTCTCTAATCTTTATCCCTGCTTCTCCACATCACAATAGTAAACTTTATTTCAGGCATCCATATCACATTAATATATTTCTAGGTCTTTCAAATCTCAATACTTCGACTGTCCATCCATTACCATCTCTTTTAGTAATATGTCCAGCTCATCTCTATTCCTGTCTCAATTCTTTCAATGATCTCAATAATACAAATTCCTTTCTTCATCCATGTGCTTTATTTTCAATCCTTTTGTGTTACTTCTAACATACACAATTTCATTGAATGGTCTAAAATCTCCGTATTGCTTTTTTGCTATATCTCAGATCCATAAGTAAAACACTTACCTTAAAACTTTCCTTTTCAAATACATAGGCATATTTCTTTTCAATAGTTATTTTTACCAAAAGCATTCTATACAAATATAACTTTATGACTAATTTCATCCAGTGTTTCCATTTGCATTTATAATCTAGTCAAAGTAGTTCTGCTTTTTAACTTCTTCTAATTCATCATTATCAATCTTTATTGTTTTCTTCTGAAAAAATCAATTGAATATTATTTTAGTCTTTTTAGAATTTATCTTTAGTCCTTCCTGCATTTTTACTTTCATTTGATAACTCTTGTAACATTTCCTGAAACTCTGAAGCATTATTTGCAATAGTGACCACATCATCTGTAACAATCTAGATGATTTAAATAATCATTTCATATTTACTTATAGTAAAATTATTTACTAAGAAAAATATATTGGATTTTTACTTTTAGTAACTATTTTAAGAAACAAGTTGAAAACTTTATATCTTCTTACTTTAGTAAACAGGCAAAAACTCTCCATATAGTAGTGCCACCTTGTGCTAACCAGAGTAATCAAGGGATGCCAGAAGGCTTGTGCATAAAATCCCTATCTAGTGCCTACTCATCCAATACCCCTAGACTAGTTTCTGGCTTGTGGCCTTCATCAGTGAGGAGAGTTTTTGCCTGTTTACTAACAGTTATGTGCTAGCATGAGATGGTGATCATGTGATCTTCTTATTTTCTAAAGTAATGGTAGTATCAAAGAGATGAATTTATTTAAAAATATAATCATTAAGCTTTTGAAATGTTTCTCAAGGAATATCCATGTAGAATATACACACAATAGGCCTTTAAATAGAACAAACACCTCCTTGACATTTCTCCAAAAAGAAATAGAAAAAAAGAATACTTCACCAGTTTGCCAATTATTGGATATAGAAAATTTTATATTTTTGTTTATGCTCTATTTAAAAACATCTAGATATCTATTTACTAATCAATAATTAAACGATTATTTATTTGGCTATTGATCAGATATCATAAAAAAATCCTAAACCTACTTGGACACCAAATTATGGGAGACAGATGAACTAACCACTATGCTATAAAAAAGGGAACAATAATTTTTTTAATTAGAATATCAAAAGTGATTTTATGTTTTTAGACTATAACATAATTTAAGTGATGTTTGAATGCTTTGTGATGTTTAACAATTATATAAATTTGAAAATACCTATTACTAAGGTTTTTATCAATCGTAAAATTCTGACAGTAACTTTTTATATAATTATAATCCCTTGATCTAACTTATATATGATAAAAGTTTTTTTTATCGTTATATATTTTTCTTCTTACAAATTGTATCCTTTATTTATTACTGAATATGCAATATACAACAGGAGATTACCAAACCAATACTTATTTAATATTTTCTTTGCATTTGAAGCATAACATGCAAAATATCATAAGCAAGATTTTATTATCTCTGGATATACATTATAACAAAGAAGCAAATAATTTTATATCTTGACATGTTTAAAATTGAATATTTTTAACTATGTAAAATGTATAGAAATGAATCAAAATTGCTTATTTTTTCTTATAACAATAATTCCCAATTTGGTATGTGTACTCATGGAACTGAACAAGCACAACTAGAAATATATTAAAAAAATTGAATCCCAGTGGAAAACAAACTTATGTCAACACAGTAGGATGAAAGTTACTTCTAACACAAATTATTGTCTTCGTTTAACAAAACTTTCCAATTTCTAGATATTAAAGTAATTAATTGCTTTATTATTCTCAATCATAGTCTTCAAATTTGAGATGCAATTTACATTTTTCAATTTCTGTCATTGATTGTTTATAATAATAAAGATGCATAATAATACTGTTAATAAAAAAAATATTCATTAATATTTTCACACTAGGGGCTCTAGTAGTAACATTGATAAAACTATTAGTGACATTGATAACATTATTAATGGCAATACAAAATTAGCTTTAAATTTTGGCAAATGAAAATAAAATAACACTTAAAAGGCAGAACTTTTTAAAAAATTATTTACATGTAACCAAATACCAAACACTAACAATTGTATTATATTTTGGAATCAACATTATTTGCAATGCACACTGAAAAATCAAAATACAGAATATGGATTAATAAACTGTTGGAAATCTCAAAATCTGTTTAAATCTGCAATTTCCAAATCCTGATTTTTAAAAATGGCAAATGGAATGTAAACTATATACTAATTTGTAAGATCAAGCAATGTTTCAAATATTTACCATTAATAACTTCTAATACAATACAATTATTTCAGTTTGTTTTTTGACATGCTTAGAATAAACCTGTAAAATGTGTTTCAATGTATGCTGAAATTTACAAAGGTTGCCAATCTTTCCTTTTTTTTTCTTTCATATGTCATAGCCAATCTTTCTAATATAATATTTCTGATGTAACTATTTTTGTGAAAATAGTTATTGTCATTTACATAATTATTTCCTAATTTATTTAATAACATTCTTTTTTCATAGCTCTTTATCTTAACTTGATTATTTTTTTAAAATTCTTTCTTATATGCCTTTCGTTCGTGTTTTTATTTTATTTATGATATTAGACTTTACAATAACTTTCAAATTAAATTCACTTAATTATAATTTTATAGTAAATAAAAACTGTATTTTGTTTACACATTTAAATCAATAGTACATATCTTTTTTAATTATGTTAAATTTATTTGAAAAACAAATTTGCTATTCTCAAAAAGGCCAAAAAAAAAAAAAATGTTTTGTCATTAAGCAATCAGATAAATTTAAGGTATAAATTCATACTTCCTTAAGCTAATTATTTCACAGTAAAAAAAAAAATTACTGCTAAAATTCTTTTGAATCCTTAAATAGTTTTCTAAGTAACAACCCTTTCACTATTTCATTAACATACACATAAATATTCATCAGCATTAATGACTACTCATAAATGAATAGTTATTCTAATTCTGAATAAAAAAAGGACAAAGAATAAACAGTTTTTTTGCATGCAAATCAACTACTAAATATGCCAATATAAACTATATGGTGGTCCCATTTATTTGACATCTTGTGTATCTTAACTTTTATTTCAGCAAACTTTGTTCTAAAAACATTCAATATTTTGTCTAATTATAGCTATTTATTGTATTCAATCATGTCTGAAGAAAACAATTAATTGATCAAATCTTTTTTGTATCTGTGGCATCAATTGTATGTAATGTAAATAAATCTACTTTTCCTGCAAAAGATGATCATAAGTAAGTTTGTTATTAAATATTCAGATCATATACTCAAATTGAAAGATGTTGTGCTCTTATAAAATAGATTCACTATCATTACATCCAGAGTTGAAGAACTTCATGATTGATCAAACAAACTTGCCGTCATATTACAGAACATTATAGAGCATTCTTAAAAAAAAAACCCAGTAACTCTATAATTAAGTTAATAGGACATTTATACCATAAACATGAAAAAATAAAAACCTATATATGATTGATTTAGATGACATGGTTATATCTCTACATTTAAATATCCTATTTTCCAACTTATTAAATGCAGTAGCAGCATTTTGGAAATCTATTTAAAAAATTATCATGGAATTTAAATTTGACTCATATTTTTATGCTGTGTTTATTGAATATTAATTACTAAACTAGAATCATTATTGGCTGCATTCAAACATTTAAATATATTTAAATTAATACACTGTACAGGCTTACGCACATCTGTAGATATATAATGTAATATGTAAGGGGTTCAAACTCAGACTTTCACCTGACCCTCAGCTCTCCATGCCATCTCATATTGCTGACCAACCTGATATACACATGTTGAAAAGATAAATAATCACCAATATATGTATTTCATGCTAAAACAGCAATCATCAGTTGGTCCAGATTACCATCTCCACACATATATACGATCAGTGCTCAGTGGAGATAGTAATCTGGACCAACTGATGATTGCTGGTTTAGCATGAAATACATATATTGGTGATTATTTAGCTTTTCAACATGTGTATGATCAGGTGGTCAGCAATATGAGATGGCAGGGAGAGCTGAGGGTCATGTGAAAGTCTGAGTTCTAATCCCTTAAATATATTCTGAAAAATATCCTTTGATATGACAAGAACCTTATAAATCTTAGGAAATTATAACCTAGATAATGAGAAGATTAAGTTCTTAATTTTCTTTTCAATCACTTTAAATTAAAAAGAACATTATCAAACCTATATTACAATTTTTATTTCTTTTCGAAATCACTTTAAAACTCTCCTAAAACTCTCTTACCATAAAAGTAAAAGTTGGAATTAGTATACTTCCTAAGGTAATACTAGTTTTTATTTCAAATGTATTAGATTTTATATTACTTGTAATGATTTTTCAATGACATAGAACTTGTATAATATTAATAAACTCCCATGAACAACCAGCTAATTTTAAATATTTAAAACTTTCTTGTAACACTTCTTTTACATTTTCTCTAATGTTTCTTGAGTATCTAAAATCACACTGAGTTTCTGGTAATCACTCATGTGTGACTAAAAGCAATCTAGTCATTAAAATCCTTGAAAACATTTTGCTGTGGTAGTATGAATATATTCCATAAGTAGTATAGACTTTTGTACCCATTTTATTTCTATTATAAATTCTTAAGATCAGGTAGCACAAGTTCATAGATTCTCATATTTCTAAAAAAAAAAAAAAAAACTTCAATAGTTTTGAAGACAGCATTATCACCATATTTTAAAACTTTATCAGGTATCCCATCAGAAATTGGAAGCTTTTTCATTTTTAAGATTACAAAGAGTATTTAATTTATCAATCTAATAACAACATAGTAAAATGAATACATCATTAAAAGCAGTCATATGAAAGCAATATTATTCAAAAGATGATAAAAAATTCTCTAAAATATCAGAATGCTATTCATTGATTTAATAAGATTATGATGTTGCCTTTTTAGGTTTATATGCTATTTTCATTACATAAAAAAGATTTTTAAAAATCACAATCAGTAAACAAATACTTATTTTACAGTTTTAATCTTCTAATCATTTTTAAATGCCCATGTTAGTCATGGAATTTATGCATTTTAATTCCTATATTATTTATGAAATTCCGTGTTCCTTTTTATTATTTTGCCAAGTTAGAGACTGTAATATTTTCCCCTTGTAATAAAATCATTAATAGCAGGATCATTTCCAAATAATCTTTTTAATGAATACTAGACCAGATTTATTTATATTCATAAAAAACTCTTTAAATTTTAAGAATTCCATGACAAACTTAAAATTCAAACTGAAACTTTAATGATTAACAACTATTGAAATTTAGCTGCTGTTCCAAGAACAAATAATAAATTTTCTACTAATACTTTAGGAATGTGATTTTTTAAAATTTTTATATATCATTTTGATGTTAGAAAATATTATTCCATATGTCTAACAATCTTACCTATAAGATGCTTGTGCAATCTTAATATATTTTAAATATTATAGTACAATCTATGAGATTCCATTATTTTGAGCATGGATGCAACTAAGTTTTTTTACAGCTTTTTTTTTTTTTTAAAAAACCTAAACAAAGTATGTGGAATTGTGAATCTATGAGTCACACAAAATTTCAATAACAACACATTAGAATCACAAAAACATTATCATTACTTCCAATAATTTTGAATCACAATTTACAACTTCTACTAACATATGAAACCTTCAAGTGATTAACAGTAGCGAACAAAGAATTTCTGATAAAAAACTAAAATCCTATTATTTGTAAAAATAATATGCTGTACTATATTTCGTATTTTATAAGTTATAATCTTTTGGCATATTAATGAAAAGTAGGTTAATTACGTTTTTTTTGAACATAGAAATCGTAAATTTCTTTCATAGACTTATAACAAATGTAAATTGCATTTTGATTTTTGAAAGATTTATATAAATTGTGATAACGTATGTTAATGCAAAGTATTTACTCACATTACTTGATTTTGATTTTCTATTAAATGTTAAACATTGATCAAAATTAGGATTTTGATTTTTAAATACTCGATGCAATTGCAAACTTTGCATTTTGATTTTTTAATTAATGATGAAATTTGCAATTTTGTAACTGTCTTTTTTTGAAACCACATGTTGATAATCGGTGTCATTTATCATTTGAATGTGTCAGCGGGGATTTTGGGCGAGTTATAAAATTCAAAATGGCGTCAAGCACGTACTATATCGGTACCCCAATGGTCTCTAGTCTTTTAAGATTATTCAACAAAGAATAAACACTATTTTTTACTTGAGCTTTCTGAATGTTGGAGCACAAAAACTAATAAAATAATAAGTATTATTATGCAAAACATTTTTTAATATCATTCATTTTTTAATGAAACATCTAAAAATTCTAGGAATAGAAGATACCAATTTAGAGTTCATAGAAAGTCTTTTCACTTAATGGTCTGCCCTTTTAAATTAAACCTATAACTATTTCCTTATGTTTAATTAGCATTTTTTTTTACGGAGGAAAAGTTATTTTAATCAATTTGTATTCAGAAACCTTTTTGCATGAATGATACAAAATTGGAAATAGTTACAAAAGTGTTGTACACTTTTCTGTGCTAAGCTCATATTTTATGATGATAATGATGATCAATTAAATAGATATGTCAAGCTCAGTTAGCTACTTTGATACTTTAATATCACATGACCATGTCTATTCTTAGCAACTCATCAACATAGAATAAGGAAGTGATTTTAATTATATTCAAGGTACGATTAATATTGAATGCTGAACAGACCTATTAATCGTAATTTGAAATGAGAATGAAATGCCAAACAAAATAGATATATTTGATTAAAATAACCGAATGTAGTTTTTTTTCTTTTTTTCATGTGTCAAATCATCCGCCGGGAAGCGAACCCGCTTTGCAAAGAGATGTTTGATACATGTTGAGAGTGTGAACAATTTTTAATATTTTAAAAGTTATAAGTATTGCGATGATGGATTTCCCCAGTCAGTCTCAAAATTTGGTTATAAAGAATAAGAGTCAAATTATATTATTAACATTTTTATTAATTATAATATATATATTGAGACTAAAGTAAACGAGAGTTAGCTAAAGAAACAAATAGAAACAGACACTAATAGATAAAACAAACAAAAATGTGAGAAAATTCAAAATCAGTATTTTGTTTAGCTTAAATGAAAACATTTTTTATTAGTTTAATAATTTAATGTAGTTGAAAAAAAAAATCATGTCATTTATCAATAAATGAATTGACCTGATAAAGGAGAGTTCAATCAATTATAAAATAATTAATTTTATTAAATGTTACATAAAAATGAATCCTTTTTCCGATTTATATCATTACTGTATATTGAATTTTAAAATTGAACCGATTAAAAATATAATGTATATAATCACCATCATCAGTTGCAATCATTCATACATGAGTAGGAGTACCCCCCCCCCCCACACACACACAAAAAAAAGTATAAAAAGTTTATGATGAAGCTTTGTAATATACAACTGTATCCACAGATCACAAACACACCCATATATTATATTGTTTTATTTATTTTTTTAAGTCTGTTTACTTATCATTTTGTGCTGCTGCATTTTATCCTTTTTATAGTGAATTTTTCTTGATAAAGATCTTTGACATTTTGTCTCTTTCCAAAAAAAAAAAAAAACATTATTCCCAAGTTTACCACAAAAATTACTTTTTATCTATTTGCAATACCCAATCCAATGAAGGACCCTTGCAATTGTGGATTATTTGCAATACCCAATCCAATGAAGGACCCTTGCAATTGTGGATTAATATCATCATACTTAGCAAGCCAAAAACATATTGAAACAGTGGCATTTAATATATTATATTATAGTTAGGATATGAATACAAAAGAAGCTCATATTATACATACACTATGCAGATTGTTAGATGGAGCATAGATTAGTATGTTCCAAGATTAAAATGATAGATGCATTGAAAATAGATCTTATTCTAATCATATTCACAATAAAGTTGATGTTCATTCTTTAAAAGTATCTACTATTTATATTAAATTTTAATAGCTATTAAACAGTAAAATTGCTCATTTGAACTTCAAGATTGTCATCTTTAATAAAACATGAAATTCTCTTATAGAGTGTCTTATGGATGCAAGCAAATCTATTCTTGGGTTCAGTAAAAAAAAAGAAACATGACTAGTTTTTTTGGCAATCATCTTATTATTAGTGTGATTTCACTAAAAGGAAACAGATGATATATGCTGATTGACAGAATAAATTTAATGTGGAATTTTGTAATATAGATTTAAAAGCAGAAGTTCAACAACTAATAAGAAAGGTTAAAAATAATTGATGGAGTAAAATAATAACCTGAGAACAGTATTACCATCCTATTAAATCCAATAGTGACTGACTCTTATATGATAGCAATGAGATTTTGAGCAGGTAGAAAGATTATTTTGAGTCTGAATGATATAAAAATTGAGATAATGATGTTTAATGGTACTTTGATATTAGTCCTGGTATGATGTATTACTCCGATCATGTTTTTGTCCGGGAATATTTATTCAAAATTTAAATTAACGATGTCATGGCAATCAAAATAGTGGCATGACTAATCCATGTCAACAATTAAGATATATACATGGTGACCTGTGAGATGCTGCCTGTGAGATTTTATGCTATCATCACTATCTTTTGTGTTATCACATCGTCAATGCTAACACTGTGATTGTTTCACTGAGATATTCTTCAGAGATTTTTTCTGCCTGTGATTTTTAAAACTTTTTCATTTGTGATTTTAGCAATTTTGTAATTTCAGACATTTTTAAAAATTAGTATAAAAATGTGAGAATTACCTGCTTCAGAAGAGGAAATGATCAATTTATTTCAGAAATATAAATTTTGCCAGCAAAAAAATTGTATGACAACAGCCATGATATGAAAATGTACATCTATACTTCTGACAAACAATGGCATGTTACTCTACAAATTGCCTCAAAAAAGTAATCATTCACAAGAGAACTTGGTTTGAGAGCTCAAGAATTAAGTTTGTAACTGCACTATGCTTCATGTATAGCTAGTATCGACAATTCATGTCCATCAAATAATGTGATGAATAGCAGGAAATGGCCACCAAAACCATAGTTGATTGGAACAATTACTTACATGAAGTATATACATGAAGGTTGTTAGGCACAGAGAGACAGAAAATTGGAGGTCCAGAGAAAATAGAGATTGATGAAAGCCTTTTTATGAAACATAAAAAAAAGTTCAGCAAAGTACTTTCAGAAGAGTGGATATTTGGTAAAATTTGTAGGGAGATGGAGAAATGTTTTATAATTAAAATTAAAGACAGAACTGTAATCACTCTCATGCAAGCCCATCAAAGAAAATGTGGAGAAGAGAGGAATTGTGAGATGCCAATGTGGAGAAGAGAGGAATTGTGAGATGCCAGTTATGAACACTTTGCAATTAATCACACATATAGCTTCATCGACTCCTCAGCTAGTGTGCACATACAAAATATTGAAAGGCTATGGGATTTGGTCAAATGGCAAAATAAAAACACAAAAGAACAGCATGTCAACATCTGGATTCATATTTGATTGAATTCATGTGAAGGCAAATATATAAAAAAAGACCTTTTCCTTTTCATTCTAAAACACACTGCACAGTTCAGTCCATCACACTGATTCTCCTCATTTGTAAGTAAATTTTTTTTTTACAGAAATATTTGTTTTTCTTTTGAAAATAATTTTTAAAATATTATCTTACACTCACACTTCACAATTTTAAAGTTACAGTTCACCATTTTTTTAGATTGAACATGCAATTTATAATGGCACAAAGTGCCGCAGTATGCAGGGAGAGGCAAGAATATTTTTGGCTACATGCAGTGTTGTTCCATAAATACACAACTTGTAAGTACCTGTATATTGAAATTTTTAATGTCTTTTTACCTTTTCCCCATAATTAATGTCTCCATTATTTTTTTAATATTACATGTGATATGACATATTACATCCAGTGACATATTATTCTAAGTTTGATATGTTTAAAATAATGCCTCCATGATATCTGTGGATACAATTTATTGATTAAGTTTGTCTGCAATTATTTGGAGATGTTATCTTAAAGATTGCAAACTTATGATAATATACTGTAGGAGTAATACATCTGAGCAGGACTAATACCAAAGTACCCTTTTATGATATATATATATATTATTTACTCATTTAGATTCAGACAAAGGTGGTAAGCTCAATAAAGTCAAAATGATTTGGGAATATTAAAAATAGAAAAGCTACAGATTCTAACCAAAAATATAGAAAAGTTTTAAATTATGGTGGTGATATACTAGTTTCGAAAATATTGGAATTGTTTTAGAAATGTTACTCATTATTTTGGGCCACCTATTTATCTTAAATTTTTTTTTATTATTCCAATTTTACAAAAAGGGATAGATTATTATTATATCTTTATTATCCACTACAGCAAAGATATATTTAAGAATAAATGGTTACCAGGGACTCAGCATAGTTTTAGAGAATCAAGAAGCAGCATAAATATGGGTTTTGTTTGCAAGATGAATGCTAGTGCTGGGAACAAAAAGTGATTCATATATTGCTTTTATTGATCTTATCATGGCACTTGAATCAGTTAATTGACAAATTTATAGCATTCTTTAAAAGTAGCCTCCCAAGCTTATGCATATTATATAGTTACATGATAGAATGGTAGGAATTGTTATTAGTACAGGTGGAAATTTAGAGACATTAGAAATTAAAACTGATGTTAAACAAGAATATATATTTACTCCAACATTCTTTTCAATTTTTATGACAATTGTCTTTGGAACTATTTATAGGTGATTTAAAGAAATAGTGATTAAGATGTGGTACATGTTTAATGGTAAAATTTATTAATGTGAATCAATCAAAAGTAAAAACTACAACTTCCATGTTGATTCGGTATTTACCATATGCTGATGATTATTTTATTTTTTCCAAATCAAAAGACTATTTACAGAATGTATTTAATGTTTTGCATGCAACATTTAAAGATTCTGATTTAATAATTAATGTTCAAAAAACCCACTTAAAATTCCTTGATAGTTTAATAAGTAAATGGATGAACTGAGATGTTGAGGTGTAGTACAGATTTCATTATGCTGTTTATTAGCAATTAATTTAGCTATATAGACAGTTCTTATTTTACCTAATTTATTGTATGGAAATGAGACTTAGATACCCTATTGATGCAATATAAAGATATTTAAGAATGCTTCATCATATTTTAAAAATACAATGGCAAGATTATAAAATCAGTCAATATATTATGCAATTTGTTGAAAAGTTATAATAAAATCACACATTCAATGATTGGAAATATAAAATGAATGAACAATGCAAGATATCATGGGAGGTATACTCCATCTATGTTATAAGGATTATCTCAAAGACATTCTATTGGAAAGATATGACAGAGTAGAATACATTGGAGAATTCAAATATACATATTAATTGAAATATTTCAGAAAGAAAAGTTTACTATTGAAAACATTAAGACAGCTTTTCAAAATATTAAATAAAATTAGTGACCAGTATGTTCCCTATATGTGAATATATTTGTGGTTCACCAATTGGTTTGTATATTCATTGCAAAACTTATTTCTAGAATAGTTTTTTTATTTCTTTTCTTTCCTTGAAATGGCCATATTAGTTTATGGGTGAAGGCTATGTATGTATGCATATAGAATAGCATTAAATAAAATTTCTCTAGAATCTTTGTACAATGTCAATAAGAAATCCATATGCTACATATGTATAGCAAATTTCACATAATAATAATTTTAATTCTAAGAAATAATACTCCTTTATGTTGTTTATCTTATAATCAATGAAATATAATATAAATCTTTATTATATAATAATAACAACTTGTAAATACATCAACAGAAAAATTATATATATAAAAGCCTTTTTCGGTAATTCTAAATTTTTTTACTCTTCTCAATATGATACCTCGTATTAATACTAACACGTATATTACGTATATAGTGACATCTACTGACATTTCCTATAATTCATTATTTTTATCATTTTATTTATTTCCTTTTATATTACTTTCCATTCTTTATCCATTACCCAATCATTTATTAAATCAATTGACTTTTTGTAAATGTTCATACATGTATTTATATTATATTTTATATAATTTGTTTCATATATTTTTCTTCTATTCATTTCCTTTGTATAATTTAATGGTCTTATGTTTTTAATACAATCTATTTTATGTCCAAATTTTAAATAATGAACATATAATGCTGATCTATCATTTCTCCTTTCAATCTCACTATTATGTTCTTTTGCCCTTTGTTCTAATTGTTTTGATGTTTGTCCATAGTAAACCATTTTACATATCCCACAAGTAATTTTATATACCGTTCCCTTTATATATTTCATATCATCTTTAATCTTATAATTTCCTATTAATATATCTAAATTTTTACTATTAGACCATCCTATTTTTATATTTTTATCCATATAATTTTTATTTTTAGTTAATATATCATAAATTTTAGGTATATATTATATTTCATTGATAATAATAATCCTATATCAGGGGTGGGCAAATAGTGGCCCAAGGGCCACATGCAGCCTACTAAGAGTTTTTTTGTGGCGCATCAAGACAGTCAAAAAATTCTGTCTTGAACTGAGATTTCCTTCCTGTGCATGACTGAAAATTTGTCTCATATTTTCCATTAGGACAGATATGCATGCACAGTATAGATACGATGTGCAGTGCTTTTCCAGTTGATCTGGTTAATTTCAATTTTGTCTTTGCAACAGTAAGTATATAAATTTCCAACTTTAGTGAAACCATGAATCATCCGAAAAAACATAAAATTGATGATGAATGTCATGTGTTTAATGAAGAATGGACAAACAAATATTTCTTTGGGAATACAGAGAATAAAGCCATGTGTTTATTGTGTCATAAAAAAAGGTGCAGCCCTTCGCTAACCTCCGCTTCCACAAAATGACCCTAGAGCCAAAACAATTGCCCACCCCTGTCTTATATATAAATAATTTAGTCAAAATAATTATATCTTTATGATGAAATAGCATGTATTTTAATTGTTAAATGCAACAACAATATATTGAAAACTATGCAATATCTCAACATCAAATTCTAGATTTCTATTTAAAAAAAAAAAAAACCTAAAGAACTTTTAAACTGATCCATATTATCAAACTAATTATCATTGTAGTGAAACATTGATGGAAATTTTGCTTCCATTACTAACTGATAAAGCATTTTTTTTAATGTTAATTATCGAACCAATTCTTATTTCAACAGTACTTTGGAACTCTTATGAAATAAATGTATCAGATTTTTTTTTTTTAATATTTTATTTACATATGTACTATGCATTTGTGTATATAATTAAGACAATACTGGACTTCATGTAATCTTGATTTTTATCTCACTTAATATTCTCTGATATTTATAACTAACTATACAGTATATGTCAAGTGTTGGAGGCCTAGAGATTAGCATAGCTGCCTTCCAAGCAGCTGGCCCAGGTTCACTTCCTGGTCAACGCTTTGACACAAACACACACACACATATATATATAACTATACAGTATTTGATTTTTTTTATATTCAATATACAAATAATATTCAATACTATTTTCCATAATTTGGTACTTATTTTTAATCAAAATGTTGGAGTTAGTGGTTTTATTTTCTCCAATTTTTTACTAATATTTATGAATATGCATAGACTACAATTATTCTATAAAAAAGAAAGTATAAAATCTTTTTTAATATATATTATACATGTATAAAAAGATCACATATTTGAAATAAAAATCTTAACTGTAGTCTAGTTACAAAACTCTCTACTGATTTTACAAATAGAGCATCACATGATCGCCATCTCTTATACTAGCATATAATTGTTATTAAACAAGGTTTCTCACTGACAAAGGCCACAAGCCAGAAACTAGTCTGGGGATATTGGATGAGTAGGCACTAAATAGGGATTTTATGCACAAGCCTTCTGGCATCCATTGATTACTCTGGTTGGGACAGGGTGGCACTACTGTATGAAGAGAGTTTTTGCCTTGTTTTTACAAATAGAGTGCAGCTCTTTTTATGAAGATGTATTATTAAATAAAAATTATTGAAAAAATATGTTTCAGAATGGTTTTCCTCTTATTATTATTTTACACAGATTACAATCTATGAAAGTACTAAAAAGTTTGATATTATTATTTGACACCTCAAATAACTGATTACATGGACACAATATATGAATATACTTGTGAAGAAATAAACTTAAAATATTTATACCATAGTAATTTTCATGATAGTTACATCTGGAATACATTTCCATTTAAATGTGATTATATATTCCTACTGCTATATATTTAATAGCTTTTGTTTATCTAAGGAATTATTAAAATTTACAACTTAATTGTTATATGTAACTGTGATTAGGTTTGAATGAGATTTTATAAAGATTGTCTTTCATGTAAAGTTTCACACTTTTGAGTAACAATGATTGATTTATCCATATAGAATTTTACTTGAAGTTTATTAAAATACATCTAGAAAATATAACTTGTGAATTATTAGTGAATTTGGCTTTATTTTCCAAAAAAATATTATATATCCTGAGCTCTTTCTATTCAATAACATTGTTTATTTGTAAAATTATTAAAATACAAAGTAAATATTATTTACTGTTTTACTAAATCCATTTTTTTATTCATCAACCATTATCAATCCACTGCATGATGAAAGTCTCTCCAAGTTCAATCCATCTTTTCCGATCTTTAGCTTCTCTTCTCTACATTACCCCTACACACTTTCTTATTTCATCCATCCATCTCACATGTGGTCTCTTTCTGGGTCTTTTACAATCTCTTGGAATCCAGTTCAAGATTTCAATTGTCCATCTATTATCATCTCTTCTAGCAATATGCCCAGCCCAACTACAATCTTTTAATTTTTTCAATGAGGTTAGTAACACCTGTTTGTTCTCTTACCCATATATTGCATTTTCGATCTCTTCTTGTTAGCCCCAACATGCGTAAATGTATTTTTTTTATTACATTGTCATAAATACTTTACATCTTTCAATAGCCATGTATGGTTTAGTGCAGTGAATGATTGAATAGTGGTTCTAGAATAAAAGGCTCATGGATTGCAGTCAACTTTGTCACTTATGATTGTTGAACATCTTATGAATTCCAAAATGACAAATTATTTTAATATTTTATTAATTCTTAATAAATTTCATTGACTATATAATTTATCAACAAAAACTTTTTTATGAGATTAAATATATAATAGTACTTCTGATTATTAAAAATACGTCCTCCATTTAACAATTTTTAATGCTTTAATCTGTTTAACTTGAAAATATTCCAAATAATTTATAGTAAAATGAAAAAAAAAAAACCCAATGAATGTAAATATTACAGATATTATTTTTTTAAAATAATATGACTTTTGTCCAATTCATTTATGTTACAGCAACAAAATGATAACGTGAGGAGACAGTTTCTTCACTCCACCAAACTGCGATTTTTTTTTTCTTAGTTGCTTTATTCAGCTTTTCAATCTTCAAACCTATTATGTTAATCTATATAGGACCCACCCTCCTTCCTCCAAATACATGTTCCTTTTTTGAAAACATCCAGTAATGTAACAGAGTTTGCTCTATCAAATGCATTCTATAAATCTTTTTAATAAATATTAGTTTCTTTTATCTATTTAAATATCCTCTTAATAATTATTCTGGCAATGTTGCTGCCACCCTTTTATTACTTTTACACATTTAAATCATTGCCCTAAAAACACATCTTTAACTTGCTAAAAATCCTAATATGATTTTAAATTTTAGTGTATGATAATAATTATTAAAAAAATAGTCATAACTACCACTGATAACGGTTTTATTATTTTCTACCAGATGTTAATAAACCCTAAAATTTTTTAAAAAGCAATGACTCTTAATATGCAATCATGTTCTGCATATACATGCGCATATTCGTATATATAATAAGCCTTATGTCAAAATACAATTATAAAAAATAAGGTAATATAGACTCTCTTTCATTGAACTGTTACCTTCTTAATATAATTTGTTTTAGCAATTAATTTTTAAACTTACATTCTGAACTTTGACGAGCTCTGAAGTATAAAAAATCGTATGAATATTATTCATTGATCAAGTAATATAAATAAGATTTATTTTGCATCATCATGATCATCATCATCATCATCATCATAATAATAATAATAAATGAAAACTGTAAATTATGAAACCAAGAGTTCTACATGAACAGATATAAAAGATGGTATCATTTATTGATGATTGTATTGGATTTCTGATTCCAATTTATAAGATACCCATAAAAAATTAACATTTTTTTGCATTATTTTTTATATCAGCATGGTATTATTTAGTTTTGTAGATTTAGGGTACATAAATTTATATAAAAATTCTAGCAAATTATTCAAAATCATAAAGAAAAATAAATTGTTCTGATTGGATAGTGTCCGAATTAAGAGTTATTGTGGTGTTTGAATGATACATGATTTTCTGAATAAATAACCATTTGAATTGTTTTTTAAATCAAAAAATAAAAACATTGAGTTACAAAATAATTTTTAAATTATAATTTAACAATAAAACCCTGCTGTATGCATTCATAAATATTTAATAAAGTAGAATATAAAAAGTACTTGTCTATCAATAAAAAAACCTTATAAAAAGTGCGTGATCAAAAGTGTTTTTTTACAGATGAGTTACTGTTACTTTATTCTGCAATTGTTATTAAATTAGGTCACATTGACTTTGTTTTTATATCTTTTATAGTAATCCTTTAGCTCAACAGCTAGAACAAATTGAATGATCAACTGAAAAGAGATTTGTTGATTTAGGAGGCTAAAAATGAGCAGTGAGATAAAGAAAACAATTATGATGTTTTTCATTCTAAGATAAACATCAGTAAGAGAAGCTGAATATTAATGACTTATGATGGCTGTTTTAAGTAAGAGCGCCTAGTTATATCTTGAATATATAATATGGAATACTACCAAAAAATTTATAATATTTCAAAGGTTTTTTATACACTCAACATTGTCTTTAGTATTAGTGATTATTAGTAGAGAAAAAAAATAAAACATATATTTTTCTATCATCATAAGACGCTTCACATACAAAAAAAAAATATCTTTCTTTATAATTAGTATAATATTGTGAAATATTTATATGAAAACAAGTTTTTTTTTTTTTAAATAATATGGTTAGTTGACTAGAATGTTGTTGATGTTTGAGTACCAAAATGACATTCAACTGTTGTGCAGTTGTTGAAAGTAGCAAATTCAAAAACCAACAGTTCATGTAATGAACCTTCTTTTGAAAAAAAAAAAAAAAGAGAGAGAGAGAGAAATGATAGTTGCAGTATTGAATTGAAAACTACAAAACTATCTGTTGTTCAATGAGTTGAGATTTTTTTAAAAAAAAACTAAGCCCATTCAGAATAAAAATAATGTGTGTGGTTTTTTTTACATAGTTCCAATAAAAAACAAAAACTACAATATTTTAATTGTTTTTATTAATAATATATGTCACAAAAATAAAAATATTGGTCATGGCCTTATTTTGCCTTGACTTCTTAATATGACTTTAGACAAAGACATAAAAAAATGGAATTTGTCAAAAAATATTACAACTGAGCTATAATGAATTTGTCTTTAATTTTCAATTCCTGAATTGTCCAACTCTGATATTTATATCAAACAAAATAGAAATTATTATAAAAAAAAAAATTATGACTAAGCAAAAATACTAGTTATATTTGGTGATGCA
This sequence comes from Epiperipatus broadwayi, assembly GCA_028023455.1. Lineage (NCBI taxonomy): Eukaryota > Metazoa > Onychophora > Udeonychophora > Euonychophora > Peripatidae > Epiperipatus > Epiperipatus broadwayi. The sequence continues at coordinate 6,639,082 of JAQFVV010000004.1, forward strand.
GTTACTTACAATTAATTATAAAGGTTTACATTAAATTTTATTTAAAAAGAATATTTACAATTCATGATACATTTCAAATGTCAAATAAAATAATATAAGACAATTTAAAATATAGCTTTAAAAGAAATATAATTGATTTAAAAATATTCATGTTTTCTTTCCAAAGTGCTTCAGATAAGCCTCTATAAAAAAATTGAGGTAAAGAGAGAAGATGGTTCATTCTTTTCTCTAAAAAGTTTTGTCTTGTGATTCGGACTGAGAGTATTTCATTTGCTTAATAAACCAGTAATTGGAGTATTAATCTTAATGTATTACAAAATATTAATTACTGAAAATGTTTTTTATTTACTTATTTTATTATTTGAGTCAGTATTGACAAAGTGTAAATTGAAAAATTTAACAAATGTCAATTAAAATAATATAAAGCAATTTATAATATAGCTTTAAAAGTAATACGATTGATTTAAAAATATTCATGCTTTCTTTCCAAAATGCTTCAGATCATCATCATCATCAACCATTATCAATCCACTGCAGGATGAAGGTCTCTCCAAGTTTAATCCATCTTCTCCAATCTTTAGCTTCTCTTCTCCACATCACCCCTGCAACTTTCTTATTTCATCCGATCTTTTACAATCTCTTGGAATCCAGTTTAAGATTTCAATTGTCCATCTATTATCATCTCTTCTAGCAATATGTCCAGCCCAACTCCACTTCAATCTTTTATAGAGGCTTATCTGAAGCATTTTTAAAGATTGAAAGATGCTTCAGATAAGCCTCTATAAAAAAAATTAAAGCAAAGAGAAAAAACAATCTATTTTTTTCTCTAAAAAATTTGAATTGTGCTTTGAATTAGGAGTATTTCATTTACTTAATAATAATTGGATTATTAATATTGATATATTACAAAATATTAATCTCTGGAAATGTTTATATTTACATTTCATTATTTGAATTGATATTGACATGGTGTAAATTGAAAAATGTCATAAACGTCAATTATAATAATATAAAACAATTTAGCTTTAAAAGTAATATGATTGATTTACAAATATTCATGCTTTCTTTCCAAAGTGCTTTCAGATTAAAAAAAAAAAATTGAGGTAAAGAGACAAGACAGTCATTCTATTCTCTAAAAAAATTTATCTTGTGCTTTGGATTGAGAGTATTTCATTTACTTAATAAACCAGTAGTTGGAATCTTAATTTTAATGTATTACATAATATTAATTGCTGGAAATATTTATATTTAATACATAGTACAGGAATTCCTTGATTAGTGTGGTTAATGAATCCTCCATTTATATCACATATATTAAAAGCAGACTAATCAAACTTAAAAACCTATGGGAATAATTATAATGAATCCTGAAAAAAATAAAAAAAATGTAAAAAAAAATCCTTTATTTGTTCAAAATGTACATAAAGATACTGAAATCCACAATTAATGAATTATTAATTGATTTGTTGAAAAAAAAAGAATAGATTTAAATTTTATTTTTTGGGGGAAAAAAACAACAGTTGTAGCTTTTTCCCTTTCACCCATAATTTTGCGATAACAATCAATTTGTTTATCTAGCACTGGCTGCTACCCCTGTTAATTTAATATTTCTTATGCCGGATCGACCTTTAAAATTTTGTAGCCAACCTTTACTAGCTGAAAATGTTCAATTATCCCTTGATGTTTTCTTTTTTCAGTGAAGAAAAAAGGCTTAAAGCTTTAATCCTGATGTTATTTCCATATATAGAAATGTGCTTCTGATTTCAATCTTCCAACCATCTGAAAAACAAATCTTCCATTTCAATCTTCAACGGACTTCTATTTCTAATGCATTGCATACTTACTGATGCAGATGCTATGTAGTCTTTTTCCAGTACTCACTTGCTTTGTTCAAAATGGCATGTATTGTTGACTTGCCTAAGCCTGGTGTTCTGCCTTAGCTCGCTTTCACTATTATGAAATTGCTTAATAACATCAAGTTTAGTATCCAAAGTGATGAGCTTTTATTTAGTCCCTTTTTTGTGTCCATAGCTACAAAGGGTAATTTAAAAAGAAAACAATAGGACATTTTTTTGATGAGTAAATAATAACATGCCATATGTCTAGGCTTGATGAGGGTATCAAGTGTGAGTCTCATGCCTCTGGTGAATGCAGATGACAACTCTCTTGAGTTGCCAATTAATTATACCTCTAAGCGTTTATTGCTCAAAATAAAGAGCACACTAATCAAATTTTATACCTCATAGCTAAAGGAATGGTCTCAAAAAATTTTTGCGCGTTAATTAAAACCGCACTAATCAAGAGATTCCTATATATATATTTGATAATTATTTTGAGCATTGTTTTATAAATCATCATTAATGTAATTAAAAAATAAAAAATTTCTTTAGCTTTTTTTTTTTTTATATTATTAAAATGGTCATGATTTTGTCTACAAAGTGCCTACTTCAAATTAACCAAAGTGTTAATACTATCTGTTAATTTATAAACTAAACTTTTCATTAAAAGCCTATTAACAAAACAAACAGAGTTTTGATTTCTTCTTTATTTCTTACATTATCACTTAACTTATCCAACTCCCTAAACTTAATGCGATTAATTCACTATTTTAATTCAATTTTAAACTATTTCTATATAAAAACATTTTCCTGCGTTAACTTTTATTATTAATCCCCCGTCCCCGTGAATCCTCTGAACTAAGTTCAAGAAAAAGATAATTTGAACTACTCATTACAAGGCAAAGATTTCTCCAATTGATCTTTATAGAAATGATTGATAGGTTCATTGATCTAAAATTGAAATAATGCAATAATTAGATTGAGGTACCTAGTGATGATAAACTAGTAATTACCTGGTCATAGCGATCTAATATTTGTTTACTTTACGGGCCTTTAGATAGAAAACTTCTTAATTAAAAACTATATGGTTTTTTTAAAAGTATTTTTGGTCAACTATAAGTAACACCAATACTTACTAGGTAACACGAATGTTTAAATTGTTACCATTGGTATAGCAATATAAAAACGCTCCAATAATCAAAGAGACAAAAAATTAATTTAAATTAAGACACTAACTATAACACTTAAAACTTTTTTATTAATTAGTGAATTAATAATTTTTATTAATCATTCATTAAACTAGAGATTATCCAATAATGAAATATATTTTTGTAGTGTAATTTTCACTATACCACTCTCATGCAAGATAGGGACTGGTTTTTTACACCCTAAACATTTTGTGGAGGGGTGTAATCATAAACATATAGCCAAAGATCATGTCTTTCCGTCATATGTTTATGACTACATTCCTCCACAAAGTGTTAAAAGTGGATAGAATTAATCCTTATCTTGCATGAGAGATCTTTGGTCATATTTATGATTATATATCTCGACAAAGTGTTAAAAGTGAATAGAAACCACCTTGCATGAGTGGTGTAGTGAAAATTATACTACAGAAATAGTAGCTGTTAGTGAAGGTTGTTGCAAAATTTTAAAAGCATCAGTAATTAACTAATTAGCGTTAAAAAACAAACAATAGGTTTGATAAAAATATACATCATTTAGTTAGTAGGAAATTCCAACTAAAACTGTATACTTTAATACATAGATATACACGGATATAATTATATTTCAGATACCATACGTCAAAAGGATCATATTTGAAAATAGTCGTAAAAATTTATCTTTTTGCAGATTTCTTTAAAAATCTGAGAATTTACTGTTACCCGTATTTAACTAATATCTCCACATTACTGTTTAATAGAATGGCAATAAATATAAACATTTCTTTTAAAATTTAATTTTTATTATGTGCAATAAATAACTTTTTCAAACACTAAGATTTAATTTTTATACAGCTCATATATCCAATCAACAACGAAACTGAACTAAGAATTGGCATCATTTGGAAGATTTAAATATTGAAGAGCTCATGAATAATCCTCATTTCCTTAAGAATATATCCTTTTATAGTGTGAAACATGAAAGACAATAATTTCTAGTACCATAAATTCAGATAGTCACTTTGTTTTACAAAAGCACTAACGTTTGTTTATTGGTTTGGAAATGCTATTTTTGCTAAACAAACATTTCACGCAAAGATTTATCACGTGACACACATAAAAAATTTAATTCGTCAATGATTTTTATTTAATAAACATAATACGACAGCAAGAAATTAAAATATATATTTATGATTTTCAAAAAAGATTTTTTTTAAGAATAATATTTTGAATTAATCTTATTTCAATTTTATTTTAAATTTAATATTTTAATTTATCTTGTTTTATTGGGAAAGGGGGGGGGGTATAAGACTTAATTTTTATGTCTCATGGAACTATTATTATTTTTTAAATAAAAAAAGAACAATAAATACATATGTGTTATCAATTGACTTTTTTTTTCAATACTTTTACAATTGCTATATATACACAAACATGCACCGAAATAAAAGAATATTAACAAATATATATCTCATAAATCATCTAATCTCTCGAAATTTAAATGTTAAATTAATACACACAGAAACATTGGAAATGCTCTTTACTTGGTAAGATAAAGCTCTATAGACTAAATGGCCAAATATGGTTTTAATCATTGTCTACATGTTCGTAAATTAAACAAATTTATATGTGTAATACCATCATATATGTGATATACATGATCAGATTAATGTAAATGGACCACAACTATGATTTCTGGAATGGGAAATTATATGTCTTCAGTGTCTGGTGATAATTAATGTCTTAATGTAATTGATATGAAATTAATTGTTTTTTCTATGTATACAAGCCTAACCTCCAATTTTGTTAACTGGTCTCCATTGAGATTGATATGTAAATGCCCTTTTTTTTTTTGTAAATGATTCTTATGGTTTGTGAATAAATTTTCCTTTTGAAAGATAAATCATTAGTTACCTTAGTTTCTTTATACCACGAAAACATATATGTGGATTTTTTTTATTAGTATGTGTATATATAGAAATAATAAATTATTGGTAAAGAAACTCGATGCATTGAAAAAATGGAAAGAATATAATTTGTATAATATAGAAATAACCAAGTCCTCTTAAAAAATAAAAACAAGCAAACATATCAAAGTATGAATAATTGATGAGATTCCAGGTGAAGTATTAAAGGTTTTGTGGATTAAGATTTTGGCAGAATTACTTAATTTTTATAATGTAATCAATGTCAAGATGAGGTGGGGATCAGTGATTTTTTCTCAGTCATGATTCTGGCCAAAAATACACTAACTCAAGGGAAAAAATATAGCACATGTAATTAGGAGTGATGTAGGATTATTAATGATATGTAGATATTCTATTTTCAAATAAACATTTAAATATTATCATCACTTTCAACCATTATCAATCAACTGCAGCATGAAGGTCTCTCCAAGTTCAAGCCATCTTCTCGAATATCTAGCCTCTTTTCTTCACATTATCCTCACATACTTCCTTATTTCATCCATCCATCTCACATGATCTTTTTCTAGATCTTATACTATCTTTTGGAATCCAGTTTGATTTCAACTGTCCATCTATTATTATCTCTTCCATCAATATTGCCAGCACAACTCCACTTGTCTTTTAATTTTTTCAACAATGTCAGTACAGTAACACTTGTTTGTTTCTCTTACCCATGTAATTTGTTTTCAATCACTTCTTGTTACTCCTAACATACACCTCTCCATATTTAGTTAAGTGGTCTGAAGTTTGTATTGCTTTTCTGTTAAGTGTCCAAATCCAAAGTAAAAACTGGTAACACATTTATTAAAAATCTTCCTTTTCAAATACAGTCATATTTTTTTTTAATATTAAGTTATTCCTACCAAAAATACTCCCAAGTTTAATTCTATGATTAATTTCATCTATTATGTTTCCATTTGTAATAATAATCTGGCCAAAGTATTTGTAATTATTAACTTCTTCAAACTCATTATTATCAATCATTGTTTTCTTTTGAGAAAATCCATTGAACCTTAGTCTTTTTAATGTTTACCTTTATTCCTATTTTTTTACTTTCATCTGATAACCCTTGCAACATTTCTTGAAGCTCTGAAGCATAATTTGAAAAAACGGCTGCATCATTTGCAAAATCTAAATGACTTAACATCTAAAAATTTTAGTAAGCAGTATCTTGGAGAAATGTAATACACAGAGTATACACATAAATGTATGCAAGATAAGGTTTAAGTTTGTAAAGTTAGCAAAATTTTCTTAGTGCACTTTTGGCTAATTAATTTTATTAATCATAGTCATGGCATTATTAGTAGAAAGAAAACTGTAAAGCTCATTAAAGAGTTGAGAATAAGTAATTAGCACATAATCATCATTTGCTTTTATTCCTTTAGCTTCCCATTTTATTCCAAATAAAATAATTGCAGCACTACTGTAAAATGTTTTGGAAATATAGAGCCATCATGCCATACACCCTTCTTAATGTTAATTTTCCTACTTTCATTATGTAATCTAATTGTTGCTGTTGCATTTTTATAAATATCCTTCAGAATATGATAATATTCTGGGTCTATACATTGATGATCCAATCACTTAAGAAATGCTTATAGAATCAAATGCCTTTCCATGATATAACAAATCCAAAGCATAATGGCAACTCATATTCATTGGTCCTTTCTACAACTACTTCCAGTACTTTGATATGATCCACTGTACTAAAAACACTTTGTAAATCTTTCAAAAATATCCTGTATATGTGGTCCATTTTGACGAATTTATCATTTTAAATTTGTTCAAGATTCAAGTGTATACATTATTTGGACAGATCATATGATTAGAAAGTTATCAGTGGATTGATATAAATGTGAAAAAGCGTAGCAGGTCTAATACATAAATATCTTGAAAACTTCTTCAGATATCTTATCAAGATCCATAGCCTTATTATTTTTAAGATTACAAAAAGGTTTTAACTTCACTAGATGGGATATCTTTGTCAAAATCTAAATGTGTATTTAAGATGGATATTTCATTAAAAGCTTTCATCTCAATTCTTTATTCTTATTAAAAATCCAATCAAAATACTTTCCCTGCCTGATCAAATTATCATGATTATTATATATGAATAGAGTGCTATATGGATTTAATGTCAATATGACATTGTTTTTAGATCCATAAATTACTTTCAATGTTTTAAAAAAACTAAGATAATATTGCTAAAGTAATAACTGCATCTCTTTTGCAATTTTAATCCATCAATATTTTTTTTATTTTTTGACATTTGATAAATTTCTGCCTATAAATATCTATACTATTTATAAAGCTGCACCTTTAATTTATTATTCTGCAAATAAAAAATGCTCAATGCTATTTTTTAATCATTTAACTAAGAATAGTAGTCAAGCGTTGGTGGCCGAGTGGTCAGCACAGCTGCCTAACAAGCAGTTGTCCCGGGTTTGCGAGTTCGCTTCCCAGCCGATGCTTTGACACATGAAAAAAAAAAAAACTAACAATAGTATTATTATTATGTAGAATTCTTTGTATGAAATTTTATTTGTATCCACAAAATATTTGTCAAGAGAATTTCATGTCTCTGTAACATGACAATCTTGAAAATTTAAATTGACACTTTTAGAATTTGATAGATATTTAAATTTGATATAGATAGTAAATACTTCTATAAATAAAGTCAAATTGTGTAGGAATAGAGAAGACATTTTGATTCCATTTGCAAACACTTAGTAATTGAAATGTGAAACTTCAATATTTTAATGTTTTAAATTTTAACTAAATAATTTATAATTATTCCACTAATATTTATTATGAAGACTTTGTTTTGCCTTTTACATTATCATATTTTTTAAGTTGATGACTGTAAGTTTTCTCAATGACCTGTTTTTAAGTACAACTACTATTTTAATGCTATTCTATGATCTTTCAATAATCTGCACTTGTAAGCACTTCAATAAGCTTCTACATTTTAATCTGTTAATCATCGTTTTGATCATGGGCGTGATGATAATATATGTGTTCTGCAAAAATTCAATAAAATTGGATTAAGTTTAGATCATTAATATCATTATTTCCACCAATTTTGGATAACGGTTTAATGTTCATTAATATGCACATTAAAATCTCCAAAAAAAATAATCAGACTTTTAATGATGCCTATCGAACATGAAATAAAAGCTTTCCTTGAACTCTTACAGAAACTACTGCACAAATCAAATTTTAATATCATTAGTTTTTCATTCATGTATTTAGAAATTCTGAGAATAAAAGTATTAAATTAAATCTTATAGAAAATTCAACACTATACAGAGTCTTTCATTCAATGATATGCATTTTCAAAATAACTTCTAACTATATGTCTCTTAATTGTATTGTCTGTCTTCTTATTTATACATGTTGTTTGATGTGGAACAGTTTACATATCTCATGTATCTATCTATATTTAAAAAAATCAAATCAAAAAATGTTCTACCAAACAGAAATCAGAATGAGGAAGACTTTATATTTTCTTCATGTAATGATCATAAATAAGGACTCTGGAAATCATGTGATATTGTTATTAATGTTTAGTCTATTTTATGTGTTTTCTCTATTGCTTGAGAAAAAAAAAATGGAGTCAAAATTGCTACACAAGATTATAAAAAATAAAAATATGATTGCAGAAACACATAATTCTATAGTCATTGGGTGCATGGATATGATCAATGGCATAAAAGCCTTATGATAACTGGCCTTAAATAAATTTGATGATAGAAGATAATTGTGTAAAAAAATCAAAGAAGATAGAAAAGACTATCAAACTATTACTTAATGAAATAATTTTTTTTCTAACAGAGCAGCAGAAGATATATTATTTCATTTAACCTTCACTTAACAACAGCTATTTTTTAAAACTTTCACTTATGTCAACTCATGTGTTATGATCTTATTTTTTCAATGCTCACTCTCTTTGTTTACATATTCATTGAGATATGTTTAATTTAAAAGTTTGCATATTAACATACACATAAACAATTGAACAGAAGGATATTAAAGCATGAACTCAGATATAGAGAAACTGATATCTGGAATACAAAAAGCCACCAACAACTTCATGATTTTATAACTTATCAATACTTTTTGATTTTTGTTTTAAAAATATTAGATATTATAGCATGGTATTTAATAACATTTCAATAAATGTAAAACTTCAATACAATGAAGTTTATTAGTTGCAATGAAAATGAACATTTTTATTGGCCTTTTAAAACAACAACAACAACATTATATTATCTGGCAACTATAATCATTACTTTGATTAATTAAAAACACTTGCAAGAATAGCATATAAAAAGCCTTTTATTTTAATAATGGTTTGATCTTTAATTACCATAGATATCACATTTAAATTTGGAGTAAAAAAATAACTCAGCATTATAATAATAATAAACAAAAAAAAATATATTATGCATATCATTTCAATATTTGTGATTAAGATACAAAATAATAAAAAATAATTATGAAAGATAAATATTTCGATTTTTTTTTTAAAATCACCAGTGATTAACTGATTCCAAACTTCCAATATAGGCAAACGTTTTATGTGTGTGTTTTTTAAATATACATATTTTTTCCATATGAACAAAATATTTTACTAATATTCATTGATATATGAATGACTCAAATTTATAGTTGTTTTAGTGGTGTTGTTGATAACAGGATTTTATAACTTTCAATATATGAGATCTAAAAGACTTCCATGCTTTTCACACAATTCTGCCTAGTGTTGGTTATTCACAACCCTATCTTAGTATTCAATTAATGCTCAGACTTATTATTATAAATAAATTGATAATAATGCAGATTTGTAGAATATAATAATAATAAATACTTTTCATATTATTTGTAAAATTCAATATTTTTTTCATAAAAATATCTAACGTACAAAAATTAAAATCTTACAGTTCAAGGGTGTTTAAAATTGGTAAAACACATCAAGAGTTTCTCACATCATATTTTATTTGAAAATAGATTAAATTTTTTTTTTCTTTCATTATCTAGATTTTCCTTCCATTAAACTCTTCTGAAATTCATTATACCCATATGATCTGACATGAGTGTCAAGCGTTGTTAGCCGAGAGGTCATCGCAGCCGCCTTGCAAGCAAGTAGTAGGCTGCAGACGGTTGTGGGTTCGCATCCCAGCCGATGCTATGACATATGAGGCAAAATAAATTAAATAGGCTACAAAGAGATTATGATCATTGATGATGTCATCACCCCCCCCCCCCCCGCAATATATTCTACAATCATAATATTTGGGATTTTTTTTTTAAACTATAATTTTCTTTCTTTGTTTTGGTCATTATTATGTGGAATTCTTTGTATATATTATGTGAATTCTTTTGACATTAAAATAAAACATTTACATGTGTAATTTCATTTTACTGTCACATAAATATTAAGCATATTACATTGATAATTACACAGAATATACAATAAATTTAAATTATGATATTACATAAATTCCGTATGCATTTAATCTATATATAATTCTCAATCCTTTACTATAATATAATGTTATTTAGTTATAGTTTAAGAGAAAGTGGTTTACCCTCTTTAACTTTATACCCATTTAACACTAATTTTAAATATGTGTTGTAGATGTATATGTAATTTAAATGGAAGAAAACTAGTCTTCCACTCATGCACTATAAATAGACAACACTCCATATCAATAAATGTTTTAAAAGAATGGGAAGCCATCCATCCTAAACCTTACTATTAAATAAACCAATATTCACTAACAATGCTGAAAATAAGCTAATTTTAAAATCTGATTCTTAAATAAGATCATACTCTATTTTGTGAATGTTGGTTTACTTAATAGTAATTTTTTTAGAATGGGTAACTACCTGTTCTTTTAAAACATTTATTGATATGTAATGCTAATATAAATATTACCAAAATCACACTTATCTTTATTTTGCTGTAATATCCTATAAATACAATTTATCCAAACCCCTTTGAACACTTTTTAGCAAAACTCTTTATTTGTACATATATATGTACACCTATGTTTCGACTGTCCTACAGTCTTCTTCAGAGCCAGTTCATTTTAATTTATTAAAAAAATGTTGTTGTTTTTTCAAAAAATTTAAAAAAAAAAAAAGTTTTTTTAATAAATTAAAACGAACTGGCTCTGAAGAAGACTATAGGACAGTCGAAACATAGGTGTATGTATATATGTACAAATAAAGAGTTATGCTTAAAAGTGTTCGAAGGGGTTTGGATAAATTGTAATGCTAATATAGTGCATGAATAAAAGAATGGTTTTTTTCCATCTAAATTACATGCACAAATATATATACATATTGTTACCAAAACATTATGATACTTGGTTTAAATTTTCAATGTTTATTTCACTAAAAATCTTTAATAAACATAAAGAAAAAATTTACAAATTGTATTTTTTTTTTATATTTGCATTTATTATATTGAATTAATGGGTTCCTATGATATAAAACATATGCAAAGTCCTGCATGTCTATATAATTCAAATAAAGTGTTATGTTTATTAAACTTTGAAAAAAGAAAAAAAAAAAAAAATTTATAACAATTTTTTTTTCTTTTTTAAAGTTAAATATTTAATATAAAGAAATTTTCTTTTTTTGTGGTAACTTTATTTCTGTAATTAGTAGATAAGCAAATCTGTAATAATATTACAAATACAGTAATTTATTTCTTTTGTAAAAAAAAAAAAAAAATACATTAATTAAAAACCAAAAATACAGATAAGTAACATTTTTGTTAATTTGTTTTGCATGGACTTGGTCATATATTCAGAAATTGTTGGCTATAAAAGAAGAATGTCTTTATTTTATCACTGGAAAAAAAAAAAAAAAGATTCAACCACTTCCATAAATTGCCTTTGATTATCAAGCCTAAAATACAAACTCTCTTATAGTATTCAGAGATAGAAAGTAATTTTTTCTATAAAAAGTAACAACATGAATGGGTAAACTCCAACTTTTATAAGTGCTGATCACATTTATCCACCAGAGATGGCTTACCGATTATGTCCTTGCATGCTAAATGTGTTTTATAAATAGTCCACCGAGAGAAGAGAATAAAATTCATATTAAAAGTAACCTCAGTCAATGCTTTCTAGGAAACCAAACCAGCAAAACAATACATAATTATTACAGTACATGTGTATATTGTGGAAAAACAGTATATAATTCAGAAATATGGACCACCCTTGTGGTAGAAGCATCGACCACCAACCATGAAAGTTAACTTTAAAACCAGAATTATAATATGTATGCAAAGTGACCTTGAATATGTATATGCATATATCAACAAATTCATTTAGTACAATCCTTGAGGAAAAGAAAAAACGTACTTATGTATTAGTCCTGTGATATGGCACTATTAGACCTGTTGTGCCTTTTCACATCCACGATAAATGTGTAACAGTTGTGATTAGGTCAAATAAATCCAATGTTGTTATCTGATCTCATATCAAAATGTGTTTTTTATCCGATCTCCGATTTGGTAACAAAAGGAATAATTTTTTTCTTTTTTTTCCCAAAAAGCAATTTTTTTTGCCCAGTTTTTGTTTAAGATTTCATTCTGACAACAGCTTGATTTCAATTGAATTGCATTTTTTTCACGTGTTTTTTTATCTGATCTGGTAAATAAAGAATTTTTTTTCTTCCAAAAATCTTTTTTTTTTGCTCAGTTTTTGGTCAAGATTTCATTCTGACAACAGCTTGATTTTATATGCATTGCATTATTTTTTCATAGTTATTGTCCATTTTCAATTTCATTGTTGCTTAATTCATTTGATTTTAAGTGAGTGAATAACTGTATCTTCCCAAAACATCGAAAGACTTTGGGGTTTAACGAAATGGCATAATAAGCAACAGCGACAAACATTACGGCAACACCTGAATTCATATTTGACCAAATTTATGTGGCATAGATGTCATAATATGATTAATGCATTCATTTGCATAATGAATAAAATAAAAATAAATTGGCCAACAATATGAATAAATAATAAAAGTGTTATATTTTCTTATTTTATAAATAATTTTGCCTTTTTTTTTTTGTATTTATTTATTTATTACCGTTTTTCAACAAAATTCCATTTAGGCAATATATATTATGCAATCAAGTGTTCATTTTGAAAGGAAAAATTTTCACTTCAAGTCTTCATTTTGTCGGAACAATTTGATTGACTTCTAATAAAATACAACAGGCAACATAGATTTATTCATTTGTGACAATTTCTGTTATATATTGCACAGTAAGTAGTGTATGTGAATATTTTATGCTTTTTTAAATAATATTTTAGGCAATTTTTTATAAGTTGGTGATTTTATAGTCAAATTCATAACTTTAGTATTGTTATAAATGTCTATTGCATACCAGTGTAATAAAGAAAGTGTTCTTTAATTTAGAAGTTAAAGGTGTGATATTTGAAACACTTTTGTAACTATTATTATTAAATTGTTAATTTTATTATAATCTCCATCTTTTTATTTCTAGCAGCATATCAAATTACTCCCAACATATTATAAGTGTGTGTGAGCTGATCTATACAACTAATTATCTAACAGAAAGAATGAAAGTTAGCATTTGTGGGTAAATACCAATCTAGAAATGTAGAATCATAATAAAAATTAAGCTATCACATGGTAGTGAAATGCCATAGAAATAAAAAAAATAGACGGTGCTCATTAACTATATATATTTTCTTACTACATGGGCCATTGGTTAATTGTTGATATGCTTTCCTAAAGGTTACAGCCTTAGTAAATATTAATTAATTAAACTCAGTAAAATTGTGCATAATGATAAAAGAGATTATTAGTCCAATACTTTGTACCTTTGGTCACCATAACTAGGTAGAGTTAAATATCAACCAAATACCCATGAGCCAAGCAGTATAGATATATGGTGATATATATATGGTGGTATACCTATATGTTAACGGTTAGTCAATATGCAATCGGTACAATATATATACACCTGGGTCTCGTTTTACCGATAGATAGGTTCCTCAGAAAACACGCGCAAACGAAATCGCGCAAAAATAGACGCAACTTACATTGAATAAGGGGGATGCAGTCTGTGATTTTTTCAAAATTCGCATAAAAGCAAAGCACCATCATAAAATTACGTTAAAATTCGCGCAAAAAAAAAAAATAAGGAAATAAAATATGACTAATAAAAAATTTCAAATTTGAAAAAAATTGATACAAGACAAACTTTTTTTTAACTATAATATTTAATTTTATTCAAAATAAGATATTTTTATGCATAATTTACAGTACAGTAATTTACATTTTTTTTATACATGTTTTAATTATTATTGCTATTTGATGAAAAACACGTTCGTTTGCAAACTGGTAAAAAATAAAATTCTTCACAAGGAGGAAATACAACTAGCGCCAACTTCACACTCATGTTGTGTCAATGGTTTTCTGGTGACAACGTAATTAGTAATTAATCTTTGAGACAATGATTTTATTAATTTTTTATAAAACTAACAACTAAAAATTAAATTCTTATTTTTGTCTTTAATTTTCAATTCTGTTTAAAAATCAAATTTCACATCACATTAATTTCAAGTCACCGTAAGTAATTTTTAAATTGTTAATTACAATTAAAAATCAGATTTTAATTTTTAATTGTCAAATTTAATTGTGCCCATAGCTATTACTGACCTTTTAAAAATAAACTTGTGGACACTAAATGATTAATAATTGATTACGTTCTTTTTTAAAAAGCAAAAACAGAATGTGATTTAAATTGCAAAATTAACACGCACAATGTTTGAACAAATTTGCATTATAATCTTGTAAAATTTAATGTGTGTATACATAAAATGTGGAAATCATGATTTTAATTTCATTATTGCATAAAATCTTACGATTATAAAGCACTGAAAATATTGAAATTACTAAGATGAAAGTCGAATTCCAATAATGTGCTATTACTTTCAATATAACGTAAGTGCGCAAAATTTATCATTTAAAGTAATAGTGCATTATCGGAGTTCGACTTCTGGTGAAACATGGATTGCGTAACTTCAAAATTGTGTTAAATAAGTCCACGTAAAAAGAGACCCAGGTGTATATACATTGTAGTCGACAAGTTATAAATGAAAATAGAACAGTTTAATGGGACTAGTAAACATATATATACATATCATAAAATTGATACTATGGAAAGCAATACATAAATGATTTACAAATAAAAATAGTATTGCTGTAATAGTAGTAGTTTTCTGTATAAATTAATAGGTGACAGTACAATTCGATTTAATCATAGTCTAAGTAGCAGAGAAGAATATTTAAGATATATTCACATCAAACAGCAGTAAACTAAAGCACATTTTTATAAGCAAAAAGACTTCTACAAAGGAAAAATCAAAACCAAATATTTCTTGTTTAAAGTGAGAAAAGTTTGATGTAACAATCTATTTATAGATACAGAAATCTTCACAAGATTGTGGAGAAGTTGAGACAACAGACCAAAGACTTTTATGCTGCTATTTTTGAGAGATTACTGGGATTAATGTAAATAAATATCAGTGATTACATTAAGAATAAATATATTTCTTGACTTTTATGTATTACTTGATTTTCTTCAACAACCATCTGTAATATAATTATTGACTTTCTTTTAAAGAACTATTTTAATAGCAAATCATAATGTAATGTTTAGAAACATTTTAATGTTACTCATAAAGTTATTTTGTAAAAAAAACAAAACAAATTAAATAATTTTTAAAATAATATTACTGGTTCTTAAAAAACTGTAGTCAGATAGAATTTATAAAATTTTCTTTAATCTACTAAAATAAAAGTAAATAACAGTTAAAGAACATACACTATTTTATGAAGTATTAGATTATATCAGAAATACTTAATTTTTTAACAGAAAGTAATGATGACACATAAAAATAAGATTTGTATCACTATATTTCTTAAACAGAAATTAACTACATGGAATAAATAATCTTGTAAAACAAAAAAGTTTTTTTATAAAATATATTTTTAAGTATATACATGATCATATAATTGTATTTTTATATTGGACTATTTCCATCATCTAATATGTGTGTTGAATGTCTTTAGAAAAGTTTAATTTTTTAGTTAAATATTCCAAATGCATTCAACTGTTAGTAATATCACAGCAAACAGGTTAGTATATGCACCAACTGTTAGTAATATCACAGCAAACAAATGTTAATAATATCACAGCAAACAGGTTAGTATATGCACTAACTGTTAGTAATATCACAGCAAACAGGTTAGTATATGCACAACGTTTCGAGAGGTATTTTTCTCCCCTCTTCTTCAGGTGTTGCTGGCCTGACCAGTGACAGTACTAGCATGGGATTCGAACCTGGGTCCTTAGATTCTTGATTATTGAAATTTAAGGTAACGCTCTAACCAACTGGGCCATCCTGCCAAAGGCAACAGTATGTAGTAATTTCATATACTTATCTATGAGATTCCTCCTGATTTCTCCACTTTTTCCTCAGAGCAAAGTTGATTAGTGATTTCCATACATTATGTATAGTCACACTAGGTTGGCTTATGGGATTTTTTGCCATTGTCATGTGAGCAGCTTCTTTAAATTTTCTTCTTTGTACCTTTTCTTCTTTATCCAATATTTTTGTATTTTCCCAATTGAACGTATGTTCATTGGTCCATACATGGTCTGCTACCTTAGACACATCTGTTTTCTCTCTTCTAATCATCAGTTTATGTTCTTGCAAGCGCTTTTGAATGGGACGGCTGGTCTCACCAATATATGTTCTTCCACATTCACATGGTATTTCATAGATGCAGTTTTTTCTTTGCAGCATTTCAAGTTTAGGCTTTGTAGATGTTAGAATTCCTCGTAGTGTGGTATGGCTCTGAAAAGCTGTTCTGATGTTATACTGATTGCAGATTTTCCTTAATTTGTCTGCTATTTTTGGAATGTATGGATACACTACAGTACCAATAATTGTCTTTTCTCTTGATGGTTCTTTTTGTTGTCTGTTTAATGTTTTCTTAATAACAGCTGATGGATAACCATTTTTCTTAAGAGTTTGTTCTATATAGATCTTTTCTTTTTCCAAATCACCAGTTTCTGAACAAACTTCTTTTGCTCTGTTCCACAGTGATAGTATAACTCCATGTTTTGTGTTTCTGGTGTGATTAGATGTATAGGCTAGGTATTTTCCTGTATGTGTAGGTTTTCGGTAAACTGTAGTTTTGATTTTGCCATGAAAGAAGAAAAGGTACAAAGAAGAAAATTTAAAGAAGCTGCTCACATGACAATGGCAAAAAATCCCATAAGCCAACCTAGTGTGACTATACATAATGTATGGAAATCACTAATCAACTTTGCTCTGAGGAAAAAGTGGAGAAATCAGGAGGAACCTCATAGATAAGTATATGAAATTACTACATACTGTTGCCTTTGGCAGGATGGCTCAGTTGGTTAGAGTGTTACCTTAAATTTCAATAATCAAGAATCTAAGGACCCAGGTTCGAATCCCATGCTAGTACTGTCACTGGTCAGGCCAGCAACACCTGAAGAAGAGGGGAGAAAAATACCTCTCGAAACGTTGTGCATATACTAACCTGTTTGCTGTGATATTACTAACAGTTAGTGCATATACTAACCTGTTTGCTGTGATATTATTAACATTTGTTTGCTGTGATATTACTAACAGTTGGTGCATATACTAACCTGTTTGCTGTGATATTACTAACAGTTGAATGCATTTGGAATATTTAACTAAAAAATTAAACTTTTCTAAAGACATTCAACACACATATTAGATGATGGAAATAGTCCAATATAAAAATACAGCTAGAACACCATCATCACAAACCTTCAGAAAAACAATGATCATATAATGTCTTAGGATTTTTTTAAAGTTAAAAATATATTTCTGTTTCCTCTATAACAATTTAATGACTTAATTTTCTCAATTTTTGCTTCTATTAGAAGTATAGTAGAAGATAAATATAAAATACTGCAGATATTTATATATATGCATTTAAAGACCATTACAACATTTAATTAGATATTGAAGTTTGAGTGTAAATGTAGTGGCAATTTATATTAAACTCATTTTTAAATAATTCTGTTTTGTCAAGCATCAGTAGCCGAGAGGTCAGCACAGCCACCTTGCAAGCAAACAGTTGCTTGCAGATGGTTGTCACAGGTTCGCTTCCCAGCCGATGCTTTGACATATGGAAAAAAAAATTCTGTTTTCAAATAAAATTTTAAAAAATAACTATTTAATTAAACATTACATAAATATGTAACTCTACTGAATAGTATTAATTTAATTTATGCCATCTCTAGAATTGATCTTTAAAGAGGCAGTATTTAATGGAAAAAATCAACCAGTCTCTGCTGACATATCTTTCTGTCATGATATTAAAGTTTTAATGTCAATTTTGCCTCTTTTGTACTCTCTTTATGTTAAAATTTTAATTACAAAATTAATACATTAACAATGTTTAAAAAGAAATTGTGCTGCTATGTTTTGTGAGATATCCAACTGAATTTCAGTCTGTTCATGTCAGTTTGCAGTTTGGTCAATTTTTGTAATCAAACAAAAGATTGTGAAAAAAATTCTATAAATGGCACAAGTTAACATTATCTAATATTGTTATATATTTATGGAGTGCATAATTACTTACTTACATATTTAAATGTTTATTTGAAAGGATGGCAATTTTAAAAGGAGTTTGATTAAAATCTATGTTTGTTTATTAACATTAAGCTGATACAAAAAAACTTCAGTTAAATTAATGTCAAATTTACGTTAAAACTTCAATATCAAATGGATTGTTATAGTATTTGAATGGAAACTGCTGCCTGGTAGAATATTAAATAATTTCCAAGCTACTGGTGATGTCAGTTATGATAAAAACATATATCCAGCTGAGTGTTGTTGTTACTGCTTTCCCCCTATCAAACATTATTTAAAATTTATACTTTTATGTTGTGCATAATTAATTATTTATATTAAAATTTATTATCCAGTTGATGATGAGTATGACCTGCAGAAATGTTGGTGTATATATTTTTACTACAATTAATTATAATAGTCATAAGGGAATTATCCCGACACATACGCTGTATAAATTTATAAAGCTGAGAAATACACTCACTCTAAACACAAGATGGAGTTTTTTTTGTGTTTAGAGTGAAAGTATTCCGCAGCTTTATAAATCATATAGCGCATATGTCTGAATGATTACCTTATGACTATTACAAATAAAACATGGTGCTAGATAAATAATTACTTATAATTAATTATACATAGATGTACATGGATAACATTTCATTTATAATTATTTGTGTGTATATATATAAGGAGCTTACCAATAGCTCAAATAAGTTCTTAATTGATAAGTGCGGTAAGAGAAAACATTTAAAATCTCTACCTCAAACACTCCCATCCCCAGACCAATTGGTTTCGACTGTCTCACCTCAGTGAGGAGCTAGAATATTCAGACATTAGATCTAAAATATCAACTCAAAGTCTAGCACTTATTTAATACATAACATTTAAGTAGAAACTTTGAAATTTTTGGACATAAAAATGTCTTTAATTCCAGCAATCTAACTTAAATAGCTATATGGGACTGAACCAAATTCAGATCTACCATATATTAGCCATAGCATTGCTATTAATTATTAGCTAATGGTACGCTCCCTATATTACATATTTGTAAATACAAGCTCATAAAAGCAATGTCATGCAATATATGACTTGCTTTATTCATTATTATATATATAGAGAGATTTAGTTAAATAACTTTTGTATATTGTTCAATGCCAATAATGCATATTAAGTTTGCAACTTATCTATACAAACATTTAGCCATTTTTGATGGTAGTTTTTGTTTCACCTTTTAATATTCCATGTATATAAATATAGATAGGTAAAAGTTTATATAGCTCTGTTTAGAACAAAGTTCTCCACCATCAGTTCTGAAAACAGTGCTAAAGAAAACATTACTACAAATAGCTAGTATGGTTTATATATATATTGTTTTACTCTTTAGCTCAGGAATAGCATACTGCCCTTTTAAATAAAATGGACAATTAACATCATTTTCAGCATGGTTGCTGAGTTTGATGACAAAAATTTTAAAACTATTATTTCAAACAGACAAATTTTATTTTTTAAAAATTAAAAATAAGATTTATAACATTTTATTTTAATAAATTTAACAAATCTGACCTATACAGATTAACATTAAATGTAGTTGTTACTAATCTTATCTGTACAAATACTACTTTAGTCAATGTTACCAAATTACAATTACATTAACAGAGAACAAACATATTTTATAATTTCACAGTGATTATTTGATGTATTATTTCTTATATCACTATTTGTGTAATTTCATAAATAGTTTATTTCAAATTTTAAATGATTAAATTATAATTTTCTACAATGAAGTAAATAAATAAAAACAGAGCATAGACTCTTCAAAATATTTGTTTATACAAATAAAAAGATGAAGTAATTTTTCTTATTTGTTAAGAATATAACAAAGATGTATTTTGTCAAGCATTGGTGTCCTAGTAGTTAGCATAGCTGTTTTCCAAGCAGCTGGTCTGGTTCGCTTCCCAGTCAACACTTTGACATAAAAAAAAAAAAAGAAAAAAAAAAGATGTATTTGGATACAAACATTCAGACAACAGCTCCAACTTAGCAAATGAGACAAACAACAAAAGATAGATTTGTGCAAAAATTTATTAGCAGAACAGTGTTTGTATTAAACAAAATTTTCAAAATGATGCTCTTATAAAAGCAAGTTTTGTTACTGCTCAAAAGATAGGCAAAAATAAATAAACCATTTATGGTCAATTTATCAAGGAACATTTTGTTGAATCAAGTAGAATTTTATGACCAAAATAATAAAATAAATTCAAAAGCAATAGCTTATTTTGAAGAATAATTACATAATAGATTGAAATAATTAATGAAAATTTGAACAGCCAATTAACTGCCAAGCTAGTAGGTGAACTAATATAGTATTTCACTGCATTAAATGAAAATATAGATAAAACAAGGACTGGCCAGTTGATTATATTTCTAAAAACTATTCATGTGAATTTTGAAATTACTGAAGAATTTTTCACAATAAAATTAATGAAGTCACAAAAAGCTGGAGCTGATATTTTTGAAAAAGTGAAAAATTGTTTTTGAAAAAGTATAAATGTAATAACTGATAGAATTCCAAGCATGAAAGGGATGAAAATTAAATTGTTAAATAATATCCATGATTATTCTCATGAACAATTTCCAGAACATATTTTTTTCCATGGGTCATAGCATCAGCTGGGAGGCGAATCCACAACAACCATCTGCAACCAACTGCTTACTTGCAAGGCGGTTGCGCTGACCTCTCGGCTAACAATGCTTGACAATTTCCAGAAAAAGTTTTACTATTCATACATTGCATAATTCATCAGGAAGCATTATACAACAATGTTTTGCAATTAAGTCATATTATATTACACAATAGTCAAAGTTGTTAATTATATACAATTGATAATTTATTATATTTCTAAGAGAATTGAATCCAGAACATACTGGTCTACTGTATTAAAGCAATGTTAAACGGTTAAGCTTGGAGAAAGTTTTTATTGGCTGTTGAAAATTAAAAGATACAATTTTATCACATGAAGATTTTAAATTTGATGCTCTCTATATGAAGTTAGGTTTTTTATTGAAGAAATAATTAAAAGTCAGCTGAATCATTTTCCAGTATTCAAGTCACTGGAAAATATCAAAAATCAAATTTGATAATATACATGGAGAAAAATTCATAGCATTATATAATAAATTCAATATATATTTCAACAATTTTGATAAAACCGAACAACTGTTATCAATTATATGAAATCTATTTGAGATCACCATTGATTCTGCACAAAATTGATCGACTTGAAATTTTCCAATATTCAAGTCATTGGAAAATACCAAAAATCAAATTTGATATACATGGAGAAAAATTTATAGCACTATATAATAAATTAAAAAAAAAAAAATCAATAAATTAAAAATTAACTGTGATAAAACACAGTTGCTGAAGCTTTCAACATAAAATTACAAATATAAAGCTGAGCACTTTCGGGGGACTTAAGCCTCCATAATCATAGCCCAATATAAAATAAATACAAAATATAAACACTTATTCAAAAGCAAAATGCGTACTTCAAATAAAATGTAAACTAAATCTAAATAAATAAATAAAATAGATTGATTAACAATTCAAAATTTAAAATTGAATCTAATTTAACACAGCATGTGGTTTATAGTGTTTCTTGTCCTCATAAAGATTGTCATTCTATTTATTATGGGGAAACTAAAACCAATATTTTAAATAGAGTTTCACAGCATAAATATTTATATCATTGTACTAAAACTAAATCTTTGGGTAATTCAGTGTTTGTGGAACTTGAAAATAAGGCTGGACACCTATGTCAACCAGTAGAGGCAAAATTAGTGTGTACAGAGAAGAATGACATAAAGCGTATAGCTGGTAATTCCAATGTTATTAATAGAAAGGATTCTTGTTTTAATATTTCTAAAATACTGACGTTATAATATTTATTTTTATTGTATTTTATTTTTATGTTATTTTACTTATTTATTTAGATTTAGTTTACATTTTATTTGAGGTACACATTTTGCTTTTGAATAAGTGTTTATATTTTGTATTTATTTTGTATTGGGCTATGATTATGGAGGCTTAAGTCCCCCGAAAGTGCTCAGCTTTATATTTGTAATTTTATGTTTAAAGGTTCAGCAACTGTGTTTTATTACAGTTAGTTTTTAATAAATTCAATATATATTTCAACAATGTTGATAAAACAGAACAACTGTTATCAATTATACAAAATCTATTTAAGACCACCATTGATTCTGCACAAAATTGATTTACTTGCAATGTAACTCAACATTGTAAGAATTCTAAAAAAAAAAAAAAAAAGAGATTTCAAATTTTATAACTATTTAAACAACATTCAACTTATCAACATTTGAAATTATGCTGCAAAATTTCTGATTTTTTGTTCCACATATATGTGCAAACAATTATTTTCTATTATGAAAATAAAAAATAAATATTTTTTTAAAAACATGGCTATTTTATGAGAAAGTGATAGTAAGAAAAAAATATTACAAAATTTAATTTGTATAAAGAATTCCATAAAAGTAATTAATTACTGATTTTTTTTTACACAAATAATATATTCTGTTGTTTTTTCCCTTTACAATGATAGTTGGAATAAAAAAAACATATTTTATAATTTTTAAATACAGGCCCTGATTATATTTCATTGATATGACATGGCTTTTTCTTGCAAAAGTTTACTTGCATCCGCTCTAATTAAAAAATATTTAAATGTCTGCTTATTGACCAGTAATTGAATTCCAACTACTAAATATATATATAAGCTTTCCCAAACTTTTCAGCTACTTTAAAAAAAATCACTTGGATTTGAATACCAAATTATTGAACTGTTGGACTGGTGGTAACCATAATATACAAGATCTTATATATAATACAAATGAATGTTTTCATACAAATGTAAGGTATATGTAAGTTATATTAATAGTATTATTAAAAAAAATCAAGGTTATTATATTCACAAAAGAGATTTTAAAATAAACTATGAAAATAGATCTTACTGAAGAAAACAGTTATGCTGATATCAAGAAATAATGCGTTAAATAGAATGGGTCAAATGTTTTGATAAAAGGGTATGATTCTTAAATTTGAGAAATCATATGAAGATATTCAGTCTATAAAACAAAATATTCATTATAAAACAAAACAAAACATTAAAAATTTACTTTGTTCATATATTTATACTTGATTGAAAATTAGTTATTAACATTTTTCATTATAATTTATCACCTTCTTTGCATTGCTATTTTTTCTTTAATGTCAGGTGATTAGACAATAATTGTTTAAAAAAAAAAAAAAGAGAAGGGAGGGGATGTTATTGAAATATCAATGCAATTTAACATTTATTTTTGATGATTACAGTAATTAGTAAATAACTTCTTAATATAGATTCAAGTGTGAAAAATAGTGAGTAAATGCGAATAAAATATCGACCAAATATATGACGGACAATTTGGGAATTTTACTTAAATAAAATATGGTTTTACATAATAGACAAAACACATTTTTATAATCAAAAGACATTTAATTTATCAAATATATTATATTTTAGTTAGCGGTTCACTTTTTTGAATAGTAAAGTAAGTTACGAAAATCTGCTAAAAGGACACAAATATAAATTGATAAAATATAATAAACAGCTAAACGAAGAAGAGAAAAAACTTAAATGTTAAATAGAAAAAGAAGAATAGGAATTCGAGTCACATGTTACGCATTAGAAAGATTGAAAATTCTTTCGATCTATTTATATTCAATGAATTGTTTTATTTACATTTGTATAATTTTACTCTTCAGTTATTCTAATAACATTTAACGTTTTTTCCCCCTCCAAACATTTTAATTTCCCTTCCGTATATATAAAATATTTTTCAAAACATAAAACTATAAGAAGGAAAAAATGGTTAACTTACCTTGGTCAAGTCCTTCCCTTGTCATTATAATATTATCATCTAAAAATTTTCCCTCAATATCCTGCATGATTTCCCATAAAACCACACTGATTGCTTTTAGGGAAGAGATAGATGAGGCAATGAAAGACCATTTAGTTCCACGAAACTCCAACACTAACTTGTCATGTGACCTGCCCCCTCCTGTTCGCCATTGTTGCAGGTCCAGTGTAGATTGGGACTTGGCCAACACTTTGGTTTTATTGTCCAGCAATACAATCTTTTCGGTACCAATACAGAGGAGTCTTGTGGTCTGTATCACATCATATGAAAAAAAAGAGAAAGAAAATGAAACTGTTAGTAAGTCATACAAACTACCCGTTAAAACTAAACGAATCAATAGCGCTTGTAATCCAAAGCAATGATTTGCATGCTCAGCTTAGCAAACTACTGCATGGCCTTAGAGCAAGAATACACTCGCGCTTGAGCATGAAGAAGAGAAATGAGGGAAAGAAAAGAAAGCAGCAGCATTTTTGGCCACCAGGGATTATTTTTCTTTTCAATTATTTCATTTTAACTAATTTAAAATAAAAATTAGTTTTTTATTTATTTATTGTAATTTAAACATAGAATATATTTTAAGGTTTAAATTTCATTTTGAAAAATAAATTCGCACACATGGTCATATATATATGCGTACAAACAAACTAAACACACACATTCATATACATAAAATGTACATTCTTGTAATAAAAGTTTATTATTATTGTAAGTACTTTAATATCATAATAAATAACGTAAAAAATTCCCCGCTAAAGTAGATAATTCCATTGACCCCCACCCCCGCAAAGAAACACCATTAATAATTTGCTAAAATAGCATTGCTCTGAAATAAAATCATCGTGACACTCTAAATGTAATATAGTTTCTGATATATATTTTCCAATCTAAAAATACATTTAAGTAATTAACTATTAATTATAAAATATTTATTTTTGCAAAAAAGACT
Source organism: Epiperipatus broadwayi (assembly GCA_028023455.1). Lineage (NCBI taxonomy): Eukaryota > Metazoa > Onychophora > Udeonychophora > Euonychophora > Peripatidae > Epiperipatus > Epiperipatus broadwayi. The sequence continues at coordinate 6,664,669 of JAQFVV010000004.1, forward strand.
CATCTGATATTATAGCGAACAATAATTTTACATGCCCCCTGGCTGTCATCTTATATATTCATAGCTATTTGATTCAAACACTGCAATTTAGTTTTCTTAACATTCTTTAAAATTTTTTATTCTACATTTGAACTTTCACATCATAATACATTTTTGGAAAGAAAAAAAGCATCAAAATTTTATATGCACTTAGACTTAAATAATATGCTAAAGCGTCATGTGATATATTTTTTTAATATTAATATTTTTACAGAACACATTTCAAGGGTGAAAAACATTATTATTTATGAAAAGTATCCATCTAGACAATATGAGAATATTCTTTCTTTCGATGAGTAATTTATTTTTTTTTACAATCGTGAGTAATTTATTTATTTAGCATTTACATTTTTTAAAGACAGTTTAACTATTAACATAATATTATAAAGGAACCTGGAAAGATAAATTCACTACCGGTTTTAACGTTTAATTCTGCCACTGTAGTCAATAAATTCAACAGGAATTAGTTATATGATTTTTTTTTTCCCTATGTTAAAGCATCAGCCAGGAAGCGAACCCGGGACAACTGCTTGTAAGGCAGCTGTGCTGACCACTCGGCCTTGAATTTATACATAATTATATAGATTAGTAGCTATTAAATCCCAGTTATAAAACATTGAGCATAATGGTTACAGATTGCCTGAATGTCTAGGAGAGACTCCAGTTGTGTCTAGGAAGATCAAATCTAGATGACTATGGTTGTATCGAGAGAGAATGTATATGATAGAATATTATAAGAATTCCATTTTCTTACACTATAATTCTTTGATTATAGATCTTTGAATGAACAACCAAAAAAAAGAACTTGATTTGAGATGACTCTTAGTGGTAAAACTATATTTTGGGTTATTGGCAAATCCAATGATGATTAACAGCTTTTTATGCATTTTCTGTGAAGCAACTTGTCTTCTAATATCTGGTGAAGGAATATATGAATGAAGAGAAAGTCACTGTAGAGAAATGGACTTGGATATAGAAGAATATTTTTCATAGTAATATTTAATTGAATATCCACAAGTTTACTGTGAAAACTTTTCGCCAAACAGGGCCACAGTATTCACTAGCAGAATATGATAGTGCTAAGGAAGTTATTTGTAAAATACTTGCATCACAACCTTATTCAGTTCCATCTAGATTTCCAAATAGATTATTCCAAAAATTAATCTTGATCTAGGAAAAAAAAACAGGCTATAATTCAAGGTCACTTCTACATAGCATGGGATAGGAATGCATTTTCACACTATTACTGCAAAATTTTATATTCAGATTACAAAAAAAATAAGTATACTGTTTATTGGATAAGAAATAAGATATCCAACTTATTAAAAAAGGATCTTCACTTTTTTTCATATTCTTATTAAAATTTCAGGAAAGTCACAGCAACATCATCAGTTAGATAAATTTCCTGCATTGTTTCTGAAAGATCACCGATAAATATATTAAATAAAATAGATGGAATAATTGAACTCTGTGGTAGACCTTTCTATAAAATTTTGTATTTATTATAATTATCATATAGTAAGCATCATTTGAAGTACAGTATCTTTATTAGAGAACATTTTATCAAATAAGTAACAGTTTTTCTGGGTTTAAGAATTTTAGAAATGTTTAAGACATTTTCTCACAACAGCATTATAAGCTAAGATTAGACCAAGAAGACACCAGTTTTTAACTTATTTTAAAATTCTTTTTAATATAAGTTGTTAAAGACATAATTCGTTCACAGCAATTTCTTCCTGGTCTAAACCCAACCTACTCTATAAGCAGAAAGTTCTCAACTTCTGGTAAAATTGTTATTAAAAGTGAAGTTATAACAAATACACATAGTTGCATTTTTTAAAGTCTCCAAATTCAGTATATATAAAATTATAAACTCAAAAAACAAACTCTTCTCAATTCTGATGTAATAACATTCCCTTACAAATACAAAGGTTCTGATCTTGAGGCTAAAATTCTGAAAAATATTATTAAAATTGAATATTTTTCATTTGCATATTTCCTATTGTTTTGGTATAATATGGATTTAAGTATAAATGATTTTGAATTGTGGTTATTTTTATTTCAATATTATATATTTGTGTAATTTGATTTATAATATTTGTCATGCTTAAATTATTTCAAAATAAATTCTTGACAAAAGAAACAATATATTTCATTAAAAAGATTAAATCCTGAAGTAATTTAATTTTCGCAATTTTTAAAAGTTCCTTTAAGCTGCAATTAACCATGCCAGGATTTTTTTAAAAAAATATGTGACATATTTGAAAAATGTTAATATTGATGATTATTTATTTTTCATTTTATTATTTGTTAACTAAGCCAATAAACATCACATGATCACCATTTCCTATGCTTGCTCATAACTGTTATCAAAACAGGTAAAACTCTCTATACATATTGCCACTCAGCGCAAGTCAGAGTAATCAATGGATTCCAGAAGGCTTGTGCATAAAATCCCCATCTAGTGCCTACTCATCCAATATCCCCAGACTAGTTTCTGGCTTGTGGCCTTTGTCAAAAACAAGCCTTCTGGGATCCATTGATTACTCTGGCTTGCACTGAGTGGTAATACATATAGAGAGTTTTGCCTGTTGTTAACTATTATATATATATATTGGCATTTGGTAAAAGCTAAAAAATAAAAGTAAATTTAGATATTTTTTTTTGGACTAATTTTTTTTTAAAAAAATAACGTACAGTGAAAGTTAAATTATTTTTTCGTATTTTTTTTTAATGTAATTAGAAATAAAAGTAGAATTGGAGAGAACAAAAGACATAAATTACCAATCTAGATAAGAGAAAGTAAAAATATTTCAACTAATTAAAGATGGCAGAATTATGCTGAAAAAAATAAAGACTTTGTAACATAAATTTTATAAAGAATATATAAGATTATCAACGTATATTTTGACAAACAAAAGATATACGCAGAAGTCTGAAAACTGGACCTCTAGTATAAAAAGGAGGGATTCAGTTGGAGGAATGTCTTGGTTTGCCTGATATTCTTTTGGTTGGTTTTGGATTAAAGAATCCAGACCACTCTATGATGAAAAAGTTCTTCATACGAGAGTAGACCGGAGCTTTAGCTGACATCGTTACTGATGGACACCAGAGAAGCTTAAGCGACTAGCCTATGGAACCAGCACCAAGATCAACTAATAATCAAAGGCCGTGAGCTCATTTTAACCCCGAAAAACTATGCATAGTTATCTACAACCAGCGTGAATTCACTAAAACTTACTGGTAAGACTACTTATTCCTGATTGTGACAAAATTAAATGTTTGCAAACAAGTCTTAAAATAATCCCGATATAGACATTAATTTTCTTATTAAAGAGACTTTCGTTTAAATAATTTTATACAAGATCTTGGAAGTGAATTATAATAAGTGAACATTATTAAATTACTTTATCCAACTGTTTTTTATAAATTGATTCATGTTCTCTCCAATTTAGTTAATTCGTAATTTAACTTATAAATATTTTTAGTTTTTGGAATAAAAGAGATTTTACTTTTATCAACCTTTTTCATTGTGCATTATTAATAATAGTTATTAATTATTATTGAATTTATTAATAATAGTTATTATTAAATCTATTAGTAGTTTAATAAGATTTAAAAACGTAATTTACCTTTGCCAATATATTTGAATAAGCCCAGGAATAATAATCTTAAAAAAATAATTCTCGTTACGGTATGATGCAATACCTATAATGTTTAAAAGTATTTTTCTTTTTTTGTTTGCCAGATGCTATGTGACCATTCAGTGGGTTCTTGCAGAACTCTGGTGCCTTTCAAATAAATTAAAAGCTGATCTCGTCAATAGCATAATTCTCAACAATTAATAGGCCGAGTTTGATCAAGAAATATAGTTATGTTTTTTTAAAAATAGAAATACAACTTTCTTCTTTTTGACATAACTTGATCAACTCGCACGCAGTTTATATCAGCGTGTAAAGGCCTAGCAAAACGGAAAACGTTATAATGTATATATTGTAATAGAACATATGTAATCTAAATGATCTCAAATGAAAATACACGTATGAAGAAAGAAGGCCCCACATATTGGTGCCAAATGTAATAGAACACCTATTACCAATTGAAATGGCCCCAATCATTGGGTACCAAATGTAATAGAATCACGATTGCTCCAGTTGAAAGCAATAAATGTAATAGTACAGGATATAACTGTATTATTATTCTCCATCCTCATAAATGAATCATAATGAATCAAGCCTCACGTTTTAGGCATCAAATGTAATAGTACGGACTCTTCAACAATAATCACCACTTAACCAAGCCCTAACGATGGCGTGAAATATAATAGAATGCATATATCATCCAATCTAAATAATATAAACATAGCATATCATACACATATACTGAGAAAAGAATTAAAAAACAAATATAATTGGAATATACATATAAAGAAAGATCTTAACAATTTAAATGGAGCCAATAATTAGGAAAGCCAAATGTAATAGAGAGTATAATCTAAATGAAGAAAAATAAAAATTGTCCCAATCATTGAGGAACCAAAATGTAATGGATAACATCCCAATTATATTTAAACAAACTACTTATCTGCCTTCCAACTAACTATATATGAAATAAATCAAAATTGTACAGAGCAATAATGAGACCTATCATTATAATTTATTCTCGGGGTTAATTTGACTAACTAACAAAATATATATACCAGAAACAAAGGGAAATTTATTGAATCTAATATACACATTAAATAAGTAAACTTATGTATATCTAAATATATCAATGAACATTGACTTGTATAAGTGACCTCAAAATTAAATAATAATTGAAATACAAAATTATTCTCCATTAAGTTGTAAATTTAATAAACTTCATAATGACTCTGGCACTAAAAAGAAAAATAAGACTAAAATATTAATACTCTTTCAAATAAAATACAAAGGCATTACTTATAAACAAATGGTACATCCTTTATTTCTAGATTATGGTTTGATTTTTTAAGTAGCATCAGTATTTTAAATATTTCTTAAATACAAACCAAATACAAAAAAAATAATTATATACTTGCAATAAGTATATATATTAAATAGACAATTACATATTTATACTCAATAAGTATACATTAGTATAAACACAAACCAATATTTATATTTTCCAAATATTCAAATTTAAAAAAAAAAATTAAATAAATAAAGGTATATTATATATAGCAAATATATGAATTGTGGTTTATATTTTGGCATAAGAGTTATTATATGAAGTTAAAATGAAAATAGATAAATAAATAAGTAAATAATTGACTGGTAAAATATTGTAAATTAATAAAATAGATGATATGCTCTCAAAGCTAGGTTAATCGATTAAATATCATTAAATCAAAAGAAATCATCAAAATTTACTCCACTACATTATAAAAGGTTTATATATTATATCCATTTTTGGACTATACTTATTTCTACAAGCATTGAATACTTTTTTTATTATTTACGAGGCTCACTCAGGCCTATAAATATAACATATCTTTGACTACTCAGTCATTTAGTGCTAACTTATAACTTAATATGAATATGGAACTTATTTCATCTCATTTTGTTATCTTATATATGTACACACAATATATATATAATGATGATTTCTAATTGATAAGTAACCTTTAATAAATCAACTCAATCTATGATCCATCCCTAAGAACATATCTAATTATCAAATAAATAAATAAAAATATTAAAAGAATTAAGATGTATAAATAAAAAATTTTGGATAATAAAATTTATAAAGACAAATTTCACTTATTAAATATATATATATAATAACCCATATGCAACCTAAACTTATACACTTTATTTTCAAATTTCAAATACTTAAGTGTTAATTTTGACATTTATAAAACATGTTTTTTTTTAAAACAAGACGCTTAAATAGAACAGAATTATACTTATAAAAATGTTTCATCTTTCTAATTAAAAATAAAAAAAACAATGAATATCGATCTCAAAAATATATATATGAACATATCACTTACATTAATAAAGTTATTTATTCCCTTTTCAAAGTTCAACTTGTTCTGTTGTTTTATTCCTTTATATTTCTTTAATATTTGAATGCATTATAGCCAAGGTTAAATTTTGAAGAAAATATCACGTTAGAGAAAATTGTCAATTCCTTCCTAGACGCATGTATATTTTTATTTTTTTTACAATTTCTTTCTTAAAAAAAATATTGAAATGTTGAATCCAATATATTGACTAATTTTAGTTGCTTCCAAATTGTTATTGAATTTACCATTGTAGATTTTTTTTTAGATAGCTATCTTACATTTCAGCTTAAGACACGATGGAATTTATATGTTGAGTCATTGCTTAATTTCTTTTAATTGTTAGGATAAAGAAAAGATCGCAGCTCTTGAACTGTGATAATATATTATTCACCCCTCCATTATTGACATGTTTACATACAATAGATTATCCAATTATTCTGAAGAATGGTGATTCCGAAGAAACAAAGTACAACTAATTTTCTCCTTCAGTTTCTTTAATAACAATTTTTAATAATGGCTTCTTTTTCTGTTGTTGTTGTTGTTTTCACGTGCCCCAGAACATGCACTGTTGAAAACCATTGTTATATATGTTTTTTTAAAACAATAACATTCAAAATAAAAAAATATTAATCATATAAAAAAATATTAAATCTAAAATTTATTTGATAGCTTTTTAAAAAAAATATATACATAAATAATAACATTGCATTTTTTTAAAAATCATCATTTAAAATAAAATAATCTTTTTTATAATTAACAATTTATATGTTTTTATTTATTTATAATAATTAGAACATGCCACTATTACTATTAAATCTCACCATTAAAAATAATAATAATTAAAGCCATGTACCATTAACAAATAAACAAAATAATAAATCCAAACAACAATAACTATAACTAATAACAATAAACAATAATAATACTCAATATATAAAAATCAAATCAAAGAGATTTTTTTTTAAACCAACAAATGAATTTTAAAATAAAGGTAGATTTATCGATCTTTTACAATATATATATAAAATCTTACTGAATTTACTATGTGTCTTCAATTCTTTTTTATCATTTCACGTAGCTTTAAGCTGCTATGTTTGAAAAGAAAAAAGTAACACTTTATCACTTTTTACTAATTTAATAACTTAATTTACAAGTGCAGTTTACATGAGTAATTGTTAAACAAAAGATAATCAGCCTTCGACATGTACTGTTTAATTGTTACTAACTCACCGATGTTACAGTGAATATGCAAGACACTCAAATTTAAACCCGAAATAAAGACTTTTAAAAGATAAGAATGGCGATCTTATCTTTGTATCTAAATGCAATTATATAGGCCAATCTAAAGCATTTTGGAATGAGAGCATGAAAAAAGTGGATATGGTTTCGTTTCAAATACTGATTATGAAATATCTATTTTTTTTTCTAGTTTATCGACTTTAATTATTAATAAGTTTTTTTTTTTTTTTTTGAGTAATTGTTATATTCAGAATTTTGCTAAGCAAATAATTTTATTCTATCACATATTAATTCATACTTTTTTTAATGATCTTTCTATTACGTTATTGTCTTTCTATAATCAATTTTACCACTTTCCTTTTTCAGATCATTGTTTATCTTTCTTTATATAGAATGAACATCAGTTTTCTTGTAAATATAATTGGAATAAGATCTTTTTAATGCTTGTATCAATTTTAATCTCGGAGTGTGTTAATCTATAATCCTCTGATTCATAACTTTAATGTTAGGTATTTATTTTCTACAAAAGCATTTTCTCCCTACATATATGAACATGTATTAATTTTGCCTAGATATATTAGTATGCCTGGTAAAGTGGGTTATTTGTCTTTCATCTAATATAAGTGTACTTTCAGTGCTGAACACCATAATCATAACATTAAGTTCTCAGATCAAATGATTCACTCTAATACTTAAATAAATCAAGAGTTACAGCAATCATCTTAATTTAAATAATGCCTAAACTAAAAAAAAAAAAAACGTTTATCTTATTTTTTTTATTGCTATTGATTAATAGTAAATATGCTTTTAAAAATTTTGTGATAATAAATAGAGGTAAATATTAATAATTTTAACTGAAACACAGGCTTATAATATACCTATGTCTATATATGTAATATATAGGGTATATGAGCACAGACTTTCACAACACCCACCACTCTCCACACTATCTCATAACACAGATACACTTGAACACATATATGTTGGATGGTTGAAGAGTTGGAGTGTGGAATGGATTGAAGCCTGTCCATTAAAGTATGAAGATTGGCTACCTTAATGTATATTTGAGCACTTATAACATATATATGTAGAGATGATAATCTGGACCAACTGATGATTGCTGGTTTATCATGAAATACGTGTATTGGTGATTATTTATCTTTTCAACATATATGTGTTCAAGTGTATCAGTGTTACGAGATAGTGTGGAAAGTGGTGGATGGTGTGAAAGTCTGTGCTCATATACCCTATATATTAATAATAATTTTAGAAAATAAAGTTGTAATATAATAATAAAAAGCAATAATAAATCGTAAAACAGATTATTTATTAGTTTTAATATATGTTCCAAATTCTTTATCCATATCTTACAATAACTTTTTGTTATTAATGTATAACATTTCCTATCTATACAGAGTATTTAGAATTTTCAGTCAAGATTCGATAACTACGGCATATATAGATTAATGTATATTACAAACGATAATTCATTGACATTTTTTTAGTTCTTTAACCATGAGGCAATTTTTTTTAGCAATTATTGAAATTAATTATAATCTCATGAATAAAACTAATCAATTGGTATAGTAAATAAAGAAACAAAATTAATCTAAGTAATATTAACAATTTCATATTTTTTAAATCAAAAAACTTTACAGTACTAGTAAAAATTACTAAAATACTATTATTACACTATACAGGCTTAAACCTGCATATATATGTAATGTATGTGGGATTCGAACTCAGACTTTCACATGACACTCAACTTTCCATGTGATCTCATATTGCTGACCCACCTGATCATACACATGTTAAGAAGATAAATAATCACCAATACGTATTTCGTGCTAAACCAGCTCTAATCAGTTGATCCAGTTTCACACATATATACAATCAGTGCTCAGCTTTATATTAAGATAGCCAACCTTCATACTTTAATGGACAGGCTTCAAACTACTCCAACCCACAACTCTTCAGCCTGCCATTTCATTGAAAATCTGATGATGGAATGTTCAAAGCCCACGTTAGTGCCAAGGTTGTCATCCTATCCATGTTGACATTTAGTCATTCTGACCCCTTATGTACAGGAGAATAATCCATTTTTACATACATTTTACAAACAAAAAAAAATTACTGTTTAAAAAATAAAAATCCTTTTATATTTATTTTATGGAAGCAGTAAGCAAAATTAAAATGTAAGTGAAGAGAGACAAATACTTTTAGGAATATGACTCATTTTTCATTCCAAAAACTATTGACAGTCACCCATCTGGTAGAGGTGAGCCATTGTAAATATTTTCAATAATTTAGTTTATTTTCCTTTTGGATTTATTACTTTATTATTTAATTATTTTGAATGGATAATTATTAATATTTATAAATAAGCCTGAATTTACAAATACAGTATAAGTTTGTTCATTAAAATGTTTCATTCAATAAATATTTGCTTCTTTTCTTTTCCAATTTTAACTCAATGTAAAGACGTTTTCTATGTTTAGTAAGAAAAGATTGTTTAACATAGGCAATAATTTGCATACTCTTAATAATAAAAAATCCTGTACCTGATTGTTGAAGAAGTGGATTATGTAAATTATCTCATTTACATTTTCACACTGAGGGACTGAGTATTTAAATACCACCCTACTATAACACTTTTCATTCATGGCAAATTAATATTGATATGATTATGACTATGTTATAGTTGAAAGCTTGCCAAGCATATGATTTTTTGTTAAACAATGTTTTCTTACTAAATACAAAAAACATATTTACATCGAGTTAAAATATTTCATAGTGAGACTGAACATTAAAGCAATTATACCAGAAACAGAAAATTATTATGAAATTATAGAATATATATATATACATAAAGTTTTTAAGATTAAAATATTCTATCTTATCACTATTGTACTCAGACATTTTTTAGAGAATTAAAAATATGTCATTAAAAAAAATTTTTTTTTTAAGCATTCGTGTTATTAAAGCAATAAATTTAGTATTGGCTAGAGTTAAAATCACATGATTAATTCTTACAGTCAAATATCAGCCTTTCACGCGATATTTGACTGTAATACAATTGTTTACATACGCTATATAAAGTAAATGCTTATTTACATATGATTAATTCTTGTAATTGATAAATAAACATTTTAAACATCCAAATTCTACAGTTATATTACTCCTAATTATATATTGAGGATAATTAATACTCAAATTGCTAAACTAGAATCAGATTCTATTTTTAGTTAATCTTAAAACTGCAATTCTTCTAAGCTATTCTGAGAATAATATATTTCAGTGATGTTATATCAGGATAGTTCTCCTAGAAAATGACACATTTTGGCACATTAAGCTGAAATATCTCAATAGTTCATTATCATTAAGCATCACATGATCACCTTCTCATACTAGCACATAATTGCTTATAAACAAGGTAAAACTCTCTTCATATAGTAGTGCCACCCTGTGCCAACCAGAGTAATCAATGGATACCAGAAGGCTTGTGCATAAAATCCCTATCTAATGCCTACTCATCCAATATCCCCAGACTGACGAAGGCCACAAGCCAAAAATTAGACTGGGGATATTGGATGAGTAGGCATTAGATAGGAATTTTATGCACAAGCTTTCTGGCATCCATTGATTACTCTGGTTGGCACAGGGTGGCACTACTTTATGGAGAGAGTTTTGCCTTGTTTAGTTCATTGTCACTGATATTGTCAGTTATTGAAGCAGTCTAGATAAAAAAAAAAAATTATACTGTCTACCAGACTGTTTCCAAAACAATGGTCTATAAGTTAATCCACTTGCAATTGTATAAATACATAAACTTAATATATTATAAGTTTTTTAGACAAAGTTATTATTTACAAAGGTAAAACATTTTGACTTGGGTTTAACTTTTGGCCTGGTAATTTATGGAACATTTTTTTAAAGGTTTCAATCAGGCTAAAGATTTTTCTTTCTGGTGATTGGTTTATAGCCAACTTAATTAACCATTCAGTTTTTAATTAATAAAAAACCTAATTTTTTTTAAAGATTAAAACAATGATGGAAAAACATTCAAACCTGTGGGTAATACTTTCTCTATTTGTTTTTCTACATGAAGTATATGTGCTATTGGAGAAGACGGCTTTATCTTATTAACTTGGCTAATTTAAAATTATCCAGATATAAGTAGAAAACATTTTAAAGCACTAACTTTCACATGACCACCACTATCTCATAACACTGATACACTTGAACACATATATTTTGAATAGATAAATAATCACCAATATACATCTTTCATGCTAAACCAGTAACCATCAGTTGGTCCAGATTACTATCTCTACACATATATGCTATAAGTGCTCAGATATATATTAAGATAGCCAATCTTCTCCACACTCCAAATCTTCAACCATCCATCCAATTGAAAATCTGATGATGGAATGCTCAAAGACCACCCTGAGGCTGAGATTCTTGTCACATCCATGTTGACCTAAGGTCCATCTAACCCCTCATGTACAGGCCATAATCCATTTAATACATATATAAGGGATGGACTGACATATCTACTATGTAATAACTGAATATATATTTAGAGATGGTAATCTGGATCAACTGATGATTGCTGGTTTAACCTGAAATATGTATATTGGTGATTATTTTTCTTTTCAACATATATGTGTTCAAGTGTATCAGGGTTATGGGTCATGTGAAAGTCTGTGCTCATTTACACTCTGTATTACATATATAGACACAGGTATATAATAAGTCTGTGTGTTTCAGTTTAAAGCACTAAGTAAAAAAATACATGCATATGTGTATGTATTTATACCATTATTACCATTTTCAACTATTATCGATCCACTGCAGGATAAACGCATCTTCAAGTTTAATCTATCTTCTTTGATCTCTAGCCTCTCCTCTCCACATCACCCTAGAAATCTTCCATATTTCATCCATCCATCTCACATGTGATCTCTTTCTAGGTCTTTTACGATCTCTTGTAATCAGTTTAAGATGTCAATCGCCCTTCCATTATCATCTCTTTTAGCAATATGTCCTGCCCAACTCCACTTCAGTCTTTTAATTCTTTCAATGATGTATTTATATATAGTATGTGTTATTGCTATTCATAACTTTTGTTTTAAAAAAGCAATATATTAAAGTTATAGATGCATTATAAAGAGTAGCTTTATAAAACAATTTACAAAATACTGTAATATTATTTTTTAAAATACTGTATTTATAGAGATTATTCATTTGAATTAATGGCTAAATTTGTGCAGGTGGCTTGGTAATTTATAACTAAATTATATTAAGAAAGACGTTAGTTAAGTTGATAATTCTCTTTGTCCTTACTTAAAGCAAAAGAATTTTACTAAGTATTATGAAATGTTAATTATTAGAACAACGCGTTATTTTAAATGTTAGAGGAAAATTTAAATGGCAAAATTCTCTCTATATATTGCTACTCAGTGCAAGCCCAAGTAATCAATAAATGCCAGAAGGCTCTTGCATAAAATCCCCATCTAGTGCCTACTCATCCAATATCCCCATACTATTTTCTGGCTTGTGGCTTTTGCCAGTGAGGAGCGATCACGTGATGTTTATTGGCTTAAATATAGAATGTGTTGTGAGAGAGACAACTAATGGTAATATTTCCACAAGAATAATAAATTATTATTGCATTATAAAGAATATAGTTCTAAACCTGCTTTCAGCAAAGAATTTAACTTGAGAATACAGGTATAGTATTATTTTCTAGATAAGGTAGTTAAAATAACCATTATAGTTAGTACAGTCACTATGGATTTACTGATTTTTTATTTGTTTTTGGAATGTCTTAAAAATGTTGAAAAAGACTAATACTTATATAAAAAGAGGTTGTTTCACAATGTATTTTAGTGCAGAGATAGTGTAGTAGGCTGTCAAGATCAATTTTTAATTTACTAAAAAAAAAAAAACCTCTCATCATATTTAACTGAATGAAACAGTTCTGCTTATCTTGCCATTTCCCACGCTTATATTTTCTTTGATCATCATCATCAGTAAATTTATATCAGCAATCCAAATAACTTATATAGACTAAAGGTTTAATACTAAAAACAAATATTCAATGATTACAAAATTGCGACCAGGGAAAACAATGGAAATATTTTCACCAATTAAAGTTAAGGCTGAATTTTCTATAAATAGATAGAAAAATGGAAATGGATTTCTTACCCTTGTCTAGAGTTTTAGATAAAGCACCAGTATTAGCTATAATAAATAATGGATTGAAATTTAAACTTTGCAGAAAAGTCTAGACAAACTTTATAATACTGGCAAAGGTTTGATGTACATTAATTATTTCAATCTTTCAAATAAACCATTATGCATTTATATATTATAAACACAAACTATCAAAAGTTAACTGATCAATTATCTGTAAATTACATTTACCACAATATTTATGCTTAAACCTAAACTATTTTAGCACTCTGTTGCCTAAGCAACATTATGAATAGGCTGTAAATGAAAATGCATTTTCTATCCTTGCCTATGGTTTTAACATACCTTAAAACTGATAATCTCAACTGATTTGTATGAAATTTATGTAAATTTCTTAACAGTGTTCAAATCTCGATCCATTATGTATCATAGCTTAACACTGACATCTATTTAAATCATCATAGACAAGAGGAGAAATTGGATTTGTATTTTCTACCTATTCAAAGCTCGCCTTGGTAATGAATTGCTGAAATATTTATTGTTTTAAGATTAAGTATGAGAATTAAGGTAACAACTTATATTTACATAAATCTTTCTCAACTGAGATTTAATCTAGAAACTTTTAACTCTTAAGACTTGACTAAAACATTAACATAAAAAAATACTATTATATTAATTTTGACATGAAGTTTATTCTAAAAAGTAAAGTTGAATCCTGGACTGAAGCGATTATAAGTGGTAAAAGTTGCATCACATTACAATTATATTTTTGTTTCCTAAAAGTACATTAACACTCACTTGATTATCCAAAAGTAGTCTCCAAATAAAGTAGCTAGATATTCATTTGCTGACCAATTATTGAATAGCTAGCTAGATTGTCTGTGGGCAGGTTAGCTCTAAGAAAAATCCTAAGCTTACATAAAAATTTTCAGCTATCTAAAAAAGTTTCATTCAGATTCAAACTTCAAGTCGTAAGCATCATAATTAGACTTGCTAACCACTATCCCAAGAAAACTTAATTTTATATTATTAAATAATTTCAGATTTTTTTTTTTTTACCAAGTATGGACTTAAGAATATCAAAATCAATGATTATTTAATATTTTTTGCTCCATGATTTTATGAATAAAATATTTGCCGTAAAGAATTTACATTGGAATTTTTACATTCTTTGAATTTCTTTTAATTGTGGAGAAATAAATACTAATACCTTTAAAAGTCATTTATTTCTGTGGGTGTGCAGTAATTTTAAAGCTATACACTCATTTAAATAATTGTTGGAATTTTAATATTGTTAATAATATTTAATATTTGTTAAACTCGTACTAAATTTCCTATAACTATTTGTTACTCCTCAAACTGAAAGCATTGCATGTTATTTTCTTCAAAATTTAATTTATATTCATGTTTAATTCATTATTAAATAAATATTTATAGGTTTTTGTATATTAAAAATGTATATATTATGTAGAATAATGTGTACATATACAGTATTTAAAAGGAATATTCTTGAAAATTGATCTCTCTAATCAAGAATTTGCATCAAATGATTCAAAATATACAGCAAACTTTTTTGAAAAATGTAAAAGGTAATCATAGTTTTTGTCCTTTCTCAATTGATATCTTCCACTAATGGTGAAGGCCATATCATACAATAATCATACTGTTTTTTATAGATAAAGTATCAAGATCTATCTGATTAGCACTGACTAACTAGGTTATTTACTCTTTAGTTAATAATAGATGCCCATTTATCAATCACTAATAGATAAATAGCAATGTTGACTATGACTAATTTCCTGGAAAAAAAAACTTAGTCGAAACTCTCTTGAAATTAAATCCCAAATTCAGAACAGATGGGTTAACCACTGTACTATGAAGTACTTCCATATAATAACTTTTTCTACTTGCAGTAATTATTATCACTAATGCTGTATCAGTCATACGAAGAGTGATATCATTTTTCCAGTACTTGTTTTCAGAATTTTATATGTAGACTAGATATGTCTGGTCTGTGAGCTTACAAGTATGATTTAATAAAATAGTGGTTTTTGTTTTAGCTGTAAGACATAGGATTCCATCTGAAATTCAAAAACTGTGTATAATTAAAGACCATCATCAAATATTTTCTTAACAAACATAGTATTATGTGTTATATATATATATATATATTATATATATTATATTATATATATATATATATATATATATATATATATATATATATATAAATGTCAATAGATATAATTTAAATTTCTATACTGCTCTGAAAACTTTTTTTAAAAGTGTAACATATACATATTTTTTAAAAGAGCAGGATCAAATGTAAAACTGAAAAAATTATTGTGATGATAAATATATAATTTCCAACAACAAGAAATTATTGAAATGAGATTTTCTAGAAGATTGTGCTCAGATAGCATTCTATTTTGTTATTGCTATCATTTTATTTATTAAAATTTTTTTTTTTTTAAATTTAGTTACATTTTTCATCAAGACATGAAACTTGATAAAATTCTATTTACACTTTCTACTATTAATAAACTTCATTTATAGAACACTGAATATTACATATTACATAATGAGGTAAAAAGAAACAAGTCTTTTATTGCTCAATAAAGAGCAAAGACCCTTCTAATAGGGGCATTACTCAAATTAGTTATCAGATTATGACAATTTTAATATTTTCTATTTGTGTTTTATTATCATACTAAAACAACTAAATATCCATTTGCTAATTAAAATTTGAATAGCTAATTAGGTTGATTATGAATTGGTTACATAAAAACCATTTTAAAAAAGTGGTGGTGGTGGTGGTGGGGGGGGGGGGTAAGACAAAGTACATTGATACAAATGAAACATGGGAATTTTTTTTCCATAAATGATGCTACAATTATGAAATAATACAATTATTATACATCTGATATATATTATTATACTTTTAGTAATCAAAATTATAAATGCAAATTTGATCATTAAATTGTTGACAGAGCATGATATCAATCTCCAACTTCTTCAATAATTTTTAAAAATGTCTGATCACACATTAATGTAATAGTAACTAAAAATGCAAGATTTTCCATCATTTAATAAATATAAGACAAAAATAAAACACCTCAGAATTTCATTATTTCTCTTATTCTTCTCTTTTATTTTTTTTCTCATATCTTCATATATATATATTGCTTATAATACTTCTTTATTTTCCTTATGGTTTCGACTGTCCAGCAAACTTCATCAGAGCTTTATCAAAGCTCCTCTGTTAAAGCAGATGAGGTTTGATAAAGCTCTGATGAAGACTGCTGGACAGTTGAAACTGTCAGGAAAATAAAGAAGTTTTTTAAAAAAAATTGTTTGCATTGAAGTGTATATGAAAGAAGTATTATAAGCAATATATATATATGAAAATTTCATTATTTCATTTATTCAAATGCTGATCTTTCACTATCTTAAAATATATAACTATATTTTTATTTTTTAAAAATACACTTAAAACTTTTACTTCACCCCACATTCTTGAAACATATGAATAAAGACATTTAAAAAAGACAAGTGACCTTCAAAATTTGTGAGTGCAGTAAGATGAAATACTTATATATCAAATTGTAATCATTTGATATTGATAAATAATGAATATATATATAAGGTGGAATCATATACAAATAATGAATACTGATTCAACAAGAAATGCACATTATTTATATATTTCAAAAATGTGTGATAAAATGGAGATTTTAAATATATCTTAAAAAGATATTACAAATGGAAAATGAGACACGGAAGGTTATTCCATGTGTTTATATATAAAAAAGCTCAGACACAATTTTCAATGGAGGGCCCCTCTTTTCTTCCAAAACGTAAGCTTGTGGTTAAGACCTGTAGAGGTCCCTACTATCGCATTTTTACGCGCACATTCTTGAGGTTACAGCCTTAGTAAATATTATTTGTGCTAGAAATAATCGCTTAATAAATGATTAGTATCATATTTAATAAATGATTAATGTCAAATTCGGGAGTACAAAAAGTTTGATACTCGTAAATCAAATTGTAATGAATTGAACAATTATTTCACATAAGATAACCGTGAATAAAGAAATGAAATAAGTATTTAAAACTCAAACTAAATAATATTTTCTATATGGCTAATAATGATAGCGTGACCGATTCAAGCATAACTGGAAGTTTTTAGATCAAGTGACGTTCTAAATAATGATTATTCCAATTGTTATTAATGATATTTACATAAATTAATAGATCAATAATTAAACTATATGAAATATTACTATTTAATATTACGTTCATTTTTTTAATTCAATTTCAATAAAAGTAAAATAATACATACAAAAATGTATTTTCGCAAATAAACCAAAAATAGAACTTTCAATAAAGATCATAAATAATTTATAAATTCAAAACGTAAAATTTATGGTTTTTGCTGATTAAAAAAAAAAGTCTATAAAATGAATTATTTATTACTTATGATTGGCTAAAATTATTATTTTTAAAATTACACATAAAGATTTTAATTATTAGGATTTTGAAAGTACAACTGTGAACTAATTAAAAAAATTAATAAGAAATGAATAATTAGACCCAGGTAATAAACAAATGTTGATTAGTGAAGTGATCAATTGAGGAATTATTTTATGAAATAAATATTTAAAAGATCAAAATAATTTAACCTTTTACATTATAATATTCATACTCTAATCTTTTAAAATGTTAACATAATTACGTCATTTTTAATATCACCCACATTTTTCATTCAAGACGAATTATTATACGAAGATACTATAAATTGTATTGAAAAGGAGGAGGGGTCTGCCAAGTTATGGGAATGCTACAAATTCATTATATATGTATATTTTCAAACTGAAACAAATGTAGAATTCAAACAGAAAATAATATGGCTAAGCAATTGAACTTAATGATTATTGGAGATATAGATTTTATATTCTCTTAATACAATTACTCTAGAATCTATTTTTTAAAGCTACATTCATAAACTTTAATAACTTCTATAGTCAGGGCCATATTGTAATATAATGAAATCTATAACAGCATTAAAATGAAAAATGCAATGTGAAAGATTATTCAAAAAGATCTCAATTTGTTAAGATATGATGTTCATTTGCGAATATCCATATAGCCTAGAATGCAATCCAAGTAGAATTTGAACATTTCCCATAACTATTTTGGTTAATCTTCCAGTAACAGGGTAGTAGTTGATTTTTAACTATTCTTTCTAAAACAAGAAAAGAAGAAAAACAACAAAACCCTCACTAAATAGACATGGCTTGACCAGTGAACAACACTTTCTTTTTCATCACTCCTCTATGAAAAACTGCTAATGAAATCTTTTGATAGGCAATAGAATATTTAAGGCTGTGTTTTTTTCATCTTTTCCTCAATATTATACATTCAAAAAGTATTTTCAGTTTTGTTTTAATTTAAAAATAATTCTAAAACATCAAAGGAAATTTCCCTTCACCCAAAAATTTTACAGTATATAAATATTTATTGTATTTACAAAATAATTTTAAAATATGTCATGTAGTATTTATTGACCTTACGACAGTTTTCAGCATTTTGGTCTAAAGATAATGTATCTATATCCAATTGGAATTCTAAAATCATGCACAATTTTACTGTCTTAATTAAATTTTATTTTAGTAAGAGAAAGTAACTATTTTTTCTATGAATATTGCATTTGAGAAATTTTGATTTTTGGTGGTCGAGAGGTCAGCACGACTGACTTGCACTTGCAGGCAGTTTTCCGGGTTGCAGGTTTGCGTCATAGCATCAGCCGGGAAGTGAACCTGCTAACCCAGGACAACTGCTTGTAAAGCAGCTATCGCTGACCTCTCGACCACCAATGCTTGACAAACTAATTTTTATGTTATATAAATTTTGCAGAAAATTCTATTGTTTCTTAATATTTGCCTGCATGTTACAATTGCCGCAAATTTTAGTTCTAAACATTTTCTAAAATGAAATTGTATTTTAAATATTTCACAATATCTGTTGACATTTTTTCTTTGAATATAGCAAGTTTGTCTTTTCCCCCCTTAAGATATATATATTTTACAAAAAAGTTTAATAATTGAAAATATAAACAGATAATTTCAGTACAAATTAAAACTATAAAATTTCATTATTTACATTTCTATTTATTGAGTTTTAAACGATAAAAAAATTAAAAAATGTTTGCCTTTTTTCAGCTTAAAAATGAGCACCTTTTTTATTATTGAATGTGTTTAAAATTAAAAAATACACTAAACATTAATAATAATAGTGAAAACAGTTTCTGAATTAAATTTTAAATAAAATATATTTTCTATTGAATAATTTACTGGTAAAACAAAAATATTATATATAATAATAACACATGCATAAAATATAATATGCACATAATTGTTTTAAGCCAAGGCTTGCAATTGGCTGCTGTTTATTATGAATTATATGCATTATCATCAGTGATAAGTGACAATAAGCATGGAGTTTATTTTCATGTATCAACTTTCAGCTCTCTTACACCTCTTTGTTATCCTGAAAAATCCAAAAGCTCACCCCCCCCCAAAAAAAAAATCTGTTAAAGCTAAAAAGTAAATAATAATAAATATTAAAAAGTTTTTTCAAGTCATCATCATCATCAACCATTATCAATCCACTGCAGGATGAAGGTCTCTCCAAGTTTAATCTATCTTCTCCGATCTTTAGCTTCTCTTCTCCACATCACCCCTGCACATTTTCTTATTTTATCCATCCATCTCACATGTGGTCTATTTCTGGGTCTTTTACAATCTCTTGGAATCCAGTTCAAGATTTCAATTGTCTATCTATTATTTTACAAGTAATTGAGTGTATATAATTTTAAAAAAAATTGCAAAAATAAAAAAAAAATAATTTTTCATTAGAGGAATTATCACACATGGAGAGTTTTGCTCTGTTTAGAGGAATTATGATTTATATATATGGCGAATGTATGACAGCATATTATTAGGGTCAGATAAACTTAATTATAGAAGACATAAAAAATGCTATAAAATATGTGATATTTTTAATATTCAAACATTCAATGATATATAAACAATGAGCATTGCCAATTGCTCAACAAGCTTTGTAATAAATGCTTAGCCAGAGAAAACATTTAAAATATCTCTGTGTCTGAAGATACCCTATGACTTTTCTGAGGAGTGCCAAAGCACAAAACCATGGTCAGAGGTTTGGGGAGGGGGTTCTTGACAGAGATATTTTAAATGCTTTCTCTGGCTAAGCATTTATTACAAAGCTTGTTGAGCAATTGGCAATGCTCATTGGTTATATCCTACAAGCTTAAGAGAATGGCGGTCATGTGATCTCTGACTATTTTGAAAGACCAAATTTATTTTCCAATATGACACAGCTCCAATTCACACAAACTATGAACCAAATATTGTTTTGAAAGACATAAGAATAATGACATACATCTCTTTTGATCACCAGCATCACCTCAATTAAATATTATAGGGCCTTCATAAAATATTTTTGAACATTCACTAAAAGATCAATATTCTCCATCCAAAACAGTTTGTGGTTATTTTCCATGAGTAATAAATTAACAACCTTCCATATATTACTAAAATATTATAGAATTTTATATTATATAAAATACAAGTAAGAATTTTACACTTTACTAATTAAATGAAAAACTATGGGTAATTTCCTCACTGAAATATAATAATCAAAGAAAAGACTAATACTTGTTAGAATAGAGATTATTTATTTAATGAGTATTTCTGTAGAGTAATTTTCACTACACCACTCTCATGCAAAATAGGGACTATATTCTATCCACTTTTAACTTCTTATGGAGGAGTGTAATCATAAGCATATATTTGTTTATGATAACACCTCTTCATAAGGTGTTAAAAATGGATAGAAACTAGTCCCAAAGATATGTTTACACCCTCTATAAGGTGTTAAAAGTGGTTATAAACTAGTCCCAATCTTACATGATAGTGGTATAGTGGAAATTATGCTACAGAAATATTATTCATTAACTGAAATACTAACATATCACACCTTTATACATGGACCAAATATTGAAAACATTAACTATAATGTATTTTTGATGCACTTTGTCAAAGGTACCTTTATATTCAAAGTAAAAATAAAAGTACATAATATTTAAATTTACATGCTATTAATTTTATATTTCTTGTCATTATGATTAATATAAACAATCTCTAGTTACTTATTTAAGATAATCCTTAACAATGGTCAAACATAAATTTGTCCATAATGTTGTTTTCAATAATTAATAATGATCCAACACAATTGAAATAAATCAACTATATAAAAATAATAAATATTTTCTTTATTGAACTGGTTTTTGCCTAATATAGGGTTCAATAAAGAAAATATTTATTATTTTTATATAGTTGTTTTATTTCAATTGTGTTGGACCATTATTCTTTAAGATAAAAACATGACTTAGTATCATTATCGTGTTTTAAAATATTGTAAAATCTATTTTAGCTTAATTATTTAATTCTTAACCTAATTAAATGTCAAGAACCAAATTGCTCATACGAATCAAGAACAAACATTAATGTATAATTAAAGAAGTATATATTCATATTTCATTATATAATTTTTCTGTACATGCATACATATTAGACCATAAAGAGCATTGTGAAATAATGTTTGTGCAGCTGTCTCAGCTATGCTTATAACCTGAGTTCAAATTTGGCCAAGTAGATTCAATGTTTTTAAAAACAGATTTGAAATTTTTTCCCCCGGATAACCACTTTGTATCATAACAACTAATCCAACAATAAATCCAATATTAATCAGAAGAAAAAAAAACTAATTTTTCAATTATTAAACCGGATTTAGTATTTCTTTCTCCTTCACTGTTTCTGTATGATGAACTGTTAACTTCAGTGGATGATTTGAAGGTTGCTTTACCTTAATAACCTATTATCTTTAGCAGGTTAGAAATGTAATTCAGAAAAAAAAACATGATTGGTAATTCTAGAAATATAATATGTATATATGGAAAAACAAAATAAAAAATGGTAAAGAAAAAGTGAGAGAAGGAATAAAAAAATATGCCAGTGTAGCAAAAATAAGAAGGTTCACATTAAAGAGAATAAACTAAGTTTAAAAGAACATCTTAAAAATGAATACAAACAAGCTGATTTCAGGAAGAAAATAGAATAGACAAGGTTAAGTATGAGAGCCATCATTAGACAATTTATGTGATGATAAATATTCACATTCTAAATGTATGAAATATTTATATACTAAATAGATTTTAAAAAGTTATATGCTTTTTTTTAATATAAAATATAATTTTTAAACATTTGTATAACAAAATGATCTTTTAAACAGATTGTAAAACATTTTAAATCAAACTTTAAAAATTTCACATTTGTGTTCAAATCTTGACAATAAATGAAAAAGAAAAAAAAACCTATTAAGAAATTTTATTCAAAATACTTTCGTAATGAATTTAAAACTGTTTTTTAAGTTTATTTTTTTGATATTTCGAATCAGAACGGAAATTTAACGTTTGAATTCTACTGGGCATTTTTCTAATTTCTTCTTTCTTATACAGAAAATGCTAATTATCGACTAGTTTTGTCAATTGATTGTTTTCTCATAACAGGAAAAAAAACTGAAAGCTAATCTTAAAAATTTTCGTCTTTATTTACTTTTACTTGGCAACAACCTAAAATTCTTTACAATACTTCTGAGTATTATTCTTTCCAAAACAATGTGATGAAACTTCAAACCTTAAACTAAATATTAAAGTCAATATCAGGAGAGGCAAAAATAATATAAATTAGATATATATGTGTGTGAAAAATTTATTAAAGTTTACAAGTTTAATTAATATATATAAATTGGGCAAGATCCAAACATTATGGATTATCATATTAGAATGATATAAGATTATTTGCCATTGTCATAAGAGCAATTGTTTAAACTATTTTCGTTTTATTCTTTTCTCTCTGCCCAATATTCTCCTGCCTTCCCAATTGAACATATGTTTAATGTTATATGCATTATCAGGTATTTTAAATACATGCTTTTACGTGAAAAGTAACTATTTTAAAAAGAAGGTGGACATGAGAGTTAAAGTAGAAAGAGCTATTGTTGGCAGAGAGAGAAAGAAATAGAGAAATGGGGATATTTGTTCTACTAATCTTGAAAAGACATTTCGTAAAATAGATTGGGTTATTTTGTGATGTTAAAAAAAAAAAAAAGATATAGATTAAAAGAGAATAAATACATTTATTGAGAAATTTTTATATGAAAAGAAAAATATATTTATAGTTAATTATTCCTTTTATAAATGTGAGGTATAGAAAGAAATATAAGAAAGGAATTTTGTCTATTTCTCATTTTATTTAAAAAATATTTAAATGAGTTATTAAATGAATGTTGCTTGTAAAAAAGTGAAATTAGATTAGAAGCAGGAAGATTTTTATATGGATAATATTGATATGGCTGTACTTTGCAGTTAATGGTGATGAGATTGAGATATATTATATATAATCGTAGTGGTTAAAAATGAGGCACTGTCTTTTTCCTGCAACAGGTTAACTAAATTTGTACAATTCAATATTTGATTATAACATCAGGCACACAATAGACTTAAGCCCTGATTTAAGCATGGCCAATGAGAGTTGGTGTATATACAAATATGCTCTAAACTTAAGTAATTCACTTAAAGTTTTTAAACTCTTACTGGCGGCGAGTGCGCAGAGATATATAATATTTAAGCAATAACACATTATCAGAGGTTGACTTCCATTTGAATAATACAATACTACTATAATTTAAAATACAGGATTGATTATGGGGAACAATAGACTGACCAATCTACAAACGGTTAAATCTTTTTTTTGCTTTTTTGATGTTTAAAAAAAAAAAGTTAAAATGTTTTTAGGCATGATTCCAGAACACATTTTTAGAAATTTATTTTCCAGAACACATTTTTAGAAATTATGATCATAGCTGTATGTATTAATAAATTAGTCCAGTTATTTTTATTCTTAAATGATTGAAAAGATAAATCACTTTTTATAGGGTAATTTAACTGATAGTTTGAAGTTCAGTTGATTTCAATCTTCTTTTCTAGTTCTTATTGTATCATGGCTACAAATTAAGTTTATTATTATTTTATATGACAGCCTTATTTGTTTATGTTCATGTTTTGCTGTCATAAAATACATGCATGTGTAGTGTACCTTCTTTAAAAATAATTAAGATTTGAAAGATTGTTGTTGATCAGCAACAATGAAGTATTTTCTTTATCAACCGAGTGAAGAATAGCTAGAATCATAACCTCCTAAATCTTAAGAGTTTTAATTTAATAAAAAATAATTGAGAATATGATTCATAAAGTTATTGCCTTACCAAGACTTTTATTAATACTATTTTTAGAGAGATTGGAATATTTATTCTTTTACAATATAATTAATTCTTCTACCATCATCTGGCATTATGAAAAAGTTGTTTGCAATAGCACATATTTTTTTAAATATTTTACTGCCACATAAGATCTATGCTAAAACATCCTCTTTTCATGTAAATTGTTTAAAGTGATAAGTCAGATATAAGATTATATCATCCATTTTTCTTTGACAGAATTCTGAAGACAATATTTTTTGTGCCTAAATTAGTTTATCATTATGATTAATAATGGATCTTTTCATTTCAAATATGACTGACACATTTTTAAAGGTAAATGGTAGATAATATTTAATTGTTTCATTAGAGATATAGTTACTTGCCTTTAGGAATGATTATTCTATATTATACCTTTCCCAAAAGTTTTTGTTGGTAATGAAGATACAAACTCTTTGACTAAAGGATAAAGTCTTCAATGTATGTATGTAATCAGCATATAATATTTTTCAAAGATAAACTCATCTATAATTCTATCCACAGAATCAATAACTGAAATGTTCCAAGCATCCTTGCAAAGTTGATAAGGTGTTGTATAAATAGTCATTGAGTTTACTGAAAATGTATGAAAAGAGTTCTTTTAGATATGATGTTTTTAACATTATATTATCTCTTATAGTAGTTGACAAAATTACTTTTAGCTAATAATTTCAGATTGGATGGAAGATACAGAATCCGTTGCCCACTTGATTTCCTAATTTGACATAAAAGAATGTTTAGACATTGACATTTTCTTTTAGATAAAATAAGAATTGAATTGACATTAATTAGTTTACAAATTCAAAAAACCTATTATTAGTATTATGATGATGATGATGACATTGTACAGGATATAGCATTAAATTATAATAATGATGCTGAAAAAGTATATGAAAATATTTTGCTGGATGATTATGATAGTGAGAATAGTAGGCAAGCAAAAGCTATAAATTTAGAAGAGACTTCTATTAAGTTGTGTAATAAATAGCAATCATTGCATTGTTATTATCAAAATGTACGTGGACTTAGAACTAAGACAATTGAGTTTAAGTCTGAACTCTTATTACATGAATATGATATTATTTTAACTGAGACTTGGTTAAATAATGATATTAGTAATCTAAATATAATTGATAATAGGTACTGCTTATACAGATGTGATAGAAAATATATAAATGAAACAAGAGGTGGTGGTACATTGATTGGAGTTCAAAAATGTATTAGGCATACTCAAATTATTATTAATGATAATATTGAATCCTGTTGGGTTGAAATAGATCTAAGAAGTAAAAATAAAATATTGGGTACTCTATATTTTAGACCTACTCTTTTATATAATAAAATGGATACATTTTTGACAAAGATTGAAGATATTTTAGTGAAATACAAATATGATGTTATTATAGTGGGTGATTTCAATGAACCAGATTATTTGATTTGTAATAATAACTGTTGGTAAAAATAACAAACTATTTAGAATAAACATTTTTAAATGTGGTTTTAATTTCTCCTGTATTTCGTTGAATTAACCAGATTAAATCAGTTTAATCGGTTTACTAATGATAAAGGTAAAATGCTTGATCTATTATTTAGTACCACTGATTTTCTAAAATGTAATTTGGCAGATCAGGCTCTTATATCTCCTGATTCTTATCATCCATCTTTGGAATTTATAATAAATAGATCATATGAGCATATAAAACCTGTTAATATTATGTTCAAAGATTATAGACATGGTAATTATTATGGTCTATATAAAGCCTTGGAGAATACTGACTGGAGTGTAATTTTTGTAGAAAATGATCCGAATGAAGCTGTAAGTTTATTGATATAATTCAAAATTGTTTGGATTATTATATTCCTGTCAGATATTCACAACATAATAATAAATATCCTAAATGGTTTTCTAAAGAATTATGTAAGGGACTTAATAGGAAACATAATTATCATAGATTATATAAATTAGCCAATGATAAAGAATTATATAAGAAATTTAGTGCATTGCATGTTTATACAAAAAATACTATGAAAAGAGATTATGACAATCATTTAAATAGCATTGAAAATGGTTTTAAACACAATCCACAAATGTTTTGGAATCATATTAAAAATTTAAATATTGTTGGGAATAAAAATTACAAAAATAATTTAAAACAGCCTTCTATGAATGAATTAGTTAGTCATTTCACAAATATGTACTCAAATGTTACTGAAAGTGATGTGATTAATATTGAGTCTGATATATTGATGTAGATAAAATTAATATTATTGATGTGCTTAATGCCATAAACAAACTTAAATCTAAATCATCTATGGGATATGATAATATTCCTAATTTTATTATTAAGGGTTGTGCAGACTGTTTGGTAATTCCATTGCATTATATAATTAATTTGTCTATTGAAAAATGCATTGTTCCTGATATATTTAAATTCTCTAAGATTGTGCCTATTTATAAAAAGGGAGATAGAACTGATCCACGTAATTATAGACCTATTTCGGTACTGTCTTCATTTGCTAGGATTTATGAGTGATGTATTTATAATATCATTACAGATATGATTAAAGTCTTGCCTAATTATCAACATGGTTTTGTACCTGGAAGGTCTGTTGATACTAATTTAATGGTAATTGTAACGGTCAGGTTTGTACATTTGCACAAGCCTTCTGGCATCCATTGATTACTCTAGCTTGCTGTGTGTGGCAATACGTATAGTAAGTTTTGCTTGTTTTAACAATAGTTATACACAAGCATAAGAGGTGGAGATCATGTGATGTTTATTTGCTTAAATATTAGATCACTTAGCAAGGGTATATTATAAGAATTCATCTACTAAAATTTAAATTAGTTTAACAAATTTTCCAGAAATATTTACCGTTCTATAAATTGTTTTTAATGAATAATAACATTTGGGAATTATCATTAAGTAAATCATAAGAATAAGAATAAATAAAGACAATAATGAATACAAACGTGAAAGAAAACTATAAATTTTAGTTCAGTTTACAAAGAAAGATTTTGATTAGTATTCTTATATGTAAAATCCAAAATGTCATTCTATTATTCAAGCAAATAAAACAAAAGTTTGAAACAATAGGTCAGTTATATAATATATATTTCTTTTGTGTGTGTATGTGATACTTACCAATTTATCTAGATACTTCATAAATATTAAAAGTTTTACACCCATAAATGATATAACAATTCACTAATCAACGAGTATGAGCCACAAAACAAAATATGCAAATCATCAAAGTTGACAGCTAATCTTAACTGAATTGCAAGATATATGCCTAATCTCATCAAATATTTGTATTTAGATATATTGGTATTTAGATATATTTCAAATGGAAAGATGAAAGATATTTGTCAAAATAAAAGATGGAGTATTTTGTTATACTGTGTTATAAATTTGAATTATAAAAAATCTCAAGATGCTCAAACATGAGAGATAATTGTTATTTAATATATCTTTTTTTTTTAAAAAAAAATAATAATTCTAGTATCCATTTGCTAATTCATTAAAAATAATAATCTACTAAATTGTCAATATCATGATAAACATTAAAAAAAATTAGAATGGTTATATTCTGTTGGTCCAGATTACCATCTCCCATACATATATATATAATTAGTGCTCAGTATATATTAATATAGAAAACTCCTTACACTTTAATGGACAGGCTTCAATCTACTCCAACCTCCAACTCTTCAGCCATCCATATCGTTGAAAATCTGATGATAGAATTCCCAAATCCCATGCTGATGCCAATATTGTTGTCATGCCCATGTTGACCTCAAGTCACTCTGATCCCTCATGTCTAGGACAGTATCCATTTAAATACATAGAAGAGGGATGGGCAGAATGCAGCTTAATATGTAAGATTTGCAATACCAGGCACTTGTACCTGGAGCCTAATTGAGGTCAACATGGGCATGATAACAATATTGGCATCAGCATGGGATTTGGGGATTCTATCATCAGATTTTCAATGGTATGGATGGCTGAAGAGTTGGAGGTTGGAGTAGTTTGAAGCCTATCCATTAAAGTATGAAGATTGGCTATCTTAATATATACTGAGCACTGATTATATATATAAGTATGGGAGATGGTAATCTGGACCAACTGGTAAGTGCTGGTTTAGCACAAAATACTAAAATTGGTGATTATTTATCTTTTCTGCATGTGTGTGGTCATGTGGTCAATAGTATGAATAGAGAAGGGGTTTGAAAGTCTGTGTTCAAATCCTCTATATTTACAATTAGGCTTCAAGTATGAGTGCCAGGTATTTCAAATCGTATGCTTTCTATGTTTACTTTATAGATATAAATATTCTAATTATCCAATTATTAACCTTTCAAAATTGATTAATAAAGTTATCTAGAAATTTATAATTGTCATATAATAAACATTTTTAAAGAATAATTATTTTAGATCTTTTTCACTTTCTTAACATTTTATTGATAATAATAATATTGTGTGGTAAATAATTCTTTAATATGAATTCTAAAAATAGAAATTGATAATAAACAATTAAGATAAAACAAACAAATAGTTGTGGTAAATTATCTTCCTCATTGTCAATCTAAGTTTTATCAAAAACTGGATGACATTAGTGAAATTGTTTCCAATTAAAAAAGAAAGCATTAAGATTAATGTATAATGATACATAATCAAAAATAAATACAATAATATATATATATCATTAATATTGCAAAAGAACAAAGGAGTATATATATATTCATGCATTTTTCATGAAGAATCATGACCAAACAAAAAAAAGTAATTGAGGATAAAAAGAATGAAGATAATAGATGTTACAAATGATTGCGAAATAAATCTGTAATGGATTACCTTTGTGACATTGAATATATTTTCTTTATATATACATATTAATTCTAATATTCTTATGATAAATGATGAATTTATAATTATTTACGGGAGCTTCCATATAATAAAAATACAATAACTAAATAGCTGACTTTTCAATACAATTACTTTCCTCAGAGCTTCTTCTTTCTCATATCATAAGAGACTGTGCGCGGTGAGATTTAAAATCGTTATTTTTTCTTTTGTTATTTTCTCCTCATTTTCAAATTCTGTTGATTGAGAAGTTTTAAAAAATATTTTATCCACCAATAGCTTTTTCTAAATATTGTTAATTTTCTTTAATTCACACTTTTGATGTATGCACTTGGTCCCTTTAAAAATAACTTATATTCATACATTGGGCAAACCAATCATAGAATAAACAAAAGGAATGAAGAATACATTTTGGCAGCTAGAGAAAAATCTAATTTATCAGCCATTTATTCACAAATTAAATTAATTAACTATGACATCAATTTTAATAAAACACATATTCAAGCAAAAATTGAACAACATGACCCGAGATTGCTAAGGGAAACTATTAGAGATTTTTTAAAGGCCCAAGAGCATAAATAAAAAGTGTGAAACAATATTTGGAAAAGGCTATTGGAAATAATACTATGAATTCATATATATATTATAAGGTACTTGAACTCAGATTTTCAGGCTCCCTACAGCTATCCAATCCATCCTATACAATCGATACTCATGATCACATACATGTGAAAAAGATCACTAATAATCTCCAATAAACTTATCTTGTGCTGAACCAGCACTCATCAGTTGGTCAGATCACCATCTCTCACACATATATACATTAAGCATCACATGATCACCATCTCATACTAGCACATAATTGTTTATAAACAAGGCAAAACTCTCTCCATACAGTAGTGCCACCCTGTGCTAAACAGAGTAAGCAATGGATGCCAGAAGGCTTGTGCATAAAATCCTTATCTAATGCCTACTCATCCAATATCACCAGACTAGTTTCTGGCTTGTGGCCTTCGTCAGTGAGGAGCTTTGGATCTGAGAGCACTGCATCTAGATCTTAGGATCTAATGCAACCCTCTAGCAACCACCTTTTATCTGTACTTAACTACAAAACTATGAGAATGAAATTGAAAACATAAAAAATATTTTCAATTTAAGCTCAATAGCTTATATAGTCATATGGGTCTGAACTCAATTCAGCACCCATACATTTTGGTGTCTTTGGCTCTTTAACAACCATAGCCATCACTATCCTATTAGGCAGGATTGGTGTTAAACCACTAAGCATCACATGATCACCATCTCATACTAGCACATAATTGTTTATAAACAAGGCAAAACTCTCTCCATACAGTAGTGCCACCCTGTGCTAAATTGAAAATATTTTTTATGTTTTCAATTTCATTCTCATAGTTTTGTAGTTAAGTACAGATAAAAGGTGTTTGCTGGAGGGTTACATTAGATCCTAAGATCTAGGTGCAGTGCTCTCAGATCCAAAGCTCCTCACTGATGATGGCCACAAGCCAGAAACTAGTCTGGGGATATTGGATGAGTAGGCATTAGATAGGGATTTTATGCACAAGCCTTCTGGGATCCATTGATTACTCTGTTTAGCACAGGGTGGCACTACTTTATGGAGAGAGTTTTGCCTTGTTTACATATATACATTCAGTGATCAGTTTATACTAAGATAGCAAATCTTCAATCTTTAATGGACTGGAGAGCTGTAGGGAGCTTGAAAGTTTGAGTTCAAGTTTCTTATAATTATATTAAGTTTAGTATAAACAATATACATGTATTTAAATATTAAAACAGGCAAAACTCTCCATACAGTAGTGCCACTCAGTGCAAGCTAGAATAATCAATGGATGCCAGAAGGCTTGTGCATAAAATCCCTACCTAGTGCCTACTCATCCACTAGATAGAGATTTTATGCACAAGTCTTTTTGGCATCCATATGGAGAGTTTTGCCTGTTTTAATAACAGTTATGAGCAAGCATAAGAAATGGTGATCATGTGATGTTTAGTTATTTAAATATATATTGCAATGGGAATTATTTTTTACTCCTTTATATCTCTGTAACCCTACTTCTTACTGGGATAAATGGGTGCTAGGAACTATTACCAAATATATGTAGACTGAACATCTTAAATAACTATGATGGTCAGACTTAGTTTCCTGACCATTATTCATATAAATCAGATTCTAATAGAGAGAGAGAATCTATTTCTTGTCACTAAAGATATTATTTATTTATGATATATCGGTGAAACTGCAGATTAGGGCATTATTTCCATAATGAGTATCATTTACAGGTCAGGTTTAAATCCCACTCTAGTTTTTGCGATGTAACTATAACTGGCTCAGGTGAACAAGGCAGTGTATTACATAGTAATCACTGTAGCTGATACAGTAACAAAAAATATTAATTTTTTAAAATTGAATAATAATAATAAAATAAAAAAGTAACAGCTATATCTGTGTTTCACTTATATAGACTGATGCAAGGACTTCACTACAAAAGGACTGTAGACTACTTTTAATGAGTTAGTAAATCAAGTTTATTAAATAAATAATAATTGGATTAGCTCTGAATACTTATATATAATTACATCTACAAAAGTTCACCCACAACAAAATAATTAAAAAAAAACAAACAACATAATTAATTAATAAAATATAAAATAAAAAAAACCCATTAATAATGAATAAAAATACATTAGAAAAATACTAATTATAAAATATGCTAAGAAAATATATTTATGAAAATGCATATATGAAATATATAAGATAGAAATATTAATTACAAAATATATTAAGAAACATTTTATTTTAGTTGTTTCTAAGAGTTGATTTATTTTAATTACTTATTATAGGCTTATTAATAAAAAATGGACTAATAAAGTCTTACCAATTTATTACTATTCTGCTATCGTACTATTTTGTCTTTTGGATTCTTATTCTAAACTTAGATGTGTGACAATTTGATTCTCCACAGATTTAACTTTTATGGGAACCATTCATTCAGTTGGTTTCTTGGTTAACCCAGTTATAATGAGCTGAATAAGCTCACGTAGCTCTCACTAGTATTATTTCTTAATCAGTTTCTGGTACTTTCAGTTTCCATGTTTGGGATGATTCCATGGTTAGAATTGGATTGATTTCTAAACAGTTTTCATCTCTGTTAGTTAGAAATTAAATACTATGCTCTGATTTCTTGTTTGTTTTTTTCAAAAGTAAATTTATTTGACACTGAATCTGTAATGTACATTGTAAACAGTATATAATTACACTGAATTAAGTAGAGCTAAATATATATATCTAGAATCTTGAGTATAAGTACGAACCAAAGTCTTTGGTTATCAGCTGAGTTAATCCATTAGAGTAAGTTCAGTGTTGGAGTACTGCTCCATCTCCCTATCTTTAACAGTTCGAATTATTGATAGCTATTCAGCATCTTGACATTACTTCTGATAGGGAATGTTCATTTTATCCATTAGGCTTTGCATGAGAGACCTTCTTACCATGGCTTTAATTTAGATAACGTTTGTTCTTCTTTGGAGTCTATGGTACATTTAGTCTTTTGAAGTTAAATCAACTTCCATGATTGTTTGTGAAGCCATTCTGGGGCTAACATTTGATCTCTGATGCATCTGATTTTAACAGATGAGTCATTGGTATATGAATATCTCTGATAATGCCAAATATTCTTCTAAAAATGATAGGCTTATCTTTGGCTTAAAGCAGTCTCTTTATGATTATTAGCTACATAGTGACACTCGGAATATATACACACACATATACTGGGAGTAAGATTGTCAATGCAAAGTTATCTACATAAGGCATCATATTTTTCAACTTTGAAAAATATTATACTTCTTTTCCAGATAATATATCAATACTTTGTTAGTATGTTTCACCATCACACTATTTATCTTAGTATGTTGGTTTGATTCTGACTTAAGAACAGTGATAAGCAAGACAATACCAGAAAAGACAAATTGAACAAGACGTGACAAAAGATTTTAAGTTCTTTTTACATTTTTTCTCATCATTGATTTTTGAAAGGTATTTCTTAATCCAACATCCATTTTGCACATAAATTTATGACTTACCTATCTACATTGTAATGGAATAAATATTATATAAAAGCACGTAAATGAGGTATGACATCAAAATCATATATTCTAATCTACAAACATTTATAATTTGATAATGATGAGAATGAGTGCTATCAAACTAGATATTATTGTTCAACCATGTGGATGCTACTTATTAATCCGTTACAGAGGTTTTACAACCTGTAGTATGTGCATGTATAAGATGTGAATAATGGTTTATATTAGAATATTAAAATAAGAGTAACACAGTGAATAGATGTAACAAACCCCAATGCAACATCTATCATTGACAGATCTTGCATTAAGTTTAAAATAATATAGAGAACTAATTAAATTTAGAGA
The DNA here is from genome assembly GCA_028023455.1 of Epiperipatus broadwayi. Taxonomy (NCBI): domain Eukaryota; kingdom Metazoa; phylum Onychophora; class Udeonychophora; order Euonychophora; family Peripatidae; genus Epiperipatus; species Epiperipatus broadwayi. The sequence goes on from JAQFVV010000004.1 coordinate 6,698,947, forward strand.
TCAAGGACACCATGGTAAATGATAACAACAATACTTTTATTATACAAAACATACCTTATGATAATTATAATTAATACACTAAATGAAAATGGTAAATCAATAAATATACATCCATTATCTACTTTCAATAATAATTTTAATAAGAATATTTTAAACAATCAAATTGATGAACTATTATAAAATAGCATTTCAAAACCTTTTATTAGTATTTTTTCTTATATGACAATTGAAATAATCTAATATGTATCATTTACAATTTAGATTGGGTTTTTGAGTTGGACATTATATTTGTGAAACAGAGCAGAAGGATATCTCATTAAGAATTGACAATACTTAACTCTCCCCATATGATAAAGATTAAACACACACACACACACATATCTGTTCTGCTTCAAGTTATACATCTTTAAAATATAGCAAAAAATAATACCTATGATTCTGATTATTAATCAAATATTTTTATATATTTGTTCAATAATAATAAGAATAAATCATTTAACTAAATCAATCATCTTTATAATAAATTTGCATAAGCATTAATTCGTATTTTTATTATTATTATTTATATTTACTAAATATAAGTGGCTATTAAGATTACTTAACAAAGAATGTATCAGGAAATTATTTTTTTACAGATTAAAAAAAATAATATTACTATTTTTATATTTGCCCTGGATAATGCAATACTGAGTAAAAAATTTAATTATTCTCACATATTTGTCTCATTGTGGCCTCCACCAATAAGTAATTTATCGAAATGGGTAAAAATAAAATTGAGTATAATTATTATTATTTATTAATAATCCATATTGAACTTTGTTTTTAAACAACATTTTTTATCCTTTTGCCTCCTTGTTAATCAAAAGTATTTCAAATAATATATCAATTAATTTTGAAGAAAGAAATTTGTATTACACAATATTTATTCGATGTTAGATTTTAATACTACATTTTCCATGCTATGATTTTTGGTTTATTTTTGAAGAGACATTGTGTAATTCCTATTTCACATTAATTCCTTCATCTAGAAGATGAGCCATTTTCAAACTTATTTGTTTACCAATCCATGATTTTATCATCACCAGAACTTATGATTATTATTGAAGTTCAGTTTTAAAAACAGGAAATTTGAAAATATGTATTATTCAGTTCAATGTATTCTTCTTAGCTTCTCTTTATCTAAAATTGCACTCTTTTACCAAGCAGACACAAATTTCAATCAATTTTATTATTTTTCTTACCTTGTGTAGCATTCTATCAACTAATTTAGAGAAATAAAAATTATTCAATATATATATTGAAACAGATATACTGTTTCACGTATGTATTCAAAAGATCCCCCCCCCTTTAAAAAGACTAGAATCATTTGTCATTAAAAAAGAAAAGAAAAGACTTAATAATGGTTAAGGAAAACTAAAAATTTAAAGAAACAAAGGAATCATGAAAATTGACAGCAATGAAAAAAGAAAGGTAATTTGGTCAAATTAAAAAGAAAAAAAAGACAACAAATATGTTTAAATCTGCAATTAAAAAAAAGGTACAAATCTTTATTAAGATTTGTCAATCTAAGAAAGAAAAGCATTATTGATTTTATAATTTTAAATCATGATATAAATAGAAGCTGGCATTTTTTTTTTAAATATTACATTTTTAATTTTTGGAACGATGTTGTCGTATAAAGTGTGATAATCGCTTTAGGCAGTCTTATCAAATTGGAAAACATGGCTTATTCTTATGATCCCTTATCTGTCCCATGAAAAGTAGAGTGTCCAATCCTTAAGAAGAAAAAAGCACTCGGGTTTAAATGAGAGCTGTATAACAAATCAGATAGTGGAAAATGCTACTTAATCAATCCAGAGATCAGAGTATAAATAGTTGAGTTGGAAATTCAGAGCAGATTTTTAAAGAAGATTTTTAAAGTAGATTTCTAAAGTAGATTTTAAAGAAGATTTTTAAAGTGGATTTTAAAAAAGATTTTTAAAGAGGATTTTTAAAGAAGATTTTTAAAGTGGATTTTAAAAAAAGATTTTTAAAGAAGATTTTTGAAAAAGATCTTGAAAAGATTTTAAAGAGATCTTTTTGGAAAGATTTTAAGAGCAGTTAAAGAACTGCTGTTAATGATGAAAAAATAAAATATTATTAAGGATATCATAACGATGGAAGGCTAGTAGGCAACAGGTTCTTCTCTTCATCCAAAGCCATGGTTCTCCAAGATTTGCCAGGATGATCATCATGAAAGTAAATAATGCCATTTAGCTTAAATAAAATGACCCCTTTTTGATGGAACAGACTGGATAAAAAAATGAAGGTAACAATTTTATAAAATACTCAATACTTATATGTGTTTATAAAAAGGCAAAACAAAACATCTTTCTTAAAGAAAAAAAAATTATGAATAAATTTAGCTACGTAAAAAATACGTTTTATTATTGATAAATTATAAATGAAACTGCTGATCAACTTATATCTAGAAACATACATCTGTGGCAGACCAAACAACAATATTTATGCTATGTATTAGAATAACAAAATAAAAATTACAAATGCTTACATGCATATTGATTATATATGAATAGTACACATAACTATAATTAACTAAATTATAATAATGTGTTTATAATCCAGATAAAATTAGAAAATATCAAAATGAATGTATTTATACAAAATGAATGTATTTAGTAAATTTATACTATATTATGAATAAATTCAAACATTTAAATATGAATTAGTAAGTCAATAAAAGTTAATGATTATATGCGTATAATGAACCACATACTTAAAGATTTGAAAGATTAAGAAAATCATTTTTTTTTAAAAAAGATTTTATTTATTATTTGAAAACTCTGAGAAAAGTAATATAAACACAGAATTAAAACATGTTATATATACGAGTTGAGAAATAAGAATACCAAAACAATGTGTCATGGTTAAGTGTACAATGATATACCTGGAATTATTGACGCATATATGTTATATATATGTATATATGTCTTTAGAAATCGGAAATACCAAATAAACATATTTGCAAGATGAATTGATATCTGGACAGATGGAAATATGTACACTTATAGGTTACCTGAATAACCAATGGATATAAATGTGTTTATATCGACCAATTCAAACCCTGAAATGGATAACCAATGAACCTAGGATAAATGTGCTTATAGTATGGATTCAAACCTGGATTTAGATAACCATGAATAGAAATAAATTTATTATGCTTTGACTAACAAAATTAACTGGAATAATAGAAATGCCCTTGACTGTAAAGAATATCTTCATACACGAGTTAATTTAAGCCACATTACATGTGACAACTACCTAAAAGACAACAAATTAGAATTAAGTAAAACTCTGAATTAAATAAAATGCTATCAACTATCTTCATTATTAGTCTGTAAAGAATATCTTCATACATGAGTTAATTTAAGCCACATTACATGTGACAACTACCTAAAAGACTACAAATCAGAATTAAGTGAAACTCTGAATTAAATTAAATGCTATCAGTTGGCTTCATTGTCTTCATATATCACACACCTCTCTGCGAATTAACTAAATAACTAAAAATGTAAATTGTTAAAGAACTTGCATTCTTTAATTCATATTGTACTATTATTGGATGTATACCAAGATACACAATGGACTGTAAATGAAATATTAGTTTGAATTAAGTGGAACTCTGAATTAAATGCTATCAGTTGTCTTCATTATTATCTCTGTTGTTTTCATATATTGCACTCCTCTATGTGAATTAACTAAATGATTAAAGATGTAAACTATTAAAGAACTATTGAAAGAAGGACTTTATTATACTTTCAACAAATTACATTCTTTAAGTCATATAAAAATGTTATTGGAAGTAGGCCGAAGAGATACAAGGGACTGTCAATGAAATATTTTGTTTGATGCACATTTATTTAAACCTGTTATTAAATAAAATTATTGTTACTTAAAATTAATTTTAGTTATCCAGTTGTTCAATTCTATTTATTTTTTATTGCATCACTCATCATTCAGTGCACTTGTTCATGAGAATTTCATACCTCCTGAGCTATGTCTGGCATAACTAGACCTACGTAAGTCAGGTTGTAGTGAGATGAAACTCTAGTGGTGCTGTTTGGAAAACCAAACACAGAAATGTCTAGATGCTTCCAGTCTCTATGATGCTACATCCTCTGAGCAGGAAATATTGTTGTAAGGGGGGGGGGGGCGTTAACATCTGCATTGGGGAATGCCAATCGATAGTTCCTTCCTGCAACATGCTCATCAGGAAATTGTTACAACTGAGGTAATAAAGGGCTTGTATGGCGGTACGATTACAATATATATATATATACATATTATAAATTGTAATAAATAAATAATAATCTACAATAACAAATATATTTTTATTTTTTCTAAATAGCAAACAACGATATTAATTTTATGAAAGATTAATTTAATATTCATGTGTATATTTATTATAATATGCATACACATCATATATTGACTATGTTACTTATCCACAGCCAATATGTATTACCATTCTTTATTAACTATACTGTAAATGATTTTTTTTAAACAATAACAATAATAATATAGTTTTTGTTTTTTATCTTTTTTTATTTTAAATACATTCTAGCTTTCATATAAACCTCATAGTTTCTATTCCCTTTTGCTTTGAAAAAAAAAAGTCACTGGTTTCTTCCAATGTTTCATTTTAACTAATTATCTATTAATTTATATTTTCTAAAAGAAAATTATAACATTTTGATTTTTATAGTAAGAATAATTTTAATATAATCTAGCATCTATGAAAATGCTTCCTATATTATTCTTAAATAACATTTTAACTAACTATTATCAAAATATTATGTGGAACAATCTCATGTTTCGAGAATTTTGACATATGAATATTTTATATCAATAATGATACCTACACCAAAACTAATTATTGTTGAAGTCAACATTATTAAAATCATATATGCCTGGATTAAATAATTTACCTTCTAAATTATCATTATATGGAGAGCATGGATTATTCATTCTGCTGTCATTGCTTACAGAATGAAATGAACCAAACTTTCTCAGTTATATTAGATCTAACTTCAAATACTTTCCACTGATCAGTTTTCTAGTATCTAAATATCTTTCATTTATAATAAATCTATAATATTTTGAACCATCACTTAGTAAAGTATATACAATTGTTTTATTAGGATTTTCATCCCATTTATTGAATCCAAAATATATTTTCCTCTTCTTGCTAATATCATATAATATTATTTTTTTTTTACAGTTTGTACTTATCTGAGGGAAATAGTTCAAAACTATATGTTTTATTTGAATATAAATATTATTATTTTTACTAACATTATTTTTAAAAATCAGATATATTAATTTTTAACTGAGGTTTAAAGTTTATATCTGAGCTAGAGATAATCACTAGTTTAGAAAATGATTAGTAATAATCATTATTGTATTTATCTGAGGTGGATGGTGTCAAAGTTGTGAGTGGAGTGAGTTTGACAGTTGTAAATAAAAATGTAGCAATTTACTATTGATAAATACTCTTCCTATAGTAGAGATATATATGGGAGATAGGGACCTGGGCCAACTGATAAGTGCTCAGCATGAAATGCATCTTGGGTGTCATTTATTGTATCTTTATTTATATGAATTTAAAAAAAATGGGGAAGTATGGATGTTGTTTACCCTTGAGACCGAAAACCGCTTTTTTCCGCATTAAAAAAAGTTTGCAATTTCGACTGCAATAGCGTGCAAACCGTATACGTCACAGTTATGGGGTTTTTTTCTCTCCGCCATTTTTCTATCTTTTTGTACGTCTAAAAATTTTTTCTGTGCGATGAAAATTAGATTTTTTATAGCAATTTTTGTAAAGTACGTTATTAAAATTTTATAATTTTTTTTATCTTTCTAGATTTTATCAACGTATAAACAAAATAACCACACAAATGGCTTCTTTCACCGCTGAACGTAATTTTGATTGATTCTGATGAAGACTTTTTTGTTTGTGTTTGATTCTGAGGTTTCGTCATATTTCACCATTAGCCGTGAGTATTCAATTCCTGATCTATTTTATTTATTTTTTATACAAAATTATATATTTGCAGCTGATCTATTTCATTTATTTTTTATACAAAATTATATATTTGCACTGAAAGCAATAGGTATGTTTCAGAGTGGAAGGCATTACCGAAGTAGGTTGGTCTGTCACCCGCTGAGTTGAATGCATTTTTTGGTATGATTATTCATGTTTGTACTATATCATGCATACCAAAACTAAAATTTATTTGGTCTAAAAATGAATATTTGCATCAACCGGTACTTGCTAACTTGCTAGAGTTATAACCTGAGATCGATTTTTTGGTATTCTAAATAATTTACAATGCCTCCCAATGCTGAATCAATAGTCATCATCATCATCTCCCACTGATATATAATAATTGCTTGTAATTCCTTTGGGTTATTTATTTTATTTACTGTTTTTATTCATTTCATTGTAGATAAGTTTTTAATTACTTTGAAACATACTTTGCTATTATGGTCTCCTGTGAAATAATGCATAATTTAGCTCAACCTCATGATATTTCAATAATATAGTAATTATTTTTTACACCCATAACTTAGAATTTACTATGTTTTTATTCATTTTATTTTAGAAACAAATTTTTTATTCATTTCATTGTAGATAAGTTTTTAATTACTTTGAAGCATACTTTGCTATTATGGTCTCCTATGAAATAATGCATAATTTAGCTCACCCTTTCTCCCATGATATTCCAATAATATAGTAAGTATTTTTTACACTCATAACTTAGAATTTACTATGTTTTTATTCATTTCATTGTAGATAAGTTTTTAATTACTTTGAAGATACTTTGCTATTATGGTCACCTATGAAATAATGCATAATTTAGCTTGCCCTTTCTCCCATGATATTCCAATAATATAGTAAGTATTTTTTACCCCCATAACTTACACTTTACTAAAGTTATTACTGTTATTTTTTTTTTTGATCCACACTAAAACCTTGCATTTCTAATAGATATCCCGCATAGAGGGCCTAGAAAAACAACTGCTTGCAAAAATTGAACATATAGGCTGGTTAGTAAAAAAGCGAAACTGAAATTGTCACCTTTTGCCACATCACTCCAACAAACTGTAACTCAAGTAGGTCATGTTATATATATATTTTTTCTGTATTTTATGACGAATGTGATGAAGCTGTCTATGAAATTGTAATTTTAGGTTATACATTTCAAAATTGAGAGTTTGTGAACCAATATAAAAATAAACATTTTTAAAATGTGAAAAATATCCTTTTTATTTTTTTTATTTTTTTGTGGTAATGACTACTTTATCAGCTTTATTACATTCTTTCATATTTGCACTTTATAAAAATGTATATATATATATATATTTATTTATTGTAATAAATTAGACATTTCATTTAAAATTGTATGTCCTGTAATTTTTTCTGGGAATTCAAAATGGCCGTTCAGGCCTCTAAGGTTTCTTAAGTATTCTAAAAATATAACTTTTTAATCACTTATGCTGTGTTGAGTGTCAATATATATATATTATTTAATTAGTTTACTGCCTTATTTACATTGTTAATCAAATCTTATCAAAATAAAGAATATTCAAGACTAATTAAATTGGTATCAATTTTTATTTATTTTAAGAAAAAAAGATAGTTTACAAAAAAATTTTATTATTTAATTTAGGTTCAAAATAAATTTATTTCAGAATATATGAAGAAATCGATTTTATACAAATGTCACATATATTTTTTAAATAATAGTGTAATAATCCTCAAGGCTAAATGGGTTTGTAAATAATCATTAAAAAGCAGTCAACACTTAGACAATCCCAATATCAATAACAATCAACAATTTCAAATTGTTGTTTAACAAGTTTTTAAGGACTATATATATTTGTATATATATATGAATATCAACATTTGGCACCAAATGTAGCATATACTACAATAAATATATATATATAATATTTAAATATATAAGGCTAAAATAGAACTTAATACAAATAACTATATAAGACATTCGGTTAAATAATAAATACTGATGAAAAAATTTGGTTTTGAAACATATAGTTTCACAAAGTGCTTATTTGATTTTTTTATATTATATAGTGATTGAATAAATGATTAATTGTTTATATATATATATTTAAACAAATTACACCAAATTCAGAATATAAAAAACTACCAATATCTAAAAATTGAAATTTCATAACTGATTTCATTGCCAAAGCAAACTTCTCAAGTGCAAAAGAACAAAAATAAAACACAAATCAATATGTACTAAATTAATTTTCAATAATTTTCATTTACATTTCAATTACCTTTAATATTAAAAAAACAACTTTTAAATAATTTAGTAGCTTCAGTATAATAAATTTTTCAATAATAGAGATTATTTAATTCTTCTCTTTATCTCAGTCTTTTTAAAGAAAACCTTACTCTGCTCAACATAATCTTATGGCCCCGTATTTTCTACACAGATATAAAATGCATTACTCTACTCAGGGCCGGCGGAAGCGGGCATGCAACGCATGCTAGGCATGCGGGCGCTGGCAGAAGGAGGCGCCATCACTGAGAGATTAGCATCTGAAAAAGAAGGCGCCATCCCTGAGAAATTAAAACTCTACTAACAAAAATACTCACATTTGAAGAATATTATTCTCAAATGTTTATTTACAAAAATTATTGAGAGTAGATTATTGAAAATCATATGAAGTCATATTATATCTTATTAAATGACACACACAAGCAGGCCTGCACACAAGCTCTGCTTAATATTAAAAATATAAAACAATCAAATCTATTATTTATCATGAACAATAAACTAAACATAAAGTTTATTATATTACAAATTTCATATTGTAATGTTTATATATATATATAGTACTGCTTATAGTAAACTATAAGTAACTTTCTGCTAGCAAATATATAAATAAACACACACTAAAAGTATTATAAATTAGAACTTATGTATGTATATGCGTATATATATATTAGATCATGTACATAATTTTGAAATCGTAAGAAACGATTATAATATTGCAAAATAAAACATTTTCTAATTTTTTATTTAAATAATAATTTGATATAAATATTCGAACGTGTATGTAATATATATTATAGGTATAATTCCAGTAAACTTAATATAATTTTCAGTTTACTTTTTATTTTATATATTTTAATCGTTGTCAAAAGTCTATTTTTTCTGCATACTAATTAGGTTTGCAAATTAATTACATACGTTTGCTTATGATGTTTATCGCAAATTTTAAAATCTTAGTAAGAACTTGTAAACAATAATTATAATCCCAGGAAATTTTCTATTGAAATCGCAAATCAGGCCTGGCATGGCACCTGTGTTAATTAGAAAAATATATGATAACAAAAGAAAATCTTGCCAATGGTAAAACTAAAATGTTCAATCAAGCGTAAAAAACTGGACACTTGAGTTATTTTAAAACCTGACCATTTTTAATGTCAATGGCTGAATATTTCCAATTTATTAGCTGCCTTTTTTAGGTAAACAAGTTAAACAACTTCTTCCCCTCCGCGTATAGAGTTTTGTATTTTGGCGCAAGAAGTAATTTGTGTTGGACATCTAAATTAGCGATATATAATCTTAAGTATTAAGATACATGATGTAAATATATAAATTAGAGTCCGTATTTATTTATTTATTACATTTGAAAATTATTTTAAAGTGGCGTTCATGAGTAAAAGTAATATGGAATCAAAAACTAAGAAAAAACTATCCGGTGCACAAAATCGTAAACGCCAAGCTGAAAAAATAGCAAACATTAAAAAACAAAGTGGATCACTTAATAAATATCTTAAAATATCAACTGCTTCTGAAATAGCTTATACTCAACAAGAACCAGAACCGTGCACATCATCTAGATCACAGGGAACTGTTGAAAATATTGAACAAGATTTTAGTAAGAAACAGTTAAGTGACAACAAAGTCATTGTGCCAATATCATATCAAATGTGTACAAATTTAGAAGATCCAGCTGAATGGAATAAAATCGATGACAAACTACGTGTTATTTTAGTAGAAATGGGGCCTGTTCAAAAGAAAGATATTATATATCCGAACGATGTACATGGCCGTAAATTTTCTGATGTATATTATAATAGAAAAATGGAAAACGGAGAAGTAGTTTTTCGAAAATGGCTTATTTATTCCGAAATTTTGAACTCTGTGTTTTGCTTTTGTTGCAAAGTTTTTGGATCTACTGAATCTAGCCTCATAGAAGGATACAATAATTGGAGAAATTTAAGTACAACTTTACACAGACATGAAACTAGTATGGCTCACATGAAAAGTTTATTGAATTGGAATGAACTTGAGAAAAGATTAAAAAACAAAATTATTATTGATTGTCAATCTCAAAATTTATATGAAATGGAAAAGAAACAAATTATACGTGTTTTGGAACGGAAAAATTATACGAAAAAAATAACGGAAATTTTTTAAAATTAATTGAATTATTTGCGAAGTTTGATCCCGTTATGGAAAATCATGTTGAGAGGGCCCTAGATCAAAACAATAGAGTACATTATTTGAGCAAAGATAGCCAAAATGAATTATTGGAAATTTTAAGTACAGCAATTAGGGAAACAATTTTATTATCGATAAAGAAATCCAAATATTATTCTATTATTTTAGATTGTACACCAGATGCAAGTAAAACTGAACAAATGACCATAATTATTCGCTTCGTTTTTTGTAATAATGGAACGGTTAAAATTAGAGAAAACTTTTTAGGTTTCATAGATATAACAGATTCCACTGGACGAGGTTTATGTACAACAATAATTGAACAACTGGAAAAATGGAAGATTCCCATTGAAGACATGCGTGGTCAAGAGTATGATAATGGGGCCAACATGAAAGACAAAAAGGCTGGACTTCAAAATTTGATTTTAACCAAAAACCCTCGTGCATTTTACGTACCATGTGCTGCTCATTCTTTAAACTTAATCATAAACGATGCCGCCAAAGTCAATGTAGATACAATTGGTTTTTTTGCAATTGTTCAAAAAATATACAATTTTTTTTCATCATCTTATAAACGGTGGTCAATCCTTTTAAAATTTATTAAAACTTTAACTCTAAAACAACCATCAGAAACACGATGGGAAAGCAGAATTGATGCAATCCGGCCTCTACGGTATCAGTTGGGTGAAATTTATGATGCACTCTATGAAATAATGAACAACGAATCTTTTAATAGAGAAATTCAACATGAAGCTCAATCACTCTGCACTAACCTTAAGGATTACAAATTTATTTGTTCTTTAATAATTTGGCATGATATATTAAATAGAATAAATCCTGTCAGTAAAATGCTCCAAAATGTAAATATGAATGCTTCACTTGCTTTAGAATTGATCGCAAATCTAAATAAATTTTTACGAGAATATCGATCAGATTCAAATTTCAAAAACATTCTCAAAATTGCAGATGAACTTAGCGAAGAGGTTGATGGAGAGAAAGAATTTAAAACTGCCAAAGAAGTTCGACAACGGAAAAAAACTCGTCAATTTGATTATGAGCATCAGGACGAAACACCTCAAATACCTGAAGAAAAATTTAAAATAAACATGTTTTTTACACTTTTAGATGTAGCGATTAATTCTTTAACAGAACGCTTTGAACTCCTCGAAGCATGTTATAATAATTTCAATTTTCTATATAAAATATCAGAAATTAATAAGAGCGAGTTACAAGCAAAATGCAAAGATTTAGAAAATATTTTGAAATTTGATAACAGTAAAGATATTAATGCTACAGATTTATTCGACGAATTATGTGCTTTTCGAGATATTTTTCAAAAGGATTTTTTAAATTCTCAAAACCCTTTCGAAACACTTAATTTTATAGTTTCTAATAATTTATCTATGCCAGACTTATCAATAGCTTTAAGAATATTATTAACATTACCTGTTAGTGTTGCAAGCAGTGAACGCTCTTTTTCTAAGTTAAAATTAATTAAAACTTACTTGAGAACAACTATGTCACAAAAACGGCTTGTTAATTTGGCATTAATTGCTATTGAAAATGATATTTGTGCAGAACTGGAAATAAATACAATCATATCAAGGTTTATTAATATGAAGTCAAGGAGTATAAAATTATTATAATTATAACATGTTTTGTAATGCATTTACTTTTTTTAACTGTATTTTCTTTTTTTTTAATATTAAAAATTATTTATTTACATTGCCTTGTTTGTTTCCCTTAGAAAGATTTTGTACACTAATATTTATAACATGTAGGTGGTATACATTAAAGTGACCAGATTTTAACATTGGTAAAACGGGACACCATTGACCGGGGGGGGGGGCTGATTAAAAATTTGGTTTATATGGAGCGTTTATATAGATATAGCGTACATTAATAATAATAAATTAAATATGTATGTTTGTAATATTATCTTTTTTTAAAATTATTTCATTTATAAATTGTAAATTTATTATTAAATTTGCTAATATTTGCATAAATTTAGAGGTTAGAAAAATTAGCAAAAATTTTAAAAATAATGGGTTTGTTAAAAACAGACAGTGACGCAAATAATAAATATGAAATTTAAAAAAAAAAATATTTGAGATTAAAATATGTAAATGTTTTTCGAAAATTATTTTAAACATTTAAATATTTTAATCTCAAACATTATTTTTTTTTAATTTATTATATATATATATTTGAATCACTCTGTCTATTTTTAACAAACACATTATTTTTAAAATTTCTGCAAATTTTTCTAACATCTAAATTTGCCGTGTTAAATTATATATTATTTCATACAAACCGTTTGTATGAAATAATATATAATTTAACAATCAATTTTATGCTATTTTTGATATCAAAAATAGCATTACATCGTGCATTCTTTCTAAAAATCATGACTTTTTTAAAACGCCACGGGACACGGTCGGATCACCTTAGTAAACATACATATTGACAGGGGCGCCAAAATCAAATTTGCATGCGGGCACCTAGTACCCAGCGCCGGCCCTGACTCTACTTTTATAAAGTTTTACTCTTTCATTTAAGCTCATACTACTTTAACCTATATATAATTTGTTATAAAAACAAGAAATATATGCATATAAAATATGTATATAAAACATATATACATTATTAAAAAAAGTATAATGTTTATTCATTAATATGACAATATTAATGCCTAATGCCACACATTTTTCGCATGTAGATAATAATTATCGTTGGGGAATCATTTTATGCATATGTTAACATAAATATAAGTTATTTTATTTCCTAATGTGACATAAAATATTATTACTATCATAAACTGTTTGCATAACAGCAACAAAATTTTAAGGCTTTTTTTGGTGGACATTTCGATTTCTGGGTTGTTGTTTTTTATTTTATTGAAACATTAAAATAAAATAATGAATCATTTGTGTTAATACAAGTAGATTAAATTTGTAACAAAAATTAATACTTTTTTCCCTCATGTGTCATAGCATCGGCCGGGAATCGAACCCGCTAACCCAGGACAACTGCTTGTAAAGCAGCTGTGCTGATTTTCCTTTTTTTAAACATATACAATATATATATATCATTAAAATCATAATATTTCTTAAAGTTAATTAATTTTAACACTACTAATAAATGAAAAATAGATTGCTCAGTAAAAAAAAAAAAAAATTAAAATTAAGAAAACAAAAGCAAACAAGCTAATTTTTTATAGATAGGCCAAAACTCTTAACATAAAAAATTATGATGATTTATTATTAACATCTAAGCTTAGATTTAAAAAATAATTGTTATTATGACTAGTAAATAAGAAGTAGATATTGATATATAGAAAGTAATCAGCTAAGCTAATAAACACAGAGACTAAACTCTCCATACAGTTGGTAATCATGTGATGTTTAGTGATTCTAAGCTAATAAAAAGAAATAATTGAATGGTTTCTGGTTTAAAAGTTTGTGTGAAACACCAAAAATGATGTAATTGAGCTGTGGGTGTGATTCAGGGTAAAAAAATTTACAATAAAAATATCAACTCCAAATCACAATGCTATTTAATAATTAATTTTTTAAAATGATTATTGAAATGAAAATAGGGTATTATTTCTCTCTGGTTTATTCTGATTTCAATATGTGGTATACTAATTAAGAAAATTTTTATTAGTATAAAAAAAATAATGTAACAAAAATATTTCATTGTTTTGACAAAATTAATCTAATAAGGCAAACTTTTACTTAATTTAAAAATGATTAAATATATAGAAGTTCTTTTTAATGTAAAACATTAATATATTAGACATTTGTATTGAGATTTTTATTGTCAATGTAATGACTGATGTATAAACTATTTGGTGAAAATGACCTTTATAATTATCTTATTCTACTTTCTAACATTTGGTGTTTTAGTTGTCAGTAATTTGGTTAGCACTAATTGTGTATGCACATTTATATATTAATAAAACATTAACTTAATAATGTAAACAAAATTATAATAATTCTACTATCTTAAGTATCAAGAATTGAAATGTGTGAAAATATATATTTTGTGAGCTTCATAGTGATCTTGAAAAAGATGTCATATTTCATTTCCGGACATAAAAAAGACGTCATATTTCATTTCCGGACATAAATTGAAAATGATATTTAAAAGAAGATTTCCAATATTTTGTGACAGATTAAATTTTTACATTTTAATTGCTGTTATAGATGGCAGAAATATCAAGTGTTAACTAGAATTATTATGATCTAATAGACATTTTTCAATTTTTGTTTAGTATAAATAGCTTACGTGTTTGTATATATATGTAGCTTTATAGTTTATAATTTATACTAATACCATACACAGTATATAACATGGAATAAATAATTTATTTTAAATAAAATTATAGTTAAGTTTTTAAAAAAAAACATTACAATAATAGTAGGACGTTATTTTCATCACAGTTCCACGTTATTTAGATACTTAAATCTTCCCATGGATTGAAAGCATTAATATTCATTAAATATTGACTCAAACGCACCACCATATATATCAGGCTTCAAAATTATATGTCATCATCTTTCTTGTAAAAAAAAGTTACTATTTATTTATTTTAATTAATGACCCGATTTTTCATCAATCAGCAATGACGACATATCAAGATGACAGGCTAGCTTAACAATAATATTCATTTAACTAGAGTGATACTTTTGTTTGATTCCTCTATTGGAAAATGATCTAGGAAGATTTAGTTGTTGAAGACTGACATTCTCATTAGAGAGATTACTATTCAACTTAATTAAAAGATTATTTATTAATAATAAAACACATTGTTATAAATGTTTAGTTAATAATATTTCTGCATAAAAATCATTGTCAATAATTTAAATATATCTGGAAATATCACTAATGAATATACAGTATATATAAATTGTATTTATTAAATTTTTTGAAAACACTTTAAGAAAAGATATTAGATAGCATAAATTCAATATCACTTCTGGAAATTATGCAAATGATATTTTTTTTTTTTAGAACACCATTTTTAACATGTTTAAATTTTTCAGTAACACATGTGGTGTAACTCACATAATTTTAACATGAAATATAAGTGTCATGAAATTAACCCCAAAGTGAATATTCTAAGATTTTAAATATGTGAATCTCTCCCAGGTACAAGAGATAAGAGTAAAATAAAAGCTTCCCAAAGACAAACAGATATTGCTGCTTTGTGGAATGACATTAATATATCAAAGTCTAGAGAATGATAATCTGAAAATAATTATTTTTAGTTTAAGAGTTGATACAGTAAATCAGTAATGTAACTTATCTTTCAAAGGCTAAAAATACATTAAATACCATGATTACAAATCAATTCTACACAATATTTTTCAAAATAGAGACTAGAGTAATAAATAAATAAATAAATAAATAAGAAATATAATGATAAATAGACTGCAGTTGAAATTAATTTTTAAAGATCAATAAAAAAATAAAAATGAGAAATTATCAAGAATATGAATATATAAAGAATAATAAATATATGACAAACTATGCAAAAGAAATTAAAATGATATGACCACATACAAAGAATAAATGATACAAGAAGATCATCAAACAATATCACTACATCAAAAATGCAATAGAAAAACTGGAATTAAAAAGAAAAGTTGTACATGGAGAAATATTATATAATTAATAAACTGAACATACTGTCAAAATAAGAGTCATAGATCACATGACCCTATCTCTTAAGCTTGTAAGTTATAAACAATGAGGATTGCCAATTCTCAACAAGCTTTGTGATAAATGCTTAGCCAGAGCCAGCACTTAAAATATCTCTGTCAGGAACCCCTCCCCAAATCCCTGACCATATATTTTTTGTATTGGCAAAGCTAAAAAATAAGGAATGTTCTCAATATCATCATACAACAATCATAACAGCTTAAATATAAAGAGTTAAAATTATATTAAAAATTCAATGAATACATAATATAATTATTTACTTATTCAAATTTAATATAGACACACACAAAACATACTAAAGTATTATATTTTCATATTGATTATTATTTTTATTCAGATAAAATGTTAAAAAAATACATTAATTTAAAAAAATAAAATGAAATGTTTTTTTTCCCGTTTTCTTTTTACTTGACCTGTAATCTTTCTCTTTTTTTAAATAACTAAAGGCATGGGGAAGAACACCCCTGTTAATAAGTAAAATAAATATTGATATATAGTATAACATGTAGAAAAGATTCTTTCATTTCCTCCATCCTTTCTCTCAAGTACTTTTACAGATAATTTAGCGATTAAATATATATATATGTCAGTAAATGAGATAAATTAAATTGAATAGTAATATTTAAAAAATTGTATTTAAAATCTTAATATAAAAATTACATTTTTTTATTATTTTACAAATTCACTTAATATAAATCAGGTATGTAATTCGAAAAGTTCTTTTCTTCTACTAATTGTAAATGTTTTGAACGTTTGAAACAGAAAAGATTATTCTGTATTGAAACTTTAAAACTTTCTGAGCATACTTTCCACAGCTAAGGCTAAAAATCATAGCACTCGATATATATGTAGACAATATATATAATTCACTATATGTTTATAATGCACACACACATATATAAGAATGATGGCTTGTTCATATAAATTGCTTGAAAATGGTTTGCAAAACCTAGACATGAAATGTATTCTTAAGAATAAATAATAAAGTAGTTTATTCTGCTTTCTTTAAATGGAGTGTTACAAATAACTAATTTGTAATATAAAACTCTTTCACTTCATATGTTAATAATAATAATATTTTTTTTTTTTTTCAAGTGTCATAGCATAGGCCGGGACGCGAACCCGCAACCCGGGCAACTGCTTGTAAGGCAGTCGCGCTGACCTCTCGACCACCAATGCAAGACATAATTATTGATATAAATATGTGATAATCTGCAAAAATTAGCTTTTGATATTACATGTAAAGTACTGAGGTAATTTAATACACACTCAATCTACAGCATGAGGACTCTTTATAGAGAATTTATTATGATTATCATCATCAATTTGTGTCTATTAGCTTGTTTAATAATCTAATTATTCACTATAGCAACCATTAAAAAAAAATCCCATTTTTCTTTTTAATGACTGCCACTTTTTAAATTAAAATAACAGTCGTTTTGTAAGACAAAGCATCATATGATAATAATGAAAAAAGCAAATCATATATAACGTGACATTACTTTTATAAGCTTGTAGTTACAAAAATGCAATATAGAGAGCGTACCAATAGTTCAAACAAGCTCTTAATTAATAAGTGCGGTATGAAAAAATTTTTAAAATCTCTATCCAGAACACTCTCATATCCAAACCAACTGGTTTCGAGCTTATGGCTTACGTCAGTGGAGAGCTAGAATATTCGGACACTAGACCTAAAATATCAACTCAAAAAACCAGCACTTATTTCATAAGTATATTTAAGTAGAAACTTAAAAATTTTCAGACAGCTACTTAAGTTAGATAGTCGGATTAGAGACATTTTCATGTCCGAAAATTTCAGAGTATCTAGTTAAATATAAGTATGAAATAAGTGCTGGTTTTTTGAGTTGATATTTTAGGTCTAGTGTCCGAATATTCTAGCTCTCCACTGACATGAGCCATAAGCTCGAAACCAGTTGGTCTGGAGATGAGAGTGTTCTGGATAGAGATTTTACATATTTTCTCACACTGCACTTATTAATTAAGAGCTTGTTTGAGCTATTGGTATGCTCTCTGTATTACATCATATGATACTGACAACCAAATGCATTGACATCTTTTCAAGATACAATGGTAGATTTATTTAAAAAAAAAGTACTGTAAAAGATTTTTATTGTGTAATAAAAATACTTAAAATATGTAATAATAGTTTAAATCACAATTATAATAAGTAAAATATATATATAATTTTTATTCAACATCCTTTCACTGCAGTTTGTAATAGGATTTATAACACACTAAACAAAAAGATGATTTTCATTATGATCATAACAATATTTGAAAAAAAAAAAATACAAATTTTATTCAGCATGTAATTAAAAATAAACTTTCATTATATAGAAAATGAGAGTGCTCTAAAAAATAAATCGAAAAATATATACATTACCTAGAAAAAACAATTTTCATTCAATTAATTTTTATTAAATATTTTTGTACCTATAAAAATTTTAATTTCCCCAGATAAAAATGCCTGTCATTACAAGCATAAATATTGACAACAACAAAAAACAATTTATAACTTAATCACTAAAATTATGGCAACCAATTATACATTATAATTATTGATCTAATTTTTACTTAAAATTGCATTTCTGTACAAAAATAAATAAATGGTAAACAACTGATTTAAAAAAAAGTTTTTTAACAGAACTGCAAAAAAAAAAAAAAACCTCATTGGCTAAACCGGGGGGGGGGGTCCCCAACCTTTTTGCACTTAAGAGCACATTCTACAATACCGGCCAGGTTGCGGGCACCATTTATTTTTTTAACCAGGTGGGGGGCACCATTTATTTTTTCAATGTAAATTTATAGTTGGATATCGTTAGTAATACATATAATGCACAAAAAAATATTTATTTCAAAAATAAAATTTTAACTTATAATTAACATTTATATTTTTACGCTATAAAAGTATAGTATGCCCTACAATTTGATTACAATATAATACAATAATTTATAAAAAAATTTAAAAATTAAATTTATTTATATCAGATAAATAATTTTTTATCGTGTTCGGATAGCGGCGGGCGCACACAAAATGGTCTGCGGGCGCCATGGCGCCCGCGGGCATAGGGTTGGGGACCCCTGGACTAGACTATATAGTATGATCAAATAAATCTGCACATTATGTTACTTTTTTCTTTTTTTGATACATATTTTTAATTGAACAAATCATAATTTAACATACTAACCTGATCCGTCATAATTTCAAAATGATGACTGTAAAAAGGAAAATTATCATTTTATCAAAAAATCATAGCAATTGACGCACATTATAACTTTTTTATATTAATAATATGTTTAGTAAGATGTTTATTCATTAATTATATATTTTTTCCATTTTAACCTTCTCCTCCTCCTCCTCCTCCTCATCATCATCATCATCATTATTATTATTATTAAATTCAGAAATAAATGGAACCTTTTATTGAATCTGGATTGTATTTTGATAACAGATAAAAATAACTTATTCTAACATCCTAATTCTCTAACATTTAGTAATGTGTTCATTAAAGTTCAAATAAGTAGTAATCAAATAGTGTTTCAATATTTTCAAGGTAAAATAAATGAATTAATAAAAAATCAAACATTATAATATGACCCACAAATATAAATAAATGATATAGTCTTAAAATAAAAAAAATTAAACAAAGTCATCTTTTAAATAAAATAATCAGTTCATATTTTATTTATATATATATATGGGAATGATGATGATAATAATAATAAAAAATAACAGAAGTAATAATAGCTATTTCATCGCATATGCTTTTCAATTGACTTACAGAGCTTATATATTGACTAATATTTATTAACATTTTATTTGAAAAGCATTTTATATCTAAAATGAAGATCATCTGTGTTATATAGCTTAATAAGACCAAATAATAACAATTCACCTTATTAATACTCAAGTAATTCAAAGATCTGAAATTCATTCTTTTGGAGAATCAAGCTAACACTTTGATTCAACAAAAACTCTCTTCAAACGATATATATATTTTTAAATTACATTTTTTGCTTCTAACAAGTAATTAAGCACAAATTACAGCTCAAGATAATCTCTTTTATTCAGTAATAAAACATTTAAATACAACAAGAACACTGCTATATATATATATAAACAAAAAAAAAGACTTATAAATCCAATAAATAATATTATATTTCAACCAGAGGACTGGTTTTCATCAGAAAGAAAAAAAAATACACAGTAAAATGGTGATAATCAAAAATTACAGATTTGGTAAAAGATTAAAAATTTAACAAAACCCCCCCTGATTGGTCACAAAATCTAACACAGAATATCTACCCAATCAATGACAGAATTCAAACAAAAAAAAAAACCAAAAGCTACATTCCCTCCTAATCAAGCTTAAATTCTATTTAAATTAAAATAAATATAAAAATAAAAAATCCAAAATTAAAAATTAAAATATACATATGTGCATACATAGAAAAATTAAACTATGCTCACATACAAAAAATAGCTGTGCTCACATTAATATTCATTAAAAACTAAAATACTTATACATTTTAATCAAAAATTATAGTTAGTGCAAAGTACAATAATTTATAACTAATTATTTATCTATAAACCAATTAAACACAGATATTAAACATCCATGTAACCAATCTTTACATAAAAAACCTCATATAAGAAAATTTTCACATAAAAAACACACATATAGAAATCATTTAGGAGACCAGGTAACCCAGAGATGTAATAGTTCCAGTGTTCAAATTCAATCCATGTGGTTCTAAGGTCTTGAATTTAAAAATAAAAAAACTCTCCTTTTGTTTCCTCTCCCTTGTAGAAGAAAAACCTTCCTGAAGAATCACTACTTTTAAATCATCAATTGAATGATTCGGTAAGTTAAAATGTTTTGAAACCAGTCTATCTTTATTCTTATGCAAAATGTCAAATCTATGATTAGTCATTCTGACATGTAAACTATTTGCTGACTCACCTATATACTGGTTTAAACATTTACTACACTCTATCAAATATATCAAATTAACACTTTTACATGTAACATAATTAGGAATATACCATTTGAAATTACAATTCTTAGTACTAAAGACCACTTTTGTCACAACAATATGTTTACATGTAAAACATCTTTTATCTTTACATGGAGAACATCCTTTTTCCTGTACAGAACTACTAATAAAATTTGTTTTGACAAGTATATCTCTAAGTGATCTATGTTTTCGATATACAGCCTTAGGTGGATCAGAAAAAATAGATTTTAAATAATCTGTGGACTGTAATATGTTAAAATGTTTTGCCAATATCCGGTTAATATTAGGTAAATATATATATACAACACTTAATTTTATAAACATTTAATAGGGATTTTATAACTAATATGAAGAAGACTGTAATAAATATTTTTTCATGATAAATATTTGAAAATGACTGTAGATCTTTAGGATTACATAAATGTCAGGGATGAAGAGTCCATGTATTGAATGGAATAGGTGCTTCCATAGAAAAATTCATTAAAACATTCAAAAGCTTTAATTAAAATTCAATTTTAAAAATTCACTTTAAATTTTTTTACTAACAGTTGAATTGTTTTTATATACACAAAGAATGAATTTGAATAACACATTCTCAGTTAATTATAAGAACTTTAAACAATGCTAAGATCTAATTTACAGCTAAAACTTTTAAAAATGCTAAAAGAATTTGGAAGCTAAAAACATATTGATAATATATTATCTATATATATATATTTAAACTAATCACAGTCTGATTAGAATGAGCAATTCAAATTCATTATTTTTTGTAAGAAATTACTGTTGACTTTCAAATTTTTTTTTACCAACAGTTGAATTGTTTTTATATACACAGAGAATGAATTTAACTAACACATTCTCATTGATTATAAGAAGTTTAAACAATGCTATGATCTAATTTATAGTTAAAACTTTTAGGAATGTTAAAAAAATTTGGAAGATAAAAATATATTGATAATATATTCTCTTATTTACAGATAAGAGGGTTTCAGATCTTTCTAGATGTGTGTAATATATATATTAAGTGCTATTCCATAAAAATTGTTGTGGCAAGTGAAATAAAAAACATTATAAAAAAAGGTGTGCTTCTGTTTCTAAAAAAGTCATGCTTCATCACTGATATATGTACATATTATTCTTACTCATATAAAATAATAAAATACTATAAAAGAAAATTCACCCTTTAAATGTATTTCATGATCAAATAAATGATCCTAAGTTATATATAATTGAAAATACGTTGATGGTGAATAATAAATAATAATAATAATAATAATAATAATAATAATAATAATAATAATAATAATAATAATAATAATAAATTGAACAATTTAAGCAGTCTTCATCTCAATATAAATGCTAATATAGATTTAACTTTACACATTTATACTATATAATAAGCATAAATGTTATGTTATAAATTATATAATGATATTATATATATATAAAACTTAATATTTGTTATTTTAATTCAGTTTTTCCATGGATAGATACTAAAGGGATAAAAAAAATGTTTATACATGTCAGTTTAAACCCCAATGATAATGATCAATCTCTTATATATATATATGTCCAAAAGATGGCGCTATACCAAAACCGCCGAACAAGTGTAAGATTTGTTTTACATAAACGAAAAAAGAGTCAGAAATTAACTACCTCTTTCATTTGCTCAAATGAAAGAGGTAGTAAATTAACTACCTCTTTCATTTGCTCAAATGAAAGAGGTAGTAAATTAACTACCTCTTTCATTTGCTCAAATGAAAGAGGTAGTTAATTTCTGACTCTTTTTTCGTTTATGTAAAACAAATCTTACACTTGTTCGGCGGTTTTGGTATAGCGCCATCTTTTGGACATTAATAACAAGTGATAGCAGGTTACGTGATTAACTTGTATTTGTTTTTTCATATATATATAATTAATAATACAGATATGATTTCAAGAGACTCGGCGTTAGTCTTGATGCTTGGATGAAAATGCTGATGAAGTCTTGTTTGGAGAACACATGGATTTAGAATAGTTTCAGTTAGTCTTGAAATATTTCTTTCTGTTAATGATGATAGGATGGACTAGTAAGATTAATCAAAAATTTTGGGAAATGCTTTTCAAGTCATAACTCTGATTTCTTTTTCTGGGGTGTGGATAGATTGTTGTCTACTATAATTTTTCTTTCACATATGCATGTTTGTGTTAATAATCTTCAATTGATGTAACTTGGGAAATAACAAAGATAGCAGGCTTGTCTACTCATGCATTTTGATATTTATGTCAAGTTTAAATTAAGTTTTTTCTTTTTTAAATAACAAAAGAAAATTAATAAAACCAACATTTTACTAATCTGCCTAGGTGCATCAACAAAGTAATAATGGTAGTAATAAAAATATTCATGCCCCCTCCTTGTATTTCTTCTATTAAATAAGCAATTCCCATAGCTATTTAAATTTACAACTTCTCAAGAAATGTTCTGTCCAACTTTTATTGTTAATTATTTCATCCACATACTTATGAGACAATTTCTTTTCAACTTTTTTTTGAACATTTAAGCATTCAATTGACATACAATATTAAAAAAATAATAATACAGATAATTTTAAAAATAAAATATTTTAAAACATGTACAATGAAAAATATAAATTATAAAGCCATTTTTTATTTTTTTATATAAACAGATCATCACACAAGTCCTTAACTAACTTATTACTAATATTGTTTACGATATCTGTTTAATAATATACACCTGGGTCTCGTTTTACGCGATAGATAGGTTCCTCAGAAAACACGCTGTAACAGTCAGAAAATGTGTGACTCGTCAACATAGTGCAGAATTTGACCACCACACAGAACAGCAGCACCATTGAGGTAGTGAAGCCACCCGTGTTACTGAGTTCGAGCATAGTTTATCAGTTCCACAATACAATTCACGAAACAATGCATCTGATGCGACATTAGTAAATATTTCCTTAGGCATGGTGGTCAGGGATATGCAAGAGATTCATGATTTTATTCTCGAGTTAGCCAATAATCAAACTAATATTAATGAAACATTCATATTTACATAATCGAGGAAATATTATATAGAATGGGTATCGAATAAATGAAACGTAACTGCAGACATATAGTTTAAAATTATTTATTAATACATTTTAATAAAACAATCATTTACTAATAATATTTTATGGATTCAAAGCTTCATTAGTGGGATTTGCAATACTATTATATTTGAAAGAATACATTTATTTGTTTTTCTGAAGGTTTGTGATGATGGTGTTCTAGCTGTATTTTTATATTGGACTATTTCCATCATCTAATATGTGTGTTGAATGTCTTTAGAAAAGTTTAATTTTTAGTTAAATATTCCAAATGCATTCAACTGTTAGTAATATCACAGCAAACAGGTTAGTATATGCACCAACTGTTAGTAATATCACAGCAAACAAATGTTAATAATATCACAGCAAACAGGTTAGTATATGCACTAACTGTTAGTAATATCACAGCAAACAGGTTAGTATATGCACAACGTTTCGAGAGGTATTTTTCTCCCCTCTTCTTCAGGTGTTGCTGGCCTGACCAGTGACAGTACTAGCATGGGATTCGAACCTGGGTCCTTAGATTAATCAAGAATCTAAGGACCCAGGTTCGAATCCCATGCTAGTACTGTCACTGGTCAGGCCAGCAACACCTGAAGAAGAGGGGAGAAAAATACCT
The DNA here is from genome assembly GCA_028023455.1 of Epiperipatus broadwayi. Classification (NCBI taxonomy): domain Eukaryota; kingdom Metazoa; phylum Onychophora; class Udeonychophora; order Euonychophora; family Peripatidae; genus Epiperipatus; species Epiperipatus broadwayi. The sequence continues at coordinate 6,723,969 of JAQFVV010000004.1, forward strand.
CTCGAAACGTTGTGCATATACTAACCTGTTTGCTGTGATATTACTAACAGTTAGTGCATATACTAACCTGTTTGCTGTGATATTATTAACATTTGTTTGCTGTGATATTACTAACAGTTGGTGCATATACTAACCTGTTTGCTGTGATATTACTAACAGTTGAATGCATTTGGAATATTTAACTAAAAATTAAACTTTTCTAAAGACATTCAACACACATATTAGATGATGGAAATAGTCCAATATAAAAATACAAATACATTTATTTATTTATACATTATTTTATATTGAGGACTTCAGTAGCGGTATTTCCGATACTGTAATGTTTACAAAAGGAATACATTTATTTGTTTCGACCTTATTTTATCTTGAGGACCTCAGTAACGGTATTTCCGATACTGTAATGTTTACAAAAGGAATTCATTTATTTGAAGGCATAATCTAGCTACCTAAAATTCTTGAGTAAGTATTTCTAATGCATGCCTGGAGGGATTTATACCTTTACAATGCAGGATTCTAAAGTAAGATTTAAGAGTAGCGGTGGACATATATTTATTTAATTAAAATATTTATTTATCACTAAGAGCAAACTTTTATTTGAGAGTGGCTTATGAAGATAATGCTGAGGTGGAGTGATATATAGAATAATAAAATTAAGTAAAGGAACACGTGGTACGCTTTAGAAAGGCAATATGGAATGGCAGTATATCGAAACTGCAATGCCGCGAATGGGTTTATAAAAATGTCGGGCTGGTCTCTGCCATTGGCCCGATGAAGTAAGGTGTCACATAAGCATAACCAGGGACAAGCGGTCCATGTCGCAGTTTGCCGGCTGGCTGCATGACTTTGTCAAGTCCTACGGGAGCACCCATTATGCCCGCTTGTGTAGGACGACTGGGGTTAATTTCAACCCTAAAGAATCCGGAAATTTCACGGCGGAATGGATCATCGTGTCTCTAAAACGTAACACATGTATAATGTATAAATGATTATGATAAGATTTAAATAGATTTCTAACTCGGCCCTACATTATCAACATTTACTAAAGAACGTCGGCGACTCTCAAAGAAATGTAATTTGATGGAATTATTCATTAAGATTTAATATATACAAAACATATCTAAACTGGGAATGATTACAACTAATATGCCAGCCATTTGCGAAGTTGTAGACCCCTGCATTACAATAAATGAAGCATTGAATGCGTGTTGGTTTATATGAAAATTAAATTATTTATGAAAGTAATGTTAATGAAATCTGACACACATTCACTATTTCAAGCGATCACAGATTTAAACTTTGAACATTGAGACAATTATTAGCATGCAATAATTAAATAATAAATATAGATAAAATGTAGATTTTAGAAATACGCACCCAAGAAAGATAGAGTGAGGTGAGCTAGATTATTAGAGAAATTTACACATTAAATTAATTATTCAATTTTAGTTATACAAATGATAGTTTTTTACATTTTATAATTTAGATAAGTATTATGAAGAAGAGCTATAGCATATTATTAGAGTACTCTAGAATTTGAACACAGACAGGTACCTGTTTTATAAGAAGTTTTCTGATTCCATTAGTTTAGTAGCAAAAGGTTCGTGATTAGCAGTTCTTTCTTGTATTTAGACGTTTCATTTATTTTAATAGCAGATATTAATGATTTATCAAACACTGATCCTTATAGTAATCAAAAGCTCTCCATTTAAGAATAAAAATTATTATTAGTCCAATTAAAAAGAACAAATAGTCATTTTTATAGTTCGTTTTTTTTTTTAAGTTAATATTTTAATTCTCTGCTTATATTTTTGCTCTTTTTGTCAATTTTCAATAGTTTTTTTTTAAAGAAAAGAAAATTTCATGATAATATGATTAGATGAAATTCTGATTTAGTGAGTGGTTCTTAGTTATATAAAAACTTTCCAAATCCCATCTGCTTTAAGTTCATAATTTTATTTTTTCACTATTTGATATTTCTGTCACAGATCAACTTAATTAAAAAAAAGAAAAAAAATCCAACTGGAACAGAACTATTTAATTTCCACACTAAATTTTATAATTTAATTTTTTTGTCTTTTCAGATTTTATTGCTAAAATTAGATTTTATAAGTTTTCATTTTTTTAATAATTACTATTTAAAATATTTCATTTCATTAACACAATTATTTTTATATGTAATCAATAATTTTATAAAAGGAGAGGTCTTAATGGGGAAAATGTATTTTATAATAAGCATGGTAAGATAGCATTATATACATAAATGCATGAATGGTTATGAACATAACTATATTTGTACTAAAATATCTGCCTACTGAGCAATCAATACAACTTAGTACTATGATAAGTCACTGATAGACTTGATCTTTAGTAATAATAATATACACGGATACCTCACCATGTAAACTTTAGTAGCATAGGTCATGTGATATTTTATTGGTTTAAGTAAACTTTCATGAGTTTACTAACCTGTTCGCTGTCATATTACTAACAGTTGAATGCATTTGGAATATTTAAATAAAATTAAACTTTTCTCAAGACATTCAACACACATATTATATAGCATTAAGCTGTTGCATACACACTTTGCAGATTTTAACTATAAATGACTGAATACTAACACTTCAAACACATGATAAAGTCTTTGGAAAAGATAGAGTGGCCATCTATCTTTTCGAACCCAAACGCTTTTGTATGGGCAAATCTTAAGTGCTTGAAAGTGAAAGCGTGAAGATATTAAATAATCACTTTAAATTACTTTTACATGCTTGAATGAATGACGCTAGTGAAATTTATTAGAATTTACGATATGTCATTCTTATTTGAAATTAAATGTATGTAAATAAATCAATTATTTTATATAGCGCGATGTTTATAAACTGTAATATTGCTGTTGCACATGCGCTTTGCAGATTTTAACTATAAATGACGCTTTCACTTTCAAACACTTAAAATTTGCCCATACAAAAGTGTTTGGGTTCGAAAAGACAGATGGCCACTCTATCTTTTCCAAAGACTTTATCATGTGTTTGAAGTGTTAGTATTCAGTCATTTATAGTTAAAATCTGCATAGCGCATGTGCAACAGCTTAATGCTGTTTAAATATTACAGTTTACAAACATTGCGCTATATAAAATAATTGATTTATTTACATACATTTAATTTCAAATAAGAATGACGTATCGTAAATTCTAATAAATTTCACTAGCGTCATTCATTCAAGCATGTAAAAGTAATTTAAAGTGATTATTTAATATCTTCACACTTTCACTTTCAAACACTTAAGATTTGCCCATACAAAAGCGTTTGGGTTCGAAAAGATAGATGGCCACTCTATCTTTTCCAAAGACTTTATCATGTGTTTGAAGTATTAGTATTCAGTCATTTATAGTTAAAATCTTCAAAGCGCATATGCAACACCTTAATGCTGTTTAAATATTACAGTTTATAAACATTGCGCTATATAAAATAATTGATTTATTTACATATTAGATGATGGAAATAGTCCAATATAAAAATACAGCTAGAACACCATCATCACAAACCTTCAGAAAAACATTGAAACTGCTTGTATCAATTAACATTATTTTGGGTATATTTGTTTAAAAATCGTACCCCCCCCCCATATTTTTATTATATACCTATTCAGAAATTTCTAAAACCTGATATATTTGTTTTTATCTCAGTGATTTATGTATTAAAAAGTTGCTTTAACTTTTGTGATATTTTTTTTTATAAAGCAATTTGGTAATGTAGTGTGGTGGCCAAATAAATATCTTCTATGACATAAATAAATTTCAAGGAAAAATTAAAAAATATTTTTACATTAGTAATTAAAATAAAATCATATATTGTGATATACATCTGTTGTCATCTAAATAAAGAAAACAATTAAAGATCTTATATGTAATAAATATGTTTATTAATTTGGAATAAATAGAGAGTGAATGGATCCTTTATTTATTAAATTTAAAAATGAAATATCTTACTAAATTTTATGGAATGGAAACAATGCCTTATTAGAATTAGAAAAAAAAAAATTATATGATTACAAATTAGTGTTTAAAAAAAAGGAAAAGATGGCATTTTGTATTACTATAGCTACAGAAAAAATTCAGCAAGGAAAACACACTGTAGGGACTTGGGTAATATTCCTGCAATGAAGAAAAGATAGGAGGCCTTTTCACATACCCAATAAATGTGTAATCTTGCGATGACATCAAATTGAAAGAAAATAAACCCTGCGATGTATATTGAAAAACCTGTGAAAACATGATTCTCTTTTTCAAAACATGCTTTGATTATTAATTTGTGTTATTTATATTTGTCACTTGCAAAAACATTGTCTTTTTCAAAACATGGTTTGATTGTTATTATTTTGCGTTATTTATATTTCTCAATTACTTCAGTTTATTTGATTTCAATTTAACGAGTGTAAGTAGTTTTTGTATTTTACATAAAAATGAGAACACATTTCCCTCTAAACTCAGTAATATAAAACAAATTTTTCCGCCTGCAGGAAGAGTCTTACAATTAATATTTGTTTATTGTTCTGAATTGTTTTGTGTATTTACAAAAAAGTATAGGTTTATTAATATTTTTCTCCAATTTTTTCTGTCTGCATAAAAAAATGGTAATAAAAGGCTTATAACTTATATTTCTTTATTAGTCTTAATTATTTGTTGTTGTTTTTTTTTTAAAAAAATATGTTTCTTAGTATTTTTCTGGAAAATTTTGTGTGTTCATTTTGGGGTGAAAATTTTCAGTTCAGGTCTATTTTGTTGTTTGAACACAATTAATTTCTGTTATTTATTACAGTATAAGTAGTGTATGTGTATATTTTATGGGTTTTTGTAAATATTATTTAAAAATATATAATTTAGTGATTGTTTTAGTGTATGTAAAGTAACATTTGGGAGTTTATTCAATATATTTTCAGGGGGCTGAGAAAATGTAGTTTTTAGGATAACAAATGTTTGGTTTACAATATTGTTTTTAATCACCCATTTATTCCTGCAAGTTATACATGTTTACTTTTTTTATAGTTTTATTTGTGTGTGAACATGTTAAACTTAGTCCTGCAATATGGTATTAGATGTACTGCACCTTTTCATATTCATGTCAACCTGCTGATAACTTTATAAATTTTGTAAAAATATCATGTACAATATCTGTGTACACATTAATTTTTCCCCAAATCTTGTGAAAAATGTCATGTACAAGATCATCCATGTATATGTTACTTTTCCCCAAATCTTGTGAAAAATATCATGTACAAGATTCGTGCACGTTATTTTGATCAGATCACAAGATTACAAAGTTATTAACAGATTGACATGATTGTGAAAAGGTGCAGCATGTCTAATACTGTATTGCAGGAATAATATCCAAGTACTCACACAAACTTTCTTTTACTTAAAATTTTGTGTTTTATAATACCTTATTGTTACAAATAGGTTCTGGACTTACAAAAAAAGGAAATATGTATTGTGAGCAGAAAAATTACTTGGGGGGGAAGACTTCCCATCATTTGATATCTTTATGACTAAAATAGAATGATTGATAACATACTGAACTACAATGAAGCTATGAAACTACCAAAATTTATTATGAATTGTAATATTGAAAAAAGGAATGGTTGAATATCATTTAAGGATAAAAAAGTTCATGGTGCCATACATAGGTGTTTTGTTATTATGGATAAACCAAGGAAGATATCATGAATAGTGGAATCTAAACTGAAATTATATATAAGCTAAACTTGATAACAGATGCTAAGAGTAAAATTTTTTTAAAATTATCTACAAGAAATAAAATTTCACTTATTAATAATGATTAAAAGAACAATAGTAGCTTAATAAAATATTTATCAATCTTTTTTATTAATAATCTTAATTATAAGGCAGTTTTATCTTATCATTTGATATAGGCTTATATAATAGACTTAAGTAATTAAGACTTAAATCAATTGTTAACATACTAATTTTTTGAAAACAAACCACAATTTAAACATATATAATATTCTATATAATTTATTTAAATTATTTAATAATTAGTTTTAAAATCATTACTTGACTCAAAAGATATAAAACATATAAAAAAAAAATTATATATATAAAAGATAATATTAAAATTTTATATATATTTTTTTTTGTGAAAAAGAATTTGTAATTAACCCTTTATGACTGTATGGGTTAATGATTTTAATCATGGATCATTTCTACTAATTGCAATCTGGTAGGAGTAAATTATAAAATATACATTATATGATATTAGATTGCAGTTGATAAAATTAGAATTATGTTCTTTATCTTAGCCATCTCAATGAGTTAATGTTTACTTCAATAAATTTATATTATTATTATTATTAACTTAAGTACTTTGATTTACCTATTGCATAAATCATTATAAAACTGTTATTACACTATTTATACTTAAATATTTAAATGTATATCTTATATGATATCTCATTAGCAAATAAAATAATATTGAATTTTATCTTCTTTGCTAAACAAAAACACTATTGTGGACCCATTGGCGCCTTTACAAATTTATGAGTCAATTGTAGATGTAAATCCAAACTATCATAGAGCCAAATTATGGATTAATTCATTTATTTGTTTATTTATTAGCCATTTTAGTTGCCTAAGTACAACATTTATTCAGCATGTTTTAGATTGCCCAAATATGTAGTACATAGTTGGAGAAAGTTACTTGCCTCAGAATACTTGCAGGCCAGCTAGCCCTGCTCAGTTATAATATTTTTTTATTATATTTATGATTATGCAAATCTACAAGCTATTCAGTGAATAGTTAGTTTTATTTTATCTATATTGTTATTGGTCAGTTTTCACTTAGCATATTATTTATTGTTATTGATGACCAATATTTTATTATTCTATTACATTTTCTAGTTTGACCACTAAACATCACATGATCGCCATACCTTATACTAGCATATAATTGTTATTAAACAAGGCAAAACTCTCTCTGTACAGTAGTGTTACTTTGTGCCCTTCAGAGTCATTCATTGATTACTCTGGTTGGCACAGGGTGGCACTACTGTATGGAGAGTTTTGCCTCGTTTAATTTTCTAGTTTGCTGAAATATGTGGGCATTTGTAGGTCAGGCAGCTTTTCATCCATTATTTTATTAATTGTTCATTACATATTTGGCTCATCCAATAGAAGAATATTACTATTTATGAGACAAGGTTGCTTCGTTAGCATTGTTTGTATAATTTAGAATATTTTCTATTACAACATGAAATAAAGTTAATGCTATAATGGCATGCTTATCATTTCAAATGGCATATAAAAAACAAATTAAATAAAAATATAATAATTATTCACAAATTTAAATAAAAAACAAAAATATTTTCTTCCTTAGCTGCATTTGTTATATAATAGGACTATCATTCAAAGCTAATTTAAGCTACTGGTTTCCATTTAATTGTCTTTTTATTATTATTATCGAAATGTGTATGTGTTTTAGCATGGCTGTGACCTTCAACTGACAAAAACTAAAATGAAAGTATAGAAGTTCCTTAGATAAACATAGTAGCATACTTGAGATTTCTTCATAATACAATAATAGCAGCAAAACCCAAAAGAAAGAATTAGAGTACTACGGGATAAAATAAATGTAAATTAATACTTATAAGTAGTAGACATACATGTTGTGAGCAATGAAAAAAACACCATTATGTATCCAAATTGAAGTACTAATCTATCATGGAATGAAAATTAAATAAGATACAAGAAAAACTCTTTGATATGCTTTATAAATTGAGGCATCAATGCCCAAGAAATGGAGACTCTTCAAAATCAACTCAAAGATTCAAGTTTATAATAATTAAAAAAAAAAATATTGAAGCAAAAAAAAAAAAAAGACTCTGTTTATATGTGGTGGCTTCAAATCTCTAATTTATATCAATACAATTGAAAACAATAATAATAATATTAGCTCTCATTAATGTCCTGTAAATAATAAAATAATAACTTAAAATATTACTAACTAAATAATATAAATATGTAATGAATATATATAAAAGCTAAAATTGCTAGAGTTATTTATACCAGTTAATAGATCAATCCTATTATAATAAATGAATAAGGGTTTAGAAGGCTCTTATATATAAAATATCTAAAGTTTATGTTGATATAAGATTAAAATTTTATTATTAAATTTACATTGATATCTTAAGGTGCTATATGTTGAATTTATGTTATGTTTTAAAAGAATGACAAATAGTAAGCCCAATCAATAATTCATAGAATCTTATTATCAAAATTTATTAACTTTGATACCAATAAGCATTCATAAAATTAGTTGATTAACTTCAATAATTATTGAATATCAGAGTAACAATAATATTTAGATTTCTCATTAATTAGATTTTGTGTATCCATCTTTATTATCTTAAAAAAGTAAATTATGATTACCATGCCTTGTAGTTATTAATGTAAACAAAACTCAAAATCCAAATTTAATGAATAATAATATGATACTTTATTTACAATAGATGATGATGATGATAACAACAACAATAATAATAATGAATATAATATATGAATTAAAATTAAATGTTATATGAGGTTGTGTATGCTCAAACTATTAAGTGAGACTAGACAAGCTACTCATTCCAAAATCAGTGGAAAATACTCATCTGTATATTAATTTTGAATAAACAAGATAAAATTATAAAATAAGTCTATCGACCAAAAAAAAAATACAGAATAAAACTAAACAACTTATCAAACCAAAAATCTATTTAATTACTGATTACAAACTTTAAACGTCTATTGCAATTATCTTCTGATTAAGTGTTAACTTTAAATATTCATCCACATACAAAAATTTATATTAAAACGACCCCTTTAAACATAAATGTAATATTAAACTATAAATAAAAATAAACAACCTGAAACAATGATGAATGTTCATTATCCAAAAGTTCTATTGCACTTTAGATTATTTTTATCAAGTTTGAAAAAAAATATATAATTCATTAAAAAAATCCAATAATTAGAATACAGCAATCAAACAAAGACAAATCATAGTGTTTAAAGATTATTCCATTAAGCCTATAACTAATAATTTACAGCCAGGTATTAGGAAATATTAATCATTTTAATAATTACTATTACATTGAGAGTTATCATTATAAATTTATTTAATGCACATTGATTACGTAAGTAATATTTACTAGACAATAAACTTAAAGCATGTGCGGTTGAAAATGCGAAGATAGGGACCTCTACAGGTCTTAACCACAAGCTTCCAATGTGTAAGCTTGTGGTTAAGACCTGTAGAGGTCCCTACCTTCGCATTTTCAACAGCACATGCTTTAGGTTTATGAGAGTTATCATATATATCCTTGTAGTTTTGGTTTTATTAACTAATCTATATGAAGCACAAATGTAAATGGATATTAATTTCCTTGACTGATTTTTTAAAAAATATTTTAGCTATTAAATTTTCCATTTTGAAATAATTATTACTTTATCCATTAAAGTATTAATAATCCATAGGCACTATATGGTATGAACGTGCACATAGATTTATAACAAACACTTTATTAACATTTTATAATTTAATTAAATTAGATATAATAAGATAAAGTTAGAGAAGACATCAATTGGCTATTTTAATGATCAACAATCTTATAAACAGTAAATAAATATAATAAAAAACAATTATATGTAAATAAACTCATTGTATGACCAGGATGGTACATTATATACATAAACATGTATATATTACACAAACAGTCAATATGCAGAATATATAATGAAATGTTTAAATTGAAATAATTAATTTCTGCCTTCATGGTTGTGATGACAACATATTTGGATTATAGAATGCTTTAAGACATCTTTGTATTCTATATTAGATATTGAAGTATGGAATTTATATAGATTTTGATAATTCTTATCAAATTTGTAATGATGGAGTTGGTAGTAGGGTAATAAAGCTGTTTGAATGGAAGTTCAAACCCCATCTAAAGCTGTCATCTTTTTCTGTTTGGTGGATATTTAGAGTTTTAACATCAGCTCTTCAGGCTATTTTTTTTGGTGATGATTCATGATCATCACCATAAGTACATATGATTTGTAATGATTCACAATCTTCATCATTATTATATATCTGATTTTTGTCTAATTTTAAAGATGTTAATCACATTTTCAAAAAAAAGTGTTCTGCACTCCTACACATCTTTAACAATTACTTATCCATAATAAAAATAATCATCATTAAAATCATAGCAAAATTAAAGGTAAACATCTGTCATGATGATATTTAAAATACTATGGCTAATTTAATATTAATTAACAAAAACTAGTTTATATGATCAAAAAATAATAATTAAAAGATTTCAAATAAAAGTAAAATATAGATGTCAAGCGTTGGTGGCCGAGTGGTCAGCACAGCTGCCTTACAAGCAGTTGTCCCGGGTTTGCAGGTTCGCTTCCCAGCCAATGCTTTGACACATGAAAAAAAAAACAAAAGTAAAATATAGATAATATTATTGAAGAAGAGATTATATTAAATATTTCTGAAAAATCTTTCTGTGTTCATATCACAAATACAAATTGTATACAGAAGCATAAATAATATACATTCATGATAATGATTTTTCATAGATGAAAAAAAAAAAAACAATTCTAAATTAAAACTAAAAAAAATAAAACAAAAAAAAAAGTAAAATCAAAAGCATTGGCTGCAACTCAAACTTGAATAATGAAATAACACTTTTACAAAATATTTATAATTCATTCATTGAGAAGAAGAAAAAAAAATAAAAATAAAAAGAGCTAAAATAATAAATTAACAAACATCTGGAAAACAAAAGAACTCATCAAAACCTCAAATTAAAACTTATAAATCAGATGAAGTTGAAAATGAATTGGATGTAGAAAATTAAAAAAAATACTAGGAACATCTAAAAAATATGACATTGCCATGTGAGGACCCATATTTAACAAGAAAAATAAAACTAATGAAATGACATAGAAAAAACTTTTAAGATTACAGAAAACTAGTGTTAAAGAATATCTGTAGAACTAAATAATTTTTCATGGGGAAGTAATCAATGCAAACATAATACCATGCATTTAATAGATAATATTTCTGTAATGTAATTCTCATTATACCACTCTCACCCAAGGTAGGGACTAGTTTCTATCAGCTTTTAACACCTTGTGAAGAAGCGCAATCATAAATTTATGATCAAAGACATGGTAAAAAGATATTACGTGTTAAAAATGAATAAAAACCAGTCCATAGCTTGCATAAGAGTGGTGTAGTAAAAATTATATTACAGAATCAATGTTCATTAAATGGTTAATTTCTAATCTATTGAATGACTAATAAATATTATGATACTATGCAGATATATTATTGGGTATTAAGGGATTAAATAAATGCAGAATTATCAGATATTTATCCAAACATGGCAGTTTTATAACTAGCAGTTAAGTTAAACTTCTTAAGCATATAAATAATATTTGCCATACTAGTTAATTTTTTTCTCCATAGATATTCAAAAACCCATAACAGCTCACAGAAGAACTTATAAATCCATTAAAGGGAAAAAAATCTATTCTACAATAAAGATAAAGTACTAATTTTACACATATCATCAGAAATTGATAGAAACAATTTTTAAAAACAAATTTCCAAATATTCTGAGATTATAGAAATGAAATGAGAGCCGATTACAAGCAGCATCTTATATCATCCTACCTATTAATTGAAAAATCACCATAAACAGAAGAAAAAGTGAAAACCAATACTCCAGTGAATTATAATCTTAAAAAGATTCAAGCCATTGCAGTTTTATGGTTACAAAATGGAAATTCAATTTTACCACTGGAAAGAGCAACAAATGGCAATGTTTTGATGAATAAATTTATTATATGGCCTTATGCCATCATTAGATAGGTACCAACCATAAAAAAAATATACCATTTTAATAGTTAAGAGAGTTTGATCAACTATTAGATTAGACTTCAATCATAATAAAAGGGAACATGTTTTTGATAAAAAGTAAAGACAAAGATCCATTTCTTTAGAAACAGAAAGATATGATGGTTAAATGGAGAAAACAACTAATATAGAAATCACTTAAAATTATAAATTCACCAATCTCACTCAGCAAAATATTAGAAAAGAAATGGATATCCTACAAACATTAAATGGCCATTGATAAATGAAAATAATGTTATCCTAAATCCTAATAAATTCTTACATAAAACCATATCAAATGTTGTTCTTTATTAAATGTCAGAAGAGAAGGTATAATACATTAAAAAAGTAAATCATGAATGGTATAAATAACTAAGGCAATGGCTTACAAAACTATATAAAAAATTAGACAGTGCTACACTTTACACAGTGAAAATATCAGTAATAATTATGATAATAATTAAAAACTAATTTGTATAGAATAAGACGATTGTAAAAGACCCAGAAAGAGACCACATGTGAGATGGATGGATGAAATAAAAAAGTGTGCAGGGGTGATGTGGAGATGAGAAGCTAAATATAGGAAAAGATGGATTGAACTTGGAGAGACCTTCATCCTGCAGTGGATTGATAATGGTTGATGATGATGATAGAATAAAAATGCCATATAATATAAACAGCAATTAAAAATTAATAAAAAGTATATATAATTTTGGGTCAGCTTCATGAAGTTTTATCCACCACAAATTTGTAAATAAAATAATTTTACATAATAAACTAGACAAAAAAAAACAACAATTAAATGATTTTAAAAATAAAGTACAATTTTTCAACTAATAATACATTTTAATTTAAAATAAATTTTCAAGTTGAACAAATTTAAATTTTATGCAATAAGATTTTAAATTACTTGATGATTAAGCAACAATCAATTTGAAATTCATAAACTATTTTAATTAATTCTTAAGTATAAACATTAATATACAATATCCGTTAAGGAAATGAATTTAATATTTATTTTAAAACTAATTTTATAATTAATTAAAAACATTAATAAAACTTAGTTTAAAATAATTCAACACTATGCATTTCTCATTTATATTAATATAATCTATTTACTATGTTACAATTTTTAGATATAGTTAAAATAATAAATGAAAAACAAAATCCTAATGCATATAAACACCTATACAATTTTATTCATTTTTTTTCTTTTTTAATATTTGCTATAAACTTCCAAAACAAAAACTGTCTTCTTTTGAAAAATTTTATATATAAATGGACTTCTGTTAATGTTTTCCCTACTTAATTGTCACAGTTTTCATTATCTATTGTTTCTTTTTTAAAAAAACCTATGTCATTAAAATAAACTGGATAACTTAATTACTTCATTTAAAAAAAAAAAAAAAAATCAATTGCTTGGAAAATCAAAAAACATTCAAACATCAAATTCACAAATGAGTACTTTAATTCCTACCAATTGACCAAACTGCATCTGTTTTGCTTTCCTAAGATGAGAATAGATCCAAAATTTTTTAGCTGAATTTCTTGTTCTTACTCATCATCAACCATTATCAATCCACTGCAGAATGAAGATCTCTCCAAGTTCAAACCATCTTCTCCAATCTTTAGCTTCTCTTGCACATTTTCTTATTTCATCCATCCATCTCACATGTGGTCTCTTTCTGGGTCTTTTACAATTTCTTGGAATCCCGTTTAAGATTTAAATTGTCCATAATTAATATTTCCTATGATAAACCATTATTTCATATCTTTTAATTATTACATCAATCTATCTATACCTAGATAGACTTTGTATGTCTTTAGTTCTATTCATTATCTATATCAACTATAAAGATCTGCGGAACTATAATCATATTGCTATATTTAACCTATCTATCACTATTGGCTATTCACATTTTGAAATGAATGTAATATACAATGTTTTAATCCAATATAATTTTGTAGCAATCTTTTATGTGACTGACTTCCAATTCATATTATTACAGTCCTATAAAAATTGTATTTTACACTAAATTGTTTTGCCTATTTTTGTCAATTACAATCAACCTCTACAAATACAAAATTAAAATATATTTTACATATATTTCAAATATCTGCATAATGTTTGCTTGTGACCTAATTATTACTTTGATTTGTTTCTTTGCTTTTAAATATTTTTTCCAAACAAGTAGTGATCAATATTTTATATAGAAATTTTCTTTACCTCACACTTTTTTTATTGTATGATATATTTCAAGTTAATCAACAACTTAATGCATTTTTCATTAATATTTTTATTTTTACTATTCTAACAAAATCACTTGACTTTTTAAAAACATTTTTCGTCTGGTGAAGATAATAAGTTAGTTAAAATAATAAAAATATTATTGAAAAAACTGCATAAAATTGTCAAATTAATGTAACCAGTAATTTACTATATTAAAAAAAATTACTATATCTTTATAAATCTTGATTGTGTTAAAGTTCCAAACATGAGATATTGAAATAAGCAGGTAGTCAGAAGGGAAGAATATTAATCTCTCATCAACACTTAAAAAACATTTCATAGAGCATTAAATCCATTATTTATATTTTCTGTCCAAAAGGCGCAATTGACTGAATAATAGCATAATTGAACACTATTGATGTAAATACACAAATTTTCACTTTCTTAACAGAATGTATAGTATAATAATTATCACTGGATGTTTTGGATGAAATTAGATGCATGTATATATTAGTAGTTTGTGTGTGCATTGATTTGTAATATAATATAATTGAAAATAATTATTAGATCATATAAAATGATCTTGTGTAAGAAACAGCATGGTAAAATCTTCCACAAGTCCAAATTTTTATTTACTAGCCAACAAAATTATATATTTTTTTTGTAAGCTATTGGCTGTTAAATGTACTAAGGATAGAGTGAGACACCAGCAATTTGAAAGAATAAAATATTAATTGTATTTCAAATACTCATACTTTATTTCCCAATGCAAAGCAACTACATCTGTAAATCTTCATATAAGTGATTGAAGGAGCACAAACTAATGGTTAAAAGAGAAAAAACAGACATGTCCATCATAGCAGATCATTTATGTACTAATGATCGAATGCTTAAGTGGGAAAATACAAAGATATTGGATAAAAAAGAAAAAATGCATAGAAGAAAATTCAAGGAAGCTGCTCATATGACAATGGTAAATAATCCTATAAGTCAACCCAGTATGGCAATACATACTGTATGGAAGCCTCTAATTAATCTTGCTCTTAGGAAAAAATAAAATAAAAATAGTTAGATTCATTATAAAAAAAATTGAAGGACTCAGGAGAATTTGAACCAACTCTCATATATAAATATATCAAATTTCTACTATATGTTGCCTTTGACAGAATAGCTCAGTTGGTAGAGCATTTGCCTTAAATTCGATATTCAAGAATCTAAAGGTGCAAGTTCAACTTCTAAGTGATATTATTCACGAATCTAAAGGTGCGAGTTCAACTTCTAAGCTAAAGGTGCGAGTTCAACTTCTAAGCGAATATTGTCATAAATGTTGTGTAATTACTAACCTGTATTGTCTATTTGTGTGTTATTACTAACAAGTTGTTTGTATTTGGAAAGTTTAACTAATGCCAAAATTACTTTATTACTGACCAATACTTGAAATACAATTAAATTTTACTTTTGCAATTACTAATGTCTGAATTTGTCAGCATATTTAATTTTTAATGGCTTACAAAAAAAAAAAAAGCTATCTTATTCTTTGATCAATAAATAATAATTTGAACATTAATTTACTTTTTCTTTCACCATAATTATACCATCTACTGTAAGCTTTAATAAGTAGTAGTTACCAGAGGAAAAGGTTGCCCTATCCAATATCCACAGAACAGTTTAAAGCTTATGACTGTAATCAATGAGGAGTTGGGATCTTGGAACAGTGGACTTTCCCTTTTTAGTAGCCATTATTATCCCTTTTTTTAAACTATCAAATTATTAGTGCAAATTGAAGAAACATAAATGTTTTCAATCTAGGCCAACTTGCCTATAAAGTCATATACATCTGAACCCAGTTAAATATTTATTATGATGTCCTTAGTTTTTTAACAATTATAGGCATCTCTATCCAGTAGCCAGTATGCTAGTAAAACAACAGTGTAAGCTGGAATCACATGATAGTGTCATGTGACATTTTATCAACCATTCCTGGCTTTCTAAATCAACTAATGATTTTTACTATGCATTTTAGTTCATTGATAGTTTTAGTATCTTTTACATTTCTTTTTAGCATGACAATGTTAATCAATTTTCTAACTAAAATTTTCATGGCTAAAATTATTATATGTAAGCATAATAATTAAATACAATAATTAGCATAATATAATTTCATTGTTAACTTTAAGATTTACAAAATAGCAAAGTTGTTTCAGTTGTGCCATATGCCTTTAGTGTATAAATTAGTGAGAAAAAGTATTCATTGTGGCTGATCCTCTAAATCCATAGATTTAAATTAAGAAATCAAGTTTTATTAGTATCAACATTACCAACATATATTTTGTTACAAATATATATTTTAACTATTATCCAATGTTTAAATTCGATTGTTCTCTGTTAAACCACATTGCTTCTTTCAGATGAACTTTTTATGTCATGGATATCTTCTTTCTCAGTTTCTTTGAAAGCATTTAACTAATAATCTTAAAAATTTGAATATATCAAAAATTATTTTTTAGAAATAGTAATTAGATTATGATTTAACAATTGATAATATAATTCTGTATTTCTAAGATAAACAAATTCAACTCTTGCAGAAATAAATAAAATAATTATTTGCAAATGACTTCTATAGGAGATAAGGATTGGTCTGCTTTAGCAAAATGATTACTAAAAATAACTTTTCTATAATGAGTTTGAAGTACATAAAAATTGAATTTTGTTCAGTTAACAGAAAAGTTATCTATATTTTTGTGTATTAGTATTTTTATAAGAGGTATTAAATTAGAATATATTATTATTAAATCGTTATAACTATTACTACATAGCATTAACTTGACACTATGTCCTAGCAATCATATAAATAAGTATTCTGACTATTAATTAAATTTTCAATGTAGTATATGGAAATAGCATATGACCACACTTTCCCATATAGTTTGAAATGTTTGGTTATTTACACAACAGTTATCAATGGTTTTCAATATTATTTGAAAAGGCTATGGTTTAATATAGATATAAGTAAAATATTATTAACCAAGCATTCTTGATTCATGACTAACAATTTTTCCAGATTACATGAATATGTAAAATAATTCAGCAATACATCTACAATGTAATTATGAATTGTAAACTACAGTTTCAAATATCATTCTATTCTACTGACGTACAGTATACAGACCATACCATAGATTGGTAAATAGCTTTCATTGTTTACAAACCACTCACATCATGAAAAATACAGTTTTTAAATATAATTTTAATATTTATTTTTAAAAATCATATAAAGCTGTAAAAACTGAAATACAGGCTTATTATATACCCGTATGTAATATGTAGGGTATATGAGCACAAATTTTCACATGACCCACTACTCTCCATTCTATCTCATAACACTGATATACTTGAACACATATATGTTAAAAAGATAAATAATCACCAATATGTGTATTTCATGCTAAACCAGCAATCATCAGCTGGTCCAGATTATCATCTCTACACATATATGCAATAAGTGCTAAGATGTATATTAAGATAGCCAATCTTCATACTTTAATAGACAGGCTTCAATCCACTCCACATTCCAACTCTTCAACCATCCATCCAATTGAAAATTTGATGATAGAATGCTCAAAGGCCACCCTGAGGCTAAGATTCTTGTCACACCCATGTTGACCTAAAGTCAATCTGACCCCTCATGTACAGGATAAAATCCATTTAATACATATACAAGGGATGGGCAGACATCTCTACTATGTAATAACTGAAATACAGGCTTATTATATACATGTATCAATATATGTAATATATAGGGTATATGAGCACAGACTTTCACACTATTCACCACCACTCTCCTGTAAAATTCATGCTTTATTTTATATTGGTGTAAAATTTTTATATAGTAACAATTAAAAAATAAAAATAAACATTTACTGATTATTTTTTCCCCTTGCTTTATTAAATGTAAATATTAAATATTTATAATATTAGCAATTATTATTATTAATATATTATTAAATATTTTTTATATACAAGTAATAAAAACAGTAAACATTTTCTAATTAATTTTTCACCTTTTGCAGTCAAGTTATTTTTATTTAATGATTTCCTTTTTCTTATTTATTTAATTCAGCAATATTTTATTTTTATTTAGATATCAACTACAATAAATATTTAAAAAAAAAACTAGTAATAAAAACTATTCTGTTACTATTTTATATTAAAAAAAACATGATAATTAGATAACTATATAATTATTTGCTGAAATATACTTTTTTTATTTTAAATAAGACATTTATTTTATATAGCGCTATATTTTTATAAACTGTAATATTAATAAGCCAATAAGCTAATGCACATGTGCTTTGTAGAATTAACTATGTAAATGAATACACTCACTTTCCAAACACAAGATAAAGTCTTTGTGAAAAGATAGAATGAATCCATCTATCTTTTCGATCTAAACGTTTAAGTATGGGATAATCTTAAGTATTTATAAAAAACATGGTGCTATATAAAATAAATGTCATATATGTTTAATTCAATAAGAATGATGTATCGTAAATTCTAGAAATTTTGCAAGCATCATTTATTTAGGCATAGTAAAAAATAATTTAAAGTGATTGATTAACATCTTCATGGTCTCATTTCCAAATACTTAAGATTTGCCCATACTTAAATGTTTGGGTTGAAAAGAAGATGGATTCATTCTGTCTTATCACAAAGACTTTATCTTGTGCTTGGAAAGTGAGAGTATTCATTTATATAGTTAAATATACAAATCGCATGTGCATTAGCTTTTCTTTATTTTATTAATTTATTCGTAGATCTGAGTTTACTAATATTTTTTAATGCAGGTGAATGCATTCAAAATTAAGTTAAAAGAATAATTACTTAAATAAATTGCAACTCATAATAAGATAATGAAAAATGGTTATTATGAAGATACCGTTGTCATTTTATCTGGATGGTATAAATTGTTGAATTATAAAAAACTAAAATATATATAGATTTCCAGTTGTGGAAGATTGTTGCCACTAAAATATAACTTTAAAAAATGAGAGAATGAAATAATTTAGATTTTTAAACAATAATAATTTTGAAGTATCTGACATTATATATATATTGATTTTTTTAAAAATGAAGTCCTAATTCTATATCAGTGACTTTTATCACTATAATATTGTTAAATCCATATTTGTCAATTAGACTAATAAAATTTTGATTATATGCCCTTATATTTTTGAAAGTTTCCATTAGATCTAATCCACATTCTAATATAATTAAATAAACATTGGCAGATAGGATTGAAAATACTCATTAACAAAATCAGCACTTAGATATGCAAGCAAAAAGAAAATCTATATAAACAGTTAATCCAATTACTATATATATGTACAGTGATAAGCATACAGCTAAAAAGCAAAAAAAGAAAAGATGACAGTTCGTGGTATGATCAGTTGCTTGGGAGGTCATGTAAGCTTTGAGCATCAAGTGGTAGGTTTATCATAACAATCTCATTTAATTCATCAAACTAAAAGGTTTTTTTTAACTTTCCTCAATTGGGAATAGATCTAAGGAGCCTTTAGTTCTTAGGTCTATCCATACTATCCCTGAATTAAACTGTACAGGACAATAATAAAAACGAATTTGAAGAGAAAAAATATATATTAAGATCTGAAGTGTAAATTTTATCTGAGTTTTACAAATATTGAAAATTTACATTTAAATCCATATTTGTACTAATTTAACATTATAAAGAGGGAAACTATTAATAATTTATTGTCCAAAAAATAAAAAAAAAAGGTTTCTATTGTTTTTTTTTTTTATAATAATAATAAAAAGAAATAGATAAACAATTAAAATTAACTAATTTAATTAATTGCTTCTCTTTTTTATTACATAGAATTAAAAAGTTTTTAAATCAATATTAAGTAAACATTTATTTTTTAAATCTAAATTTAAACATTTTTTATAGTAATTAATTCTAAATGATATATATAGAATCTACCAGAAATCCCTTATTATTTAAACGAATACAGTAAAATCCATACTTCAGATGATAACTATTTAAAAAAATAATAAGCTTTTAAGAATTAAAAAAAATGTCTAAGATCTAGATATTAAAATGTTTTTAACAAATATGCTATCTATATTTGCACTTTAATTAATTATTTTCGATGGTAATCTGGCTGCAGAAAGGAATTAGTTGTTTACTGAAATATGAACCTTTGGTTCCACTTTGAGATTTTTAAGAACCAAGTAGAACAAATTTCCTAATGCCCATTCTATATGTTCTTATCTTTTCAACTATAATTACTATGTCATTATTCGTGAACATGTATCGGCTATCACTAGCAGCAGCATCCAGATTGGTGCCTTTATTATCTTTTTAACTCTGAGTTTAAAATTTAAAAAAGTCATGTCTTTTTTCTCAACTAACTATGAGTTTAAAATTTAAAAAAGTCATGTCTTTTTTCTCAACTGACTTTTCTTAAAAGGAAGATAAATATATATCTGAATTTTTTTTTTTCTTATAGATATCAACAGTCACATCACTAAATTAACTTATTGCATCTATTACCAGGAAGTTATAAAGTTGTCTGCTACAGCTTCAATTGGTGGCCAAAGCAGAGGGTACTAAGAATTCCCTGTATGAGGACCAAGGTTATCATCTGATGACTAACTTTTATTTATGTATCTACAAGTATAGATCACTTTGAAGTAAAAGAAGATTGCATGAATTGAATAAAAATTGTCTAATATTAAACAGTACATTATTGAGCTTTGAGATGATAAAAGAAGAAAAGACAATGGAGTTAAAAAATGAACACCCACTATACTCTAAAGAAAGACAAGTATTTGAAGCACAAATACAATGGAATTCATTATAAAGAAAAAGTGAAAGAAAAATATAGAGATAAATGGTACAATGGACATGTTGACAAGATTACTTATTCAAATTAACAGAAGATATCAAAAGCAGATAATTCAAATTTATGTCCAATTCATGGTGATGAAAAAATAGATTTTTATATGAATGTGCTAAATGTCTTTGATCAGAACAATCAACATTTTAAAATTATTGGAGATTGTAATGCTAAAACTGGTAAACAGTTGAAAGATACTAGGGATATATTTGATTATAATTGGTGGAAATGAGAAGGGACACAGACTTGTAGAGTTTACAGAAAAACTATTATGAACTTCTTTTTAGAAAAAAATGCTAAACAGAAATAGACACAAAAACATCCAAATGAAAATGCAGCAGAACTGGATTATATTTTGACTAATGGAAAATACATATTTCAAGATTGTAATGTTATTAATATATCCAACACAGAAAGTAGTCATTAATTAATAAAATGTAAAATGCATGTTAATACATAACTAGAAATGAAAACTAATAAAATGATAGTATTAGTAGTCAATATTCCTAGACTTCATAAACACAAGTATGAATTTAAATTAGAAATGCAAATCACATTCAAAAATTAGCAAATTCTGAAGATGATTCAGATTTGACTGAAATCAATAAGAAGATAACTGATGTTTCTATTGAGAACAGATAAAAAGATAACTGGTACAAAAAAGAAGCAATGTGCCAGTAAATTTTCTATTGAAAGAAGACAATGCATGAAGAAAAGAAGGAATAAGAAATTTTTTTAAAGGAATTCATTAAAAATTGAATAGCTAGAATTTGGTAAATACTATAAAAACATATTAGTAATGACATATATAAAACAAAAACAATTGTGAATTGACAAAAGAAAGCTATAGAAAAAAAAATACAGTATAAATTTCAAAAATATAAAACAATACATTGGTACTAAAAGGAAAATTGTTAAAATTATAAAAAAAATATAGAAGTATTACTAAAAAAAGAGATATGAGATGTGTGGAAATTTTTTTTATAAGATTGTATAATTCTATAAGAATTTATTTTAGTTATTTTCTGCACTAACTGTAATGATTTAGAACATTTTTACACATTTAAGAGCAGAACAATTTTTTTTTCAAGTTACAAAAACTTTATTCAGCTAAGTGCTTTCAGTACTAAAACATCACAATCATAACATTATACAATTAAAATTCATTAAACTCTCATTTTAAAGTTGTTTCATGTATTATAAATCAAATTAGCATAAAATTGAATTTTAGAAGATAATTTACATTCTAATAACTGTACTGGAAGTTATAGGTGCCACTTTTTAGAAAGAGGACTACTAGTTTCTTTTTTTATTTATTTATGGAGTGCATATCTTTTCTCTTTCTGTCATCTCTCTCAGAGCAAATGAGGTTTGCCCTAGAGAGATTGAAATTGTGGTCTGACTGTAGCTTGTGATTTAAAAATATAGGTAGGTGTTTACTGTCTTTCTTAATCTGGTTGTATAGGTAATTGTGTTGAACCAGTCTTGTGAATAGGTTAGGTTTTGTTTCTCCGTAGTAAGCCTTTAAACAATTTGATTTTTTGCACACAATTTTGTATATTACTTGGTGTGCAGCCTTTCTAGTTATTTTATCTTTTGAGTTGTTTAACAATTTATTTAAAGATGGAGGAACTAAAAACTGATGTTGTATTTATTGGTACATATTTTTCTTAATTTTTGCACAACTTTAGATACATAAAGGAGACTAGTTTATTTCTTTGTCCAGATAGTTGGAGATTTACAGGATGCATAATTTTGCTATAGAAATTGGTTATTATTGAATTTATTTTTTTAGTATTATACTCCATATTAATTAGATCTTTCATTTATAAATGTATGTTTTTTCTCTGATTGGCTTCAAAGTTGCATAATTTTCAGTTCCTGTGAAGAAAACCTTTCAGTCTTGCATATTTATGGGACCAGGGATTTATAAACTTAGGATGTATGATGCCTCTCACATTTAAGGGCTTCAATTCCACCCTATAATCCAGTATATTGTTCTATATCTTTGGATATTTACATCTAAATATTTGATATTATGGTGTTCATCTTCTTTCTCATTATTCCATAGCAGGGAAGTCATGGAAGCTAATTCTAGATGCATTTAATTAATTTTCCTTCATTTTCACATAATAGTGTATCTTCCACATATCTGGAGTATAAATTGTTTTGGGCAGATACTCAAATTTGGGAATAATTAGTTTTGCTAATTTAGACAAATACAAGCTGCAGACAACTCCACTAAATGGTAGCCCCATCGACCAATCATAATTCACTTTATAGATTTTGTTATTTATTGTTGTAAATATATCTTCACTAATCCAATTTAGTGTTTGTATAATAAAATCTTTTTTCTAGATGTTATAATTGACTTGGTACAACAATTCATCTATAACTTTAATTGATTAATTACAAGTAACAGACCCATACAATTCCTTGACACCCAGAGAGGCAATTTTGTGGATATTATTTATTTTAAGATTTCAAATTTTTTCAACAAATTTGTATATAGATTTTATAATGTATAATCCATAAACCCAGGTCATCTATAAGTCAGAATGCAATGATTTTCACTGTGTTATAAAAATATGAGCCTCCAAAGTCAATTAGCAGTCTAAACAAAAAATTTTCTTGGTGCAGCTTCATATTAGCAATATTCCAGGAAAAATAGCTGATCTGACAGATATATTTTGTAGAATTCAAAGTTTGACAGTGCTTTATTTTACCTCAGTATTTTCTTAGAACTGAAGCAATAAATTTATCTTTATTAGCTTCCAAATTATAACCTTTTGTTTCAATAAAACACAAACTACCAATTTGCTGGCTAATTTTTTCATCAAACTCTTGTCTTTTTAATATCACAAACTGATTTCCTTTATCTTCTTGCAAGCAAATAAGGTTTTTATTGTTAATATAATTCCTAATGCAATTAATATTACAAGTGCAGTAGTTATTTTTAGCATTAGGAATATACCTTCAAAAATTAGCAACTTTCTCTATGATTCTTTCTTTCTCTGGATTGTTTTCATATTTGGATTCTATATCAGCAACTATTTTAACCTCTGGGTTGCACCATTCACTCTCCACAAATCTGGACCTGCAATTGAAAATATTCCCTACTGCCTCTGAAAACTTGAATTTTAAAAGATTGACACAGTTTTTATCGCTCATGGATTTTATTACCTCACAGTTTTGTTTTTTAGCTAAAAAATTAAGTTTCTTCAAATATTTTCTTTTCAACTTGAAAGAAATCTGGTTGCATTTTTTGCCAATTGTCTCAGTGACTGTATACTCCAATGCCATATAATTTCTTCTTCTTTTATCAGCTTTAAATGAACTAGTAAGGTTTTTTATTATTGACCTTAATAATACATCTTTTAAGTTTTCCAATTATCTTCTCTCACTGGTAGATGGACCTGCTTATTTCAATATGGTAGCAACTTGGGTAAACTTTAAATTGGAGACAGTTCCTAAAAAACATGATGCATTCTTGTTTTTTTGTAATGTCTATGCAAATTTTGAGCATAGCATGATAATTCCATGAGTATATCCAAATAAAATACATATTATTAGAAGATATGACAATAGACGGACAACTGAAATTTCAAATTGAATTCTAAATAATTGATAAACTCTTAGAAAAAGATCACACATATGCATGAAATAAGAAATTTTGTTGGGCATCATGTGATTAGGATTAAAAAAATTGGATTAATTGGAGAAACTATCTTGCAATGGATCAATAATGGTTGAAAAATTAGTAACTTATGTTATACCTATATATCTTGTTTGTATACTTTTTGCTCAAAAACAAATTTGATTATTGTATGTGATTATTTCCAGTGTTTATTAAACCATAACATGTATTATTATAAGATTTATAAAATAAAATAGAACAAAAAAAAGTTATTATACATATTGGACTTCGTAACATGGTTAAAGAGAATATGCATAATATTACCAAAATAGGTCTAATGTAAACTTGAATAATCAAAAATCCATCATTAGCCTCTATTTTACAATGTGAATGTAAAAAAGTTTGTTCTAAATCTTCAATAAAGCAAATGTAAATTTCCAATTTCACACGAAGGAAAAGAAGACAAATACAATTTATTTATAGATTTAAAAAAATGGAAACCTATAATAAATAGTAAATACAATGAAACATCTTCTTTGTAATTAATAACATCCTATAATAATCAATCATTAAAATGATAACATTAAACGAAAATTTTATACCTGATATTTATTTTTAAAATTAGAAAGTGATTAACAAAAATACGAAAACATTTCTTTAAAATGAAAACAAATACTCTCACATACACACACACACAAAAAAAAAAACAGCAACCACATATATAATAGGATGGGGGGAAAAAGTAAACAAGTTAATCTAGTATGTGCTTAGTTATGTTTAAGGGATTGACATAACTTCTCTATAAAATTTATTCTGTGAGCCTTGACATACTTTGCAATTCGGAAATTAATTAATATATATAGCATCTAATATTTTATTTTCATAATGAATTAAGTGTTTAAATGGTCTTATTCATAATGTTATTGAAAAAATGTGTGTTGATAAATTTGTAAAAATTAAAAAATTGGAGTTATACTACATATTTTACACACACACACACACACACACACACACAAAGGCTTCTTTAACAACAGACTTTATATGGCATAATGCTATTTTTACGTTTGCATAAATAAAAATTTAAAAGTTTCTTTTTAAAAACAAATATTGTGATATGGTTTGTTGCAGTGAAAGAGTGTTGGATTTGTGAGCTAAAGATTTCTGAATCAATGCTCAATTGGTCACTTCCATTGCTTAAATATCACGTAACTTTTCAAGTGCTTAATCATTCAATTATTTATTTCATATAAGAATTATAGAATTATTTAAATAATTAAAAATGAATAATCAATTAGTTATAAAGTTTTTTTTAAAAAAACAGAGATATATAAAACATTTTTATATTGTAGCTGACAATAAGGTCATATATTTGGAGTAAACAATGAAAATACTGAATGCAACTTTAGTGCATTTTCAGTTGCTTTTGATTAAAATTGCTCTGCACTGAAAATGCATTAAGATTGTATTTAATATTTTCCGTTTTCTACAAATATAAGGTATTAGTATTTGAAATACCTAATACTGTTTAATGCTTCTTGTGGTGTAGCACAATAAATGATGATATTGATGACGGTGATGATGATTATTATTATTATTAGTTGTTGTTGCTGCTATTATTATTTAATGAAATACTTGCTTAGATCCGTTTGATGTCTATTCATGTTGCTTATTACTAAAGTGTATTGCCTTATAATATGTCAATTTAGAATGATTATACTGTTTACTCACTATTCTCATTATGTCCCTTTCAAAATTATACCATATGTAATATTTTTGGTCAATTTAGATTGGCTTTTTGTATGATAATTCTTTTGTTTTGTCTGTTAAGCTTTATAAGCATAGACTGATTACTGATATATATATATATATAGTCGTTATTTCTTTTTATATTGTGAAGTATTCATTGTAAATACTCATTTAGCTAAAAACTTTCAGTTTATATTGCTAGATTATAATTTGAAAAATAGTCATAGACAATTCAGTTACAATGATGTCAGACTATTGGATGTTGGCCATATACCATTTTGTACATTTAAAAAAAAATGTCCGAAACTTTGGTTATTGTATTCCATAGAAAATCTATTAATTTATTATATTACTATATTAACATTTGTATGTATTGCACATGATTAATGTATATACATATATTTTTACTTCTTATGTAATTAATTTTGATGGCTATAATTTATTGTTTTGCAATAACTTATGTAAATATATTAAATGTATGTTTTGTATATGATTAATGTATATACCTTAATTATTTGGACTTTAATGATTTTTACAAACAACTTCTAAAAGTCTCATTATTTGGAGTAATTTTTTGTTTTATAAAAATATATTATTTAATAAATAATTTTTAATAAAAAGTATTATTATTTAATGAAAAAATATAAAAAAACATATTCAACTGGTGATGTAAGGATGCATTAACATTCATTTTTTGTTGTAGTTGTAAAACTGAGATACCAAACAAAATCGTGTTACAACAATCTGCAAACAAAGATGTTCAAGTTTACAATTTGGTCATAATTTCTTATTGCTCAGATATTCAACCAGTGTATCCATATTAGGAATCATTAAAAAAAAAAAGATTATAAAATTCTAAAAGAAAACAAAACAAATACACATACAATAAGATAGAATTGGATGAAGTCAGATAAAATACAAAAAGCGTTGGTGGCTGAGCAGTCAGCACAGCTGCCTTACAAGCAGTTGTCCCGGGTTCGCTTCCCAGCCAATGTTTTGACACATGAAAAAAGAAAAGAAAAAAAAAAGAAACGATGTTTCAAACATTCATGTGGCAGTCTAACATAATATGAATCTTCAATATTAAATGAAAATGAAAATCAAATTAAAAATAAAAATAAGAAGCACAACAGTTTATAAAAATAATACAATCAGAAAATGGAAAATTTACAAAAATTATTTGCAGTTATTAAAATTTGTGATGCAACTCTAAAAGTAATCTTCAAAAGTTTAAAGATAAAATCTGGTTTCCATGTGACATTAGTCACACATACTAATGCATACTACTTAAAGTTGGGCTATAAGAAAATTGTTATTCATTCACTGAATTCTAAAACTGAAATGCTAGAATAAATTGTTAAAAAGATGGCAAGAAATGGCAAACTGTTTTTGAAAATTATTAAGTGATATTACATGGTTATAACATTCTGTAGCAATGACAATAAATGTAAATATAAATACATTTTAATCAAGTCAAAAAGAGAATAACATTGCTGAAATGGTAAAAAGAAAGAATAATAACTTCTAGATAAAGCCATGACATTTTATATGGCTAAATATATATATTATAAAATATCTTAAAATATAAAGTTAATTAAAATAGAAAATAATCTATATTCTATTTTAATAATATTTCATCAATATTAATATCTAGGCATGCACTTTGAAATAAGTGTGAAGATGTTTAAAACTGAGGAAATTCAAAAGTAACATCCTTTGACTTTTATAAAGTGGAAACATATTTTTGTATCACATATCAATTCAAGACATTATTTAATTAATAAATAAACTTGAATATTTATTAGACTGGAAATAGATGTTAATGTTATTTATGTATTACTGATGCCAAGTTAGTAATTAATATAAATTCATGAAAATGCTTTTACATAGATGGTCTAACTTTTTAATTCAATTTTTTCCCCTCATAAATATTAAATAATTAAATTTTTTAAAACCATAAAGAAACTTAGTTATTTATAAACCTACAACAAAAAATACTGCACAGGAAACACTAGAAGAAGATATATTAATAAAATACAATATGAATATAAATATAACAAATAAAGATGTGCAATATAAACAAACATATAAAAAATATATATCATTTATTATTATGAATCATAATACAAAAAAAAAAAAATACTATAGATATGACTGTTATAACCAACGATATATTTATGTAATTTAAGGAGGCAGATTTCTATAAATATAAAACTTGTAGAAAAAATATTTTAAAATCCCAGTAATTAGTTTATATAAAAAATAACTAAATAGAAGGCTTATCTAAATCCCATCTTAAATCTACAAATAGATTAATAAATTCAAATTAGTCAATACCCATTTAGATATTAATTAATATTAAGAAAAACAATTGTAGTGCTTAATTAAATCGGTTCTAAAATTCATAAGTAGATTAATAAATTAAAGTTGGACAATTACTATTTAATAGCTATAAAAGGTTTCTCATGATTGAAAATTAAAATAGTAATAAAAACTTTTCTTTCTAATCAGATAAAATAAATTGACTCTATCCATTATTTAATTTATATACGGTATTTTTAATTTATGCATAAGTTATGTTTTAAAATGTTTTATAAGTTTTAAACTACATGCTTGGTTCAGTGCTAGAGAGTCAGACTCTGGAGTGTACGGTCCTTGAATCAATTCCCATGCTGGTCTTTCCAGTACTTAAATCAATTCCAGTGCTGGTCCTTCCGGTACTTAAATCAATTCCAGTGCTGGTCCTTCCAGTACTTAAATCAATTCCAGTGCTGGTCCTTCCGGTACTTAAATCAATTCCAGTGCTGGTCCTTCTGGTACTTAAATAAATTCCAGTGCTGGTCCTTCCGGTACTTAAATCAATTCCAGTGCTGGTCCTTCCGGTACTTAAATCAATTCCAGTGCTGGTCCTTCCGGTACTTAAATCAATTCCAGTGCTGGTCCTTCCGGTACTTAAATCAATTCCAGTGCTGGTCCTTCTGGTACTTAAATCAATCCCAGTGCTGGTCCTTCTGGTACTTAAATAAATTCCAGTGCTGGTCCTTCCGGTACTTAAATCAATTCCAGTGCTGGTCCTTCCGGTCCTTGAATCAATTCCAGTGCTGGTCCTTCCGGTACTTAAATCAATTCCAATGCTGGTCCTTCCGGTACTTAAATCAATTCCAGTGCTGGTCCTTCCTGCACTTAAATTTCTTATGAATTCTCAAGCAATAAAGTTATTCAACTATTATTATTAATAATTACATGAGTAAAGTAATTATTAGGCTTATATGAATCTACTATCACATTCTAGATAAACTAACTGCCAATGATGTATACAATTTATTTCTTTTGATTGCAAAGACTAAATGTCTTCCAACCTCAAAATATCTATTTATTAAAAAAAAGTATATTTATAAAAAATATAATAGTCTTTATTAATTTCATACTCCAGTATCAGGCAATAATTATAATCCATACAGCTACTTATAAAAAAAAAAACCCACTAATTTTTTAACATAAAATAGAAATTTATCTTTACTTAAAATTGACCAACAATTGTTGTATTTATTATCTTATAGTCAGAGATAAAGTCCAATAAACTCACCATGGTGGCTGGTTCATGCTTGTGAAAAATCACAGTATAAAACATACTAGAATGAAGTAGAAATTATGTAATTATCATAAGGAATTTGTCCTACTCTGGTTCATAAGGATTTAAAGAGGTCTTTTTTCATTAAAGAATAATCATCAAGCGTTGTTAGTTGAGAGGTCAACGCAACCGCCTTGCAAGCAAGCAGTGGGTTGCAGACGGTTGTTGCGGGTTCGCCTCCCGGCCGATGCTATGACATATGAAAGAATAATTTTGAAATCTTAACCTATGTATATATGAAGTAGCTTATTAACTGGAATCATTACATTATTTTTTTTTGTTATACATTCTTTATAAAATGTAATATGAATTATTATATACAGCATACATATATATAATAAAAGTAAATGAAATTGATTCAGAAAAAATCCATCCATTACAGTACAGAATTTATTTTGATTGATTACTTTTAAATTGAAAATAACATTCAGAAAGATTTTCTTACCAATATATATTTGTATTATACTTTTTTTTATTATTATTTTATTATTGAAATTTATTCTACTTTTTTAAAAGTAAACTTTTGTTTTAAAATAATATTCCTATGAGTTTATATAATAAAATCAATCACAATAGTTATATACTTTTTAGTTAATAGTTTAACTTAGCCTCAGTTTTTAATATATCTTGTTTGATTTTCCATTGTAATTTTTTTTATTATTTTATGTAACTAACAATTATTATTATTAATTTTAACTTTTACCTACCTATTTTATAAATTAAATATTATTTTCTTTATATTAAATTCAGTATATTTCAGAAGTATTGATTTTATATAAACTAGGTCATGTGACATCTGACTTGAATTTTTTATCAAAATCTTAATTGTATAAGGAATCATTAAAGTAAATGGTATAGCTATAAAACTGAGATCCTAAAATAAATTATATTAAGAGAATAATAAGCAATTGTAAACTATCACTGATGATGATCATGTGTTGCTTAATCACACTTTTGTGCCTTGTTACTTTACCAGTCTTTAAGCAGTTACTTTACCAGTCTTTAAGCAGAAAGCTTAACATACATACATACATACATACATACTCAATCTTATTGTTGTAAATTTTACAAATTTCGTCTTCTCCCCCCCCCCCTTTTCATGTGTCAAAGCATCGGCCGGGAAGCGAACCCGGGACAACAGCTTAAAAGGCAGCTGTGCTAACCACTCGGCCACCAACGCTTGACGAAAATTTTATCTTCTTTCAATCATTATCTGAAATATTAGTTAATTTCTAATGTTCCAATTTTTGAGTGAAATAACAACAATTTAATATTACTTCTTATTCAAATATAACTCTTAACCAAATATAATTTCGGTGAGCTTCATCAAAAATGTACTCAGCCTTAGATTATAAAGAAGAAATAAACCATTTCATTACACATAGGAACAAACGTATGCAAATTTGAATTACAAACCCAAACGAAGGAAAAATCAATATTACTTCATATATAACGATTCTTTTACTTTTATAGCATATTATATTCACTTTTTTTCTTTCTTAATCTGTATTATATTTTTTCCTCTCATATAATTGTTGCAGAAAATTATAACTAATTCATTTACCCATATATTTCATTTGGGTATACATTTTAAAAATATGTACATATTTCATACATTATTATCATCCAAGAATGGGCAGTTTAAAAATATCTTAAATTTATCATTTCTTTTGTCAAAAGAAATATAGAACACTATTAATTATCTACACGTTTGTTTAAAATAAGCAAATTTTAAAATAACATTCATTAGTTATAAATTATGTGACTAGACTAGGTCTTGCGTTGTTAGCCAAGAGGTATCGCAGCCGCCATGCAAGCAAGTAGTTGGTTGCAGACGGTTGTGGGTTCGTGTCCCGGCCGATGCTATGACATATGAAAAAAAAAAAATTATGTGACTGGTGTAATGTATCTAACTTTGAGCACAGAGAAATAAAAAAAAAATGTGCCACTGATGTTCTATAAAAATTTAAGCCAGAATTATCATATTGACCTGTGATGTTCAGTGGTAGAATCATAAACTTGAGAATTAAATGATCCTAGACCAAAACCTAATTTGTTAGACTCAGTGCTTGAAGGTCATATGACTTCCCAGGTTGTTAACCATTTTATTATTTTGCTTTTCATGGTTTAATCTACTGATAAAAAGATAGTCTCAAAGCTAAGATTCCAAAATCAATTCTTAATCGAATATCATAAACAAAATATAAAAAATTTGGGTCAGACTGATTGAATAAAAAAATATTAATCTGCGAACTAAGATATGTAAATGTCACATGATCTTCTGAGCACATCAATGCTTATTTATTAATTACAGTATATTGGTTAGTAATAATTAAGTTTGTAAAGCGCATACTCGTTTCATAAAGTAATATATATTAAGGCTATAACCTTAAGACTATCCGTCTGAAAAAAAAAAACGACAGTAGGGACCTCTGCAAAACTTTAACACAAGATTTATTTAAAAGTCAAGAGCGCATAGAAGTACACTAACAGTAATAATAATAATAATTTATTATAAAGTAATTATTTTAATAGATACGATCTGATTAAGATAAATAAAGTATGATAATAGCTTTTTATCTTTCAATTTGATTGATAATCCAATCAATAGTAATTTGGTTAATGCAATTTATTATCATATGTTTTGACAAATATAAAATGAATGGAATCTTTTTACATGCTTATTTTTTAAAACAATTTTTAGACTTCAGACCCCCCCCCCCCCCAATTATAAAGAGCTAATTTATCATGATGATTAATTGATATATATTCCAATTAATAAAATCCTATTATTTACTATAAATAAATGTCAAATGATTTTAAAATGATAAACACATCTAATATCTATACATAAAAAAAAAATAAGTAGACCAATTGATTTTAAAAATAGTCTCATATTCAATGCCTGAATGGTTTAATGCTGTGGCAGCATTGTTGACTCATGAATTAAAGACCATTTTTTCTCATATGTCATAGCATCAGCCGGGAAGCGAACCTGCTAACTGGGGACAACTGCTTGTAAAGCGGCTGTCGCTGACCTCTCGACCACCAATGCTTGACTAAAGATCATGTTTGATGCTGTAAGATCCCAACCTTCCAAATGACAAATTATGAGATTATTTTTTCCCCATAATCAATCTTTGTTTTCTTCCAATCAATAACTTATAAATCTCAAACAATTAATTTTCAACACTGAATGCTTTTTCATAATCAATGAAACAAATTTAACAATTTTTATTTTTTTAAATTATCTATCCAGGTTTTACACTATCAGTTGCATTTCTTCTATAGCTGTCTGTATCCTTAAATCCACTTCATTCATCAAATAAACAATGAGTTAAAAATTCTTGATAATAAATTAACTATATAAAAATTAAACTCATAGCAGAAAGTCTTTCCTCTGTTATATCATAAAAGCTAAAGTAAATTAACAGCCATTGATCTGAATTATAATTCATTTCTTTACCCATAAGTGTTAGGAACTATGTGAAATCTCATCAACTCTTAAAAAATTTTCTTTTTATTTCAGTTAGTCTTTCCAATCTCTTTATTATTAGTACTTCATTCTAACCTATTTCCCATTTTTATTAATATTTTTCCAGTTTTTCATTCAACAAATATTTATGGTATTTTTTTTAACCAATCATATCTATGTCTTTGTAAAGCTCTGCATTCATTAGTTTTATTATTTAAGTGGTTTAATTAATTATTAATCTTTCTGAACATATCTCTATCTTTTACAATACTTATTCATTTTCTTTGTTTAATATTACAAAATATTTCAAGGTTGTTTCCCTTTAACATTATCTGAATCCAGCTTCTATACTTGCTTCCTTTTAATTTAACTCTATTTAATTAATAAGCTGAACACTTTCTTTTACTCATTTATTATTCTCATTACTGATTGTTTCTACATTTAAAATGATTCTCACCTTTTATTTCTGTCTAAACAAAACTAATTCTTGTTAGTTTAAATTTTTTTCTACATCTGTCTCACCTGGAAATTTAAGAAAACCAAATGGATAAAAAGTGCTATTTTCATTTACCTGGAATTGCTACAGACCCAGAAAAGAACAAATTTAACCAGGTCCACATTTAGAAGCCTTCAAGAAGAAACTCCATTAGGAAAAATTGAAATTGCAACTGGAAAGGCCTTCATAACAAGAAAGCCATGGGTATAGGTATTTTTTTTTTATTATGTGTGCACACACTTTTTTTATTAATATAATTTTTTTTTTGTTTCACAAATGTAATAAGCTTTTTTTTTGTGTTGTATAAGAATTGATAAGTTAAAATATTCCAAATTATTAGACATTTTTGTTTTGTAAAACCCAGTCAATTTTCCCATACAAATGATAAAATAGTTTTTTTAATATATATATAATCTGCTATAAATCTGTTTTTTTCTCTCTCTCAATTTGCCCTTTTGGTAGAATCAAAGACTGTGTTATCTTTGATTTTTTGAAATGTTTAACAAACTCTTAGTTATTTTTAAAGAAATAATTAAATGAATTGAAAGTTAACCCATGAATAAAAATTAATTATAGGTTAATATAATTTTATCAAACTGTATATTTATTTTTTATAATGAAATGGACGTTTGAAATTATCTACTATCATGTCATTTTTCTGTTGTTATTGATTAGATATTAAATAATTGTTTTGTTTGTTTTTTTAAAAATATTTTCTTTCTAGTCTAAATTACTGTATTATATTCAATTCCTGTTTCATGGAGTGCAATGTGTGTGGCCTTATATCATGACAGCTTATATTCTAGGATTTAGTTTTATTTTCTTGATAACCACAATAAAAGTAGACTATAAGTAGGGGAAGCCTTGATATTACTTAAGATTATTTATAATAAGCTAGTTTATTTGTTTGTTTCCCTCTTTCTCACAGTAATAAATTATAGATTTCTTGCTTCCTGAGTTAGATTTGTACATAACAAGTATATGGGATAAGGGGCTTACATTTAGTGTATGGCATTCTGATGATGATGATTCCTGGGTTGGGACAAAGAGAATATTCTTCAAAATCCATACACTACATTTTATTTAATTTGGCCTCTATTAGAAATTAAGTTTATAGTTGACCAGTACATTACTTATATTAAATGTCCAGAGCATTGATGATGATCAGCATGTTTTAATATCCCAGCATTATTTTTATGGTTGTATTCTTACGGATTAGCACTTAAGTTTGTGCATCCAAACTATGGTTTAAATAATTGCCCAAGCTGGCAAAGGCTCAATAGCTAAACTGGACTACAGGATACAGCATTTCAAATCCTGTTATAAGATTGACTGTTGATTTATTTTGATAGATCATTCATGATGATGAATGATTATTATTTTTGGGGAGTGCTGGTGAGTCATCATCACTCCAAGTCAATTTAAAATTAAATATTAAAGTACTTTTTAACATCCAAAAATATCTAAGCAATTTTATATATTCAAAGAGAGCATGAGATCATGAAAAGAGATCTCTGAGAGATCAGCCAGCTACTCCTCTGAGCAACTATGATTAACTATACACCGACAAGCAATTATTAATAAGTAAAAGTAAGTATAAGTAATACTCAAGAGAAATAATCATCCATCATCATGTATGATTCACAATAAAATAAATTAACAGTCAATCTGGTGACTGGATTTGAAATGGGTCTACTGTAGATCAGGCCAACTGTTTAGCTTTCCCAGCTTGGAGCAATTATTTAAACAGAACTTGGATGCACCAACTAGTGCTAGTCCATCAGAATACATAAACATAGAAACAATAATAATAATGCTGGGTTATTAAAACATGTTGATCATCATCAATGCTCTGGTCAATTAGTACCATTAATGTACTGGCCAAGTATAAACAATTTTGAATAGAGATTAAACTAATAAAATGTTGGGTAGAGGTTTTAAAGAATATTCTCCTTGCACCAAACCATGACAATGTCATGCTGGAATGTACCTTAAGCACTAAATAAACATCCCCATTCATATATTCAGCCATTATAGTCAAATCTAACTCAGAGAACACAAGCTTATGGTGACCAAGAGATAAAGATTTAATACAATTTTAACAATTGAATTCAAGTTTATTAATAACAATATAAAAAAAATTGAAATTAAGGTCTCTAGAATATGGTTCTACAATTAGAAGTCTTCTGATTTTGATTAACATACAATAATTAAAAAAAATTATACATTGTGATTTACATGACGAATAAACACATTTCAAGTAATTACATTAATTTACATATATGTTCCAATAGGTTTACTTAAAACCAGACAGCACACAAACATGTGGATTAATATAAAATGAACATTTTTAATTGACATTTAATGCTAAAAAAAATTAAAATTTACATATGTGTCTATGACACACATTGGTAATTGCAATACAATTGATATATATACCTGGGTCTCTTTTTACGTGGACTTATTTAACATGATTTTGAAGTTACACGATTCATGTTTCACCGGAAGTCGACCTCCGATAATGCGCTATTACTTTAAATAATAAATTTTGGTGCACTTACATTATATTGAAAGTAATAGCACATTATTGGAATTCTACTTTCATCTTAGTAATTTCAATATTTTCAGTGCTTTATAATAGTAAGATTTTATGCAATAATGAAATTAAAATCATGATTTCCACATTTTATGTATACACACATTAAATTTTACAAGATTATAATGTAAATTTGTTCAAACATTGTATGTGTTAATTTTGCATTTTAAATCACATTCTATTTTTGCTTTTTAAAAAAGAACGTAATTAATTATTAATCATTTAGTGTCCACAAGTTTATTTTTAAAAGGTCAGTAATAGCAGTGGGCACAATTAAAAATTAAAATCTGATTTTTAATTGTAATTAACAATTTAAAAATTACTTACAGGCTACTTGAAATTAATGTGATGTAAAACAAAATTTGATTTTTAAACGAATTGAAAATTAAAGACAAAAATAAGAATTTAATTTTTAGTTGTTAAGTTTTAATTAAATTTTTCCCAGCAGTGGTGAATAAATGTCTTTTTATTATCATAAGTCTAAGTTCATAAACAATAAAATCATCATCGTCATCAACAGAAAACCTTTAACACAACATGAGAGTGAACTTGGTGCTAGTTGTATTTCCTCTTGTGAGAATAATTGCTGAGATATTCTTGACTTTGTTTAAGGAGAAGCCAAATACATCACATCACATGAGAATCTGGTTTTTTACTAGTTTACAAACGAACGTGTTTTGGGGCAAATAGCGATAATAATTAAAACGTGTATAAAAAAATGTAAATTACTGTACTGTAAATTATGCATAAAAATATATTATTTTGAATAAAATTAAATATTATAGTTAAAAAAAGTTTGTCTTGTATCAATTTTTTTCAAATTTGAAATTTTTTATTAGTCATATTTTATTTCCTTATTTTTTTTTTTGCGTGAATTTTAAAGTAATTTTACGTTGGTGCTTTGCTTTTACGTGAATTTTGAAAAATCACAGACTACATCCCCCC
The DNA here is from genome assembly GCA_028023455.1 of Epiperipatus broadwayi. Classification (NCBI taxonomy): domain Eukaryota; kingdom Metazoa; phylum Onychophora; class Udeonychophora; order Euonychophora; family Peripatidae; genus Epiperipatus; species Epiperipatus broadwayi. Next base: position 6,761,612 of record JAQFVV010000004.1, read on the forward strand.
TTTTTCAATGTAAGTTACGTCTATTTTTGCACGATTTCGTTTGTGCATGTTTTCTGAGGAACCTATCTATCACGTAAAATGAGACCCAGGTGTATATACATATATGTGTGTGCATGCACTTTCTGAACATATTTAAATTGTCATACAATAATACATGATTAAACCTTTTAACTTATATTTTTAATAATACAATACCTATGCTAGGTTTACTTAAACCACACATATATATTCACATATCAATGGGATATATTAAGTTATTTATATAACAAATGTGAATTTATCAAAATAATAGAATTACATTAATTTTTACCTAAATGTGTCAGACATGCATTTGATATATATACGCATACAGAATAGCACATTTGATGACTATTTCTTCAATAGCCATAAAATAATAAATGATTAAAAATTTAAGTTACATTTTAATGATACAGATATCTATTAACATATATGTGTGTGAGCATAGAAATGTATGTGCATGCTATTGTTTATACCACATATTTAATGTGACACAATAATAGAAGTTAATTTCACAATTATTCTTTGTTGAAAATATATAAATTTCATTCTATTTTATAGTAAGTTCTACTCTTTATCAGTTAGTTTTTCCTTTTTCCCCTTCAATAAATGAATTTCAACAATCATCATACAATTATATATCACACTTTTGTCAAAATAATAAGTTATTAAAAATACACTTCCCATAATTAATTCTATTTGAAACTATATATAAAATTCACTGCTTTGATAATAAGGCTTTTTTCTTTCTTTTTAAAAATAAATAAAATCAGTCTGAGAGGATTATTGATGATTGATTAATTATAAATGTCTTTAATTTTAGATTAAAGAATTGTCTATTACTCCTTTACTTTTAGATTTTAATTCAAACAAAATTATGCTTGCATTTAAAATTATATATATATTAATGCCAATTACTAAAACAATTTCTTTAAAAATATATATATATCAAATTGTCTTTCTTTTATATGTTTGAGTCAAGAAAATCATTTACTTGTTTTATTTTAAGTTATTAAGTTATAATTTTAAAAGTCATTTTAAAGATTTTAAATTCACCAGCTATATATACATTTGTGTGTGCCTCTCTGCATATAGATGAAATAGCCTATGTATAATTAATTCTTCATCCACTGGTGGTTTCTCTGGGTAAGCTGGTAGACTAGCTTCTCATCATTGATAGAGGTATAATTCAGGCAATTTATTGGCATGCCATGAGCTTCCTTCTGTCTAGGGCTTGATGAGATTTAGGTCAGCAAGATGTCTTCTAAAACACATTCAATAGGCTAATTTGAAGTGATCTGGCTTCTTGTGAATCAAAACTCCAGTACATAGAACTATATAGAGCAACTGCTTTCTTGCATTCTTACATTCTCATGGTAGTTTTCTGTGTAACTCTGGAAACCACATCTGCAGCTAGTTATTTTTCTTCAGCTACCAACTACTGCATCTAACTACTATTTAGCCAAACATTGCAGCTAGCTATTAGCCAACTGCTTTTCAAAAATATAAACTAGACTGAACTGATATTTTTTATCAGCCTTTTTATAGAATCATCTGAAGTGATAAAAATGCTTTAATTGAAAACAGTTTTTTATCTTTACAAAAAGATCACTAATCCTTTCAAAAGCAACCTTGAAATTTTATCAAAGCTATGATCTACAAGTTTTTACTATTTTCAAATCACTTTTAATTAAAAGCTACTTTTTGAAATTTTTAATCTACAAAGATTAGCATTATTTCAAAAATAAATCATGCTTGTTTCTAAATTCAAAATCAGAATACAATATTAATTTATCCCTTTTAAATCTTTTAATTTATAATAAAATTCTATTTTAAATCCAGAAAATGTAGAAAGGGTAAAACCCCCTTTAAGCAGTCTGCAATTTTCCTTCAACCAAGAGCATGAAAATCCTCTATCAATGATTCATTTCCTTATTATTTCTGAATGTATTATCTTCTTTTAAGAAAAAAGTCTTAATCCTATATTAATTAAATTGTCATCAATTCCCCAAATATTTCAAACTACTAACTTGTTTTAAGTTTGTGCATATCTAACACTTTGAATATTTCTATTTTTTTCATATATATAACTTATTTTAGTTTTAGTTACACTTATTATATCCTAATTTGTTTAAAAATTGTAAGAAGCATATTCATATTTTGTTAATTGTTTGTTCTTGCTATCTGTAAATATTCGTACATCATTAACAAATTTATATATTTTTTCATAATATTTTAAGTGATTTCTATCTACTAAAAAAGTAACTTAAATATAAATAATAATAAAAAAATCATATTGAGTTATTTAGGATTTGAACACTCAAATAGCAGTTTAAAATGTTTCTGTTCAATTGACTTTAACTGCTTTATTTTCTTCTTTTAACTTTATGTATCTTGATAAAATGGGGTTCATTATCAAAGTTAATTATTAAGTAGTAGCAAACTATCGATGTCAAAATCAAGTATCACTTAGTTCTCATGCTTTAATGTTTAATTAACTAATGTGTCGTTGGAGAGAGAATTTAGCATATATATTTTACTCAATTAAGAACCAACATATGAACTTATAGTGCCTGCCTTGCTCTCATAGAATTAAATTGTGCACTATAGAAATTTAACTGATTATGTATTTTAATAAAGCATTTTTAAAATATAAAATAATAAATTTATGACTACTATCAAGAATATATAGCTGCTTTTAGAAAAGTTATTTAAAATTAACACCTACATTAAAGATATAAAGACCCTTAAGTATTTATAATTTCTGAAAATTATTTAATAAAATATAAAAATAAATCATGTTTGCATATATGAATGATCAATTGGAAAGCACATTTAATGATTTCAAAGGTTGGATAATAAAATAATCTAACAATTTATCACACAGGAGTTCTAAGAAGATTGAGAACTGGAATGGGTTGATTATGATTCATGGATCTTGTGCTTCAGAGTTTGCCACTCTGCATTAAATTAATAAAAAAATAATCATTGCTAAGGGCAATGTATTATCACTTTAAATATAATCGAAAACAAAATTTTTAAATTTAAACTTCAAAATCATTATAAAACACTGATACCAATTTTATGTGATAATAATATATGATTAAAGTTTATGTTGTAGCTTTATGTTTAAAAAATTGCAAAACTCCACCAATGCTTAATTCTTATTGCCTATGTCATAGCATCGGCCGGGATGTGAACCCACAACCATCTGCAACCAACTACTTGCTTGCAAGGCAGCTGTGATGACCTCTTGACTTTATGTTTAAAAAATTGCAAAACTCCACCAATGCTTAATTCTTATTGCCTAGTTTTTATTTTTTTTCATATGTCATAGCATCGGCCGGGACGTGAACCCACAACCGTCTGCAACCAACTACTTGCTTGCAAGGCCGCTGTGATGACCTCTCGGCTTTATCTTTAAAAAATTACAAAACTCCACCAATGCTTAATTCTTATTGCCTAGTTTTTATTTTTTTTCATATGTCATAGCATCGGCCGGGACGCGAACCCACAACCATCTGCAACCAACTACTTGCTTGCAAGGCGGCTGTGATGACCTCTCGGCTTTATCTTTAAAAAATTGCAAAACTCCACCAAAGCTTAATTCTTATTGCCTAGTTGTTATTTTTTTCATATGTCATAGCATCGGCCGGGACGTGAACCCACAACTGTCTGCAACCAACTACTTGCTTGCAAGGCCATTGTGATGACCTCTCAGCTTTATCTTTAAAAAATTACAAAACTCCACCAATGCTTAATTCTTATTGCCTAGTTTTTATTTTTTTTCATATGTCATAGCATCGGCCGGGACGCGAACCCACAACCATCTGCAACCAACTACTTGCTTGCAAGGCGGCTGTGATGACCTCTCGGCTTTATCTTTAAAAAATTGCAAAACTCCACCAAAGCTTAATTCTTATTGCCTAGTTGTTATTTTTTTCATATGTCATAGCATCGGCTGGGACGTGAACCCACAACTGTCTGCAACCAACTACTTGCTTGCAAGGCCGCTGTGATGACCTCTCGGCTTTATGTTTAAAAAATTGCAAAACTCCACCAATGCTTAATTCTTATTGCCTAGTTGTTGTTTTGTTTCATATGTCATAGCATTGGCCGGGACGCGAACCCACAACCATCTGCAACCAACTACTTGCTTGCATGGCAGCTGTAATGACCTCTCGGCTTTATGTTTAAAAAATTGCAAAACTCCACCAATGCTTAATTCTTATTGCATAGTTGTTTTTTTTTTTCATACGTCATAGCATCGGCCGGGACGCAAACCCACAATTGTCTGCAACCAACTACTTGCTTGCAAGGCGGCTGTGATGACCTCTCGGCTTTATCTTTAAAAAATTGCAAAACTCCACCAATGCTTAATTCTTATTGCCTAGTTATTATTTTTTTCATATGTCATAGCATCGGCCGGGACGCGAACCCACAATCGTCTGCAACCAACTACTTGCTTGCAAGGCGGCTGCGATGACCTCTCGGCTAACAACGCTAGTTTTTCAATCTATTTTTAGGCAGACAACATACACAGTACATATCACTTATAACAAAAGAGAGGGGGGGTATTTCAACTGTACTTACTGTATTTACAAATAAGGTTGTTTATAATGTAAATGTTAAATAATTATTATTTCAATATACAAACACATTGATTTAAATTATTTCATTCTGCAAAAACCATTACAATTTTTATATCAATAATCAGCTGATAACTGAACAAATTTTCAAACGATATTATTTAAAAGCATTATAAAGTTAAGTTTTTAAAAAAAGTGAAAATACTTTGGACTCAAATAAAATTTAAAACGTTGAAAAGAAAAGGCTACAAAATATGAAATTTAATTTATGATAGATGATAAAAAAAGCACAATTTCTCTAATAAAAAGCACTTTCTTATAATCTAATTTTAGTAAGTCACAACCATTGAAAAAAAAGTGGTAATGTGTGTGCTGAGAAATATTTCATTTTGAATTCCCTTTCTACATTGTTTATCATTTGTAATAGTTGATGCATTTAACATGAAATGTGAAATATTTCACAAGCAGCCATGCATGTTAGAGATAGCATAATATATAAAGAACTAAACATTTTATCACCTCTGAGATAAAAAAAAAAAGTAACATAAAGCTTTTATTATTATTAAATTCTAGGAAGAAAAAAACTATAAATATAATTTTACTTTACTAATAACTATATCAAAATATAATAAAAAATATTTTTAAGTAAAAAAAAAGAAGATATTAAAAGTAATAATTAGCTTAACTTAATTGTCTGAACTGCCAAATAGAATCAGTGGTATAATGCTAATACATTCAATTGCCAATTCTCTGCCTATAGTTTGAATTCAAGGTGGGTACATTTTTAAATTCTGATCAGGTTCAGAATTTTTATTTCAAGTAGCTAGCCCATAGCAAATTCAACTAATGGTCTAATATTGGTTAGAAAATGGATTCTAGCTACTTTAGCTAGAGAGTAAAATGTTGGCAAATTTCTCAAGCCCTCACTGCTCAGCAAATTGAGAACTTGGTGAGTAATGTTATCATCTTCACTGTTTCTCTAACAGAAGCTGTTGAAGAAACTCTTACACTGCAATAAGCTCCTTTATCATTTTTCTACAGTGTAATACAAAGATAAGCCTAAAATCTAGGCAACAAACTGCCACACAGTTATTCATTTGATCTTCATTTCTGAGTTCTTCACTCTATTAAACGTTTATATATTAAGATTAAATACCTTTCTAGACCTTCTATATCCAAATAATAATACTGCATTTAATCACTACTGATAATAGTTCAACATTTGTTGATATCTTCTTAATATAATGTATATTATTTTAAAATAATATTCCATTCATCTCATTAACAAAAATGTATTTTTAAAAAATTGCATTCCATTACTATTATTAAATTTCATCAATAAAATATTTGTAGAATTTGTTGATTTTGTATCTTAATCTGTGAAGCCTAATATATATATATTGGCCCTTTACAAAAAAAGTTTGTAATCTTTAGGCTATATAAGATTGGCTATCTTAATATAAAGCTGAGCACTGATTGTATATATGTGTGGAGATAGTAATCTAGACAAACTGATGATTGCTAGTTTAGCATGAAATACGTATATTGGTGATTATTTATCTTTTCTACATGTGTGTGATCAGGTGGGTCAGCAATATGAGATGGCAATGAGAGTAGTGGGTCATGTGAAAGTCTGAGTTCGAATCCCACATATATTACATATATAAATATATATTACATATATAAATGCAATTTTAAGCATGTACAATGTATTAATAATACATTTTAATAAATTCAAATATTTAGAATTAAATATACAATAATTAAATTAATAAATTCTGTTAGAATTAAAACTCTGCACTATAGTTTTATATAAAATGAAAAAAATATAGGCTTAGTATGACACTTTCCTTCTCAATGATGAACATTGATTCATATTAGAAATATATATTCGTTTTATAGTCAATAAAATAATACAACGATGGGAAAATCTCAAAGCATGCGGCTTCCATTGAAATCTGATTTTATTTTTATTATTTCAGAATTTATTTTTAATTGTACAAAAAATTGTAATATGATAACAAATTTTGATCAAACATTTTTGTTACTTATTCTATTACAAATTACATCATGTATGTATGTACGCATCTAATTTTATAAAAATTACTACATATGTGTATGGAGTGATCATGTGTATATTTATGATTTGTGCTATTTAGGTTGAATATTTAGTGATAGTTTTCCTATTAACTAAATGTCCTATTTCATATTTTTCCAAAAAATCTGTTATGTAGATGGTTTTATTAAGCAATTTAAATTTGTTTATGATGTGTAATTTTTCCGTAGTGTCGGTGCAAGCTTTCTAAAGACATGTGTACAGGTTAAGAAAATTATTGTAATTGTTTATAATTAGTGCACTTGGAGCTTCGTGTTTTTTTAAACAATTATATATATTTAAAAAAAAACTCTTGAAAATAAAACTGGAAAGCATTGCTTGGTATTGGTTATGTTGTTTCTATTTTTGGTGATAAATAATAACAAAACAGGTGTTTAAGAATTATCAGGAAAATATTGACCAGAAATATAGTCCAAAATTGCTTTTAATTATTCTAAAGTATTCTTATTTTATTTTAAAAAGTTCGTTTTTTGACAATTTGTTGCACCATTTACTAATCTTTTAAAACAAAAATTAATATTTAGACATTTTTATTTTAATTAATTGTTTATTTATGTATTTTGTTTGAATTTCAGATTTTGGACATAAATTTACTTAAATTTTTTATTAACATGTCTTCAGAAAATATCAAAAAATGAAAATACAAAAAAGACAATAAAAGCTTTCAGAAAGAATGGGTAGAAAAATTTGCTTTTATTGACAATAATGAAAAGTTGTTGTGTCTTATTCGTAAAGTTACAATTGCAAACTATAAAATTACAAAGTAAGTCATCCCCACTTTTCCAACTAAATATCCACACAATTCAAAATTGTGAACAGAGAAACTTAAATTATTGCAATCAGGTCTTCGTAAGTAACAAAACTCTGGTCTTCTTTTAGACATTAGAATTATCAAGATGACAGAGCCAACAAAGTGTTTTTTGGTAGCTTAGGATATTGCTCATGTCAAATGTCCATATGGAGAATTTATTAAAAGAAGTTTAAAGAAGTGGCTACAGTTTTGGATCCACGTATTATAAATCTGCATGAATTGATCATACAAGTTCCTATGTCATGTTGTACAACTGAGCGTCTTATTAGTGAAATAAGTAAAAATGTTAAAATAGTTTGATGTGCAATGTAACAACATTCAGTTTAGCTGTTGATGAATCCCCAGACATTCAAGATGTTCCACAATTGGCTGTTTTCATGGGCAATGTATTTGTAGACGTAAATATGAAGGAAAAAAATGTTAGATCTACTACAGTATAGATGTCAAAAATGCACTTGATGAGGTAATGAACAGGTTTGAATTGCCTCATAATAAACTTTAAGTATTGTCACTAAAATTCCATATTTTGTCCCTCTTCACTGCATAATTCATTGTGAGCATCTTATAGCAAAGTACTTAAAACACAAAAATGTGTGGAAGATTATTTTGCAGATTATGAATTTAATTAGAGTAAATACCAAAACACACCAGCAATTTAAGAACATTTTAAAAGAGTTAAGTGATAAAACAGATGAATTGGACAGTGATCTCTCCTTTTGGTCTGCTATAAGATGGCTGTCAACTTACAATGTTTGGAGATGATTTGTGGAACTCCTAAATCCTATCACAACATTAAAAAAAAAAAACAACAATCCAGAATTAGAAAATGAAACTTGACTTTCTGGCTTAATGTTCCTTATAGTGATTATGAAACATTTGGAAACACTCAATTTGGCTTTACAAGGAAAGATAAAAATGATTAGTGATTTGCCACAAACTGTATTTAGTTTTGAAGACAAACTTTGACTTTTTGTGCATGATCTTAAGTCCAGAATATGTAATCATTCTTCATGAGTAAAAGCAAATATAATTAGTATCAAAAAAAAAAAAAAAAAAGATGAATTTAAAAGAATAATTGGAAGAATTGCAAGTGGATTTCAAATGTAGGTTTGAAGATTTTTAAAGTTTTAAATCTACATTTACATATTTTGTGAGCTCAGTTATTTAAAATATTATTATAATAAACTAATAATCAGCATTAAGCTAATGCACATGCACTTTGTGAATTTTAACAATAAATGAATACTCTCATTTCTCAAATACAAGATAAAGTCTTTATGAAAGAATAGAATGAATCCACCTATTCTTTCAACCCAAATGGTTAAGTATGGGCAAATCTTAAGTATCTGGAAATAAGAGCGTCATTCATTCAGACATAGTAAAAGTAATTTAAAGTGATTGTTTAATATCTTCACACTCTCATTTCCAGATTCTTAAGATTTGCCCATACTTAAACGTTTGGGTTAAAAGAATAGGCGGATTCATTCTATTCTTTCACAAAGACTTTATCTTGTATTTGAGAAATGAGAGTATTCATTTATTGTTAAAATCCACAAAGCACATGTGCATTAGTTTAATGCTGATTATTAGTTTATTACAATTCAAAAACACCATGCTATATAAAATAAATATCTCATTAAGATATTATTGAAGATGGAAGATATTATTGAAGATGATTAAGATATTATTGAAGATGGATTTCCAATTTCTGAAATAATACTTATTGAAAAACAGCTGGGGAATTGGAATTATTAGAGATGAAAGAGGAACAGATGTTGCAAATACATCACAAATCTAGTTCTCTGATTAAATTTTAGAAACTCGTGTCAGAATCGAAATATTCACAATTAAAGAAAGCTGCTTACCATCTAATTTCAATTTTTGGTACAACATATTGCTGTGAATTGTTGTTCTTCACAATGAAGTTAGTGAAGTCAAAATATCATTCACAGTTGACCAATCAGTATCTCACAGAATTGCTGTGCACATATTTAACAAATTATATTCCAATTTTCAAAGATTTGATCAAACATCTTAGTTAAATGTTATACTTTTTATTAATGATTTTTTATTATTATATTTTATTTTTATTATTAAAATTTTGAAATAATTACTTCGTATTCTATTTCTTTCTCTTAATTATATTTATTTATATACTTTATACAGCAGTCAAAACCAGTGTAGAGTATGTCATCATATTAACTAAGTTAAATAAAATTGACTATATGTATTTATTTATTGTATACTTAAATAATATGATGTAGTTTTTTACAGTATGTGAAAAACTGGTATACAACTCTCATTGAAAACTCATGCATGCCCACCCCTGAAATAATTCATCTGATCCATTGTTCTTACAAAGGTAAAAAAAATTAGATGATCATTCTTAACAAATTTAAATCACTGTCTGTGTTGTCCATGAATCAAGATTGACCTAAACTAAAACTGCAGACCATAGCTGATGGATGAGGATATCAGCTACAAAGCCATTTTTACAAACATATAAGATGCACTCAACAATAAAGCTTTCTTTTTATTATAAAATAAATAAAAGGCTGAGAAATAAACAATACCCTAATTACTAGATAATTTACTAAGGAGTGCAAGATTAGCAGTTCAAATCTTTGTAAAAGTGGATCTAATCTATAATGCTGAGGACATTTTGTTTTTGTTTTTATAGTGGTTTTCAGAGACTAAGCATTATTTGTTCAATGAAATGGTTATTCAAATTGATTAATATTTAATTTTAATATATATGTTACTTATGCCTTTCTTGGAACATTTTTTATATGCAAATTATGTTTTTATTGTTATTATATATTACCCTGGTTTGTGGATACGGTATCAAAAAGTTTTTTTTCTTTAATTACATTTTAAAAGAAAAATTGTAAATAAGTAGTTTATCTTGTTTTTCTGAAATTACACTGTTGTCAATATATATATATTTTCATATGTCAAATGAGTTGACTGGGAAGCGAACCCGGGTCAGTGCTTGGAAAGCAGTATGCTAACCACTAGGCCACCAACCCTTGACACTGATGTCAATATTGACATTAATATTGTTTAAATAAACAAAAAAAAAGTCCTTTGCTTGTTCAAAATTATGAAGCCAATCACAAAAGCGATGATTTAAATTTAACTATCTCAAACGCTTTTCAAAGTGTTCAGTATAATAAGACTGAGTAAATTTCACAGTGATGTTGTTCATAAAATAGAATTAGTTACAAAATAGCTATTAGTAAGAGATTAGAATATTAGTCTAACAGTGTAGTGATGAGTGGGAAAATATTATAAAGTAGATCTATAATGTCATTAATAGATAGTTATATAAATAAATGTACTGTACTGAAGGTAATTAGTATATCATTGGTTGAAATAATTTGAAGCAATTAGTTTAACAAAATGAAATGGACCATGGATAAATAAAGATTTTTTGGGAAAGCTATTAAAATTGTTTTAATGTGTCAACATTCCTTTTTTAATGAATTTTTAAGAAAGTTTATATCATCAATGTTTGATAAAATAGTAAAAAAATTTTCAAAACTAGACAGTTTGGAAAGATTATAGTCTTAATTAAAAAACTTAAGCCTGACGTGTAATTCATACTGTAGGCTAAATCACAATTGGAAAATGATTGATTGTAGTTTGGTGTATAAAATTTACAAAGATTGAGTAATTAGACAAACGTTGATGGCCTAGTGGTTAGCATAGCTGCCTTCCAAGCAGCTGGCCTGGGGTCCCTTCCCGGTCAACACATTTGACATATGAAAAAAAAAATCGAGTAATTATTATTATTATTATTTTAAATTATATTTAAATTTTTTTAAACAGGATTCCTGATTTTGTTTTCTTTTATAAAAACAAAATATGACATTCTTTTAATGTTTAATATATAGAAATTTTTATCATTTTCTTATTAAAGCACATTTTACATGCCATTATTTTATAATTATATTATTTAAATTAAATATTTTTTTAATTACATATAATTATTATAAACTAAAGTCATATATTCGCAGTTATTTCTCTGAAATGTTTAATTCAGGATTAGCATTTCCTTATATAACTTTTTCTATGTAATATCATTTCTGTGTCACTTAACTTTATCCAGATTAGAATTTGTAAAACATCTTTTCCAATAAATGAGTGAGAATTGACATGAAGCAGTTTAAATTGTAGTGACACTTGACTTTTTGCAGTGTTCTTTATCATAGTGGAAATATAAAAGCTAATACAAGTCACCAAAAATGATATATAAGACATATTTTATCCTGACTATGGTTATAAAAGGAATGGAAATTCAAATAGTGTGATAAGAATTATAAATGAGGCTTTATATATATCTCATTTTAAAACTTTCTTCCTGTATATTTCTAAGTTTTGTTGGTTTTAACACTTATTATAATTTGATTAAAGCATTTCCATTTTTACAATTATATATAGAAAACAAATATTTTCATGGACTACAGATATATACAAATAACATAATATAAATTATATATATAGATGAGCCTGGATAATGTCATTTATATGTATATGAGTATTTAGATAAAAAGATAAAACAATTTTTAAATAGTCTATCACATCACAAAAGTATATCTTGCAGCTCCCATAAAAGAACATTGGCAGAGATGTAATAACGTGAAAGCTAAAACTTTCAAAAGATGCGCCTTAAACATGCTTATGTGACAGCCAATCAGATGTAATAATAACTGCACATGGAACTCCCAAAGTCAGAACTATAAGAAACTTGTGTTTTAGAATTGGGAGTTCCATGTGCAGTTATTATTACATCTGATTGGCTGTCACGTAAGCATGTTTAAGGCACATCTTTCGAATGTTTTAGCTTTCACGTTATTACAATGTTATCTGCTTGTGCTTAATAAATTTCATATATTTACATTGGCAGAGATGGCATTTTATACTATTTTTGCAAAATGGTGGGGGTTTTTCATTCTTGTTTTACTTTTCAGCCACAAATAATACATTTCCACTTACTGTCAATAATTGAATGGCTACTTGAAAAAAGTTCAAATTTATCCAACCCATATTTGAACTCAGGCATGGGGTGAAGGATACATTAAATATTACACCATGAGAAGCATATATTTATTTATGTATAAAGTTCAAGACTAACTCCTGAAGTGATTGTTTCTATTAATAACTGATATGCACTGTAACTGATTAATATTATTTATATATGTTTTTGTTAGGCAAACCACATGATTAAATATTCTTATTAAAAAGTGAAGCATTGAAAAACCATTATTAATGTTAATAAATCAATTATTATTGTTTTAGATTGAAGTATCTTATTGATAAAAAAACCTATTGGATTATTGGACATGTTATTAAATGACTACATGATTTGTAATTATATATAAATGAATCCTGAAAGCAGATAAAATAACATTGCAATGAAATACTATGAACCAAGTACTGAATACTGTGATCAAGTGACACTTGATTATCATTGGTAGATGGTCTTGCTTGACATCCCCTAATATCCTTATTGATACTTACAGATAATCTCGAACATCAAGAGTAGCAGCCATGTTTTTTTTTAATTACACATTTTCAGCAGCATAGTTATCCCATAATCCTAATGAATGTTTTATTTGTTAATGTTAAAAAATATCAATACATTGATTATAAATTCCTGTTAACTTTAAAAAATAGATATAAATATATTATACATTCCACTCACAGAAATAATATAAAACTACAACAATTAATTTAAATAAAATAAATTTAATAATTCAAGTTTCAGGGATTTTTTTTACAAAAAACAAAAAGTGATTAATGTCAGCAGTTAGTGCTTAAATATATAACAAACCATATAAGTTTTTTTTTAAAAAAAATAAGTGTTTGCTATATTATATGTATTTTGGTACTTGTTAAATAGGTACTGTACATTGGTTTGTGGCACTGTTTCTGTGCAAAAACACAGAAATATGCCATTTACAAGGCTGAACTTATGGCATATAGAACAGTTCTGTTCATATTAGCTGTTAGCGAGCCTAGATGGCATTGCAGACAAATATTACAGTTCGCTGATGTGCTTCACGACACTATGCAAATAGCACACACTTCACAGATCGCTACTGTATGATGTGAAGGTGTATGTAATTCAACTAGCCATAACTCTTTTAATGTGCATTCAAAGAAATGATCTTAGACCCTAGCTGACATACTATTACATACTAATAATTGTAAGCTCATCCTTGTGCTTCCCTAAATAGCTTGGAAGGTGAAAAGAATTGCAAATGGGTAAGGCCAAACACTATTTCCCAGAACTCTCGTGAATATGTATGTTTCCGCAAGGGAGGCTACAAGACAAATTGTGAGCTTGGTTTGATCAGAGTAATGCATCTTTAGGATGATCCTTCAGATTGGCAAAACCATCATCGCCCTCCCCCCTGCACATTTCAGCACTACACGCTGAAATTTAATTTAATGGAATTTAATTTAATTTGGGCTGATTAGTTTGTTAATCAAGTGGTTTTTTTTTTTGTAATTTTGTTTAAATGTTTAATTTAATATTAGAAAAATAACATACATTTTTAAATAAAAAGTGTTTTGTTTTTGATTTTAATGTAGAATGCTAAGAATAACGTAAACTTGTCTGAGGTTGCATGTTGTTTTGGAAATCATAAGTTTGGTTTGATCAGAGTAATGCATCTTTTGGATGATCCTTTGAATTGGCAAAACCATCAGTTTACCCCCCCTGCACATTCCAGCGCTATGTACTGCAACTTAATTGAATGGAATTTAATTGAATTCGGGCTGATTAGTTTGTTAATCTAGTGGGGGTTTTTTTTTTTTAATTTTGTTTACATGTTTCATTTACTATTAAAAGAATAAAATAAAAATAAAAAGTCTTTTGTTTTGTCCCGGCCTGGAAACATTATATTACAACATTTTTGCACAGAAACAGCACCATCAAGTGATGTATAGTGGCTATTTAATAAGTATCTGTATTTTATTAAATATAAAGTTTTTACTTTTATATATTTTGATTCAAAATATTATTATTATTTAATTCAATATATTTGTGATTTAATTAATAATCATTTTATGCTACTGATATAATCTCAGAAATTCACTCAATGTATTAAGATAATTTTATTTCAGTAATCAATCTTGGCGTCTGGAATTATCCGTATGTACCCAATAATTTTAATAACTCGGTTATAGATCTTCAGCGTAAAGTTTAATTGCAACTAAACTTTAATAAGGTTCTACTTTATTAAAATATATATATCTCAAAATTTCTAGAGTTTGAGAAAAACAAAATCGATAGCTTTCAAACTATAAAAAAAAAAAAAATGAATGGAATGGTATTTACTTAATTTATTTGTTGTAGAATAAAACAAAAAATGTTTTTAAGAATCAAAGTTTTAAAAATTTTCAAATTCTAATTAAAAAAATATTTTTTTTACTTCTGGAAGGGATATCTGTTGTGAGATTAAGGCAGGATAGCATAGTATAGATAAATTTTCTGCCTATTGTTACTGGAAAATTGCTTGGGGGATGTATTAAATAATGGAGATGCGGGCAATTGTGTAAAATTTAAACACTTGAATTTATTTGTTAGACTGCATTTTTTCAAATAAGCTAATAAATATTTAACAAATAAATGTGGTAAGATTAATCAATAAAAATGCTCCAATATTTATTTTAAAAGCCTTCTTAATGTGAACAGTTAAAGAAAGAATCCATTATCAACAATTTTATTACATTCTAAATCCAGCTTATTCTAAAAATATTATCATTTTAAATTATGGAACAATTTTTGTTTAATTTGAATGAGTTTATAAAAAAACATAATATTGGGAGACCTTTCTTTGGATTGTTTTTGGATTTTAAGGCTGCTATTTTTATTTAGCTTTTATACTAAATTTTTTTGAATAGTTTCTGTATAAATAATGTTGGCAAATAATTTTGTCAACTATGTTATTATTTTTTTTTGAAGCTTCTTTAAAAAAATGATCAGTTATCAAGTTCATTAATATTTATTGGTTTTATTATGTTTACATTGGATAAAAAATATTGACAAGCATTGGTGATTGAGGGGTCAGCACAGCTGCCTTACAAGCAGAGTGGTCCAGGTTCACTTCCTGGCTGATGCTTTGACACATGAAAAAAAAAAGTTAATGGAAAAGAGACACTATGATTCAGAGGAACTACTTTGAAGTTAGAGAACTTCATTCTACAATAAAATGATAATGGTTGAAAATAAAACCAAATAAATATGCCCATGCATTTCTTCTTATGTATATTTACTTCTAAATAAAGTTTGTCTTATCTTTTTTTTCATGTATCAAAGCATTGGCCGGGAAGCGAACCCGTGACAACTGCTTGTAAGGCAGCCATGCTGACCATTCAGCCACCAATACTTGACATTTTATCTTTATATATATCTTCCATTCCATAAACAACTATTACTATTAAAAATACAATTGAAGGAAAATATTAAGATGTTTAACAGGTTTAAGAAATTTGTTTATGGAATGGAAGATATAGATTTTATCTTTATATATATATCTTCCATTCCATAAACAAATTTCTTAAACCCGTTAAACATCTTAATATTTTCCTTCAATTGTATTTTTAATAGTAATAATAGTAATACTACTATTACTAATAATAATGTTATTATCATCAAATCTTTATGCTCTAATTAAATTTCATTAAAAGTATAACTTTCATAATAAAATTGATTTTAAAAAATATCAACTTGGCAAAAAAAAAAATAGCAACAATGTGTTCATTACAAAAAAATTCATTTCATCCTTTAATCTAATATATATATATATAACAAAAAAACAAAACTACAAATTATCTTGTTTTAGATAAATTTTGTTAAAATGACGTACTAAAAATGAGAATAATTTTATAGCATATATTCATTTAATATTTAAGAGTGGAAAAACATTTTTTTTAATATTTTTAAACTTATTATAAAACTTTTCTAACTCTCAATGGCTAAACCAGCTCAGTCAGTACCTCCCAGGTGTGTCAATATTTTTCAAAAATCAAATGACTTTAAATTTAGCGCACATAGTGTAAGTTTTGTGCCACTGTTTTGGAGTTTAGTAATATATCATACTAGTTGTAGTCTAAATGTGACTTTATTTCCCTGTCTTGTGATATATATTTTTTTCTTCTTTTTTAAAACAAACATATTTTTTGTAAATAAAAGTTACGATAAAATAAAAAATCAAATGTAATTCATTACAATAACAGATAATAATTTTTCTAAAAGAAAGCAATCAACACATAGGATTAGAGAGCAGTACAAATGAAAGCAGTTTTATTTTTCTGGGATTTGTGGTCTATGGCTTTATTTCCATTTACTTTTTTGTACAAATATTACAATACCTATGCAAATAATACTTACAATAATAAAAATAAGATGTATTTATTATAAAAATAGATCATTATTTTCTTTAAAAAAGCAATGACTGATTTGGGTTAGAAGCTATTCTAAACAAAAGTAATTTTATTCCTCCATTATTTGCGATTTTCTAGTTATATTTTAAAAAATTTTTTGACAAAAATATTATAATACTTATTGTAAATAACATTTAAAATTCAAATAAATCAATTTTGAAAATAACACTTTTCTTAGATGGTATTAGATACCAGTTGCAGTATTTGTGTTACAAAACAGTACTGTAGCTATTGTCAATTAGATTTCTTTTTTCTGATGATTGGAATTTTTATTTATTAATCTAAATCATTATTATAAAATTTCTCATTCTGAGTTTTTTTACATTTATGAATTATTTGAATTTCAACAATAAATCTTTTCCTCCCATTATACACCCAAAGTCTGAAAAATCAAATAATCATTAATTTATTATACATAGTTCACACATATATATATTGAAATATTTTATTATAAACTGTATAAATTTATTTTTTTAAATATAATATAATATTGAAAAACACTGAATATGCTCATATTTATATAAGCATGATCTTTGAAATTTTGCCTGAAATGAAGTTATTGAATGAGTGAGGTTTGGATTAATGATAGGTTATATATACCTAAGTACATTTCTCCTAGATAATGAAGATTTTATTTTTAAAGTAAATTTTGTATTTTTTCCCAATACAATAATATAAATAAATTGGCTACATAAATAGGTGATAGAATTATTCTGAAATAAAAATACAAACAATAATCAAACAATATTATAAATAGATATATAATGATTTCAGAAAAGAGCTATATGCAGTAACAAATAGTAGATGTGATTATTATAACTAAACAAA
This sequence comes from Epiperipatus broadwayi, assembly GCA_028023455.1. Taxonomy (NCBI): domain Eukaryota; kingdom Metazoa; phylum Onychophora; class Udeonychophora; order Euonychophora; family Peripatidae; genus Epiperipatus; species Epiperipatus broadwayi. Next base: position 6,779,430 of record JAQFVV010000004.1, read on the forward strand.
TAGTAGATGTGATTATTATAACAATCATTTAAATAAAAATATTTTATTCTTATACAATATGAAAGCTCATTGGTCCAATGAAAAAATACAACTGGTGGTATATTTAAACAATTAAAACTAATATATTGTGACTACATTCTGGCAAATTTTGCAGACCTTAATATATAAAATGATTTATATAACACCATATATAATCTAATGATTAATGTATAAATTAAAACTGCTTATTAAATAATTATTATATATTATTGTAATTTATTACTTTAAAACTTAATTTATATTATGTGATATAATATAAAATGGCTTCTAACTAGACAAAGTATATAAATCATCATATCAAAATATCCATTACTGAGTTCTTAAAAAAAACTAATATATAAAATAATTCAAATAATATCCAATTGAACTGAGTTCACAGGAATTTCATTCATGTGTTTTTGTTCTGACTAAAATAAAACATCATAATTTAATAATTACATGTATTTATTTCACTTTTACATTTTCAAATACATGTAATGGAAATTACAGAAATTACATCAGCTTTATATGAAATAAGATTCTAGCATATAATGGCTTGGCACAGGTAATTCCCCTTAAAACATTTCTTATGAGGCTTGCATTTTAAGTTTACAATTCAGAAATTGGCTATTATATGTAGGAAGTTCATGGATTTTTCCAGTGATTCATTCCATGATTTCTTGTTTGACATTTTAAAAATATTTTTAAACAAAACCAGGCATTATAATATACTACAGGAAATTTTCTCAGAGCAAAAGATAAACAATAACTCAGGGCAAAGTTGATATATACTTCCCCCTTCATTTTTGGCACTTTGTAAAGACTGGAAATTGTTTATACAAATCCAGATTGATGTAAGCCAGGACTGTGTAAGTTGAAAATGGCTTGTATTACATGAATTGAAAACTGCCTGAATATAAAATGTAATACCTATTTTATTATGAGGTTTTCAGTAGATTCATCATCATTAACAACCATTACCAATCCACTGCAGGATGAAGGTCTCTCCAAGTTCAATCCATCTCCAATCTTTAGCTTCTCTTCTTGCACACTTTATTTCATTCATCCATCTCACATGTGGTCTACTTGTGAGTCTTTTACAATCTCATGGAATCCAGTTTAATATTTCAATTGTCCATCTATTATCATCTCTTTTAGCAATATGTCCAGCCCCACTCCACTTCAGTCTTTTAATTTTTTCAATGAGGTTAGTAACACCTGTTTGTTCTCTTACCCATATATTGCATTTTCAATCTCTTCTTGTTACTCCCAACATGCATCTCTCCATACTTTTTTGAGTGGTCTGAAGTCTCTGTCTTGCTTTTCTACTAAGTGTCCAAGTCTCAGATCCATAAGTAAAAACTGGTAAAACACATTTATTAAAAATAGTTCCGTTTAGTATCAAGTTATTTCTATCAAAAACATTCCAACCAAGTTTAATTTCTATGATTAATTTCATCCATTATGTTTCCATCTATATTAATAATCTGACTAAGGTATCTGTAACTGTTAACTTCTTCTAACTCATCATAATCAATCTTTATTTTCATATTTTGAGAAAATCCATTGAACATTATTTTAGTCTTTTTAACATTTATCTTTTAGTCCTACTTTCATCTGATAACTCCTGCAACATTTTTTGCAGCTTTAAAGCATTATTTGCAAAAACAACTACATCATCTGCAAAATCTAAATGACTTAAATAATCTCCAGTTTACTTTCACTTCTTTAGCTTCCCATTTTAATCCACGAAATACTTCTTGCAGCACTATCCTCTCTATTCAGCTATCATCAATAGTTTTAAAAGAGCAAGCTCCTAATAATAACTGAATGCTAGAAAAATAAAAACTAAGTTTTGTAACTTATAATAGTCATTTATGAGATCTTATAACTTTGAGCATCAACCATTGAATTATATAATAATTAGTTAATGTATATAATATACATAGATCTTTATATACTAGAAATCACTTACATTATTTGGCTTTCTCAGAAAGATTTAATTTATATTACCAAGATATAAAATTTGAAATAACAAGCACTCTTAAACCTGCAGCCTAATTGTAAATATAGGGGATTTGAACTCAGACTTTTGAGCACTTCACCATCCATACTTCTGATACACATGACCACACACATGGAGAAAATCTAAATAATCACCAATATAGGTATTTATTGTGATATGGATAGCTGAAGAATTGGAGATTGGAGTAGGTTAAATCCTGTCCATTAAAGTGTAAGGATTTGCTATCTTAATATAAACTGAACACTGATTATATATATATGTATGGGAGATGGTAACTTGGACCAACTGACGAGTGCTGATTTAGCACAAAATACGTATATTGGTAATTATTTATCTTTTCTGCATGTGTGTGGTCATGTGCATCAGTTGTATGAGATAGTGTGGATGGTGAAGTGCTTGAAAGTCTGAGTTCAAATCCCCTATACTTACCAAGATATCTGTTTTTCTTCTAAATATGTTTTCCATCATCCAAATGCTCCATCATAAATAAAGCAAAGTAATACAAAGTTTTAAAAATAACTAGATATACATTTAAGTCATTAAAAAAAATTAGTTTTTGAACAAAGGCAATATTTTTTTCAACCCCCCCCCCCTATAAAATAATGTGTAAATGTTTTTACAGATTTTAGTGAATGACTTAATCAAGAATATTGGTATTGAAAAATCTTGTCTTTTAAAACAGTAACCACAGCTTGTTAACAATATAAAATGTTAAAAATTTAAATATATATTACAATTGTGAAATCAAAAGAAAACATGGGTAATTACATATAATGAATGACCGGAATGCTAAACAAAAATGTAATAAACCCTTAATTGCAATAAAATTTTATTAAAACATTGGAAACGGTAAAATTTTAGAAATGTAATTTCATTCATTCTCTTTGTGTGCGCATATATACATTATATAGAATCAGAAATTTTTGATATTTCTTTCGTAAACATATCTATTTAAAAACTTTTTAAATCACTAATATACAAACAGATCAGGATCACTACCATGATAAGAAAAACTTCTTTATATGAGCCACGTGATGTAAAGCACTATGGCTTTTCCTTTCTTGGAGTCAGAAATCTCTCAACCACTATGCCCAGAGAAACCTGTTAACTACTTTCCCTTCCCATTCCCCACTCTAAGTTTTTCTATATTCTTCTCTATTCTGCTCCATCCCATTTCCACATTATCTTTGTCAACTCTATGACTCTTATATCTAAATCCCCTTTACCTTTTCCCGAACTACCATGAAAAACTAAGAACCCACTTTCTGCGTAATCACTTTGTTTATATTCATTCTCTCACAACTTCATTATTTGCACACTTTCTGCTTGTAGGCATTTACATTCAATTAACATATGCCTAATATTTTCTATGCCTTCTTTACATAACTTGTAGACTAAATCACCCATATTTTTTCATTTATATGTATATTCCCTTGTTGTTAATGATTTTTTTCAAGCCTTAAACAATAAACTACTTTACTTGCTTTTATCATAAATTAACTCACACTCAATATTCTGTTCACTTATATATATATATAAACTTTTTTTACTCTCCATCTCTCCAACTCTCTATTTTTCATTAATGCATCTATTCTATTCCATTTCTTGCCACTATAACCCTCAAAACAATTCTCCTACAATCACTCCACCTTCTGTATAAGTATACTGACATAAAGTCTTTATCCAAATCTGTATACCATACTACCTTTCTCATCCATCTTGTTACCTATTCTTTATTCATAACCCAATTAAATACTATTTTGGCATTCTTTTATTATCGATAAATTGCAATCTACTGAACATTTTCATTTTGCTTGTTACATTTCTCATATAAAAACTTGACCCTCCCATTTCTTCTTGATTTGTGTCCTTTGGCTGTTCACACATCTGCATCTAATGCATGTCTTCCTAGTTTTTTTGTACTTTTTCTAAGTAGTTTCCAAACAAAAACCCCTAAACAATCCCAAGAAAAAAAACAAACAACTACTTCCACTTCCTTCAAAGAAACCCTCCACCCCTTTAAATAAAAAAAAAAAAACTAAGTAATCTAACACCCCTAATATACATCATAACTATAAGTTAACCATGCTACTCTCACTACCATCCCATGTAATTATAGATACATCATATAAACACTGTTAATTTCCTTATCAGTTCCTTTATTTTCTTTGCACCATTTATCATTTTTTCCTCTCATTCATTCAAGCAATTTCTCTGATTAGTTAAGAGAATTCCCAAATGGTTATACATATTCCCCACATTTATCTTTATATCCCCAATAAAAAAGTTTCTCTTCTATTTCCCTAGCATTTATCATTATTACTTTTGATTTAACTTTACTGATCCCCATCTCTTTCCCAACCCTTGTGCACATTTTCAGCATAACTTTCATATCTTCCCTAATTTCTGTGCAAAACATATCATCAGCAAATAAAGGACCTGATAATATATACACTCCCTGGCCATCTATTAATGGTATTTCTACCCATCTACCTATTGCTCTCTCCATTTCTCTCAAATATAAGAAAAACAAAATAGGTGATAAAGGGCAACCTTGCCTTAGTCCCACCCAACTTTTAATTCTAACTGATTCTATAGTTCCTAATTGATGCATATAATAATTATTTTCATACAATCTCTTAATAATATCCACTAAAATTCCATTCATTCCCAAATTTACTAAACTTACCCATAATCTATCTCTATTTACTCTATCATATGTCTCCTCTACATCTATAAAGACTCTATTCCTACTCATATCTATAAGTTGGATGACTACAAATAAACCTATCCGATCGAAAACCGTCTTGCATTTCTCTCTCTATATTATTTTCTTCCATCCATTTGGCGATCCTTCCAGTCACCATATGTGCAAAAACTTTATGCAATACTGACATTACTGTTATAAGTATATAATTGTTTAACTTTCTATGATCCTTACCCTTTCCTTTAAACAGTAGCCTTATTCTTGTATTATTGCAGCTATCTGGAAATTCTCTCTTTTGTGTCATCTTACCATGATTATAGATTTAATTTTGCCTACTTCCTAAATTCATCACCATCTCTATTGTATATCCATCTAAACCTCTTGCTTTTCCACTTTTCAATTTCTTCCCTGCCTCATTCAATTCATTTTCTGTAAAATTAATATTTCCACTACTATATTCTTTCATGTTTGCTACAGCTCCATCCTTTAGATCTAACATCTTTTCTATATCCATAATAACAAAAGGAACAGGGATAAATTTATCATTTCAATCTTGTATGCTCACAAAGATAAAGGAATTAATAGAGTGGAATATTTTTATTTGTACCCTTCTGCTATTATACAGCATAGAATGTTCAGTAACACAAAAGTAAACAAACCAGAAGTGCCTTATGTTGGATTTCACTGGAGTCCATTATTTTAACACAGCTAAATTAGTAAACCAATGGTAAGTAGATAGTGTTGGTTTTGGTGTGTGTGCAGTTAGATCTTTGTATGAATTTGTCGAGAAAATTAGAGAAACTGAAATAAATACAGGTGTTAAAATTGCTGCATTAGATGTAACTGAGTCATATGGATCGATAAATAGGAAGCTGTCTATCTGTATAATTAGGGAGGAACTATTAAAAGAAAAAATGTTCAATTTGAATATGTTGACTTTATTGTAGCATTCTTAAAATGACTTGATGAAAACATTGTGGCAACATTTGAGAGGAAATGGTTTAAAATGATCAACGGTTGGCCTATGGGATTTTCTTAAATTATTTTGAGCAACAAGTTCTTCTAGTTAGTATGCTTTACTACCCAAAATAATATACATAAGATATGTAGATGATTTATTCATTGCAGCACATGAAAACCTAATTATAAACATTCAGAAGGATCTGCAAGCACACACAGACTTAATCTTAAACTAACATGGGAAAATGAACAGCATGAGTTGATATATCTAGTTTTAAAAATAAAAAGGGAAATAACCAAGTCTTAATTACAGTATGACAATTAAACCATTACAAACAAGGGGTTACACACATCCACATTCAAAATCACTTAAGCCTCACAAACTGGCAGGGCTTTCAGCTTTCATATTTAGGAATCATTACTTATGTAAGTTTGAGGTTGACAGAAAAACAACATCACTTAATAAGAGAATTAATAAAAGTGGCTATAGTGTTATAGACAATAGGATTAAGCTTTTCTATAGAAAGTTAATGCAGGAGCATACCAATGAAGACAAACCACATTTAAGTTTATCTTATATTCCCAAAGTGGCCAAACATTTAGTCAAAATGGAAAGACAAGTAGAGAGGAGGGTGGATCACCCTTTTCTTGTAAAATTGTTTATCATGAGTTTTCAGTTTGATTGCTATTCAGACAGCCATCATAACATCTGATTGGCTGTCAGATAAGTATTATAATTATAATAAGCATGAAAGGTTTGCAGCCTTTTAATTTAATTTCAAACTTCTGCGCTTTATAAAATAAATATTATTTATCTAAGGAATTTAAAGTATGCTTCAGAACTACACCAAACACAAATAGAATGATCAACAATACAAAAGACAAAATAGAGCCAGACCAAGACCCCCCCCACCAAGTTGTATATAATATTATTTGCCCTAAAACTGGCTGTAAGGCAACATATTATGGTGAAACCAGGGCCACAATAAACAATAGAGTAGCACAACACATATATGTACAATAGAGTGGTAAACAAAAATAAAGGCAATTCAATATTTGCAGAACATCAAAAAGCATTTAATCATAAATTTGAACCTTCTAGTGCAGAAATTGTTTACAAGGAAAGAAATGACACCAAAAGAAAAATAAAAGAAGTGTATTTCATTGCAAACAATCCAAACACCATCAATCAAAATGATGCCTGTTTTACAATATCAGGAAAATAGATGTTGTAACGATTTGCATAAATTTGCATTTAATACATAATAATGGCTGTGAATATAGAGTAATGCTCCAAAAGCATTAAGCTAAACATTGGTAATTTTATTAACTTCACCTATATAAGTTTAAAGTATATTATAAGTATATTTGTTTAAGGTTGTCTCTAATTCTACTCTAGAACTACATTCTTTTTCCTCATCATCTAGTAACATTATTTCTCTCTCTCCACTACATTCTATCTTTTAATTTATTTTCATTTTTTTTTATTCCCATCTCTTCCACTTTTATCAATATCCTCTATTTAATTTTATTCTCTCTATATAATTATCTATTTTAGATAACTTTTTTAAAAATACTTTTCTCATTTAATACTAACATATTTTTCATTTTGTTTTTAATAGCACATTTATATTCTCTGCATGCTTTCCCTGTCTCTTTTACACTTTTACTAATTCTCACTTTTCTATTACTTTTATTTTTCCTAATATTATCACCTAAAACCCCATTTGTCATCTTTTCTACTTCACCACCCTAGTCCTTAATTCTCACTTTTCTATTACCTTTATTCTTCTGAATATTCTCACCTAAAACCCTATTTGTCATCTTTTCTATGTCACCATACTAGTCCTTATATTCATCTGCAACAAACTCTTCTATGACATCTTCTTTTATTTTATATTCTTCTAACTTATTCTTATCATTCATTCTCCATCCACATCTTTCACTATCCTTTCTACTTTTATTACTATTTTCCATCACATTATTAACCATTTCTATTATAAAGAAATTATGATCACTATTACATACTCTCTCTTCATTATCAACACTTATAATTTTCCATACTTCATTCATTCCCTCTTTCTCTACTAATATATAATCTATTGTGTGAAATATCTTATTTCTAGACCATATGTATTGTCCCTCATAAATATTTGATAAATTCCCAATGCTCAAATTCACTTTCTGACAAAAATTCTTCAAACACTGACTATTCTTGTTAACCACTTCATGAATTTTTTCAATGTGCCTATTCATATTCTCTATAACCATTATTTTCTTCTTTTTTTGAAACTCTGTATATCCTGTACTAGGCATTCATATATGCTACTGTTCCACTCCACTAAAGTTTGACTATTTCCAGTGGCTATATACATTATACTCACCATCCATTTGTCTTCCTAACCTTACCTCAAATCACAAAGGATCTTACCACTTAACAGTATTTAAATATTTTTTTGATATAACTCCTATACCACCTCCCCATTTTTCTTTTCTATTTATATCCTGCCAAACCAAGTCTTCCAGTGTAGGTTTTTCTTCTTCTCTTAGATGTGTTTGTGCTATTTCTAATACGTCAAGCTCTTCATTTTTAACTACTTTGTTTAATTCCCACTGCTTTTCTGGTCTCCTACCATCCTGCATATTTAAATATCCAATTTTAACAATTTTTTCTTTTCTTTCTTCCCTTTTATAAATTCTTTTGACTCTTTCTTCTTTATTACATTTGGAATTAGCTTGCTTATTATTAATTTTACAGACCCAGTCCCTCTCCACATCTACATTTATATCTAAATCAATAACACTTTGTTTATTATTTACATCCTATCCATTCTTCTTCTTTTTTGATAATACTGCAATTTTAAAACCCTACCCTCCTTTATAACATTCCTGAACTATATTTTTTATAAATCAAACTCCCTAATGCTTCACTTACTTGTTTTGCTAAATGCAATCTATCTTTACTATACAACTTCCTTTTACTAATAAAACACCCCACACATCCAAAAACATTATTTCTCTCGCATAATTTTTCCAATCTATCATTTATAGAATATGCCCTATCTAATATATACCTAGTATCAAATCTTAGTAATAATCCTACTATTCCAACTCTTCTCTTAATATTACTCAAAAATAATCATTTCTTTGTACTCATCCATTATTCGCTCTGATGGCTCTGATCCAGTATTTGCCCCTACAATAACATTAACATCTCTACTCTTGTTTCTTTACCTTATCTGTAACATCCCAAATTCTAGCTCAAGTCAAACATACTCTTACATACCTATTTCTATTTTCCCTTGCAATTACATCTACACATCTGAGTCTCCTACAATACTGTCTCAGAGTTTACTTTCCATACTTTATCTGTAACATTGTTGTCCACCTTCTGGACTTCCTTATCATTTCTATTCATTAATCTGCTCACATTTCATATCTAATGATTATAATTTTGTTTCTTTATCCATTATCTCTTCCTCTATCTTATTTATTCTTTCACTAACTCTCTCCACTGCACTATTTATTTTATCATCAATATCTCTTGTCAATCCACTAAATACCTACTCTATTTTATCTTCCTTAACTGCATGTTGCTCCATTTATCCTGACTTTTTCTTTATACTATCTACACTCAGAAACTATTTTTTCACCTCTTTTATCACATTTATACATGATATATATAATCATACACCTGTTGCATCCTTCCTAGTCATATTTAAGCATTTCAAATGATTAACTTTATCACATATGTACACTATCACAAAAAAAATGAATTTCCTTCTGACTACTATATATGAACATTGTGGGATATAAATACATTCCATTTTCCTTATTTTCAATGCCCCTACTCTATATTTAAATTTATGCTTTTTCTACTACACTTCAAACCACTTTATACAAAAAGAGAAAAAGTTTCTTTTTTTTTAAATGGTGACCGAAAAACTAATTATTTATTCTACTCCAGGTGACATCTATTGTTTGCTTGAGTAATCAATAGCTATAACAGAATAAATATTTTGCTTATGTAAAGCATTAGGTATGCTAAAGGTCATCATGTTTTTAAAAGATCTAATTGTGAATATAGTTGATAAAAAACTTAATGCAATTATTGCAGATTTCCATTAGATGGAGCCACATTTACTGCCTTACTATACTGATTTGTTCCACAACATAAGCTAAAGTTTATATATTTCTTTAAATATCATCTGGAAAAATTTTATTGTTACAAAATTTTTTTCGCATAGTGTCTGAATGTGAAAAGAAAATTGGGGTGAAGATAGTTAGATTTAATTGGATTTGGAAAAATTGGGAATAATATTGCTAATGTTTGGAAAGTGGTTCATTACCCCATTTAATATAAAAAGAAAAATTAGTTTTTTTTTGTGTGTGTGTTTACTGGAAGGAGGCTTTAAAAGTAAGTTGTACATAAGATTAGTTGGTTTTTTAATAGATCCATTACTAATGAATTTTTCAATTTAAAAAAGAAAGATTTATCTGAAAAAGAAGATAATGTTTGAGGTGTAAAATTAGGAAGCACATGTTTATCAATCACCATTAAAAAAAAGTTTTTCTCCTTTTGTATAAAGGGGTTTGAAGAGTAGTAGAGACTGCATAAATATAAATATGGAGTAGGGACTTGAAAAATAAGGAATGTGAATTGCATTTGTATCCCATAATGTATATTTAATGATCAGAAGGAAAATAGTCATGCTGTGGTAGAGTATACCATACGATAAGGTTTATCATTTGAAATGCTTAAATAAGACTAGGAAAAAATGTAAGAGATGTATAATTATGTAGATCATGTGTAAATGTGATAAAAGAAGTGAAAAAAATGGTTTCTAAGTGTAAATAATTTAAAAAGTCAGGAGAAAGGGAGAAAAATGTAGTTGAGAATGATAGAATAGAATATATTTTTAGTGGAGTGACAAGAGACAAGGATGACAAACTACATACTGCAATGGAGATTATTAACCAAAGAATAAGATAGATGAAGAGGTAAAGGATATAAAAACAAAATTAAAATTAGTAAAGATGAAGTATTAAGGAATTAATTAATGAATAGGAATAATAAGGAAAGAACTAGATACGGAAGTCCAGAGGTGGAAAAGAATGTCATGGATGAAGTAGGGAAAGTAAACAATGAGACAGTATTGATAGGGGATTCACTAACAAATAAAGGCATATGCTCAAAAATTATTCCATTAGTTAGCATATTGATTATAGTCATAATAAAATTTAATGCTCTTAGAAAAAACACCAGCAAGATGTAAAGAAAAAATAATTAAATTGTCAGATCCATCCCTATAAGTCAAATTTCTAGATAAAGGAGGATAAACTGTCCATCCAGTTCCAGCTCATCTTTCACATGGAGATGTAATAGCAAGGGAAAACAGAAGCAGGTATATAAGAATATATTTAGGAATGTTGTAGATAAGGTAAAAAAACAAGGGAATAGAGATGTTTATGTTATAATAGGGACAAATAATGTTAGAGACATCAAAGAGAATGATGGATGAGTACATAGACTTAATTAGTAATTTGAGTATGATTAAAGAAAGAATAGGAATAGTTGGATTATTACCAAGATTCAGCAATAGGTATATGTTAGATAGGGCATGTTCCATAAATGAGACATTGAAAAAATTATGTGAGAAAAATAATGTTATGTTTGTGGATGTGTGGGATTTTTTTAATAGTAAGAAGAAATTTTAATAGTAAAGAGAGAATTTGTATGGTAAATATGGATTGCACTTAACAAAACAAGAAAGTGAGGTATTTGGGAGTTTGATTTATAAAGAATATTATAATTTGGCAAACTTATAAATGGGGGGTAGTGTTTTAAATTGCAGTATTATCAAAGGGATGAAGAATGTACAGGATGTAAGAAATAAGCAAAGGGTAGCTGATTTAGATATAAATATAGATGCAGAGAAGGAATGGGTCTGTAAGGTTAATGGTAAGAAAGTTACTTACAAATGTAAGAAAGGGTTAAAAGAATTTATAAAAGTTTAGTAAAAAAAGAAAAAAAAAGTTAAAATTTGATATTTGAATATGCAATTATAGTAGGAGACCAGAAAAGTGGCTGGCATTAAACAAAGCAGTTAAAATTCATAAATATAAGAAATTTTACAAAATAACAGTAGCCATTTTCTTGCCTCAGAGTGCTATGCATATTCATTTTTATTAATAACACTTCTTCAGCTTATGTTGAAAGTTTCATTTAATTGTTCTTTCAGAATTTAGTTTACAATATTTCACATAATAAAATGTTTTCTAAACATAATGCTAAAAGTTTTATAAAACTGAAAAATATTCATAAAGTTTATACAGACTTGCTATTGCATTTCTATAGAAAAAAACATTAAAGAATATTGCTACTCATTTTATTTTATTTTAAAAGACATGTTACATTACAAAAATATCTCTGTCAGGACCCCCCCCCCAACCTCTGACCACGGTTTCATGCTCTGGCACTCCTCAGAGAGCACAAAACTATCAGAGCTTTGGGGGTGTCCTGACAGAGACATACAAGCTTAAGAGAATAGGGTCATGTGATCTATGACTCTTATTTTGACTAAGTTACAGTACGTTTTTCTATTTTTATTTTTTGAATGAATGTGAATAAGCATTACACACACAATAAATATATATGTAAATGTTAGCCTTAAATTTATCATTAATAACAGCATTATTATTATTTAACTTTGTTTATACTATAATTTTAATTTATGTATGCATACTATACATATAAAAAGCTTCAGTTTGGATTTATGTGCATGTTAAAAAGTGCTGTAGATTTGCAGTTCAATAAATGGTATATATTCTATTGTAATGATAGCTTATTAACAATATGTGTTGCATGTATTGTACAACACATGTAAGGGGGGGGGGTAGAACAATGCTCATATCACAGCTCCCTGTATTTATTTAGTTATACTTTAAATATAAAATAGTAAATTTCAGTCCTAATAGGACAATCTTTATGTATATGATTTTTTTTATGTGCGTGTTTTATTAAAGTCTTTATTTAAAACAAACAAACAAAAAATATGAATGAATTGATTTTCAAAGAAATTTATTTTTTAACTTTCATAAAAAAAGTCTTCCTTAATTATTATTATTTTTAAATCACAATAGAAATCATTATAAAAACAAAATTTTAAAGATAATAGAATCTAAAATTCATAGATGTAATGAATCCCATAGTTACAATATATAGTATAATTATTTATATATTTTACTATTATTGTTATTATTGTTTTTATATTATTTAGACTGCAAATTAAGTATAGTTATTTGATAATATAAGACATTAGAAAATATATAACAATAATGATTAAGATTAAATTATGTTTGATGAGTTACGCAGTATTGGATAAAATCTTAAGTATATATGTTTTATGGGTTATGCTGTATTGAATAGAATATTAGGTATAGTATCTATGTTGAGATCCAGAGTGGCATTACTTAATTACATCAGTTTGCATTTTTAATCCTGATGTTTTCTTTATTCAAGAAATCAGTTTTGTATAAAAGTGAATATTCGATGAATGAAAAGTTTTACATTGATTTCTGATTAAAAAAATTTAAAAAAAAAAGAAAAGAAATTTCAATTTGCTCTACTAGACCAACATTTTGAAAATTAAATGACATCACCTTCATAAATTGCTGGCCATATGGTAAATAAATAAATCACTATATTTTCATGATGTTAGAATTACAAATGATCTAACCAATCAAATGGTGCAATGATTCCAAATTTTCTTTTTTGATAAGACTTTAAAATATATGTTTAATATAAATTACCAAAACTCATGGTATATACACAAGCTATAAAATTATAGCAAATATATCTGAACCTACCCTAGCACCTCTTTGAGGAGTGCCAGAGCATGAAACCATGGTCAGCGGTTGGGGGGGGGGGTCCTAACAGAGATATTTTAAATGCTTTCTCTAGCTAAGCATTTATCACAAAACTTGTTGAGGAATTGGCAATCCTCATTGTTTATAACTTACAAGCTTAAGGGTCATGTGATCTATGACTCATTTTGCCTTTTTATATCTGTTTATTGTTTTTATAGAAATTAATTAGCCAAGAAATGTGGATGTTGATCATTAAAACCACTTAAAAAAAGTAATAATTATAAAAAAAAACATTCTTTAATCATTAAATCTTATTTTGATATTGTTTGCAATATTATTTTTTAAAATAAAAACTGAATTATGTCATTAATTTGATTATAAGTTTGCAAAATCATATATAGAATTACTTTTTTTTTAAATTTTCTAAATTATTGGAAAATTTGACTCAAAGTTTGCTGAAGTACTTGTTTGCTATTGTATATCATAAAAATGAATGTTTTATTAAGTAATATAAATAAGGAAATGGTTAGTCCCTTGGGACGTCATTGGATATTCAAACATGAGCTTTGATTCATAAAAAAAACTTTAGCTCATCATATTAATAATGTGCTAAATTGCACAAAACAATGATTTGTTCATCCAAAAGATAAACTAACAACTGAATAATTTTACATATCAATAACATGCAATAATTAATATTTAAACTATATTTGATAATCTATTACTATTTTTTTAATGTTGAGGTATCTATTTATCTTACTAATTAAATATATGTTCAGTAAATCACCTTTCTCAACCACTTCTGTTATGATCATTTTCAAGTACAGTTATTTTTGTATAATTGCACAATGTTTTAAATATCTAATTAATCTCTTAATTTTTTTTTAATGTTAACACAAATATGTGGAAGTATGAGAATTCAATAAGAATTTGAACAAAAATTATTATAGATATTTACTAAACATATAATTATGTAAATCCACAGTATTTATTAAATAGAGTAAAATTTAGTTTAAAAAAGTTAAACATTTTTTTGCAAAGGGAATACTTTACATATACAATATTTGTATTATTGTTGTTTATGCTCCAAAAACAAATTTAAACAAAAAACAAATATAGATTATTAATTTTTTTTATACACAAGTAAATGTTTCAGCAACATTTATATACAATGAAGCTGTGCTATCCAATATTTTTTTTTCCCAAGGCCCCTCATGTACACCCTATATCATGTATAATAGCTCATGTTTTTTTGATAAGTTTTAATTATAATAGAATATATATTCTTTACTGAACTGCACATATACAGTACTTCTCAACATGCACATATATATATAAATGATAATATAATATAATATGTGTATAATATAACATATGTAAATTAAAATTATAGTAATAACAAAATTAAAAAATAATATAGTTAATAATAATAAAATGAGAGAGCATTTTTAGATATAACATTACTCTGTGAGTTCACTCATTCACATTCACTCAAAAATAAAAATAATAACAAACTTATTGTGAATATCTTTTTTTAAAAATAAAATGAATAGCAAAATATCACACTTTCATCATAATTCTGGATATTTTTTTTCTTCAGTAACTCCCTCCTATCCCCAATGAAAATGAAATAGTAATCTCAATATTAGCAAACTAATATAGCCTGTTTAGTTGTTTTGACATTTACAATGTAAGATAATAAACATGATAGAATATGATACCCTAAGAAAGACAAATGGCTACTGCCATATCAGAAAATATATTAATTTATGAATAGTAATGTTTTTAGTTTTTGTTTATTTACATTTTTTTGGACAACATATTACTGAAGTTGTATATATTGATTTGGTGCATATCTGCATTTGTATATTTATTTCATTTATATTTGCAATGTACAAATAGTATTTTGTATGATTTTTGAATCAAATGACCTGAGACTAAGCTTCATATTACTGAAAGAAATGCCTAAAATAGTATATTTTAAATACATTTTTGGATCAAATAATCTGAATTTCATCTTAATAGAAGTTGATTAACATGAAATCTACTATTTATTACTGAAAGAAACATCCTAAAATACACTACCAATATATATTGACGTAAAGATCCCTCAATATCTATTGCAAAACAGATTGTTTTTATTTTCATATATTTCTAAAATTCCAGTCAGACATCAAAATTGAGTATTTGTGTATCAATATATATAAAGCATAGTTTCTCCATATTTTGCATGAACATAAAAAGAATACTTTTAAATACCAGAACTCACTGGGGTACGTAATAGTAAAAAACAGCTATAATAATTTAATGTTAAAGGATAGCTAAAAATGAAAAATTATCATGGATAATAATGAAAGATACATACTTAGTTAGAGTACTAATGTGAATAATGTTTTCAGAAATGTATAACTTTACCATTATCTCTGGATCTTTAACATGTGAGAAAAAAATGCACATGTTTTTAATCCAACAGTAATTCCTTTCTTTGAATACTATATTATAAAAATGATTTATTTCTCTACAACAGATCTATTTTTGGTTTTTATTTTAATATTTAATCCACAGTTAAAATTTAAAAATTAACTATTAAAGAATCAACTATTTATTTCATTCCAGTTCTCTACCTATTGTAATAGACCCTAGATGCACCACTAGTTTAGTACCTTAATCTGTGGAAAGTTTTGAATCTAGATCTAGTGTTCTTGGATTTTTTTTTTAGATTTACTGACCTTTCTTCAAGTAATTATCTTTTACATTTTTATCAGCATAATTTAATTGTAAACAATATCAATATAGTTCACATATAATTTAGTAATAGAATCATTCATTGTTAGTTACACGAACATTCAATAACAATATTAAAATGTTGACTGATACCATTAGTGTAAAATGTTAATATGGTGGAACATTTATATGCATGCTTGATCCTTATCCATTTATGTGTACATTTTAATATATATAAAAAAATTATCTAAAATAATCCCAGTGCATAACGCTATACTGAAATAAATATACAAATATTAAATCACAGAGGGCGGTACTGGATTTCTTAACTATATGGGGTAGTTTAATATTTGAAAAAATTATCTGTATTCTCGCTTTAATATCAATCTAATAAATACAAGGGTAAAATTCAAAAGCATATTGTTTTAAATCCAAGCCATCTTGCTTGCATAAATATACACATGTGATATCAACTAATTCAAAATTTACATATTTCGGCATTCTCAATTTTTTTTAAATAATTGTAGGCCTCTACTCCTAGGCCATATTGTTTAGTTTGATTTAAATTTGTACAACATATATATTATCAAAATTTGCAATTCTTCTTTTATCTCCCCATCCCCCCACTAATCTTTTGTTGTTTTTTCCATATGTCAAATGCGTTGACCGGGAACCGAATCCAGGCCAGCTGCTTGGAAGGCAGCTATGCTAACCACTAGGCCACCAACGCTTCCCATTGTTGTTGTTGTTTGTTTTGCAATCATTACAATGAATCCATCAAATTCCCATTACGATTATCAATGAAATCTACATTTGTACCCATTTCTACCACATACAATTAAATAATATAATCCACAGTATCTTTTTTTTTGCAACAAGTTTTTTTTCTTCAGGTGTAGACTAAATATTATCTTTTTTACATAGAGTTTTCAAAATAAAACAATTCGTTACAGTTTTCACTTCCACATGCATACTTTTAACCTTGAAAATCTAAATAATATAAAATAATCTAACTAAAAATATTAATTTTCTTAATAGAAGTCAATTTTACAAAGATTTAGAAAAACAGAATAAATCTATTTAAAAATTCAAATAAATATGATTTGAGAGCTATGATTTAGACCAGATGTTTCATAAAATCAATTTACAAAAAAATTGGAAAATAAAAATAAATTGTTTTGAAAGAAAAAAAAAAAATCTGAAACACAAATAGCAATAAGCTGGAAGAATAAAAAAAACATCAGACAAGATCGGGGGGGGGGGGAGTTAAAAAGTTCAAGAAATTATTATAAACAGTTTTTCGAATGAAGATGAATTATATTAAATATGCAAAATAATTTTTCAAGTAAGTTTGACGTAGTACTATATATTTCACCAATCCTATTAAATGATTAATTATTTCAGGGTATGAAAAAAATAATTTTTAAAATTTAATTAACGCAATCATATTTAATCAATATATCTGAAAGGAAAGCTTACTGATGAGCAGTTAGTTCTTCATGACCCGCATTTCATTCTGAACCAAAGGTTAATCAGATATTCCAGGAATCTAAACATTACAGAAACTCAGCAATTACTGACACGATATAATATGTTTAAATGAATCTGGAATATTAAAATTACAATAATATTTAGAGAAGATTCTAATGCAGATTGAAATATGTCTTGTATCAAGCCATTAGTGCATAAATGATTCAATTGCACTAATATAAGTGATGTTAATTACATTTAAAATTAAATTTTATTCTTTATATGTTGAATAAAGTAATTCATAAGATATTTATATCTGTATGAGTTATTAATTATTACACATTTTAAATAATTTAAACTATTTAATAAAGTTTTATATGTCTAAGTTTCTGTCTATTAATTTTACATGATGCGTTTCAAGATGTGTGAATATTATTCACAATCTTAACTGAAATATTGTGAGATTAATCAAAATATAATGCCTCATCATAGTCACATATGTATTGAGTGCGGTTAAGCTTCGAACAACACATGAGGCGATTATGATTCAGAGAAAGATATCACTTGTGTTTGTTAATGAAATTAATTAAAGTTGAGTTTAATTCTACAAACAGTGAATAGACTGATTGATTATCTAGTCATTTACTAGATATTTGAGCCTAATGTATTAATATATATATATATTAAATAAATAGATATTAACAATTAGACAAATTTAAATTAAAAATTCATTGCTAATGACTTTTTAAGTAACACAACAAAACAAATATGGTTACCCCATCTTCCTACAATTACAAGTAACATCCTAATAATATTTAATATCAAAAACTTTCAAATGAATTAATAGCTTCAGAATCATAAACCTTTATTAAAAGAGATTCATTTTCTTTTCATTCTTGTTAAAAAAGATAATCCTAACCTGATCAAATATATTCTTATGACCTGCATAAATATTATAAAATTAAAATATTTATTCTTTATTCTAATTTTATAAAGTTTCAATATTTAAAAAAATTCAAACTACTTTAATCTATATATAATTTTTTACAAACAAAAAAATAATACAAATAAGCCCAAGATGATTTTCCTGTCAATTTTCTTTTTTTGATTATGTATGGTAATGTTAAATATGAAATAATCTCTGTGCTTGGTATAGCTGTTATTATCCTTATATACAAGATAAAGAACTAGAGTGAAAATAGCACAGTATTGGTTTTAAAGTAGATAAAGGGTTGAGACAGGCCTACATGTTTCACCTTGCTTATTTAATATTGTAGTAAATGAGATTTAGATGGATTTCAGAGTGGATCTTGTAGAACAGGAAGGTGATTATGTAATTTGTAATGTGCAGATGACATAAGTTTAATTGCATCAATAGAAAAAATATATAGGATCTAATAGGCCATTTGGTAAGAAGCAAGATCAAAGTATGGACTAAGGCTAAATACAAACAAAACAATGGTAATGTGATTAACTGGAAGAATAGTAGAGATAAAACTGGATGAAGATCAGCTGAAACCCCTTGCAGAGTTTATCTATTTGGTTTTCTGAATAAATCAAGAAGGATAATGCCATACAGAGATAAATGAATCATTATTATTGACATCAAAGGCATTTATAAAGTTAATGTCTACATGAAAAAACAGAGGCCCAGAGGAATAAGTATGTGATTAAAATGTAGATTACTGAAAGCTTTGATATTGTTTGTTGCAATACTTGAATGTGAAGCATGGACATTAAAAATGTGGACGAGAACAAAAATTGTTTTTGAATGAGACATTATAGAAAAATGTATTGCCATACTTTGAACAGCTGGGAAAATTAATGAATGAATTTCAAATAAAATAACTATAAAAAGACAACTTTTGGAGATAGTAAAACAATGAAAATTATAATATTTTAGACATGTGACAAAGCAGATTAACACACTTGAAAAGGATATGTTGGTATGATGAATTAATTAAGAGGAAGACCATGATTATCATGGATGAATAACATTACAAAATGGATAAGATTGACAATATTGAAAGTGTCGGGAGACAGTTCATCCATAGCATCCATTGTTGAATCAATGAATCTGATGATGAATATACATTTTAAATTTATTTTTAGTGCAATTTATTATGCGATTAATGTTTTCATGAATTATATACTTTTTTTTTATATTTATGATGATAGTACATTATTTTAATTAACTTATTTGTATAGCAATTATGAAAATATTAAATAAAAATTAGATAAAAAAATATTTTAGCTAATGTAATGTACATATTTGATAATTTATTTTTTGGTGCAGTTTTTAAGGTCAATTTTTTTAAAAATTATATAATAAATATTTTTTTTTTCTTGGTATGAAACATGACATTTCATTGATGAGAAAGGCATATTGCTTTTCATAATATCAACATGCTATTATGTATGAAAGATATCTATAGTGAAAACTTGTGAATTTGTGGAAACAGTGAGAACAAGTTTATGGTCCTTGGTATGATAAATTTTTACACAAATTTTTTGCATGCATGAATGGGTAACAGTGTACATTATATAGATATCATATGGCTCAGCTAAAGTTCAATTTTCCGTCTACTTTTTTTTCTGAAGTTTGGATGATAATACTCATTAACAAATGACTCTTAATAACTTAAAGGCTCATTTTATTTTCTATTTATCCAAATATGATAATGTTCAAGTTACGGTAATATACTAACTTAGAAAGATAACTTATCATTAGGTTTTTTTTAATCCCATTTGAAGATACCTTATTCTCATATTATGATTTACGTCTTAAATTAGCTATGCAATATTTAATGTAAAATGTTATGACATTCATAAGGATTAAATATTATTTTTTGACTCCACAGTTAATTTTTATATGGCTTTGTCAACTTTTATCTCTTATTTATCATTATATAATAATTTCTAAATTGATGATGACAGGTTATATTGCCTTGACATTAATGTTCTTCTGGTTTAACATATCATTTTATCAAACTACTATGCTTAGAAAGCTTAAATAAAGTTAAATTTTTCTAAAGACATTCAATACTTAATATTAGATTATAGAAATAGTTCAACATATAAATTTATAAATTCAAGTTTTTTAAAATTGTTTTTTTTTTTTAATCAGTAGATCCTATAAGAAAATCATACAAAGTTTGCAACATAATTGAATTTTTCATATTTTTTTCTCCATTGTTCATTCCTTTCCCAATGTAAAATCTGACGAATCTGAAAGTACATTTTATCATGGATTTTTATTTTTATTGTTATGATTCGAGCATCAAGAATAAAGTTAAAGCAATACCTAAGAGATCAACATTTGTTGCATTACATTTGAACAATTAGCAGCGTAATAAATAATAATTCTCAATCAGGGAAAAAATATCCATTACTATATAGCTTTAATTTGATTCTAAACTTTAGTTAGATTGATACATTTGACACTGGACAATAAAAGTCACTGAGCACTGAAGGATATTTTGCATTTGTTCATGATTCTTAAAACTGTGCTTAAGTGATGTTAGATTCATAGTAAATCATTTTATGCCTTTCATGATTTAGGCAGTGGAAGACTGGAATCTAAAGTCCATAAATCATGTTCAATTATGTCACTTCTAGTATTCAAATTTCTTACAAATTGTTGAACAATTCTTGAATCAAATACGTTGCTCTGCTTTTTTGAGGAAAAGTGGGTTTTTTTTGGATCTATATATCACAGTTTGAAAATTTTTAATCATCGAGCCTCTCCAAAATTAGCTTCATCAAATATTTTTTCACTATTCAGTACAGCATTTATAAATAATCTGTGTATCGGTGTATTAATCACTAGAATCTATCAGGAAAAGAAAAAACCTAATATGCCTTCTGTTCATAATTGCAGTTATTTATTACTTCATATTAGGGGTGGCCAACTTTTGTGTTCATAAGATCTACTTATTATTTTAAAAATATGTTGCGATCGACTTATTGTCATGGACTTATCTAAGTGGAGGGAGGTGTGAAATACATACTATTTTTACATATGTACCTAGTAAAAAATAATTATTTAATGGGCCAAAAAAACTCATGTCCAGGGGAATTAAAGCAACATGAGTAATTATTAACCATATTTATTAATTCAAATTAGCTACACTAAGTCAAGATTAAAAATATTATTTTGAATAATGGTATGACTTAGTGGACTTCACCTATCTAGAATTGAAAAAAAAAAAATTAGAACAAAAACAAAAATAACAAAAAAACTTGAAAATCTTGATTTAATTTGTTTCACTCATTACCGACAGCTCTTGCCAGATTGGCCTCGCAATCGCCCAAAATTGGCTTTGCGATCGATCGGTGGATCACGATCGACTTGTTGGCTACGCCTGCTCTATATTAAACTAAAAACTATTGTACATTGTATTTGCTTTCTCGTTAATCTTTTCTCATTCATCTTTTTTTGTGTGTATGATTTTATCTAATAATTTTTCAATCTGGAATAAAATTTATTCCTATTCTTTAATTTAAGTATATTATCTACTTAATAAAGAAAAATATATAAATTTATTTTCTGATGTTAAAATTAAAAAATTAAATTTAAACATGAAGTTTTGATTTTATATCAATAATTTTTATTTTTTTAAAATGTGAGTGTCAAATAAATAGTTATGTTCATGATGATTATTTATGTCTTTTAATTATTTCTTTCATTTAATAATCCCTCAAAAGCAATTTCTTTATTTCTAGTCATAGATAATATCTTACATTTTGGAGTTTAATCTTCACAGTAGTTTTATTTCTACTCACAATTCTTATTAATAACAATCATTATGAAAACTACATAATTAATATTTTCAATTTTCACATAAAGCAAAACAAATAAACATGAGTCATCAGCAATATGACCTTTAAATTTCACTTTCTGTGTTGAATATATATATATTATTCGAGTAAAATCTTTAACAAAAAACAAAAAATATATACATTTTTACAATAATTATTTACGACTTTTTAATAGCCCGAAATAGATTAAATAATGCAGAAACAATGGAAATCTCCAGTGAACTATATGCACACTATCTATTGGTAAATGTGAATATAGAATGAGCCCATCTACACTTTAGCTTTGATCGTAAATAAGCATACCATTTACTGATATACTTTATATATGCTTCCATATTATTTCAATAATTATTTACATATAAATTTTAAATTACAGATATTCATACTTATTTATATATTTTTATAAACTTCTTCTTTAATTAAGTACTGTATATATATTATTTCCATAATTCACATGGAGACACATCAGTGCTTGACCAAATTTTTTCCGTTATATTTTTTTTGGATACATCTGATAGTTATTAAATTATTTGTTATTATCGAGTTTTTTTAACAAATTACTTTTTTATTATTAAAAATCATTTCATACATTATTGTCCATATAGTTTTTAGAGCATGTAACAAAATCATTACATTATGTGGATTACATTTTTTAATATTGTTATTTCTCTTTTTAAATTTAAGTACGAGCATAAAATATTGTTGATCTTAGTTTAAATACATTCTTCAAACAAATGGAAAAAAAATTCCCTCTTTCATCTTACAAAAAATACATAAAGGCTACAAATTCATTTTTAAGTGCCTATTTTAATAAACCTTAGTTGATAGGACGGCATTTAAAAATTTGAAACAGAATTTGGATTGTGAAGCATATATTTTACAAAAATTCTTCATAACCTTAATCCCTGATACTTCTATCCAAGTGTACTGAACATTATTTAGGAGTTTTTAAAATCGTATTTAATATTAATCAAGCTACTTAAGTTTAAGTCATCTTACAAGTCTTTATATGCTACAAATAAGTCACCATAAAATGATCTTTGGTCTTTTAGCATCTAATGATGACGAACTAAAACTTTTGTCTCGTATTTATGCTTTTGTATAAGATACATATAATTTTGAATCAATATATTATCATTAATAAAAAGGTTGTTGGGGTGGCAAATTTATCCCTTCTGGTACAGTAGTATTTTCATGTGAAATAAGCATATAAATTCAATCTACAAATTTATTTAAAAATGTATTTTATTATTTGATAAACAAGTTTTGTACCAATAGTTTATTTTACAGAAACTCATATTAATTTTTTAACATACACTTTGGTATTTATATATAAATAAACAAATAATTTTTTAGTTAATATAGTAACTATTAAAATTAAAGATTTTCTATATTTAAAATAGTAATAGTTATCAATCTTAAAAAAAAAATTCATAAAAAATCATTTTATGACTTTTATCATTCAAAAGGTCATTTTGGCAATTCAGTTTTTAATATAATTCAAGTTTTTGCTTTCCCCATTTCATCCTTTTTTTCTTCTAGAAAAATAATGTTCAATTGTGACCAAAAGCAAATACATCATTTTTTACTAGCAGGTAATTATGAAAGTTGTTTGACTGTAAAGATTAGAAATTTTGAAAATGCCTTTAATAAATGCTAACTTATATTCATGTGAGTATGTGTTTATATACATGCTATGATAAGTTTAACAGAACATTAATGGTTACCATTTCTATATATGTAAAAGATTAAAATTTTTATACAATTTCTAAAGTAGTTTACTTCACCCTACTCTAGGGATATCTATTATAGCTTTGAATAATCAAAGAACACCAAATACTAGTGATATACTAACAGTTAGTTACATACTGGCTGCTGGATTTTGTTTTCATTATTGAGTTCATATGATTTAAAGCTCAAACTAAAGCACTTATGGAAATAGCTGTGAGCTTTTTACTCCTTTAAGTTAGCAATCAGTCTGGAAATAAAGATATTGTAATGTTAAATCACCTGGTCTCTATTGATTACTTAGGCTTACAATAGGTAGTTCTAGATTTCTTATTTCTCAATATATTTATTAAGGCTTTATATATACATTGATGTTTATTGACTGGTCTGTTGATTCTTGAGGTCTATACTATGTTAGTGTACTATTTGGTACTTCCTTGATCTTCCAAGTCAATCTTCATTTATGAAGCTCTATGTATCTTTGTGTTTAATAATAGGTGCCAGAATTAGATCCCTCCTTCTGAATTCCTTTAATTTGTTGCTAATAAAAATTTCATTTTGATGCGGGTGGTTGAAGATTTTGTTGCATTTCGCCAACTGTATTGCCATTATTGTTAAAGGGATAGCCTTATGGTCGCGGAATGCTTAGATTGGATACTTTGTTTTAATGGTGTAGTAGTCTGCTTTAATATTCTAGATTTGGGGGAAGAGAACTGCTCTTGACTAATATTTAACAAACATGAATGATTTTAACTTTAAAAAGAAAATGAGGCATAACAAAATGGATTTGCTTTTTTGTCAATTATTTACACAAAGCCGTTTGTATTCTCTAATGAAAGCAAGACTAGTATAATATGCCAAGTCAGTAGTACATGAGATCATTATTGACAATAGTTTGTTATTGTTTGCCACCTTGCTCATTTCATTATATGGCAGAAACCAAAAAAAAACCAACATCTATACATGATAACTTAAAAATTAAAGATACTATGCTCAAAAGTATCCATCTCAACAGTAGTGAAGGTTTTATTATATTAAAATAATATTTATTTATTTACAGCTAATGTAGTAGCATTCATCAAAAACATTCATTAACTTGGGATCATTACCCTTTTGATAATAAATAAATTTCCATTTATCAATCAGTAGTTGGAATGTCAGCCAGGTCAGTTATATGTTTCTATCTGAAGAAACATTTTAAACTTACTTGTAACATGAAAAAATTATACCAAGTTTTATCTTTAATATTATTTCAAAATAAGACTTTTTTTTATAACACTTTTATTTTATAAGAATTATTTCTTTATAATGTATGTTATGAATTGGATATCACATAATAAAGACTAGAATTATTTTCTTGTCCATTTTCAGAACTCATTGCTAAAAGATTTAGAATCAATAAACTTTCTTCTCATAAAAACTTACTTTTGGATATCATATGTATTCATAAATACCAAAAATTTTATCTAAAAATGATTAAAATCTCCTGGAAAAGTGTTATTAAAAAATGATATACAAACTAGTACTCTATAAAGAAATAATATAACATCACATGATCACCAATATGTATAGAGAGTTTTGCCTGTTTTAAGAAATAATATATTTATCATAATTGAAGAAAAAGACAAGATGGTAACATTTTAAGAAAAAAAAAAGCTGATTATAATATATAGTAAAATAAATATAGAAAGGATCTTGTAATATTGAATAAAAATTAATTTTGTCAAAAAATATACTTACTCTTCATCCCAAAATTCTTTATGTATCAGTAATGATCGGTGATTTATGAGAAACTTAATATAATTTAATGTAAATTGATATATGAAAATTATTAATGAACTGCATTGACTAATAACATTATTAATTTTTTTAATGTTTTGAGCAGTTTTTCCTAGTGGTGAACTAAGAATTTAAGGCTGGTGAAAGAAAAAATCCTTTAGTCAATTGGTCAACCTAGTACTTTGATACTTGAAGATCTCCATTAGTTTCTGAACAACTGGTCATATGATAAAATTAAATATACTTTTTAATACAATAATATTGTCTGAATTCAAAAATAAAAATAACTCAGAAATATTTTGAAACTAAGTTCAATTTTTAAATAAAATCATGCACTTTAAAAAAAAAAAAAAAGGCATAAAACTTTCTCTTCTAACATTTTTTTTCATAATTTTAAATGTATTCTCTCCTTGCCATGATCTGAATCACAAATATAGAATGCTACTTGTAAATTGCATTAGCTTCTTCTTAATCCTATTGATATGTCTTCTCAAAATCACTGACTATTTGTATATAATAAACAAAGTTGCATCTATTACTAAAAATAGGTGAACAACACATATTTGATAGATATCTGGACTGAATAAAAATCTGAATTTACTTAAGAATTCTTACATGACTTAAAACTTTTCTGCTTCTAGGGATTTGGATTTTAGCAAATAGGAGTGAAAAGCTAATCACCACACCATGAAGTTTTAAATTAATCAATACTTTTTCAAAAATAACGTAGACAATTTTTTGGAAATTGATCAAATGGAAATGTATAATTTTGCCTATCTTATCGATCTGTGAGTAAAATTCTATCAAATAATAAATTATCACTATAAACCGAGGATTCCTAAAAATATAGGCCACTGTAAATAGTAATCCTCAGAAATAGCTCTCTAGTATTTTTTACTAATATCTTTCTGATAGACATACGTTAGGAAGAGACAAACAAATTAACAATAGGATTATGCAAATAAAACAAAAACTCTGTCAGATGAAAATTATTCTTCACATATAAACTATGATAAACAGAGTAGCAAAAATACAAAAAAACATTAACCACAAAAACTATTTGCTAAGTGCTTTCGGCACTGTGTACTAGAATCGTGGTGACATATTGGAACTGAATAGTTAATATTCCAGTGCATGCCCAGTGGAACACTACTGTTACTCTGATTGATACCATTTTTAGACTTCGCAATAAACAAAGCCTCTTTCAAGTTCCTCTTTCTATCATTTGATTTATTGCACTGGAATATTAACCATTCAGTTCCAATATGTCACCATGATTCTGGTATATGGTATCGAAAGCACTTGGCAAATAATTTTTGTGGTTAATGTTTTTTGTATTTTTTCTACTCTGTTTATCAGAGTTTATATGTGAAGAATAATAGGATTATGTACAAATTTTTTGTTTTAGTTTTTTGTACCCAGTTTAATACATTCCAGTATCTTAAAACCCCTCATTTATTATTTTGCTTCTTCTCACAGTCTGGATACTATCCCAAACAACCTATAATTGGAATTCTGGCCTTAAAACAGATCCATTAAAAGAGACAATTAATTTTGCTTCTCTGTTTGAAGTCTGACTGTTTGGGAAGCTCTGAATATAGAATGAATATATTCAAGTGTAATGTTATTTTGGTAGATATATGATAACTGTTTGAGATTTATAAGAGAGAAAAAAGAGTCAGATAAGTTATAAACATTTTTATCAAACATAGTGCTAATATTTTTTCTTAAGGCCTATAAAAATAATAACTTTCTTACACATATATACATTATATACCTTTGTTTCAAATTAAGCATAAATATTAAATTTTGTTGTTTACAATTGAAATTTAATTCAAAAGTAAAACAAATTCTAATTTACATTAAAAACAAGTGATGCAATAAATTTTTCTTTTAGCAATAACTATTTAATTACATATCAAATTATCACATTTTATACCTAATCGTATTTATCTGGAATTTTGCCTAAAGGTCTTAAAATTACGATTTATTTGATAAATAATTAATCATAAAAGCAATAAAAGAAATTATCTTAAATTATTAATTATTATTCAAATATTAAATTGCAAAAAGTATCAATTAAAGGACTAATAATTTGTCTTACCACTATAGATTAGTCATTCTAATGTCTGTACTATATAACTTTGTTTAAAAGAGGCTTTTAACCCAAGGTTATTTATATACTCATATAATAAAACTTCGCCAATACTGGTCTTAGTTTTCTATTAACTACTTCCTTAACTTATTCTGGGATTTTATTAAAAATATAACATAGTTATAGTAAGATTTTAAACCATAAAAATTTTATTTGCAGTAGATTTTCAGATTGATATCATTTAATTGATTTCAAACTTAAATATTTATTTGCTTATTATGTGTTTGTTTATTCATGATATAAAATGACAAATAAACAAAATAATCAAATAATTTATTGCTCAGAAAATTCACAAAATGGCAGAGCAGGAACCAAGATCCATGTACACTGAACTGTACAGTCAGTCATTTTTCCACTGCCCAATGTGGAGGACTGAAATAATCCTAGGATTTTACAGAGTCTGATCCTATACCATTGCGTAAAACTACTCAGGGCTGGGCAAAAAAAAAAATCAAATGGTTGTTGTTCAGGAGTTTGTATAAAAAATTATGAGATTTGAGAACATGAAGTGATAAAATTAATTTGCAAAGCTGTCAACCTTGATATATCTTGCCTGGTATGCCAAGTGATGTTTAAGTAGGGTAAAGCAGCTTCAACACAATAATTATATTCAATATCATGTAATTATATTCAATTAGCTAAATATATTAAATTTATTAAGCACTAGCAGGTGATCTAATAATAATGTGAAAGGCTAAAACCTTCTACAGAAGTGCCTTAAAAATGCTTATGTGACAGCCAATCAGATACAATAATGACTGCATGTGAAACTCTCAATTCAAGAACACAAGCTATCTTTTTCTCATAGTTCTGGCTTGTAATCTTGAATTGAGAGTTCAATATGCAGTCATTATTGCATCTGATTGGCTGTCACATAAGCATTTTTAAGGCGCTTCTGTCGAAGGTTTTAGTCTTTCATGTTATCAATTAACTAAAAAAAATTCTAACTTTTTTAAAAATCTTTCTCAGCTGAGATTAGGCTAAAATGCTTAGATTGTAATGCTATTAAGACTATATTATCTAACAATATACAGTGTGTTTTTTAAAAATAGTTCCTGCCAGTCATTTTACATCTATGAGTTTAAATATTTTGACTTTATAATAAATTATGACTACTAAATTTTTAATAATACTTTGCCATCAAACAGTCTAGAATCAATAACTTTGCTCTCCAGATTAATTAACATAAAAAAATAAATATATAATAGTTTTAAATTGGGAGGGGGAGGGCTGTATAGTAAAATATGATAATCATAAGGTTTTCTATCACATGATGAGATTTTAGCTGATAATAGAATAAAACAGAAACTCAGCACATTAAAAATGCATTTATAGTAAATAAGTATTTCAAATGTAATTAATTAGTCAAGCATTGGTGGTCGAGAGGTCAGCGACCGCTGCTTTACAAGAAATTGTCCCGGGTTAGAGGGTTCGCTTCCCAGCTGATGCTATGACACATGAGAAAATGTAATTAATTATACTGAATATTCTCATAAAATGTTAAATGAATATTATTTTTATACTCTCTTTCAAATGCATGTTCTTGTTATTTACTCTTAACTAAAGTTCACTTATTTATATTACTACTACAAATTTCCTTTAAAATGTATAGATCATATAACTTGACAAATACATAAAAAATTTGTTCAAGTAACATACCTATAATTTGATATTAAATAACAATATCACAAGAAGCATTTATCCATAAAAAAAATTCTCCTTTCTCATTTTATATGTTTTTAACATTATTCATATTTAATTATTAGGATCTTAGAAAAAGTCACTTTTGTTAGACTATAAAAAGAATAAAATGTTTTCATAATTCAGATTATTTAAATTCAAATTATTATTACTATCAACTTGTGATCAATTAAACATCTATTACTTTAATAATATTAATAAATGCAGAATTTTTGATGTAAGATAAGGTGTATATTATGCCACTTTGTTATAATCTTCACATAATATATTCTTTATCCTTTAATACTTAAAAAATACTTCCCTTAAATCTTATATTCCACTATTAAATAAAAAAGCTATTGAAAAGTTCTTTGTCTTCAGTAAGGTATAAAAGGCTAACACACATATAGTAAGATAATAAAAAAATATGCATATTTTAAGATATTAAATTAAAATCATTTATATATACAAATAATAGTAATCAAATGTTGATTTTGATAACCTAAGGACATCAATCTCATTTAAGATTTTTTTTTATCAATGCTACATCAATCTAACATCCCTTTGAGTGACAATTTCTTCTCAAATTTACAAAATATTTGATTTTTTTTTTTTTAATTTTCCATGTCATTCATTATTGGTAGCTTCTTCTTTCTATTTAACATGAGACATATTTCTTCTTTTCTTGAGTATTCTATCATTGGAGAAGCATCCATTCTCTATTATTTTCCTCTCAGTTTTAATTTATTAAAACTAAATGGAACAATCAAGAGTTTATCAGGAAACTATAATCACAAAATAATAATAATAATTTAAGATTATAATTCTTATAATTCTTTTAACACGAATCTCAAAAATATTTAATAATTTTTTATTATTTTTAAAATGTAGTCAGTATAATAATTCCCAACAAGAACTTCTATGTTTCTCTTGGTTTATTTTTAACAAGCATTAAAAGTAGTGATTTCTTTTATTGTTTAAATCCAATACCATCTATTATAGGTCTTAGAAGTCAGAGAATACTGAATAATAGTGCCAACATATTCTCCACAATAGATTTGTTACCAGCTAACATTGGTTTAGCTCACACACACACACATATATATATATATTGTGATATACCCATGTCATCATTTATAGTCCCCTTTATAATAGTTTATGAGTAACTAAATAAAAAAACAATTAAAGGTCTCATGTTTAATAAACATGTTTAATTTGAATAAATGGAGAGCAAATGGATACTTTATTTATCAAGTTTAAAAATAAAATATTTTATTAAGTTATGTCAAATGACATATCTTATTAAGATTAGAAGATAATCATACTTTCATGAGCTAGTATTTTTTTTAAAAAAGACTGCACCATTATCTTTTTTTGTTATTTTTTTCAGGATATCTTTTTTTGTTATTTGCAAAGTGATAAAACAAGTTCAGCAAGAAATATACTATAACGATCGAAATGAAAGTGAAGATCGAATCTAACCGCAAAAACAATATCTGCAACTACCAGGGCGCCATCTAGGCATTTGAGCCTAGAAAAATTTATAAAGTAGGCAGAGACGCGCTGTTAAGATTCCACTTTATTTAAATATTCCGATCGTTAGCCCAAGTCACTAGCTCAGTGGAGACGCAGAGATAAAAATCTATATCTTAATTTATATCTTAAATATAAATAAATAAAAGCCACTGCCAGAAATTAACACATAAAAATATTTATTTACGCACATATAAAATCATTCTAAATTCGAGGAATAGGTTTAACATTTTTAGATTTTTATATTACTCTTTAATTGTACATTTATATAAATTTCAATGAGTTTAATATTTTATTTAGATGGTCAAGTATGAATAGACTACATAGATTTGCATTTGAAAATAAAACATTCTATCCCTATTTAACCTTAGGCTAAAATTCGCAGTCAAACTGGCATCAATCCATCTGATACATTTATGTATTCAATGTAGCATGAAAATACAACAGCACAAATATACTATACTGTCAGGAATGGAAATCTGAACAGTATAGTTAGAGAAAACATTGACTCTTGTCCAATACAGGAATATGACGTCTGTATAGCAAGAAGAACAATAAAATAAAAACTCCATAGGAAGGGACCGCGATCCTTTTTGCTGACTTAACAATCCCATCCATAGGCAAAGGATTGGTGCGGTGTATTCAGCGATTCTGCACGTAGCGAAACTTATACTACATCTACTAATTACACAAATATATCCAATCCATTGACCCAATTCAACAACGACACAAATAACCTAAGATTACCCTCCCCTAATATAACTTTACAAATCTATATAGCCATTCACGCCCGACTTAAATTTAACATTTAAATACGTTCGCACAAATGCATTTTATAAAATTTGTTTTAAAATGTTGAGTACAGATCAGCTGCACAGATTCCATGGTCAAAAACATTCCAAATTCAACACAACCGATCAAAATACAAAGTCCTCGATAAATGTCACTTGCATAGGGAATATACAAATCCCATTAGCATTCATCGTAAGATGCTTGCAGTGATATCGTTGACATATATTCTAATCGAATGTGAAAACCACAACATTATCAACCGCTAACGAATCTATGCAACGTCTATACCCAACCTAAATTTCATCATTTAAAATTTAAACAACAAATAATTTATACAATAAGAGAGAGAAAAAAAAATGGAAATGATTTTTATCAATCGGAAAACATATAAAATTAAACATTATTAATTGATTTTAAACTTAAAAGTCAGATAGAAGTTCATAAGCTTGAACGAAAGTTCTTAGTTATTTTTAAATTTAGAGTTCATGTCAATATAGCTTACAGTAGAAGAGTCCAGGTTCCTGTTTTTAATTCCCGCGATGTCTCCATTGGAAGATAATGTTCTGGAGGTAGCATTAGCTGGTTCCATTCTTGTATCACAGTCTTTTCATTTTATATTTTTTTTAAAACAAACAAAAAAAAATGAGAGAGAACGGCAAGTGCGTCCTACCGTTCTCATCAAATCAAGTCCGAAAAAAAACTGTCTGGAACTCAATATTTCTCTTTTTATAGTAAATCTCCAGATTGAATGAACAAAGACGTCACTAATCCAAATTTTTGTTCGGGTCCGGGCTGAGGCTTGGTGCTTCCATTGGTCAAGCTAATTTCTTTTTATTTTCTTATCTATCTTTTATCAGATCATTTTAATTATACAAGAGCCCGAAGCTAGCTTGCTTTTCAAACAATTTATAAACAATCATTTCCATTTACAGATTACATTAATTAATACCTGTTTTTATTTTTAAATCTTGTACTTTTTTATAAAAAAAGTACGTTCAAATACTTATTTGTTTTTTTTAAAAAAAATATTTTTAAAGTTTGGCCTCTGTGCGAATGTATATATGTTTAACAATATTTTAATTTTAGTGTTTAGTTTTTTACTTTTATTTGCGAACTTTTAAGTTTTTATTTTAAATAAATGTAACGACATATTTATATATCGTTACAATACATACACTCTTTTTTAAAAAACTTAAGTTACTTTTGCATATTTTTATCAATAGATTTTGGATCTGTAGCAAAAAAATGATATACGGTGAATAGAAAATTACTTAGGAGGGAAAGAATATAAACTTCCCCTCATTTGATATCTTTATGATTAAAATGGAATGATTAACAACAAATGGTATGCCAACTGCCATGGAGCTCAGATCATTAAATTTACAAGAGGAATAATTGGATATCATCTAATGATTAAAATGTTTATGGATTCTACATTTATGTTTAGCTAACACAGAGATGCCAAAGAAATGCTGCAGGATAAGAAAACTTAAATTGAAATTACATATATGCTTAACTTGATAACAGATGCTCACAGATAAATTTCTTAAAATTAACTACTCAGAAGAATTTCACTTGCCAATAATAGTTAAAAATAGAATGGTAACTATTGATAAATATTTTTAAAAAACTGTTCTTTTTTATTAATAATCTTAATTATAAAGTAATCTTATCTTTTTTAATCATTCAATGTGCACTTCAATAAAAAAACTAAATCAAGCAAGTTAGGCTTAATTAATTACTAACATTATTTTTATAAAAGCATTTAAAAATTAAAAATATAACTAATATTTCATGTAATTTAGTTCAGAATTATAAAATAACTTTTATTATCAAAAATATTGTTTGATTTTGAATAATATAAGTTTTTTTTCCCTTTAAAATAATAAAAAAATAATAACATGAAAATTTCCATTACATTATTTTTGTGTGTGTGAGAAAAACTCTATACTTAACTCTTTATGACTTCGCTGTATGTGTTAATGATTTTAATTATAGATCACATCTTTTGATTGTAATCTGGCAGGAACAAATTATATTATACATTGTATAATAATAGTTTGTAGTTATTAATTAGATTATTTGTTTTAACCACCTCAATGAGTTAATGTTTACATTAATACATTTATATTTATTATTAGTCTAAGTATCTGTTGACTGAGCTACCACACAAATCATTCTATTATGTGAAATCACCTTATTACACAATTTCTTTCATTATTAAGATATTTAAATATACACCCCATACTATATCTTACCAGAAAATAAATCACCATTTGTTGTATATTCTTTGTCATGCAAAAGCATTTATCTCTTGAGTCATTGGCATCTTACAAATTCACGAGTCCATTATAGATATAAATCTAAATTATCATAAAGCTATTTGTGATTAATTCATTTATTTGTTTATTAGTTATTTTTTTAGTTGCCTAAGTACAACATTTATTCTGTATATTTTAGATTGCCCAAATATGTAGTGCATAATTGGAGAAAATTACATAGTTCATAATTTTATTTATTACATTTGGTTGCCCAAATCTATGAGGCACTTGCAGGCCAACTAGCTCTGCTCAGTTATAATATTTTGCATTATGTTTATGACCACTCAAATCTTCAAGCTATTCAGAGAACAGTTAGTTTTATTTTAATCACATTGTTGTTGCTCAGTTTTCACTTCTATTATTTATTATTGTTGATGACCAGTATATTATTGTTCCATTACATTTCTAGATTGTGCAAATATGTGGACATTTGTAGTTCTAGCAGCTTGACATCCATTATTTTATTAATTGTCCATTATCTTTTGGCTTGTCCAACAGGGGAATATTACTATTTATGAGACTATGTTGCTTTGTTGGTATTGTTCTTTTATTTTCCATTGCAATATATATAAAAGACATATTTTGCAGGTTCATCCATGTTAAAAATTTAAAAATTAATATACTGACATCACACAAGTCATCTACTGGGTGATAAAAGGTAGAAAGATGGTTGTAGAGGCGCTACAATCACTGATTTGAAAACAATGTTAAAGTTCCACCAATAGCAAAAATGTTAAATTAAGAATGTTTTTTTAAAAAAATCTTTCCAAATAGGAGAAAGTTTGTATGTATCATCTTGCTTATTGATACAATCTGGCTTTTTAAATATCTCAATGGCTTCTCTTATTTTGCACTGGTAGAGATTATTACATCTGGATATGATCCTGGTGCTAGAAAAATATCCAGATGTGATAATCTCTACCAGTGCCAAATTTTAGAGAAGCCATTGAGATACTTAAAAGGCAAAGATTGTATCAATAAGCGAGATGATACATGCAAACTTCCTCCTATTTGGAAAGATTTTTTTAAAAAACATTCTTAATTTAACATTTTTGCTATTAGTGGAACTTTAACATTTTTTTCAAATCAATGATTGTGGTGCCACTACAACCATCTTTCTACCTTTTATCACCCAGTAGATGACTTTGTAATCAAGTCGAACTATTGGTATATTAATTTTTAAATTTTTAACATGGATGAACCCACAAAATATGTCTATATATGCAACCCATGAAAATCTTCATATCAATATATATATATATTATTTTGCAACTTTCTTTTCTTCTTTACAAGATAATGATCTGGTATTTAAATATCTTAAAGTTTTAAAGATAAGCTAACTTGCTTGTACAGTTATATAGTTTTGACACTAAATCTGCAATTATATAATAATCTGATAAGTGCTAAATGTTCATATCATTGAATTTTTTTCTTTAAAAAAAGGATCCAACTGATTAATTTGGTATCTGAGTACCACAAGACATAAATATTACATATGTTTTTTATTACTATATGCACATTTTGCTACAAAAATTTCATATAAATATTAAGAAATAAATGTCATAAATGATTACTTTCAGCCACCGATAATCATCAGCAGGATTAAGATCAAGTTAGTTTCTCCAACTATTCTCTCTCTTGTCCATAAGATACCTTATTTCATCAATCCATCTCACAAGTGATAGGAATTTTTTCCTAGGTTTTTTACAATCTCTTTGGATACAGTTTAAAATGTCATCGATGCACCTAATATCATCTCTTCTATAAATATGCCAAATCGACCTTTATTTCAGTTTCTTAATTCTTTCAATGATCTCAATGATACTTGTTTGTTCTGTCCCCCAAGTATTTTTCTTTTCATTCATTCTTGTTATTTCCAACATACATCTCTTCATTTATTGACAGATGTGAACTGTGTCAAAGTTTTAGATCTATAAATAAGTACTGATAGAACATATTTATTAAAAATCTTTTTCAAACACAAAGTCATATTTTCTTTTAATATTAAGATTTTTCTACCAAAACCACAGAAAACAAGTTTTAATTCTATGATTTTTTTCATCCATTACATTTAGATCATTATTAATTATCTAATCAAGAAATATATAGTTGTTCAATTTCTTCCATGATTATCTATCTTTATTTTCTATGGAAAAAATCCTTTGAATGTTAATTTTTTTAATATTTACCTTTACTCCTCCTATTTCTTTATATTCACCTAATAACTTGTGCACTTTTTCCTGAAGCTCTGAAACATTATTTGCATAAGTACATCACCTGAAAAATCTCCATATGATTTTATTCCTTTAGCTTCCCATTTTAATCCCTAATCAATGTTAAACTTCTTAACGTAACCACATAATCTAATCATTGCTGTTGCATTTTAATATTTTCTGGAATATAACAATATTCTGTCTCCATAGTACAAATTTTATCATGCTTGATATGTTTATAAAATAGATGTTTTTTATAATATATAAATTCAAAGTATAATGACAATTGATATCTCAATTTCTCACTATTTAAATGTGTGCTAAAACCACTTTAAAATCAACTTGTACATTTGATTGGTTTGAATCCGAAGTTGACTATCTTGGGAAAAATTTTGTATGGAACAGATAAAAAATTGACAGGTTTGTAATATGTAATACCTTTTTATTGATATATATATTTTTCATGTGTCAAATGTGTTGACCGGGAAGCGATACCAGGCCAGCTGCTTGGAAGGCAGCTATGATAACCACTAGGCCACCAATGCTTGACTTCTTATTGATATTACTACTGAATTCTTTCAATCTGGTATATCTTTATAATTTAGACATATAATCTTTACTAATAGTTTTCAATTCAATCACTTATTTCTTTAAGATATCAATAATTTCACCATTTCTTGGAGCTTTTTTATTATACGTGGATTTAAGTGGTTGTGTCACCTTTTCATCTTAAAATTTTAGTATTTTAGAATGGGTAATAATTGAAGTAGTAACTTGTTTCCTGAATCTTCATCTATACCCATATTACTATAAATATAAAAGTTTGTTTATGACTTTATAACTCAACAAATATTGCATCAATTTTGAAGAATCTTGCATGACTTTTTTCTTTTTTGTATAGAATTTGACTAGCATATACATTTTTGCTTTAATTGCTTTAAAAAAATTGTAACTTGCAATATAAAAATGCATGGAAAATCTATATCATAACCATTTTTGATTGACGTCACAAAAAAGAAAAAAGAGGGCCATCTCTCATTAAAAGATTACAGAGTTGGAAAATTTTTTAAATGACAAATATAGTTTTTGGGAAAGCAGAGAAAAATTTGATTTTGTAAATAATTAAATTGCATTTGAATCACTTATTTAATGACAATTATATCAATTATAATAATGAATTTGATAAACTTTTAGGATTTTAGTTTAAATATATATTTAACATGTGTTAAAATAAAATTTAAAATGGCATACACATAATAAGAATATGATAAACTTTTACTATAAAATTGATTAACATTTAGGAATGTCAGTTTAAATATATTTAGCATGTGAAAAAGTAAATTTTAAAATATTGCAGGTACAGCAAGAAAATTACTAATGAATTTGATAATCATTTAGCATTTCCTTTTAATTTAATAACAATATAATTTACATACAGTTTTAATTAATAATCCTTAATCAGAAAATAATCAGCCTTCAATATGCACGGTTTAATTATGTTACTAACTGAAAATTTTGCTAGGTTTAACTATATATTAATAATATAATGCACATATTTAGAGTTACAAAGATTAAATCTTCATGTTCTCATTTCAAAATACTTTAGATTGGCCTATATAATTGCATTTAGGTATAAAGATAAGATGGCCATTCTTATCTTTTAAAAATCTATCTTGTGTTTGGGTTTGAGTGTTCTGCATACTCACTATAGCATCAATGAGTTAGTAACATGATTAAACAATGCATGTCAAAGGCTGATTACCTTCTGATTAAGAATTAAGCATTTCTCTTTAAGTATATTCTCATATAAAAAAGTAAATTTTCAATATATTTAATTAACATGTAAAAAATAAAATTTTAAAGTGGCATGGGTATTTATCTGATTGTAAAGATATTAAGGTATGATAATAAAAAGATAGGCTAAATATGAGAAATAAGTGTGTACACTCTCATTATTAACTTCTAAAAAATGTCAACCTACAACAAATAAAAAAAAGTTAACTTTTCTACAATAATGAAAAAAATATTTTTTTCTCTATTCTTTATATATTATATTTCTGTCCTTTATATAAATATTAGGCTTTGAATTTTTGCTTTGTGATATTTAGCTCAATTTAAACAATAAAAATAAATGCAAGCAGTAGCCTCACATTATTTATATTTGAAAAATATCAATTTACAATATTTTTTTAAAAAGCTGACTTTTCTACAGTGCTTTATAAATTACTTGTAACAATATTAAAAGTATTTACTTTTAAAAATAATAGTAGTGTGCATAATAAATTATGAAACTTTTATCAAATGCTGTATAAATAATATATTTAAACCAAAATTAAAAATTATCCAATACAATATTTTTAAAAAATCCTTAAAATAAATTTTTATTATCCTTTATATGTACAATACATGCATTGATTAAGAGATGGTACTTCAGACAGCTTAGAGAGCAGCAGTCACTTTTTACTTGGTCACACACATACAATTACTGCCATTGTCAATAGTTGTTAATGAAGTTTATTAATCCAATCACACACAAGCATGAAAATGAATAAATAGTTAAGCATTTATGTCAATGCATAAATAAACCTCTTAAAGTGATGTTGGAGATTAAATTGATCTTACTTCCCCTTCACATATGCCAACACAATATTTATTAAGTAAATTAGAATTCATGATATTGAAAAACACATAAATATATATGTATTACAAATAGAATGCTAGGACCTGTATAACAAATTAATTACCATATATAAATGCATATTATATGCTACTATTCAAATTAGAAATGCATGATTTTGATCAATAGAATAACATTTAATAATAATAATAAAACTTGTGAAAAAATATGCATATTTAAATATAGCATAACTCCTAAATAGCATGCCAGAAACAAAGTCCATGAAACTAATTATTTACAAATGGTTATTACAGTAGGAAATTTTCCATACAGTGTGCCACCCAGTGCAAGTCATAATAAACAATGGAAGCAAGATTTGTAAAAAGAATCCCTATCTAGTGCCTACTCATCATTATTATAAACCCCAGAATAGTTTATAGCCTTTGGCTTTCATCAGTGATACATTGACTATTAAGACTTGCACTGGTTGGCATTACTGTATAGAGAGATTGCTATTGTATTAACATTTTGTGTAAATATAGGAAATGATTATCTCATGATGTTTTAGTTGTTTTTCAAATGATTATTATTTGTAATTAATCAACTATATTTTTGTATTTTGACATGGCTTGGATATATATATATGTAAAATAAATAAAATATCCGTTAATTAAAAACAATATTGTAATTATAATTGAAATAATATTTTTAACGGTTTACAAACAATTACAAACAATCTTTAAATCCGCAGAAGTATTTTCAGTTACTTTCTAACCTGCCTCAACTGCCATAAAATTCAAAAACTAAAAGCGGAAGCAAACGTCATCAATTCAAATTCCACGAATCTCGTATTTTAATGTTAGAAGCTTGTCGATTTATTAAATGCATTTTATTCCTGTTTATAAAAATTGCCTCTTTAATTTTTCTTTTACTATGGTTTCTCTCTTTGTGAAGAATTTTCACATTTTCAAAATTAAATTTAAATTTATATTTATATGTTTTTTCGTGATCGAAGAAAACTGAAGAAGATATTAAATCGCCATTATTTTTATTTTTTACACGCTTATATAACAATTCGTGTTCCTTCAATCTTTTCTCAATGCTGCACCTAGATTCACCTATATATGATAACATACAATCACAAAAAATTTGATATATGACATTACTTTTTTGCTTGACAGGTATGACATCCTTAGAATTATTAACTAATTTATTAATATTGTTTGGAACATAGAACGAAACATTAAATACATTCTTATATAAATCCTTAAAAAATTTTACTTGTGGATTTGAAATAAATGGAATAGATATCCATTTTTTATTATTAATCTTCATTTCTTTTAAATTATAATAATTTTTTTTAAATTGACTTAAAGTATTGTTTATTTGTTCCATTTTATAACCAACATCAAGCAATTCCTTCTGCGGATTTAAAGATTGTTTGTAAACCGTTAAAAATATTATTTCAATTATATATATATATATACTACATGTACTGTATTGCTCAAGATTTTAAATAAAAAAGTCAATCATGCAATTAAATATATAAAGAAGGGAAAAGTTCTGGAAATGATGGAATTATAATTAATATCTTAAAAGAAGGACATGAAAAAATAGAATTTTTTTTGGCAAAGTTATATACCAAATGTCTAAATAATAAAAAATGTACCAGATGATTGGAAAAATGCAGTATTAATATTTAAAAAAGTGACAAAGAAGATATTTGAAATCACAAAATTTTTACCAAGATAATTACAATTCATTTACAGAGAATTTTGGAATTAACCAACCAAAAGCTCAAGCTGGATTTAAAAGTGGTTTTAATACATTGGATCATATCCAAGTATTGAGAAAAGATATAAAAAGGACCACTGAATATGAGTTGCCATTATGCTTTGGATTTATAGATTAAGAAAAGGTATTTAATTCTATAAGCATTTCTTTAGTGATTAAAGCATTGGATCATCAAAGTATAGACCCAGAATATTGTCATATTATGAAGAATATTTACAAAAGTGCAAGAGTTATGTTAGGGTGACACCATATCTTTATAGCAATGTTGCAGGAAGTATTTTGTTGGTTAAATTGAAAAGATAAAAAAAATAAAAATGGAGATTATTTTAAGTCATCTAGATTTTGCCAATGGTCTAGTTGTTTTTGCAAATAATACTTTCTAGCTTTAGGAAATGTTACAAGAGTTACCAGATGAAAGCAGAAAAGAAGGACTAATGGTCA
Organism: Epiperipatus broadwayi; assembly: GCA_028023455.1. Classification (NCBI taxonomy): domain Eukaryota; kingdom Metazoa; phylum Onychophora; class Udeonychophora; order Euonychophora; family Peripatidae; genus Epiperipatus; species Epiperipatus broadwayi. Next base: position 6,821,078 of record JAQFVV010000004.1, read on the forward strand.
ATGTTAAAAAGACTAAAGTAATGTCCAATGGATTTTCTCAAAAGATGAAAATAAAGATTGATAATGATGTTAGAAGAAGATAACAACTACAAGTACCTTGGTCAGATTATTACTACAGATGGAAACATAATGGATGAAATTAATCATAGAGTTAATCTTGGTTGGAGTGCTTTTAGTAATAATAACAATATTAAAAGGAAATATGTATGTGATTGAAAAGGAAGGTTTTTAATAAATGTGTGGGTATCAGTTTTGCTTAGCTCTGAGACTTGAATACTTAACCAAAGAGCAATACAGTGACTTCAGACCACTCAGTAGAATATGGAGGAATGTATGTTAACAGTAACAAGGAGAAATCAAAAATAAAATACACTGATGAGAGAACAAACAGGTGATATTGATATTATTGAAAAAAATTAAAGAACTTAAATGGAATATGGTTGAACATATTTTCTAGAAGAGATGATAATAGATGGACAGTTGAAATCTTAAACTGGATTCCAAGAGATTATAAAAATTTAGATCACAAATCAGACAGGTGGATGAAATAAGGAAGTTTGCTGAAGTGATGTTAAGAAGAGAGACTAGATTGGAGAAAGATGGATTGAACTTGGAGAAACCTTTATCCTGTAGTGTATTAATAATGGCCAAAAATGATGATGATGATACTTAGTAATAATACTAATTACTTTATCACATGAAAAATATATTTAAAATAAAAGATTAAAAATTGATTATTCAGTAGTATAACTGATCATAAAAAGTTAAATTTTTAGTGATACTACTGTTGATAACTCATCCATTACTATTTCTTTTAAATGATGTGTAAATATAGAAGCTATGGAAACAGCTACATATTGTGTTAATTATTTTATTCTACTAATGTGAGCAATCAGGGGTACAGCTAGTTATTATGTAATTCAATGTAGAACTCCTATACATATTACATGATGTCATATCATTTTATAGTGCCATCTTTTACTCTTATTGCTAAAATAACTTTCCTAGATGTTGTTTTATACTTTTGAAACTTTAATTCTTTGTCTAATTTCCTTGTCAATTCAGTTTTTATTATTATTATTCATTCTTTTCATATAATTTTATAAAATTTCAGCTATTCAGTTTTTCTTAATAGGTCATTTTAAAATGTTTATATCCCTCCTTTTATTCATAAATTCCCTTGTCTCAACCAAAGATTTACTTGTAATATGCACCTTCTATCCTTCTCACAGTTATTATTTCAATAACATGTATCTTCTTATAGATCTCAATTAAGTTTGAACCATATTCTAGCATTCATTAGTGTTTCCAATGGTAAAAATATTAACCATTATTGTTGCCTTTTTTAATAGTTTTTATCTCTCTAATTTTGCATTAACATGTATTTTATATCTCGCTAATCAATAATTATTTTCATTTAGTCAAAATATAATCCAATTTTAATAATACGCTGATGCATTGCAATGAAACTTTTTTATATAACAATATATGTAGGTTTAGCGCTTTCAGAGTTTTGTTACTCCGTAATCATAGTCTCTTTAAATTATCAACATCATTATATGCAAATGTATGCAAAACTATTTTTTATATTATCCATTTTCTGGAAATGGCAAAATAAGTGTTTTTCTATTTATTGATTTAATGTCACTGGTAATAAAACAAGCTTCCTTGATTTTTCTCTTGATGTCATTCCTCTCTGTGCATAATATATCAACCTTGGAGGATTCAGATCTGTGATTGAGCTCTTGCTGATAGTCAGTAAAAATGGAATTGCTTTCTTTTTTGGTTATTGCTCAAGTATATGTGTATTTATGTTGAGCTAATCTATTTCCAATTGTGGCATGAGTCTCACACTAATAAACAGCACCACACCCTGACTGAGGGCACACAATTCTATATACTACCTGGGGAGTTGCTTCAATGTTTCTTTTATCTTTAATATTATTAATGAGCCTATTGATGTTTGGAGGGATTCTAAATCCTAGTTTAAATTCTTTATGTAAAGTTTTACTAAAGTTTTTTTGCTACTGCAGATATATATGGTACAGTCAGATGTTGTCTATCTTTTTTTTTATTTTGCTGAAGTCTTTTATGAATGCCTTCAATCCTGTTGACTATTGTTCTGTAATTAAAATCCATGCTTATTAAATCTCTGATGTAGCTGGTGATGTTGTTTTTCTTATCTGACTCTAATTTGCATAGATGGCGATTACGAAATAAGAAGGCAGATAACCCAATTTTACCATAGTTTCATTTGCATAAATCAATGTCTTTTTGTTTAAAAATTTTCTCAAAGAATGTACAAATATTATTATTTTTTTTTTGAAATTCCACAAGTCTGTGTCTTATTTTATTTCTATCATTATAAACAAATTTATGCATTGCACTTTCATCTTTCAATTATTTCCAATTCCAGTCTCTTCCATGACAATTTTAAAATGTTTGGTGGAATAAAACATTTTGAACAATTACATAAAAATGCTTTATTATTTCATCACAATGAGAATTTGAAGAGAAATAAACTTCAGTTATGTGCGTTTGGTATTTTCCATTAAGTTATATAACCAACCATGTTATTCTGAGTAATATACCGTCAATCATCACAGGGTTGTTTTTCCATTTTTATAGCCTCTACCTTTTTTTTTCTAACTTCACAAAGCCCAACAATGTCTCATTTAATATTAGACACCATCACTTGAAAGTGAACCATAGTTGTAAGTAGTCAAATAAAAAGTTGTCAGTAAATGGCAATTCACAATCAGGAAATATATTTTCTCTTCAGTTACCAATCACTACTTTAGCTGGTGATTTTACCATCCCCTGAAAATCAGTGCTATAATTTAGTTTTGTCATGATTATAAATATCTAAAACAATATCACTCACTGACACATTAAATCTTGCCTTCAGGAACCTTAACGGATATTTCAATTAAAAACTTATCAAACACAACTGCAAAAAAGACTATGTTGTTCCTTGGTTTTAAACTCAGCTGATAAACTCATCACATGGCTGCTACATCTTGGTGAGCAGTATACCTATGTTTGTGTATCATATGAGTTACCACATAATAATAACAGCTGCAATGACAAAAATATGAAGAATAAACATTAGGAATTTGGGTTGCTCGATTCCTTTAAATCCTCAAAGAGGAATCAAATGACCTCCTTTCACTGTACAAGAAAATCTTTTCTGCAGCCAAGATATACAATGTATGTGGTCATGTGCATCAGTTGTATAAGATGGAGTGGATGATTGAAAGGAGCTAATAATATATATTCATGATTACTGTTTTAAACTGTTATCTATATTATTTTCAATAATTAGCACAGCATATACAGATACTGAACTGCCTTCAGATCCATAACTATACAAGCAAATTGGTTTACATTTAAAACATTTATGTTTTTTTAATTTTCAGCTTATGGCTTGATAATTAAAAAGAGAAGTAAATAAGGGCTGCAAGAGAGAAACAGCATTGGATCCTAAAGAGTCAAGGGTACTGTTCCAAGATCTGAAGCAGTTCACTAATGGAAGTTTGAAGCATTGAATGAGATACTATTAGATAGGAATTTGTTAAGTATTATCAATTGGATCTTTTAATTACTAAAGGAGGTGACAGAAGTGTTAAAAAATTGCTACTGAAACAGCAATGTGTAAGCTGAAGTCCAGCTTTGAACCTTCTTTACCTTTTCACATTCTTACTTGTTTTTTCTTTTTTGTAGATTTATAAATACTGCAAATTAATTTTAATTCTGAAGAAAAAATAATACCAGGTTCTGATAAGAATATCTAATATGTGAACCTGCTTCCTGGATTATATTTTTTAAAAAAAATATGAATTGCATATTTCAAAATTATGCTTCCCTTTATTACTAGCAAAAATATTCATGTTTGTGTTGAGATTCTAATACCAAAAACTTCTGAAAAACTATGCCAGTATCTGGTATAATGTTAATACTATATAAACTTAAAATACTTTAACATTAATGATCACAGGATAAACTCACAAAAGTGATCAATAAAATAAAAACAATCAGAAAGGTTCTATTTAGTAAAAATATGTAAAAGATCCAGAAATTAATTAACGGATAAAGTCTAAAAATGTCAGGATTTTAATCACGTGACTAATAATTTCAAGAAAAACTAAGTATAGAGTGCCCAATAGCTTCAGCTAAGACATAAAACAATCAGATACTGAGTTATCTGGTAAACATTAAACAAAGTCTCAAATGCATATAAAAGACTAACTTGATTCCTTGGTATCATTATTCTTTGTGATGAACAACGTTTAAAAAATGCATCCAATAAAAGAATGACAGGATAAACATCTCTACATTCAACAAAATCAATACCTCATTCATCAATACATCATTCATCATCTTCAATTTCCAAAACATGTTATATATAAGTGTCTTTCTAGATATCATTATGAGATTTATAACAAAACAATATTTTGAATTGTTTCTGCAATCAAATTTTTGTCATCTTTGCTTATGATGAGAATACTCTATGGCCAGTTGTCATGGTGTTCTTCATGAAGGGTAGGTTTAAACTAGGTCCACTTTCCATATTTATTATTCTTTAACAGAATACATTTTTTATGTTATTTCTTAAGAAATAAATCTTTAGGGTTTGACTTTGGCCTTGTCTACATAAATTGACCAAACTGCAAAATGGTTGTCTCCTGTGCAATTCATCATAACAAGAATATTTTCAATCTAAGTTTTATATTCTATCCTTTCACATTTCATGCTCTTAATTTTCAAAATAAGCTTAACTATAATACTATCCTCATATTGTTTTCCATGCATGATTTCATATTATATCTATTAGATTCTTCAACACCATGTTTTAATTTATTAAAAATATCTGCTCTTATTTGAGACTTTTCCTAGATTTTGTATCAATCTGAATTTTCCCCGCAAATATTGTATTAGTTATGGTTTCTTCTAAAAATTCTACATTTAGTTTAATTTGTTCTACAATCTCTGTAAAAAATGTAGAATCTTCAATCATCATTAAGTCAAGCTGAGAGACTTCTTTAACTTCTAATACAATCTTAACATTTTTTGGACTTTTTCTATAATTTTCACATCAGACTGTAGTTTTCACACTTTTCTAAAATATATTATCCATCCTTTTCATAATTTTTTCCAGGAATTTTGGCAGTATTTTGCACATAATTTTAACAGCACTCGGATCACAGCTATGGCCTTTGTAGCTATAACGATGGTTATACTACAGTGCTGGAAAAAGATATGTTTAATAAAAACTTGGTGACTGACTTATATACATACTGCCACTTACAGGTATGAATGTCACTTAAAAATTAAAAATGTAAATTGGCTAAATGTTAAACAAGAAAATAATTGATGCATATTATTAATATTATTAAATATTTACTTTGTGGTGTGTAAGAGAACAATAAATTATAATGTAGAGCAAGAAAGAAAATGCTCAACATGTAAAAGAATTACTTTTTTTTTTTTAAATCTAAATTTGAACTCTTTTAAGTTTGTCTTTCCTGAACTGAGTTTTAAATAGCATTTCTCATATTTCAAAGTAAAACTGGATGGCAAAGCTAAAAATAAGATTAAAATTTTAGAATTAATAATATTTTAGAAGTTATAATTAAAAAGCAAAAGTCAGTAGCTAATTTTTCTTATGTTAACAAAAGGTAAATAAAAAATAAAAGAGATAAACTATTTTGTTCTCTTCTTCTTTTATTTATAATAAAACATATAATTAATGCATTAAAATTTCTATCCACAAAATGTTTTGGAGAGAGTAAAAGGGGATATTTTTCAAAAAAATATATCAAAGTAATGATGCAAATGTCATATATCCCTTAGCTAGTGACATATATGTTGTTTGAAGACTATGTTACTTGAACAATATCAATTTGGTATAAATAGGTCAGAAACAAGCAGCTAAGCATTATTCTTATTACTAGCATTCAAATTCTATGAGTCCAGCAGTTCATTTAATATTGATTTGCATTAAAGTGCAGTCTATTATCAAAGCTGTGTTGCTGTAATCCATACGAAAGAGAGAGATGAGTATTAATTAAAACTCTTTTTCCACTGTAAGCCATATTTTACTGACTATTAAAGGATTTTTCAATACTCGAGTTAAAAATCAGTATGATGAATTTATTTTTAAAAAAATCCATCTAGCAGGATTAGATAACCAAAAGCCCCACCAGTTAAAAATATCTGGAAAATACAATCGGATTCAGGAATTAGCACTGAAATTTGAAAAACCAGTTCATGCAATGTCTCTATAAGGCCGTAAAGGAAGAAAAGAAGAAATGGATAATGCTGTATAAATGACTTAAGATTTACAGATATTATACCTCATAGAATGTCATCAATATTGGTGTATTTACTCTCCTTAACAACACCAGTGTTCAATGAGATCATCATCGGAAATCTAAGGAAGACAATACTAAATTAGTAAAAGTATAGTACCTGAAAAAATCTTGGTCAGGGACTGTTTTTCTAGTTAATGTGATAAGATCTTATCATTATCAATACTCTAAGACCTTAAACTTGAGCCATAGTTTAAACTTAAAATATCTTTTGTATTTTTGTGTATGTGTTGATAGTTGCGACTATATGCACAACCATTTTATTTATTCACTATCAATACATTGTTAAATATATATTTTTTATTAACTCATTTAGTTTGTCTTTGTAACTCAATCCAAATATATACTTTTTACATGCATATGCTAGTTAATAAACATAACCTTGGGAAATCATGTAATCCACTATGTTGGGATGATGGTAGTAATTGATGAGGATTGTTCCTTTAAAAACTTTTCCAAAAGTAAACTTTCTTTTAGGAGATTCAGTGCCTTTGAGTATCTTTTTATTGAAACTGAAAAACAAATAAAATACTTTTGGGGAGTACTTGTTTTTTAAAATTGCAAATCATCATCACCACATTGGTTAATATTATTGAATTAAATTTGTATTTTATTAACTATTCAATTTATTTTTTATTTGAACCAAAGTTTATGGTACACATCTTGAAGATCTCATTCTGTATATTGTAACCTTATATTTAGCCCACAAAGGGCTAAATATAATAGATAGTACTTAAAAAAAAATTATAATCAAATAAATATAACCCTTTCATAAATAAACTTTACGATTTCTAAGCTATGTAAAATCTTAACTATGCACTCTAAAGTATTAATGAAATATCTGTTAAATGTATTGGAATGATAATTACTAAAGAATATCAATTAATTGATTTAATAGTTGTTAAAGTCAGAATTTGATAAGTTAAACTTGGGTAAAAAATTAATTTAAAATGTGCTATGTTTTGAGTTAATTGTAGTGGATAAAGTTTTTGTTTTGCTATCTGTTAAAATATTATTTATTAAGCTATGTTAAAAGGTATTTAAAATAATAGTTACTAAAACATCAGTTAATTCACGTAATATTTATTTGAAATTAGAATTTAATATGTTAAACTTAGATAAAGCTAGTTTGACATGGGTTTTATCTTAAATGAATTTCAGCAAATAAATTTAGTTATGCCATCTATTTTTTAAATGATTAATTACTAATCTGCAGTAAATTTTCTAGTGTTGTAATCATGTCTAGTATAGGTGTATAAACATCTGTGTGTGTTAAAGAGAATCTTAAAATGAGTTGTTTAAAAGTGCTAATTATTTTAATATATATATATTATAAATGGTATTTTAAAATTAAATAGTGTAACAATAATCTCTTAAGAGCTCTTAAAAAGGTAAAAAGTATTCCTTTTAAATAAAGATAGTGCTTTAAATAAAATAAATGATTTTATTTGGTAATTAAATAGAGTTAATAAATTTTAGATAAGGTCTAGACATTATGAGTTTAAATCCATTTTTGGACTTCTTAATTAATAAAATGTCAAGGACAAATTTATTTTATGCAACTGATTTAATAAAAAGTTAAAATTGTTAATCAATTTTAATAACTCCACCCCAATATTCACCCTTGCTTTAAAAATACCACGACAAACTTTAGTTTTCCTGATAAACACACACACATTTAAAAAGAAAAAAATGGATAAACCTACTTCTTAATTAATTATTATTCTTTTCTGTTCAATTTATGTAATAATTTTTTTAAGTTATTTGTTCAGCTTATTGTAACTACTTATTATTTTATCAGTTAAATGTGTGGCTAGAAGCCTCCAAAGTCATTTAAGCAAGTCTACATCAGCCTGTAGATGCTCACCTACCTATAAACAATATCTTATCTGAAAATACAAAAAGCTATAATGTTATGAAAAAAATTTCAGTGTTATAAATATGAAAATCTACTAAAAACCAATAAGATCACATGATCACTATTTCCTATACTTGCTCATAACTGTTGTTAAAATAGACAAAACTCTCTCCATACAATAGTGCCACTCAAAGCAAGACAGAGTAATCAATGAATGCCAGAAGGCTTGTGCATAAAATCCCTATCTAATACCTACTCATTACTCTGTCTTGCTTTGAGTGGCTATGAGTAGGCACTAGATAGGGATTTTTATGCATAAGCCTTCTGGCATCCATTGATTACTCTGTCTTGCTTTGAGTGGTACTACTGTATGGAGAGAGTTTTGCCTATTTTAAAAACCACTAAACTGGAAAGTTATATATATATTTAATTTACCATATCTAGACTTTTAGCTAATTCTGAACTTTTATTATAAAACCATTTTATTAACACTTCATTATTTAATAACATAGTTATTAGTTATATAAGCTAATTACCAATACTAATGACATTGACTTCTATATTCTACTAAATGCCTTGAGAAGAAAAGTAATTTATGTGGACAATTTAATGACTGAAATAGAGATATTATTATACCAGGAATTATTTTTAAAAAAATTATATCTTATTTTTAAAAAAAAATTATATCTTCAATTAGCAATAAATATGATTGCGAATGTAAAGGATAAAATAAAGTAGAGTCACTTTAAATTTCTTTATCTAATTATGATAAAGAAAGATGTTACCCAGATTGATTTTCTTAATATTTTGGAAAAGACATTATATATCTGTATTACCTCCAACACAAATAAGATATCTTGGTAGTTGAATAATTCATTTATTGAAAGTAATAACTGAAACACAGGCTTGTTATATACCTGTGGCTATATATATATATGTAATATAGGGTATATGAGCACAGACTTTCTGTGCTCATATACCCTATATTACATATATATATATAGCCACAGGTATATAACAAGCCTGTGTTTCAGTTATTACATTATAGAGATGTCTGCCAATGGATTATGTCCTGTACATGTGGGGTTCAGATTGACCTTAGGTCAACATGGGTGTGACAATAATCTCGGCCTCAGGGTGGCCTTTGAGCATTCCATCATCAGATTTTCAATTGGATGGACGGTTGAAGAGTTGGAGTGGATTGAAGCCTGTCCATTAAATTATGAGGATAGTCTATCTTAATATATATCTGAGCACTTATACTATATATGTGTGTAAAGATGATAGTCTGGACCAACTGATGATTGCTGGTTTAGCATGAAATACGTATATTGGTGATTATTTATCTTTTCAGCATATATGTGTTTAGGTGTATCAGTGTTATTAGATAGAGTGGAGAGAGGTGGGTGGTGTGAAAGTCTGTGCTCATATACCCTATATTATTGAAAGTATATTTTATTGTTCTGCAGAAAGAAAAAAATAATTTGAATTGTGTGTCTAAATCTTTCCAAAATATATTGTGAAACTGTTTGTTACCTGTTTATTCTTAATTTTGCTGTACCTACCCATTACTCTTCTTTATTTAAAAATTTAAATTTGCAAAAATTTTTAAAAAAATTCCTACTCTCAAATATTTGTTCACCCGTTTTCTCTACATTTAATAAAAGAAAAACTGTGCTATATTTAGCTGAATAGAAAAACAGAAGAACTCTTAAGTTAAGAGAGTTATTTTCATTTTAAATAATGTAAGAACTTTTAATCCTCAACTTATTTGAAGGGATAAAACAAATGTAATGTATATTTATTGTTTTATAAAATTGATATGTTTATTATTATTGGTATTACCACAATTATATTATTATGCAGTTCTAATTATTATTATATGCAGTGAATTATAAGGTATATTTATAATAATGCCTCTTTTAATTATTATTATATGCAGTGAATTATAAGGTATATTTATAATAATATCTATGTTACAATGCGATTTAGTGAGATTAAATTTCCAGGTAAAAGGTTTTCAATTATAAATTAAGATTTCTCAGAATTTATATCTAGATATAATGAAAAGTGTATTATTGTGCACAGAGTAAAATAAATTTTATATATTTGATATGAGGATGAATGGACTGCTTTGGAAGCCAGTGTGTGAGTTGAGATAGCTTTTAAAATTCTTCATATTTAATATTGCTTTGCAATTATAGTGTGTTGGTTTGCATATATTTTTAGACCAAGTATATGTGTTATTGTTATTATGTATAAGAGTATGTGTGTGAGTTATCTTTCCATTTATTATTAACAAATTCATGCTTTATTCATTTATCGATTGACATGCTGTCAATGACAGGTATTAATTTTGGCATATATGTGGAAGATTGTTGTTGCTATTGTATTTGTTAAGCCCCTCCATGAGAGAGAATGTGACTTATTTGCTTTGGCACTGCCAGGTCAAGTAACAAGGTGCCCATTTATCTATTTACTGCCATCCATTTTGCCATTAGCTTTATGTTAATTGTGTGTATTTTTAATATGTGAGAACATTTAAAGCATACATATCTATGTAATTGTTTTTATTAGCTATACTAAAAGTTATTTTAGAGGTGTTAATTTAATTATTAGTATTGAGTTTTTTTGTTACTCTGCCTCTTATATGCATTAATAAATTTAAACCTATATCATTATTTTGTATTATATTCAGCTACCTTTGCAGTGTCATTAGAATTACATTTCCACACTGATTTTTAAATGTCGCTGATATTGTAGTTTTAATATCATCTTAAGTGGTCTTTATATTTTAAAAATATATTTATTGACATAATAAAATTGTACAGATGAATAATAAATGCACTTTGTTAATGTTGGCTCATCCATTGCTGGCATTGGTCTGGAAGATGTATACCAGAGCCATTCTCTGCACTAGCAGGTTGATAAATGAGTACATACATTCCATTTTGTTGATATTGACCACCCCTTTTGAGATTGGCCCAATAATGCTAACTTATCAGCTGGGATACATGTAGTGTGAAATCAATGTCTCTCTAGTAGAATCCGGCATGTTGCATCAGACTACTTCAGTTACGATACACTAAAATGTGGATATATCAGGTCCAATATTCATGTAGAGTCTGTAGGCCATACTAGTAGGCTCCATGTATTAATAAATAAAAATCTAGAGGATAATATCTTATCCTTGTTTTGAAGAGCTTTGAGCTTATCGCAAAATATAACATTGGGATCCGGTGTTGGTTGTGTGAACTTTGTCCTGCATCTTGTGTACCAAAAAGCGTATGTCAGAAAGATAGATAACCTGATAACTGTAAAGTCTCCAGAGAAGAGACAACCCCTGATGTCTAGGGTTTTATCCATTGCTATAATGCAGTGTTGAGAGATGACACTTCTAACAGCGTTATAGCCTGGACATATATTTAACAGATGACTAAAGATCTCCTCTAGAGCAGGCATGACAAATTGGGTCTATTTTATTTACAAACTGCTTGTAGTGTAAGAAGGTATTAGTTGGCATGGAGCCCATATTCACCTTGATCAGATAATCCAAAAGTTTGGGCTCCAGTAGCAGATATTTAAATATTGTGATTTTATGATTGCTGCATCCTAGGTGAGTATAAATAGCTGTATATTCAGGATTCAGCAGGCGATGTGCCTGCCAGATGCTGATTTTATTATTAAACTCTGCTGTTGAGTGCCTAATGTATAGAAATTGTTGTTTAATAATGGTGTCAAGCCATGTGTCTTTACTGGGGGGAGGCCTGTCAGTAGGTATTACAGTCTCTATAATATCTGATAGAGAGTATTTTTTCCCCAGGTTTACTAAAAGTGCATGCCCTTTTTGGAAATTGATTGTCTGTATTGAATGGAGACCCATACCGTTCTGTCTCCTGTGAAACTGAAGTCTGCGGATGCTATATAGGCATATATATATATATATCTGATATTCTGAGTAAGTAATTGCTGGATGGTTAGTATCTTAAATAAAAATGTGAGAACTTCTTAAATATAGTATATATGTCATAATTATAATTTTACAAGGATTTAATCAAAAGAAAATATATTTTATTTTAAATTAAACAAATTTTGATATAAGGCCATTGGAATGTGTTAAAAAATTTAAAGAGAGAATGAAAAAAGAGGAAGCATATATTGATCAGTATAAACCAGTATTAAATAGAATGTTAATAAATAAGGATAAAAAAGTAAGATAATATAGGAATAAAAAGGTATTAAAAGAATGTTAATAGGTAAAGATTTATAGAATAGATAATAAAATTATATAAGAAGAATATTAAATTATATAGGTATTTTAAAAGAAATAGTTAAATATAGGAAAGGAGGTAAATAATTATATTTGTAGATGTAATAATATTATGATTTTTTTAAAATGTTATATATATATATATTTGTGATGTATTAATATTTTATTTATTTGTGTTATTATTTTTATGTTTTTTATTTTATTTTTTGTTTAAGGAAACTTGATAATTACTACAGAATGTAGTTGAAACGTTGTTATGGAGGAAAAATAAAATTATAGTTTGAATAAACAAGTTTTAAAAAGAAAATGGAAGAATGTATATTTTATATATTTATTAAAAAATTCCATCATAGAACATTAAGGGGTCTGCTGAAGCATGGACACTATAAGGATTGTCTCAGACTTTTGATCAGCTACCCACGATACAATAAAATAAACTATAAGCCTTGTTGTCTTTTGAGTCTTAGAGGCCAGATAAATACCATGTGAAAATTAAGCCATGTTCCCTTGTGAATCTTAGAGACTAATAAATTGTACAAATACTTGAACTGCACCTTGCTTCCTCCAAGCCTTACAAGTAAGTAAATAAACTAGTTAGAGGAAAAAAATTGTAGCAACTGAGACAATATTCACTTCAAAGCATCACAGGGTCTCATGTATATGAGCAAATCCCAATACATCACTAGAAAGAAAATATGACTAAACAAACTATTAAAAGCATTTTTTCCATCCTCTGCATAAATCAATAAATAACAATCCTGCATAGGTTTCTTAATTATTTCCAATATCTAAATGATTAATTATTTCTTTTATATATATATCAATTTTTATTTATTAATGATAGTTACTCTCACTTTCTAGCAAGCTAGTAATTTCTCTTTTTAATCATTTTAATGTCAGTTTCAGGATTATCATATATTTTAACTTTTGAATACATTCTACAAGTTTATTTCTCCTTAAAGCATTTATTTTTTTAACAGATCCAGAGTCAATAGGGAATGAGCCATTCTTATTCTTTTAAAATTAAGTTTTATCTCTCTCCAGATATCTATTTAGTGGCAGAGATGTCATTTAGGTTGACCAGAAAAATATATTCTCTTCATTCTGTAATGGATCTTTTACTTTCATCTTACTCTTTCTTTCCATTTTCTTTAGCATTTTGCACACTGGCAGTACAACTTTATAATCTATCAATAGTAATCCATTGATTCAAACTCAAGATATTATTAGTGTTTTACTCTTTTTGATCTTATATTTTTTAGCCTTTATCTTTTGTATGCTTTACTATATCGAACAGTTCTATTTTTAATTTTCTTCATATAATCATTTTTAATATATAGACAGCAGACTTCATTTTATTGTTTAAAGGGGAAAAATTCAAAACATTCCTTAAAAAATGAACTCTCACAACTCATCTGAAGGATTATATTTCATTATCACCATGTTGTGACAAGTTATTTCCCTAAATCTTCACTTATAATAGTTTTCCCTATACTTTCTCATTAAGCTCATGACTTTTATTTTCATTATTCATTTTATTTGAGCTTTCTTTTACGGAGTCTGAAACCTTCTCAGATTTAAAATCTTATATTACATCATCTGCATATTCTTTAGTTTTTTTCTCTTCATGTGCCACTTCTAAATATTTCTCCATTTTCTTAAACCATTCTTCATGTCTGTTGCATTTCTTTCATAAATTCAGTATGTCTTTCTTCATCTTTTTTACACCATTTTTTTAAATTGACTAATTAATTCTTTTTGATGCATTGCTTCAAAATTTTTATCTTTTTCATCAATGCATACAGCATTTCAATCATAACTGTGCCTGGTGTCTCTTCTGAAGGTTTTTGTCTTGTTGGAATAGCTTCTTGCACAATTGGCTGATTCTATTGAATGCATTAGTTCTTGTGTTGCTGATGGATCCATGTTTAATTGCTCTTCCATCCTTTTTGTTTTTGAACATGATATCATATATATATATAAAACTAAATATTCTATAATTTTCTTTTCTCTTGATGATTCCGTTCTTGCAAATTTAAGTATTTTTAATTGATAGATTATCATTATTTAGTCACCAGTCTCAACTCTTCATATGCAATCTTCTAAAAAAAAGAAAGATATACCTCTGTCTTGTTTATTTGTATTATTTATTATATATACTGTCATTTACAAAATATTACTTTGTTTACCTACACAACCTGCTGCTTTCATAAAATATTAGTATATACATTTTTTCTCTCAATCCAAACATTTATTGTATTTCACTTGTTTATTATACACAATATGATAAATTTAGTCATACTTTAATATCCAATAATTACATGACTATAAGTGGATGTACAAGCCACAAAATTAGTGTCATAAATATGTATCATATAGGAGTGAAATTTAAGCAAAATAAAGGGATATTCAAGCCCCATGTTTGGCATTAATTATGTAATGGTAAAAATTTCCACAGTATAGGTTTGAACCCATAACCTGAATAGATAAGATATCCATTTAAAGATGTACACACATATATAATGAGATCCTCAAGGTGTGTATTGTAAACTTTGGTTCAAATAAAGAATAAGTCAAATGGTTAATAAAATAAAAATTTTATTCAATTATATAATAATATTAACCATCATGCTAGTGATCATTTGTAATTTGAAAACACAAGTACTCCCCAAAAGTATTTTATTTGTTTTTCAGTTTCAATAAAAAGAAACTCAAAGGCATCAAACCTCCTTAAAAAAAAGTTTACTTTTGAAAAAGTTTTTAAAGAACCGATCATCATCAATTATTACTGCCATCCCAGCATGTTCTACAATGGATTACATGATTTCACAGGACTGCGGATATTAACCAACATGTGGGTGTAAAAATATATTTGGATTGAGTTACAAATAAACTAAATGGATTAATAAAAACAAATTAACAATTTATTAATAATGAATAAATCAAATGATTGTGTATATATAGTCACAACTATCAAAATACACAAAAGTAAAAAAGATATTTTTAAGTTTAAATTATGGTTCAAGTTTAAGATCTTAGAGTATTGATAATAATAAGATCTTACCATATTAAATAAGGAAATAGTTACTGACTATGGTTTTTTCAGGTACCACTCTTTTAATAATTTACTGTTGTCTTCCCTAGATTTCTGATGATCATCTCCTTGAACACTGATGATGTTAGAACAGTAAATACAGCAACACTGGTGACATTCTGAGGTATTATGTCTGTCGATCTTGAGTCATTCACATGACACTATCTATTTCTTCTTTTCTTCATTTACAGAATTATAGAGGCATTGCAAGGACTGGTTTTTCAAACTTCAGCACTAATTTCTGGATCTGACTCCATTTTCCAGGTATTTTTGTCTGGTGTGACACTTGGTTATCTAGCACCCATGGTAGATAGATTTCTTTCAAATAAATTCATCATACTGTATGTTGTAATTGGAGTAATGAAAAATATTTTAAGAACAGTTAGTAAAATACAGCTATGGTGGAAAAAGTTTTAATCAGTGATCATTTCTCTCTTTCATATAGATCACGTCAACACGGTTCCAATAGTAGACTGTGCTGTAATGCAGAGCAATATGAAATGAACTGCTGGGCTCCTAAAATTAAAATGATAGTCTAACTGCTTGTTTTTGATTATACCAAATTGATGTTGTTGTTACAACATGGTTTTCAAGCAACACATATGACATTTGTGTCATTACCCTCTTTTACTCTTTCCAAAACATGTTGTGAATACAATTTTTAGTACATTATATCATGTATTTTTATAAATAAAAGAAGAAGAGAACAAAATAGCTTCTCTCTCACTTTCTTTATTTACCTTTCCTTAGCATAAGGCTAAAAATTCACTTCTGACTTTTATTACTTTTAGCTTTGCCATTCAGTTTTACTACAAAATATGAGAAATTCTATTTAAAACTCAGTTCAGGAAAGGCAAAGTAGAACAAGTTCAAATTTAGATTTTTTTTTTTTAAAAAAAATTACTAATTCTTTCACATATCGAGCATTTTCGTTTCTCCCTTTATATTGTAATTTATTGTTCTCTAACATATCACAAAGTAAATATTTAATAATATTAATAATATGCATGAATTAATTTTTCTTTTAACCTTTAGGCAGTTTACATTTACATTAGTATAACTTTATTAATCAATCACCGAGTTTTTATTAAACAATTTTTTCCTCTACTGTTGTAGTATAACTATTGTTATAGTTACAATATACATAGTCATTTCTCATTATACTTGATTTTTGATACAATAGATGCATCCTTTGGTGGTAGCAATACATTTCAATATAAAATATTGTAATTCAATTAAATAATTATTTTCTTGTTTATGAAATGTAATCATTTAACACTGAGAAACAACGCTTTTTAAAAAAATACAAACACATACATAGCAAATGTTTGCATTAAAATTTTTTGAAGTGGTACTGATTTTAATAATATTTACTATTTATAAAATATCAGAAATATGTTTTGACTTTTAAAATATTGTGATTTTATTTTTTTAAAAAGCATTTTTTGCTACAAAATGTTTTTTTTTTTTTTCCATATGTCAAAGCATCAGCTGGGAAGCGAACCCGCGACAACCGCCTGCAGGCAACTGTTTGCTTGCAAGGCGACTGCGCTGACCACTCGGCTACCAACACTTGATTACAAAATGTTTTTATTATCAAACTAACAATGAAATAAAATTTTACAATTGCCCTAAGCTGTTTAATTCATTTGTAAGAGTAGTGGAACCAAAAGATAAAGTTTTTTTTTTTAAGTGTCATAGCATCGGCCGGGATACAAACCCGCAACTCGGGCAACTGCCTGCAAGTGCAAGGCAGTCGCGCTGACCTCTCGACCACCAATGCAAGACAGCTGAAGTTTTTTGGATCATTGTTAGCTGATAAAAAGTAGAAATAGTACTATTTTATTGGTAGTGAGCACATTAAAAACGTCACTTGATCCCTGAAACTAATTCTACTATAAATGAATGCAATTTATAAATAATTCTATATTTCTATACTAAAAATATTTTGCTCAATTTATTTAATTTTTTTAATATAATTCACTTAAACATTTTTCATAGTTTACACATTTGGGTCTCATCCTGAATTATAAGAATTGATTAACAATAAGCAGTTCCAACCCCTATTAGTTTGAAATAATGAAAATTGATTATTTATCTATTCAATGAAACCATGTTTAAGTTATGAGAGTAGAATATATTAGTCAGGATCTATGGTTCCATAAAAATTGACTAAGTACTATTAAACCTAATCATTTCAAAATAATATCACATGATAACTGTTTCTTATGCTTGTTCATAACTGTTATTAAACAGGCAAAACTCTCCATACAGTAGTGCCACTCAGTGCAAGCCAGAATAATCAATGGAGGCCAGGAGGCTTGTGCATAAAATCCCTATTTAGGGCCTACTTATCCAATATTCCTAGACTAGTTTCTGGCTTATGGCCTTCGTCAGTGAGAAACTAGTCTTGGAATATTAGATGAGTAGGCACTAGATTGGGTTTTATGCACAAGCCTTCTGGAATCCATTGATTACTCTGGCTTACACTGAGTGGCACTACTGTATGGAGAGTTTTGCATTTCAAAATAAGTGGTGGATATAATGCTGAATGTTAAATTTAGATGACATAGCCTCATCAGAAAATACTGGTTCATATTTATAATCAAAATGTGTGTTTATAAACATTTCTACTGCACAAAGAAGATTATGCAGTAGAATTGTAGAGGACAATATTTACCACTCCAGTCCTCTACAAATCTCCATCTCATTATTAAAAAATAATTTACAAGGCAGAAAAAATATCATCTGCATGTATTGTAAAAGTTAATTTTGTCAAATGTTTAATATAGCTAACTAGAAATATATCAAATTTCTCTAAAAATATTTAGCAATTCAAGTAGATAATGGAAATAGACAAATATATAATGACAAGTAAAATGTCCCCATCACAAATTTTTAGACCAACATTTTAAAAAAGTCAATAAAAAGAAATGTAAAAATATCTATTAAAAATATTTGCAAATTATATTTATAAATTAAACTTTTATCAATCTCTGATTAGAAAATTAATAATTAATAAAACAGGCAAAACTCTCTATATGTATTGCCACTCACTGCAATACGTATAGAGAGTTTTGCCTGTTTTACTAACAGTTATGAGCGACCGTAGGACAATGGTGCTCATATGATGTTTATTGGTTTAAAATAAATCATTCCAAAATATTTTAAATAAATATAATTTAATAAAAAAACCTCTTCTTTTATGAATAAAAAAATTGATTGAAGTTTTTTACTAATATAAACCAAAAAGAATATGGTGCAAAAATACATAAATGTCCCAAACTGTCGATGTTATCAACACACGGGAAAGTTTGAATTAAAGGATTGCAAAAAGAACATGACTTCCGATTTTAATACATTTGTTTTATTCAAATAGAACTTTGTTTAAAATAAAATAAAAATTCTAAATAACAAATGATTAAATAAATTGAACATTTAAAGATATGTTTATGAATAAACCTTACTAAGACTGCAATTGCACAGATGAGCAAAGATAGAATTTACAATTATAAATTTTTATTCTGGAGCATATATATATAATTTGATATTTTCATACTATTTTGGAAAAAAAAATTGGTGGCATAAAATAGTGTATTTAATAATATTTATATTTAAAAGTATTTTACTTTATATTTGATGCATTATTTTATCATTAGTATTTTGTAACATGATCTTTAAAGATTATCTATGATTAAAATCATAGTTCATTTGATTGCCAATGAGCTCCCAATATATTTAATGTCAATGCATCAGTATTAGTGGTAAAAAGAAAAAAAAATCAAATTTATTGACACATAATTTTTACTTCCTTGTACATTGTAAATAATAGTCACAAATTATTAATAAGTTATTCTGGGATAAATACATTAGAATGAGCATTTGCCAACAAGAAAAAATTTCCCATATTCAAGCATTAATTTTACCAAATTAATGAG
Organism: Epiperipatus broadwayi; assembly: GCA_028023455.1. NCBI lineage: Eukaryota > Metazoa > Onychophora > Udeonychophora > Euonychophora > Peripatidae > Epiperipatus > Epiperipatus broadwayi. The sequence continues at coordinate 6,840,609 of JAQFVV010000004.1, forward strand.
AAAGGCTTTTTGTTCTAATACATTGTTATATATAGATCTCACAAAATAAGCTCTTAACAAGCTTTGAAAATATCCTCAACCCCAGACCGGTTTCTATTACTGGGATCATCAGTGAGGTGCCAGGATATTCAAGCATTATATTAAAAACATCAGGACAAGCCCAGAGCAATGTATAACTATTAAGTAGAAACTCTGAAATTTTCAGACATCCATATGTCTTCCAATTCAGCTACCTAACTTAAATAACCATATGGGACTGAACTAAGTTCCGATATACCATATATTAATAGTTTTAGCAATATAAAATCGCCAAAGCCTTAATAGCAAAAAATAAAACTTTTTGCTATTAAAATCCCTATCTAATGCCTACTCATCCAATATCCCCAGACTAGTTAGTGTATGGAGAGTTTTGCTTTGTTTATAAACAATTATGTACTAGTATAAGAGATGGTGATCATGTGATGCTTAATGGTTTAATCATTTTGATAATTGTGTACCAATTATTAAATTGTTAAACCGTTAACAATATATATGCAAGCGTTGTTAGCCGAGAGGTCATCGCAGCCGCCTTGCACGCAAGTAGTTGGTTGCAGACGGTTGTGGGTTCGCGTCCCGGCAGATGCTATGACAGATGAAAAAAAAAAAAAAGACACAATAACTCAAACTGCATACAACTGTAATTAAAATAATGAAGTAAGCATTGCAAATAAACATTTAAAAAAATTATATATATAGTAAACACTTTTGACATTTTCATTTCCACATTACACATATACAGAGTATTTAATCATTTTAGAACTAAGATTATGTGATCTAAATTGTATAAAGTATGCAAAATGTTATACCGTATGTTTTTTTCTTAAATTTGCATTCTAATGAGCCTGAAATTTATTACTTAAAATAGAAGCTATCACAAAAGCAGATCGTTTTAAAAAGGCATTTCAACTTTTTTTTTTTCTAACCTCATTTCAACTATTGTCAAATCTGGAAAAGTTATTATTTTTTTAATAAAAAAATAAAAAGTAAAAAAAATTCAAGAAAGTAAAATCACCACCTGACAGTTCCGCGTTAATGAGCAACAAGAAATAACACCATCCCAGCTTAGAAGTGGACCCTAAAAAACAAAAAAAGACGTCTACAATCAGACTGCTAAATAAAATCATCTAAAATCGTTGAAGCAGTCTGAAATATAAAAGTAAAAAAAACAAGTAAAAAATAAAAAATAAATGAAACAAACCCACCCAACATGGGTAAAATCTGTGCAAAATAAATAGATGATCACTCTAGTGCGAATTTAGAAAATTAAAATCTAGTATAAATAATTAATATTAGATTTTATTATATTTGTTTAAATATATAGAAGTTTTATCTCACCTTTATAGAAACACCTTTATCTTAACTTTTTTTAATTTTTTTAGACTTGATGTTGTATCAATTAGCCTCCAAGGCAGTATAGCTATGAATGTTGGGATTGTTTTTTTTTAATTATTTGAATTACATTTCATGTTTATATATGTCAATAGCCAAACATTTAACAACTTTTAGAAAATATCAGGGAATAGCTAACAAATTTGGAATTAAAATGATACAAAAGCAAGACAAAAGAAAACGAATAAAATTAATTACTATCCACAATATAATACTAAAATTTAAACTATGAACAGATTTAACTACAATATATAATTACATGTACAGTACATAATAATTCATTGTATATATCATATGGTTGCCTTTTTTTGCAACAATTGTTTTTTTAAATATTAAAAAAAATCCAGATATGATATATAATTCATAGATGACATAGAAAGCTAACAATATCATCTCTATTTTGACTTCAGTTCTGTTATATGTTGTCTGTTTGTATAAAAACACAAACATACATATATACGGAATATAATTGATCAAAAACAGTATAAAAACATGTCAATAATGTATGTGTATTCCTCCATAGGTTGCAGAAATATTTAAACTATTATAAATTTTTACATAATCAAAATATTTTAGAATAACACTACAAAATTGGTATATATATATTGCATGAACATATAAGATTAATTATATAAACTGAGGAGATATTACTATTAAACAATTCAAAACAAAAAAAAACCCCCCATATAGTGGTGCCCTTTTTTGTTTAAAAAAAAAAACAATAAATCCCAGAAGGGTTGTAAAAAATCCCTTTCTATCCCTCCTCCCCAAATCCCCCCAAAATTTTTTGGGGTTGGTTTTTTTCGGGGGGGGGGGGGGGTGGGGGGGGGGGTTCCGCTAGATCATGTGATGTTTAGAGATATTACTACTTATGTGAATACCTATACTTTTATACCTATCTGTTTACATATGTATCTGTATTCATTTATAGTTAGTATTCAATATCTATTTAGGTATATACTAAACAATGAATTGTTCAAATTCAGCTAATTTAATAGTTTTATCAAACGATCTATAGTTCTCTGAAATCTAAAAATAAAAAACTGTTGTTAATTTATTGCTTAGTATAGGTATTTTTTTGTAAAATCAGCATAAAGGAAAGTTTTTTAATTTTTTTTTTGTTTGAAAACTATACCATAATTTAATATTGCTACTATAAATATAAAATATCACATTCCATAAGCTTTATTTAGTTTTATAAGCATAAATATGTGTGTAGATAAAAAATATTCACATATGTATATGTATAACAACATATTCATGTATATATAAAAATATATATACACATCTAAACAGAAAGAGCAAAATGTTTATACATATATTTAAAAATACAATGACAAAAAATAATACAATTTTTTAATAACCTATTAGGATCAAAGATTTTTCCAATAGTCATCCAAAAGAAATGAAGAAGGCATTATTCACCAGACTTGCCAAAGGCAAAAAGGTGAGAGACTTCTTTAAAAGTTAAATATCTATTTATTACAAAATGTTGGATTCTGAACTTATTTAAAACTTGAAAAAATGCCAAAATCATACATAATCTGATTTAAATTCAAAGCAGTGAATATGGCAAGTGGATGTGCTATCACCATACTACAAGACCCTATGATACAAAGTAGATGGAAAATGTTTATATTTGCTTGTTTGAATGTAGAGGCGGATTAAGCAGTAAGCGGAGGCAGCATAGGGTCCCGAGGTCTTAAAATGTCTTTTCATTAGGATTCGAGGAAAATTATGTTTTTTTGTATACAATCAGCCCTCCTATAACACGGCATTATTTAAGCTTTTGAAGGGAATTTATTTGAGTTTTGGCCGGATTCTGACTTTCACTGGACATCAGGGGATGAAACTAGTATAACATAAATAGGCCCAAATTTATATTTTTTAATTACACAAAAAATTTGACCCTTCCCAAAATAATAATTTGATTTCAATTTAAATACTCTGCTTTTGAAAAAAATATCGTAAATAAATTTTGCTGTTTTCCTGAGGCTGATTTATCTCCAGTGAAATGGTATATTCTTGACCTCATATATGTTTTACCTATTTTTCCCCATAGCTCCATATGTGCCGGATTTAAACCCTCTATGAGTAAATAAATGTATATAAGCATCAACACAGTTATATATGTATCACCACACAGATATATGTGAATAAACAGCTGGACTATCATAGGTTTATATATATTACAGCATGTATATTTTATTTAAAATCAAATCTTTTAAATTATATATTTTATTTTGTTAAATGGGCCAATTTGTTATTTTATATTAAAAATTGCATGTATATGTGTAAAGTTCACATATTACCAAAATACATATATAATAAAATATTACTTAAAAGTTTTAAATAATTCTTAATTTTAAATTAATTTTTGTTTATCTTTATAAACAAAAGTGACACCACTGCACATCTGTGTCAATATAGTGTGTGAGCGAAGTTTTAAATCTTATTTTTGCAATATTTTTCTAAAATGTATTTTATAGTAAACAAAATCGACTGAGGTGAAAAAATTACTAACTCTTTGTGGAATTGAGATGGCCCAAGTTAAATTAAAAATATCAGGTTTAAAATTTAAACAAAAATCTAAATCAACTTTATAACTTAAAACATCTTAACAACATTATCATTAAAAAGAATATTTTTAGTAGGCATTGTTTGCAAAGCTAAAAGCTTTTAAACTATTTTTTTTTTCATATGTCATAGCATAGGCCGGGACGCGAATCCACAACCGTCTGCAATCAACTACTTGCTTGCAAGGCGGCTGCGATGACCTCTCGGCTAACAACGCTTGACAAAGCTTTTAAACTATTTTACCAAAAAAAAAAAACAACAAAAACAACGTTTTCTTCACAGCAAAAAAAAAATGAAGTCATCAAAATGGGGCAGAAAAGTGAAAAAAGTTTTTTAAAAACCTGGAAATTTCTGAAAGCGAAAGAAATTCATGGCATAAATTTTTAAAGGTTAGTACTGAGACAGAGTTGCCATCAACATTTACATCAGATAATTCAGAATTGCCTATGTTTGAAACTTCTTCTAAAAAAGAGAGAGAAGAAGAACAAGTTGAGAATCAAGAGGTTGAAATTGCTACTGAAAAAAGGGATTGCAAAAATGCAGAAGGTAGAGATAATCCAGAAAGATGCTTCGATATAGACATCGAAGTAATAAATGATATAGCTTTATGGCCAACAATATTAACAGATGCTATTATTGATCATATTCTTAATAACAAACCAAAAAATATCAGAAATATAGAGAATTTAAAATCAGTGTACAAAGACAGAGACAAAGTGTATTACAGAGGACTTTCTTATGATCATTTCTATAGAAAGAAATCAAATGGAATTATGGAAAAGAGAAAATGGCTGATATTTTCAGAAAGAAGCAAAAGTATTTACTGCTATTTTTGCAAACTCTTTTCAACAATAAAGTTTAAATTAATAATTGGTTTACAAAATTGGAAATCAATAACTGTTATTTTATTGGACTATGAAGTTTCAAAAGAACACATGTCAGCCATGTGTACTATGTATAAAAGATTAACAAAATTCAATATAATTGATACTCAACTATTACAGGAAAAGAAGAATGTTACTGGAGAAAAGTGTTGAAAAGAATTGTATCAACAATAAAATTGTTGAGTCACTTAGGATTAGTATTTAGGGGTCACGATGAGGGCAAAAATTCCAATAGAAAAGGAAATTATTTAACCTGTTTGGAATATCTAAGCAAATACAATGAGTTTTTAAAGTTACATCTACAAAAATATGCCAACCAAGGGTGAGGAAATGTAAACTATTTATCTCATATTATTTGTGATGAATTTGTAGGTCTTACTAAAAATCAAGTAAGAGTGGAAATAATTGAAGAAATCAAATCTGTGACTTATTATAGTATAATTGTTGATTCCATTCCCAATGTTTCGCATATCGATCAAGTAACTTTTGTGATAAGATATGTTTCATCCTATGGTAATATAATGGAAAGATTTGTGGAATTCATTCCCATAGACAAACACATGTCTCCATATTAGGAGTAAATATTAAAAACTGTCAGGACAATCATTTGATAATGCTTCTAATACAGGAAGGTACTCAGGTTTGCAAACACATATTAAAGAACATAACCCAAGTGCAGTTTTTATTCTGTGTGCTAATCATTCCTTAAATTTAATTGGAAATTTCACTGCAGAAAGTTGTAGTGCTGCAATTGAGTATTTTATGTTTGTGCAGAATTTATTCACATTTTTTTTCTGCATCAATCCATTGTTGGAAAATTTTGACCAGAAATCTAGAAATGTGTAAACACTCTGTCACAATCAAAAGAGTTTCTAATACAAGATAGTCGCCAAGAGCAGATATTATATTAGCTATAATACTTGTTTCCATCCATGTAAAAGAGGCTTTAACTGAATTTGTAATTTAGAAAGAAGAAAAAAAGTTACCATAGTGGAGGTGACTTCCCTTCTGAAGAAAATGGACAAATATGAAACCAGCCCTAATGACAGTGATTTGGAATACTATTTTACAAAGAATAAATGCTACTAGTAAATCACTGCAATCAGTGAAGTGTGAAACTATTGAAAGGATCTATCCTACTGAAGTCATTAGAAAATTTTATCAATAATTTCAGAGAAGAATTTGAAAAAGTTGAAAAAGAGGCAACTGATTTATCAGGGCTATCATTTAATATGGAAGATGGACAAACTCACAGACAACAAAAGAGAAAAATGTTTTTTGATGAAACAAAAAAGTCGGACATGAATTTACGATAAGAGAAAAGTTCATAGTCAATTCATTTTATGTCATTTGTGATAACACCAAGGCAGAACTATCCTGAGGAACTCAGACTTATAAAATTGTTGTAGAACCTTTTCGAATATTTTTTGATTGGAATTTATCAATAGAAGAAAAAAAGAACACGATAAAAACGTTTAAGGATATTTACAAAATGACATTGATGTTTGTAATTTTGAAGATGAATTTGATCATTTCTTAATATTTCTAAAAGAAAATGAGGACACCATAAAAAACACACTAGACATCTATTGAGCCACCAAAGAAATGTCTTGCACATTTCCGAATGTTGAAATATTATTGAATTTTTTTTTTTAACAATTCCCTTATCTAATGCATCAGGAGAAAGATCGTTTTCTGTTTTAAAGCGTGTAAAAAATTATTTAAGAAGTACTATGGGAGAAGAAAGGTTAAATAATATGACCATTCTGTATATAGAGCAGAAAATTTTAAGCCGAATTAACACTGCAAAAATAATTGATGAATTGCAAGAAATAAAGCAAGATGGAAATTCATATAAAAATGTTTTTTAATAAATTCATTTAATGTGTTATGGTATAAAATTTTTGATTACTTTTCTTTTTTGTTAATAACTTAATGAGAGTTTTCTTGAATTTTTTTTTTTTTTAACTTGAGTTTGAGGGCCCCCGGAAATTTTTACCGCTTAGGGTCTCCACTTGGCTTGATTCGCTTCTGTTTGAATGTGATGTCAAATCTTGATAAGTTTAATAATGATGATTTGATTGGTAACAATATTAAACTTTGTTTGGGATAATTAATTAATATATTATTTCCAGTTTAGCTTTGAGCACAATTTGGATTAACTTCAGGTTTGTGCATATATATATAACGACAAATTTATGACTCATAATTTCTCTGCCTTAGCAACCATTGTTCATGAATTTGTAATTTAATTTTGACTAATGATTTAGTTTATTATATTGACGAGTTGAGTTTTTTGCATCTGATATTTTAAATATAACCATGTATTTACATAACATTCACCTGATAATATGTACTGAAAAAAAGTTAAAATGATTGCAATCCTACGTTATCATATTAAAATATACAAATAATATTATACTTAACCAACTGACATTTTTTTCAAAAAAGTGTACAATAAAATAGTATCAATAATAGGTGAATTAATGCAATAATATAAAGAATATATATATTGAAAAAAGACTGATAAAATATCTAAAAATAATTGGGGCATCTTTTAAACACTTAAGTAAAAAGTAGTTATAAATAATCTTCCCTCCACCACCCTTTTTATTGTATAGGATGTTCATAGTACTATTGCATAAAGATTTAACATTAGAAACATTTTTAAAAGATATTATCAAAAGTAAATAGAATGTTATTAAACAATCTTATAGATCAGGAGTGACCAACTTTTGTGTTCATAAGATCTACTTATTTTAAAAATGTTTTGCGATCGACTTGTTGTCTTAGGCGATCGACTTATCTTAGGCATTTGGAGGGAGGTGTGAAATACATACCCTTTTTATATAGCTAACTAGTAAAAAGGTAATTATTTAACGGGCCAAAAAACTCATGTCGGGGGAATTAAAGCAACATGAGTAATTATTAACAATATTTATTAATTCAAATTAGCTACATTAAATCAAGATTAAAAATATTATTTTCAATAATAATACGACTTAGTGGACTTTAACTATCTAGAATTGAAAAAAAATTTAGATCAAAAATAAAAATAACAAAAAAACTTGAAAATCTTGACTTAATTTGTTTCACCCGTTAACCGACAGCTCTTGCCAGATTGGCCTCGCGATCGACCAAAAATGGCTTTGCGATCGACCGGTGGATCACGATCAACTTGTTGGATACGCCTGCTATAGATCATAACAAAAAAGTTTCTCTTTAAAGCTAATTGTAAATAAAGACATATTATGTCATTTCAGTAAGATTTCAGTATCTTTTACAATCAACACTTTTATTTAATATTCAGTTAGAGGATCTAAATATATATTTAAGCTATAAAAATTAACTGAATTAATAAAATAAAGTACTGCATAGTATTTGAGTAGAAACTATAAGTTTGATCTAAAGCTCTTCAATCTTGACAAAGAAGTGTTACTAAAGAGTAAGCTTACACATTGCGTAATAATTGATTTAAGAACTCTCTCTCAAGATTTAAAGTGAAAATAAAATCAACTCTGCATGGGTTAAAAAAAGACACATTGATTCAAATGGAAAAATGCACCCAAAAATAGCTTTTTAAATTTTTTTTAGTTTTTTTTTTTTTAGATAAAAATTCATAATGAAAAAGGAAAAATATAATAATATCCGTTAATAGATTCTTAATTCACCGAATTAAAAAAAAAGATTTCACAACTAATATAGATGCTCTCAAGCAGTACAATAATGATACAAATATTTAAAAAAATCATAAACAATCACAAATAATTAATAATTCACTTTGTTAAATGTAGGTAGACTACAGTATTGATGATAAAGATAATACTGTTTACATGAAACAGACATAAAAATGTAAGAATAAAAATATAAGAAATTACTTCTTTAATAATTTATTACAGAAAATCACATCGTAATAAATGTATACGACTAAATATTGTTTAATTCTATATTAAAATCACTCTTTCTATATATATGCATATCATTATATATATACACAGACAGAATAAATTTAACATGTTTCTAGGACAAAGTATGGAAATAATAATAATGTGAACTAGTGATATTCTTTCTCTCATTTAGATTTATATATATTCCAATAATTTGAAGACAACCAGAATCATATATATATGTAATTTCAGCAATAAATAAGATACAAGTTTTTATAATATTTAAATAATTTGAATGGCAATCTTTTAATATAAATTTAAATATATATATATTGTAGTGGATAAGAAAATGATGCCAATTATCATTATGTTCTGAGCATATACTCAGTATGTGCCATATTGGCAGCAATTACGATACCAGAGGAAAAACAATGACTAGCCACTGCTGGTTTACCATTAAGAAAAATAGTGATAAGTTATGTTTTAGACTTTAGGGCATAAAGATGCTGACATTTTCCTGCTTAAGCATCATACAAGTTAATTTATCTGGTATTGCCAGAACCACCATCATCATTGATTTGTATAGTTTATTCAAACTATGATCTCAATCAAGTAATATTGATAAAATGATCATATTCACCTAGCAATAATCACTTTTACTACTGATCATAAAAATATTGGCTACTGCGAGATAGCTTTCTTTGCTTTGAAGGTAGAAGTGATTCTCTACTGTCTAATACTATTTTCAGTTGACGAATTAATGTGCCTATTCTTATTGCTCCTTAAATATTTGTTCTTTTCTACTAAATTACCCATAGTCCAACATAATTTAAAGCATTTGAAACTTTTATGTGCATCAGGTGATTCTCAATAACATGTACAAATACCAAATATGCTATGCAACCAGGTTTAAAATGTAATGAAAGATAGATATTATTACTACTATTAAATTTTAAAACAATACGTCAATAAACTACTATTAACCATAATGTTCTTAATGATTCATGTCATTCACCATAGATTTAAGGCTTTAACAGTTTTGACCAAAATATTGCTGCTTGTTTTGCTGTTGAAGAGCATAAGCTGCTTCTCCCTCTTTATTATTTCTCTAACAGAAAAGATGATTCATTTTTTGATACATTCAACCCATTTCTGAATAGAATTCTTCTCTTTTTTTTTTTATTAAATCAAACAATTTTCATTTTCTCCTGTACAGAATAAAACGTTTTATGAAGAAGAAAAAACATTAGGAAAACTATTAATACATGTACTTTTAATAATGCTATTGAATAACTGAAACACACAGGCTTATTATATATCTGTGTTTTTATATGTAACATATAGGGTATAAGAGCACAGACCTTCAAATGACCCACCACTCTCCACACTATCTCATAACACTGATACACTTGAACACATATATGTCGAAAAGATTGACCTTAGGTCAACATGGGTGTGACAAGAATCTCAGCCTCGGGGTGGCCTTTGAGCATTCCATCATCAGATTTTCAATTGGATGGACAGTTGAAGAGTTGGAGTGTGGAGTAGATTGAAGCCTGTCCATTAAAGTATGAGGATTGGCTATCTTAATATATGTCTGACCACTTATAGCATATATGTGTAGAGATGGTAATCTGGACCAACTAATTGCTGGTTTAGCATGAAATATGTATATTGGTGATTATTTATTTTTTAGACATATATGTGTTCAAGTGTATCAGCGTTATGAGATAGTGTGGAGAGTGGTGGGTCATGTGAAGGTCTGTGCTCATATACCCTATATAATGCTATTGAAATGAAGAGACTAAAAATCACAAGGAAAACAAGATCATGTAAATTCACATTAGAGAATAATATTTAGCAAAGAAAAAAATGGTTGTCACTGTAACAAGATTCACAAAATTTAATAAGTTCACAAATTTCATTGTTCTTATTATTCATTTGTTTACATTCTTTTTTTGTTTATTTACAGTTGTTTTAGAATACTGTATAATTAAAGTCACATAGTTAGATATCACATAGTTTGTGGCTTCACTATATAATTTAAATTGAGTTCTTACTATTATTTTGCTGCTTAATATTGTTTTGTACTACTTTTAATAAAACAACTTATTTTATCATTTAGTTTCACCATTTCTTTTCATCATTCACAGTACAATTTTGAGAATTAAAGCTTTGACAATATTCAAAACTAATTTTTCTCTTTGCAAGATCAATTCTTCATGTTTGGAAGATCTTACCAAGTAGTGATTTTCCTCATAGAAAAAATCTATTGGATGTTTAATACAGAGTGTGGACAGATTATATGACATTCTTAAGACTATATATCCAATACTCCACTAAGGATTAAATTTTCCAATAGTTGATGGAGCCCCAATTAAGATTTGCACTTAGTATAAATCTTTATAAGATATTGTCATAATGGCATTTGAAAATGGTAATATGATTTTCAATGCTGGCTTAGCTTTGTTCTACCAATTAACTTGATATCAATCTTTTTTTTTTGTAGTCATTCCTAATATTACTCTGTACAGTTATATAATTGATGGTTCTCTGTCTTGAGTCTATATTAAAAATTTACAATTCAATACAATTAATTAGGAACTTCAACTGATCTTGAAGCTATTTTTGAGATCTTTATGCACCCACAGTCCAATCACACAATAATATATATTAGCCTGAAATTGAAAGCAATATAGAGCTGTTCACAAATGATGTTTCTTTCACTTTCAGTCAACTTTTTCTCCTTTTCATTTTTTAAAATGACATTTTTTAAAATCTGGGCATGCAATATATATATATCAAATTATATTTTTCTTTTCTAATTTTAAATTTACAATATTGATCTTTTGAAATATGAATTTACAGGCTTTTTCATACATGCCCTTATATATGCAATATATAGAGGATTTGAACTCAGACTTTCATATGACCCTCAACCATCCATGCTATCTCATACCACTGATACACTTGATCACACACATGTCAAAAAGATAAATAATCAACATTATACATATTTCATTCTAAACCAACACTCATCAGTTGGTTCAGATTATCATCTCCACACATATATACAATCAAAGCTCAGCTCATTTTAAGATAGCCAATCTTCATACTTTAATGGACAGGCTTATAAGATTAAAGCTTAAATTCTAAAGTTATCAGTTTTAAAATAAATCAGTCACTAAAAAAAATTGTTTTATTGTCCAATTTTTACATATGCATCAGATTTAATATTTTTTTGTATAATAAACTGGCTACGACTCAGAAGTTGGTTGTTAACTTTGTGTTATAATCCAGAATGTGAAAGATGGTATTATACAATGAAAACTGCAATACTAAAATGTGTATGATATTTAAACATGTATATGCATCTATGAGAAATTATTCATATGTATCAAGTTATAAAAAAGTGTAAGACTACTAAACTAGCTAATTCATAAATTTGTGAGCTGCATAAACAGGCTTGAAGGTTTAGATTAAATTCTGCATCAGCAAAAAAGCTGAATGGAAATATCTAAATATTGTAAAGCACAACTGGAGAGTTCAATATTTACTGTGAAATAAAGCAGGTAAAAAAAGTCACCTTAGATTTAAATTGGAGAGCATTCAGTAAATGGGAAAAAATCTGTTTACATTTTCTCAAAAACAATTTCGAATTAATTAATTTCCACTTAATAGTTTCAAATCTATAGAAATTTTAATTTTTCCATGCAAAAATGCCGGTAAATGTTAAGTGCTAAAAAATAGATAAAAATTAATCACTACGTTATTAAAACTGCAGCAATCAACTATGTATTCTTGATCTAATTTTTATTTAATGCATTTAGACAAAAATAAATGGCAGATTGTTGATTTTTCTTTTTAAAAAAAATAAAGTTTCATTGATTGAATAAGATAGCACATAAAGTATACCAAATATAAATTTTAAAAAGTATATTATGTTGATTGAATTTTATTCTATGTGCTTCATTTTAATTTATCTAATTATGAATCAATGGAATATCAACATTAACTGATACAGTGAATTCAACAATGGCAAGGTACATTATAAACTTGTTTTTTTTTTTTTTTTAAATCACAGTAATTAAAATTTATTATACACTATATTTACACAGAGATTAATATTTTTCTTATTAATAATATGCTTACTAAAATGTTTATTCATTAATTAGCTTTTTTTTCTTTCTAATTTTAAATTTTGTTGTTATTTGCCATAAAAATACTATAATTGATTGTTAAAGCAATAGCAAATTCTCCATTCAGTAGTGCCAACCAGTGCAAACCTTAATAATCAATGCATGTAAAAGGGCTCCTTGCATCCATTGATTACTAAGACTTGCTCTGGGTGGCCCTACTGTATGGAGAGTTGGGAGAAATGCAAGGGGGTTTTCGATTGCATAGTCATATAAGAGATAGTTTATTTGTAGTTATACAATTTATAAATATGAGTAGAAATACAGGTAGACAGATATATATGGTTTTAATAGATATAGAAAAGGCATATAATAGAGTAAATAGAAATAGATTATCAGTAGGTTTAATAAATTTGGGAATGGATTGAGCTTTAGTGAATTGTATTAAGAGATTGTATGCAAATAATTACTATACATATCAATTAGGAAATATAGAATCAAAAGTTGAAAATGGGATGGGACTAAGACAAGGATGCCCTATGTCACCTATTTTGTTTTTGTTGTATTGGAGAGAAATGAAAAGGGCAATAGAAAGACTATGAAGGAGGGTTAGAGATACCACTAAGAGGTGGCAAGAGAGTATATACATTAAGGGGTCTTTTATTTGTGGATCATGTCTTCTTGTGCACAGAATGTATAGAAGATACAAAAATTATGCTGAAGACATGTGCAAAGTTGAGTAAAGAGATGGGGATTAAATTTAGTGAAGAAAGATCAAAAGTAATGATGATAAACACTAGGGAAAGAGAAGAGAATTTGTATTGGAAGATATAAAGTTAATTGTGGTGAATAGGTATAACTAACTATTTGGAAATTATCTTAAGTAATCAGAGAAATTGCTTAAGATGAATGAGAGAAAAAAATTGATAAATGAAACAAAGAAAAAAAAGGGACTGATAAAGAAATTAACATTGTCTTCATATAATAAATATGACGTAGCTAAAATTGTATGGAAGGGAGTGGCAGTATCAGGTTTAACATATGATAACAATCTGCTATGTGTTAGTAGAGGGGTGTTAGATTATTTGGAAAAAGTACAAAAAAAAACTAGGAATACATGCATTAGATGCAGATGTGTAAACAGCCAAAGGGCACAAATCAAGGAAAAATGGGATGGTCAAGTTTTTATATGAGAGATGCAAAAAGCAAAATGAAAATGTTTAGTAGATTGTAATTTATCAATGATAAGAGAATAGCCAAAATAGTATTTAATTGGGTTATAATTAAAGGACAGGCAACAAAATGGGTAAGAAAGATAGTATAGTATGCAGAAGATTTGGATAAAGAGTTTATATCAATATACTTATACAAAAGGTGGGATGATTATGTTAAAAGAGAGTTGAGTGTTATAGTTGCAAGGAATGGGATAGAAGAATAGGTGCATTAATAAAAAATAGGATGTTGGAGAGATGGAGAACTAGTATGGAGAGTAAAAAGTTTAAATATATATAGAAGTAAACAGAATATTGGGTGTAAATTTATTTGGATAATAGCAAGGAAAGTAATATACTATTTAAGGCTTGAACAAGATTTTTAAAGCAAAGGAATATACATATAAAAGAAAAAATGTGGATGATTTAGCCTGCAAGTTATGTAAGAAAGGCATAGAAAATATTAGGCATCTGTTAATTGAATGTAAATGCCTGCAAGCAGAAAAGTTACAAATAATGAAGTTGTGGAATAAATATAAATAAACAGAAAGTGGATTCTTGGTTTTTATGTTGGGTTTGGGAAAAGATAAGGTGGATTTAGATATACAGGTCATAGAATTGATAAAGATTATGTTGTGCAAATGGGATGGAATAGGATAGAGAAGAATATGGGAAAAACTTAGGGTAGAGATTGGAAAGGGAAAGCAGCTATCAGGTTTGTCGGGCAGAGTGGTTGAGAGATTCCTGACTCTGAAAAAGAAGCGACAGTGCAACATATCACAGCACATACTATTTAACAGCTTGCGTAAGTGAAGAAAATGATAATTGCTTGATGTTTAGTGGTTTTATATAATTGATTGCTTTGATTTATGAGATATTTAGGAATCAAATGAGTTCAATATCTGAAATAAAGCTGTATATGTTTTTATAATTAATCATAAAAAGTATGTGCAATTAGTTATAATTAAATGAAATTTATTCTATTATATTATTTCATTAATTTTTAGTGATTAGAACATTTTATTTATTTTAATTCTAGTTAACTTAACTATATTGTAATTGAAATTTTACACTGTTCAAATGCTTTTCAAATTTGCCACCAGTTATTTCATTCATATATACATAGACTGAAGCTGTATTGCTAGAATATGAGCTAATTGAAATAGTAATAATAAAATTAAAATATTTGTAATAATAATACAATATTATATTAAATTTATTTATATTTCCATTATAATTTTCATTTATGTTTAAAATGCTTGTTGAAATAAATGCAAATTTATATTTTGATGGGTGTGTTGTTTATAAATACATAAAAATAAAAACAATGTTTTTTTTTCTTCTATTTTAATAGATAGCAGAACTGAAAAGAATAGAAAGAATTTATTGCTGTTAAAGATTGGATAACCTGGGATCATATATTATTTTTTGGTTATATATATTTTTAATTATTATAAAGTGACAAAGTTGAAATATTTTGACAACATCATCTGTTTTTAATCAGAGAAAAAATGTTTATCCAGTTTTCTTTCATTTCATGCCAAAAAGAAAATAACTATATAGTGATATAAGAATTTAAAGAATTCTTATGTGTCCAATAGGTAAAAAATTTACTCATGATAATGTAAAGTGCTTAGATTAATTAATTTATGAATAAATTCTTTTTTTTTTTTCTAAATATATAAGTTCTATTGCTTATTTCATTTGTTCCCTTAAAATCTTGATTTAAAATACAAATTTAGTCAATCTATAACTCACTATAAATAAAATTGACTATCATATTACCTGGCAATCTTCAACTTCAATATATTTAAGGATTATTTATTATCTATCAGAAACAAATTTTTATTGAATAAATAGGAACAATTATTCCTAAATCTAAAGCTTGAATTTTTATAGAAGAAACAATTTATTTTTAAAACACCCTGAAAGTCCTAAAAAAAAACCTAATTTACACTTATCATTTGGATATACTTATAAAATAAATATGTAAACTATAAAAAGATAGATACAAAAACAAACATTGTGTAAGACAGTAACTATCCACCATCTAGAGCATTTAAATTCCTTACCTAATTGTTCACAGATATATTGATGGCAATCCAGCAAGGTGTTTTATTTGCATCAATGTGTAACATGAATAATAATTATCTTAGTAATATTTGTATGATTTTCATCAATTTCTAACATTTAATGGTTAATTATTTTAGCTTCAGCTGTTGTTTTAAGATAACATCTATAATCAATAGAAAATACATTTTACATTTGCACAATGCAAAGCTGACTTTAATGGTTTATTATAAATTACATCGATGCTGTCAGAAAAATAACTATTTTTTCTTTTTTTATGCTACATCATTAAATATATATTTTATAAAAAGTATGTGATCTTTATATAAATTATTCTTTAAGCATATATTTTATTATTATAAGCATTATTGAGCATTTGTGTAATGCTAAATATCAAATCTGGGGGTGAGGTGATAACTTTATACTGTTTTTATTTATTTATAAAGCTAATTTGTTCACTTCTACTAGTTTTGTTATTTGTACATGTTTTTAATATTAATATAAATAATAAAATACAATTCTTTTATATACTTTATATAATGCAACACTAAATAATGCAATTACTGTTCTACAAATTTTCAGAGTTCTTTCTAATATTTAAAACAAATGTACTAAAAATAAAATTTGATTAAAAAAAATGTGAAACACAAGTGAAGGCCACTTCTATGAAAAAATTTATGTAAGGAGGGCACTAGTGTATTTAAGACAAAATGTAAGGCATTAAAGATAAAAATATATAAATGAGATAATAAACATTTATACTGTATATATAAATTATAATAATAGTTCTGGAAATATACATATACTGCAATTTTTTTTTAAAATATAGGTTGAAATATTATTTATTAGTTATATATATGTTTTAATATGCTTATTATAATGTATTCCATATTTAAAGTAATTAATTGAAATCTTAAACTGGATTCCAAGAGATTGTAAAAGACCCAAAAAGAGACCACATGTTAGATGGATGGATAAAATAAGAAAGTGTGCAGGGGTAATGTGGAGAAGAGAAGCTAAAGATCGGAGAAGATGGATTAAACTTGGAGAGACCTTCATCCTGCAGTGGATTGATAATGGTTGATGATGATGAATATTAAGTGATATATATATATATATAAATATTTTATTATTTTATTCATTTTTTAATTAAATTTTAATTTTTGATTTCTATTATTTATAAAGAGAAAAATATTTATAGATGAAATGTTTAACCATATTAAGTCATACTTATTTGCAATATAAATTATTATTCTGAATTATCTTAATTCAAATTCTACTATTTTCTATATATTAATAAAATAGTAATACATACATTAATGAAAGGATGACATGTTAAAAAATCAGATCAAAAGATATTTATCCATAAAATATGTAAATACCTCCTAATATACATTAACTTTTAATTGCTCATGACATATAAAATTTAAATATTTGCAATTCTATAATAAAAATTATTTTCAACAACAAATATATATATATAATGACTTCTAATATTAAATTACTATTTACATTAAATTAGTTTTTCAAAAAAACTAGGTCATCAGAGTATAATTAACAGCAACACATTCTTGTAAAGAAGTTGTTTTAACATATCCATAAGTTACGAAACTACTCCATATAAAAATACATGCATTCAAAATACAGTCTATCTTTTATATAAAAAAAAGTTGAATTGTTAAAAACTCATGTCAGTTTTGTTGTTACTCATATTAAATTGTGTACAACATATAAAAGCAAACTTTGCAATTCCATGCTAAACATTTATCTTCAAAATATTAATAGTACACACAAATATCTGTAATACAATAGCTAATCAAACATAAATAAACATATTTCTTCACTCACAACTTTGATGCCAACCATTTTAGATAAATACAATAATGATTATTACTAATCATTATCGAAACTAGAGATTATCTCTAGCACAGATATAAACTTTAAATCTCAGTTAAAGATTAATATATCTGATTTTTTATTTATTTTACACACACAGAGTTATTAACCTTTCTCTTTCCCGTGTGTAATATCTTATAGATATAATAAACACCTCCATACTTCCACTGTTATCAAAGCAAAGAAAAGTGCTAATAAATATCATGATCTTGTATTTTATTCTGTAACTGAAATTTTATTGAAGTATCTCTAGAGTTAAAATATCACTGTTTCTAGTTTGAATATTCATTTACTATATCTATGTATTTATAACAGCTGATGTTATATCTCTAGAGCATCTAAATAAGATTCCTGTGAAAAGTAAAATGCATGTAACATTGAGATAGTTACCAGTATAAAGATAGAAATGAATAACTATCTATTTAGAAGCTTATTTATGATTTGATTAGTGACTTTATTATATTATGTGGAACATATTTTAGTTTTACTTTAACTGAAAAATGAGTAATTTAACTATGGAAACAAATTTCCTATAAGCATTTTGATTGATCATTTATGATATTGTAGCATTAAAACATTATTTTAATATTAACAGTTAAGAGGATGATATATATTTCTGATATAACATGTATATCAGTAAAAATATGTTAATATTTTAAATTAAAACTTTGAAATTAAAATACAGTGAATAAAAATGTAATAAATAATAAATACTATTAAGTCTATAAAAAATTTCTAGAAAAAGCAATAATGAAATTATTTAATCTTAACAATAAAAATGTCATATATTTTATGAATAATAGATTTTAAAAAAATCCATCTAAAATAATTATTATTATAAATTAATGACAGTATATATGAATGAATTTAATTATTTTTCCAACAGGAGTATCTACTGGTTTTGATTTAATCAACTTTATAAAATAATATTATTACTTTTAATCAATCGAATTGTATATAACTTGAAATAATAGACAACTGGTTTGTATACAATTTAATTTAATATCATAAAATCGATTTTCGTTCACAATGAACCTTCTTACAAGATGCCGTTTTTAAAATTAATCATGTGACAATAAATGTTCTTACAGCTGGTCATCACTAGAGATAAGCCCATGAAAAAAAAATACTATTATACAAACCAGGTGATTATTATTTCGAGTTGAGTTATGTATAATTCGATGGATTATAAGGCTTTATAAGTTTTTGACAACATTATGGTCATATAAATTACTGGAAAATGAGTATAAAAAATGATTAAAATTACTGAACAAAATATTAACTAAATCTATTTTTTTTTCTTATGTCATGGTGTCGGCCAGGACACGAACCCACAATCGTCTGCAACCAACTACTTGCTTGCATGGCGGCTGCGATACCTCTCGGCTAACAACGCAAGACAACTAAATCTATTTTTGTTATATATTTTAGTTAATATTGTAATACGCATCTTAAAAGTATAAAATGCTCTGTTTAGATAAAATGCCTATTAAAATATACAAGATCCTGCTAAAAAATTGTGTTGGTGACAGACAACAATGACAAGCTATCACCGATACTGATGTATGTTCATTGGTTGATTATGGAAACTACTACCCACATTGTCTGCTTTTGAATAAAAGACTTACCATATAAATATAATCAAACACTAAACATATTTAAAAGTAGAAAAACAATAGCAAACTAATAGCACTAATGAATAAGTACATCTCACTGACTTTGCTATTATAGATAAACCTGTCATCAAGCAGAAAACAAAGTATTTAATATTCTTCCTTTATAAGAAGTTACATATTCCAACTATCTTAATACCATTTTTTTTTATGTATATAGATGCAAAATGAAATACAAATACATTTGAGATTCTTTACTGATATTAAACCACAAAAATAAAATGACAACAATTTAAGCACTAAAAAGAATTTTATACTATATGAACATTTCCAATAATATTATTTGAAGAAAAACCTTTTAAAAAAATTTAATGTATATTTTTGCAATTAGCATATTAGATATTATAAATTTATTTAAACACATTGATTACGTAAGTAATATTTACTAAGGTTGTAAACCTTAAGAATATGCGCGTGAAAATGTGAAGGTAGGGACCTCTACAGGTCTTAACCATAAGCTTATGCTTTGAAAGAAAGTTTTTTTGTTGAGGAGAATTCAGCAATCAAGCTATTAATAAATAGTGTAATTACTCCCCCCTCCCCTATAATACTGTTTTATTTAACTAAAGTTGAAAATTGACAATTCCCAAATTATTAGCTGCAGTAAAAAGATTTTATAGAGTGAAACTCAGTGTATATTATTTGTAACATCAAATTTCTAATAGTATTTAAAATAATGAATGCCCTATAATTAACAATTTTATAATTAGTAAAATTTATTCTGCTGCTAATAAATGTAAATACACCTGGGTCTCGTTTTACGCGATAGATAGGTTCCTCAGAAAACACACGCAAATGAAATAGCGCAAAAATAGACATAACTTACATTGAAAAAGGGGGGATGCAGTCTGGAATTTTTTAAAATTCACGTAAAAGCAAAGCACCAATGTAAAATTACTTTAAAATTCATGCAAAAAAAAAAAAAAAATAAGGAAATAAAATTTGACTAATAAAAAATTTCAAATATGAAAAAAATTGATATAAGACAAACTTTTATTAACTATAATATTTAATTTTATTCAAAATAATATATTTTTATGCATAATTTACAGTACAGTAATTTACATTTTTTTTATACACGTTTTAATTATTATTGCTATTTTCCCAAAAACACGTTCGTTTGCAAACTAGTAAAAAATCAGATTCTCATGTGATGTGATGTGATGTATTTGGCTTCTCCTTAAATGAAGTCAAGAATATCTCAGCAATTATTCTCAAAAGAGGAAATACAACTAGCGCCAAGTTCACTCTCATGTTGTGTTAATGGTTTTCTGTTGACGACGATGATGATTTTAATAATTGTTTATGAACTTAGACTTATGATAATAAAAAAACATTTATTCACCACTGCTGGGAAAAATTTAATTAAAACTAACAACTAAAAATTAAATTATTATTTTTGTCTTTAATTTTCAATT
The DNA here is from genome assembly GCA_028023455.1 of Epiperipatus broadwayi. Classification (NCBI taxonomy): domain Eukaryota; kingdom Metazoa; phylum Onychophora; class Udeonychophora; order Euonychophora; family Peripatidae; genus Epiperipatus; species Epiperipatus broadwayi. The sequence goes on from JAQFVV010000004.1 coordinate 6,861,789, forward strand.
CCGTTTAAAAATCAAATTTCGTTTTACATCACATTAATTTCAAGTTGCCCATAAGTAATTTTTAAATTATTAATTACAATTAAAAATCAGATTTTAATTTTTAATTGTGCCCACTGCTATTACTGACCTTTTAAAAATAAACTTGTGGACACTAAATGATTAATAATTGATTAAGTTCTTTTTTAAAAAGCAAAAACAGAATGTGATTTAAAATGCAAAATTAACATGCACAATGTTTGAACAAATTTACATTATAATCTTGTAAAATTTAATGTGTGTATACGTAAAATGTGGAAATCATGATTTTAATTTCATTACTGCATAAAATCTTACTATTATAAAGCACTGAAAACATTGAAATTACTAAGATGAAAGTAGAATTCCAATAATGTGCTATTACTTTCAATATAACGTAAGTGCGCGAAATTTATTATTTAAAGTGATAGCGCATTATCGGAGGTCGACTTCCGGTGAAACATGAATCGCGTAACTTCAAAATCGTGTTAAATAAGTCTGCATAAAAAGAGACCCAGGTGTATATATTTTTTAATATTAAAATGATTGACAGGACAAAAATTAACAAATTAATTTGTTGCTAATTATCAAAAGTTAAATACAATCCATCTTTCACTTTTTCATATTGCTGTAAAATTAATTAGCTATTAATAACTGAAAATAAGATATTTTCTTTCTTTTTTTTTGCATACAGTTAAGCCAAATTATTATCCATTTGGAACAATATGATGTTATTTTTCTCTAAAAAATGAGAAATAACATCCTCTTCCTGTTTTGCATTACTAGTATAACATTATATGGTATAATAAACTGATAATCTATTTTTTCTCTCTTTATGATACTATTAAATAGAATTATATAATTCTGATTACTATGATAAATTTATAATATTTTACAAAATTTTTATGTATATGTCATATTTTTAAAATATGTATAAATTGATGGAAGACAGGCTTACATAAAGATAAAACTGCTTGTATTTTTATAATGATTGTTGCATTCATAATATTGTAAAAAAATTTGCATAATGAATACAAAAGTTATGCCATTATTTATTATGTTATTAACATAATAACAGATATACTTATTGCCACTTCCCGTTTTTCTATTATTCTCATGGACAATTTGTTCTAATATTTCACTGTGATTATTTTGTAAACTGTTAAAAGCAACTTCAATGTTCATTGCGAAGTAAAAGTAGTTTTAATATTTTTTCTATATACGATATATTATACATCCAAACCCACACATACACACAAAATTACATAATCTACATAAAAAAAATAATGTGTAGTATTGAAAATTATTACAATAGTCACTAATAAATTGCAAAATTTATTTCTATTATTTGTAATAATTGAAATACAGGCTTATTATATACCTGTATCAATATATGTAATATATAGGGTATATGAGCACAGACTTTCATACGACCCAACACTCACCACTCTATCTCATATCATTGATACACTTGAACACACATATGTTGGAAAGATAAATAATCACCAATATACATATTTCATGCTAACCCAGCAATCATCAGTTGGTCCAGATTATAATCTTTACACATATATACAAAAAGTGCTCATCTTCATATTTTAATGGATAGGTTTCAATCCACTCCAACTCTTCAACCATCCATCCAATTGAAAATCTGATGAAGGAACGCTCAAAGGTCACCCTGAGGCTGAGATTCTATCTTAATATATATCTGAGCACTTATTGCATAATGTGTAGATATGATCATTTGGACCAACTGATGAATGCTGGTTTAGCATGAAATACATATATTGGTGATTATTTATCTTTTCGACATATATGTGTTCAAGTATATCATTGATATGAGATAGAGTGGTGGGTCGTGTGAAAGTCTGTACTATTATTTGTATAAGTTCTGATAATTAAATAAAATTAAACTAAAAACTATATGAATTATTTTCATATAAAAAACTTTTATAACAATGCAATTTATTTTAATTTCTCAATTATTTTAAAATCAAGTTAGTCTGGATTTGAGAAATACCATGGAAGAATTTTATGGTGGTATTATTGCAGTTAATTAGTTTATTCTATTGAATACTTAACATGGTTAAGTTTCTTATTTTTTTTGTTAATTTTTTTGATGAGTATTAGTGATATTACAAAGTTTTTTAAATATTCAAATATTTTGTTGAAATAATATAATTTTGCAGGCTTAACAATCAAGTGTAACAATTTCTGCTTATATTATTTAAAAGATTAACTAAAACATAACTTGATTGTTAACTCCACGACTAGAAGTTTTTACTGGTGAGCAAAAGTCTCTAGTTTGATTTTTCTGAATATATTTATCTAATCAGTAAGACTGATACCTATATATAAATTCTTCATTTTTATTACTGGTGAATATATATATAATCCCTAGTTTAATTCTTGCTCAATATATATAATCAAATAAAATAATATATAATAAACAAAACATTAAAAATAATTCTACAATTTTCAAGATACCATCACATAAATAAAGAATAGTTTTTATTTATTTATTTTTATACTGACATTTTAAAATTTGTAGACTAAATTATGTTTTGCTTTTATATATGTGTCTATATTGTATAATATTCAACAGAAATTAAACTAGAGATTTTTTTATATAAACATCACTCTAAACACTTAAATAAATGTAAATATTAATGAACATAAATATAATAGCAGCAGCTATTTTTTTAGGGTAGAGTGTCACAATATTGATGGATTTCAGAGTTGCTATTATTCATATAAAAAGCGTTGGTGGTCGAGTGATTAGCGCAGCTGCCTTACAAGCAGTTGTCCCGGGTTAGCGGGCTCGCTTCCCGGCCAATATTATGACACATGAAAAAAATAAATCTAAACTATAATAAAGATGAGCAGCCCCACCATTAATATACTAAGATTATTAACTATCAAATTAAAACCAAGTGTCAATAAAAAAAATGAAGTTAAATATAATATCTTAAACAGCCATGATATGATGATGCAAAAAGTGCTTGAAATAAAATAGCTTTCTGTTCTCAATAAGTCCAAAGACTGAAATACTAGCTGCCATACTAAACCATTTTTGTGCTATAACAGTGCAATATAAAATAAACAATTATGGAAGAATGGAATAAGTTAGCAAATAGTAATTCTGACTAATGTGAATATATTCATGCACCTGATTATATTCTTTGATGCTTATAAATGTATTCCTTTTTAATTGCTTATTATCAAAAATTAAACAATGATGTTTAGAAACAAAGTCATCTTTATTCTCAATTTAAACTTTAATTTCTTCTATGTCAAACTTGTTTCAACTCTTAAAATAATGATTTTACCACTTAAGATTTTCATAAATATCTGCTAAATATGTATATTTTAATAAATTTTCTTCAAACTTCATATCAGTTAGTCAAGCATTGGTGGTCAAGAGGTCAGTACAGCCGCCTTACAAGCAGTTATCCTGTGTTAGCGGGTTTGCTTCCCGGCCGATGACACATAAAAAAACAACAACTTCATATCAGTTTTTGAAACATTTCTTTCATACTTTTTATAATATTGTTCTGTCTGACATCCCTTGAATTCTAGGTAGATGAATTCATACATCTATTATGATGAAGATTTTCTAATTATATCTTAAGCAAGATACTTAGCAGGACAGGCTCATGCCCAGGTTATCATACTTGTGATAGATAATCATTGTAGAGCTTTCTTGGATTTTTTAACAATACGGCATTTTTTCATCTTTCAAAAACTACATGTAGCGAGTTCTTAGATTAAAGAATATGTTAAAAAGTAGTTTTCCAATGCTTCTTCTCATCAATTGTAATGTTAGAACCAAACAATGATAACTACTAATCTTATGGTCACACTAAATTTTTGTATTATTCTCTACCACAGAACTCTCCTTTACTTCTGGAATACTTGATACCAGTAGTGAATTCAATTCAATTTACTTAACTAAAAAACAAACAAACAAAAAAACACATTCATATCCATTTTATGGTGAGTTATCTATTGATTACGTAACATATTTTACAAAAACTCAAAAGTCAACTTATTCATCTGGCCAGACTATTATTCAATGCTTTTAATCTTTTGATCCTGTTTACTAAATGATTTAATTATCTTATTTATTTATCTTCCAAAAGATTTTTCTTTCAGATTTCATAATAATATTTATACAATATAAACTTTTCAGAATTATTTATGTAGAATGTCTTTAAAAATATTTTTCTTTTCTTTCAAATAATTTGAAGCAGGCCTTATTAATTTTTAATTTATATTCTAACTCTTTAATTCATATTTAAACATTAATTAAGTGAATATATTGTTAAATAAATCATACTTTATATTCTACAATAAGCCTACTTTTACTTGCAAATCTGAATATCCACTTACCATCCATAATCAAATTGCTAAATATCTGGTTCAGTAACTTTGGTGAGCACATAAACTTATACATAGCCCAAAATAATTTTGATAGTAATTAGCACTTCATTCTCTTGGTTCAGGTTATGGATTCAAAATACACTAAAATATTTGAGCTCCTCAAACTTACCTCCAAAAATAGATACATATATAGGATACATAATTAATGATTTTTTTTCCAATATTTATTTTTTATTATTTAATCCTCTTTAGACCATGCTATAATAATGTCAACACTCATTTTTTTAACCATGCCAATATGCACCTGCCTGTAAGACATTATTGCTGTTTTGACCAATGGTTATATGTTTCTGTTCTCTCAATAGCCATAATATATATTGCCTTTTCTGTTTTACCTGTTGTGGACAATATAATGCTAATATATAATAGATATCACCATTAATTTGTATAATGTCTGTATAGCATTTATTCTTATTATTTATACAGATAATAAAAGTATTTAAAATGATAGTTTTTTTTCGTTCATATTTTGTTAGTATATTATTATAAATATTTATTTCTAACTAAAGGCAGAGTTAACAAATTTAAGATTTAATTTCACATAGTTTCAAACATCAGTCAACTCAGGTCAGAAAATTATCCACTCAGATATTAAATTAATTATGACTTCTAGGCACTTTGTGAAAAATTATAATTATAAATTGTAATATTCCTTTAGCTATTAAAAAAAAAAGAACTTAAATCATTAAATACTGATAACATAAATATAATATGATTTAAACTCAAAAACAAATTATTTTAATTTTAAAATAGATTTATTTTCACAGGCATTTGTTTATTTAAAAAATATTTCATAACTAATGTAGATTAAGACCATTAATAAAAAAACATTTAACCGCTAAAAAAAAATCTTTAGAAGTGTGAAATATGTTTCATGATAGTATTTAATATTTACTAAGGCAATAAACCTAAAGCATGTGCGGTTGAAAATACGAAAGTGGGGACCTCTACAAGTCTTAACCATAAGCTTAAGCATCACAGATCTGTTGTGAAATTTATGTCATGAATTAACACTATCATTTTGTACTTCAAATTTAAGCATAAAATGATTCAAGATACTTATAAATCAATTCTTATTTATTGAAATAAACAACAGGAAAAAAGCAATTAACATATTGAAGACAATATTAATTAATGGCAAAACATTAAGAATAGGAAAATAATTAATAACAACAGAAATGTTAAGGAAGTTTTTGTCAATTAAAATATTAATAACCGTTTTATTGCTAAGACTTCATTAGCATTTATTCTAGACAGATATAATTGTCTGAAGATATTATTTTTTATATTTAAAGTTTTAAAAGAAAAAACATATACATCCTCATCCACAGTGACACATTATTTTATTGTTGAATCTTCTTCAGGGTGTCAAGACTTCTTTATATCTTGTTACCATTATTCTACCAGCTTAATCTAGGATAGGCTTTTCAGATGATATCTTTTTGAAAGCCACTCTTCCTCCATCTTTCTAACATATCTAAACTACTTTTTTTTTTTTCATGAGTCATAGCATCGGCCGGGATGTGAACCCGCTAACCCAGGACAACTGCTTGTAAGCAGCTATGCTGACCTCTCGACCACCAACTACTTCTTCTGTACATTTATAGTTATATCACAAGTAATCAAGTAATCATAATTTACCAGTAAATTATCCAATAACTTTTAGACAATCACCCATAAAAATTTTGAAGATGGTGGGTTAAAATATATATACGGATTGACTTACTTTGAAGTTTAATAACTTTGAGTTGTTAGAAAATTTGAATTGAATATAAATTTCATTAAATTTTTTAGCAACTCAAAATTGTTCAATTTCAAATTTGATTAGATTGTTTTCTCTCTCATTCCCTTATCACTATGTTCCATTATTATTGTATTAAAACATACTTTTAGCAATAAAATGAAATATTTTTTTTATACAAAAGAATATTTAATTAATTACATTTTTTTTTTTTTAAAAAATCTTTTTGATAAATTATATAACATACTGACCTCATTACAAAAATTAAAAGACTGAAGTGGAGTTGGGCTGGATATATTGCTAGAAGAGATGATAATAGATGGACAACTGAAATCTTAAACTGGATTCCAAAAGATTGTGAAAGACCCAGAAAGAGACCACATGTGAGATGGATGAATGAAATAAAAAAGTGTGCATGGGTGATGTGGAGAAAAAAAGCTAAGGATCGGAGAAGATGGAGTGAACTTGGAGAGACCTTCATCCCGCAGTGGATTAATAATGGTTGATGATGATGACGATAATGATAGTATGAAAATTATTCATATGCATAAAACCAATTATTGAATTTCCAAATTTTGTACAATAAATGAACATTTACTCAATAAAACTCTATAAAATCTTAAATAAATATTACTAAATGAAGTATAAATAAGAATTAATAAAACAATTATGTATTTAGTATGTTAAACAGAGCAAAACTCTCCATACAGTATTGCCACCTGTGCTAAACAGAGTAATCAATGGATGCCAGAAGGCTTGTGCATAAAATCCCTATCTATGCCTACTCATCCAATAGGCATAGATAGGATTTTATGCACAAGCCTTCTGGCATCCATTGATTACTCTGTTTAGCACAGGTGGCAATACTGTATGGAGAGTTTTGCTCTGTTTATCAACTATTAATGTGCTAGTATAGGAAATGTGATCATGTGATGCTTAATGGTTTATTTAGTATGTTGCCAATTAGAAATATCAAGGAAGGAATACTCAAGAATAAGCGGTTTATTTGATTAAGAGGGAAAAAATTGAAAAATGATTAAATATACAGACATCTTATTAATCTCTGTATAAACTATGAAAGTTAAATTAAATAATTTGGCATGATAAAATAAAAAATAAATTTGAAAATGAATATGAATCTTAATCTTTATGAACATAAATGATTTTATTTGAAAATTATAGTCATTTTATAATAATTTGCTAAAATAAAAATTTACAGATTTGCTTTAAAAAAAAAAATAAAAAAACTTAAATTTTTTTTTACGTTGACTAGATTTGAAATTTAGTTAATTGAATAGAAAGCTTAAGAAATGAAGTCGACCAAAAATATGCTCTGAGCTAATTAATGCAATTGTAAATCAAAAATCAACATGGGATTATTGAACAATGGTTTTGATGATGTTTTCTTACAGATGTGTCACAAATTGAGAGAATATATAAGGTATGATTTCAAATATTGGAGTTAATTGTTGTTCCAGGCTGTGATTGCAAATAAAGTTGGTAGAAAGCAAAGTTCCAACCCATAGCTTAGTAAATAATCGTCTTTAAATAAAATAGCCTGATAATCCACATTGAAACTGAAGTTGTCCCAATTGTGACCAATCTCCTTTCCAACATAAAATCTAGATTTTGAACTATTTCTCTTATGATATGGTAAACCAAATATAAAATATCTCAGTATTAAATGGTGAAAGTTTAATAGAATTTTATCTGATTGAAAACATAAGTAATTTTAAAGCAAGAATAAAAAGAAAATTATTATCCTAAGGAAAGTGCACATCAAAAAGCAAGAACTGGCAGGAATTGTATATATAAAAACATTGTAGAGGAAATATTGTAATACTTTTCTCTCTTTATGCTTGTAATAATACTTATTTGTATCTAATGGAATTAAGAACTCACATTTCAATTTCAGGAGATAAATGATAAGACAAGATGACTGCACTTATCCACAATTATTTGTAAAATTAGATATATTATATAGTGTTCTCATGCCAAAATATATGATTTTTTTTTACATAAATATTTTCAAAATGACATTCATCAAATTAGAAATATTTTACTTTCGAAATAAATAATAAAAAATGAATATTAACTTATATCAACAGATTTATCAAGTATTTAGTCTGGAAAATGCTCATTTTGTATAGTGTTCAAATGCTATTTCATTAAATTATTTGCTAAATGTTAAAGCTTTCACATTTCTTTATTCTTATTTCTAAGCATTATTGAAATACAATGATTGTAACAATAAGATATCAATTTCTGTAATCTATAAAGCTAGCATTGTGGGAGATAATGATAAGAAAGGTTGGAATAAATTAATTATGAGATAGGTATGATTCTACAAGTAAGGCTTTAAGTAATGCTCAGAAATTATTATCAGTAATAGATTTAGGACACCAATACTGCATTACTCTAAAGCTCACTGATAGATAGTTTAATAATTTAGTTTTCCAGATATGTATAATTAGAGAGAGAGAGAGCTTTATTTTTTTAAGATATATGAAGATAGGGTCAAGATTACCTAGCAAATATGAATACATTAAATGTAATAATAATCATCATTATTCCAAACTACATAATTTAACTGCCTCAGCATGGTAAGTTGTTGTATTAATTTTAAAAAAAGTCAATCATATACATATCAAATTTGAACTCTATTGCATTTTGGAATAAAATTATTTACCCACTAATATCTATCCATTCTCCACATTCTGTTACAATATATAAATAACTTTCTATATGGACATATATTTTTTTACATGCAATAACAATAACTAATAAATTTGATTCATGAATTGACTTATTCATTTATATAAAAAAAATATATTTTGTCTATATGCTTTTATGCATTCTTATAGACTTTATAAATACAAGTCATGAAATGAAACAGATGTTGATATTCAGTCAGAATAACTGGCAATTAAATTTGGATTGTACTAGACCAGGGGTGGGCAATTGTTTTGGATCAGGGGCCACAGAGGTTGGCAGAGGGCCACATCATGGGCCACTTTGTGGAAGTGAAGGTTAGCAGAGAGCCGCACCTTTTTATGACATAATAAACACACTGCTTTATTTCCTGCATTACCAAAGAATTTGTCCATTCTTCATTAAACACACGACATTCATCACTGATTTATATTTTTTTTTTGGAGGATTCATGGTTTTACTAAAGTTCTGGAAATGTATATATTTGCTAATGAAAAAACAAAATTGAAATTAACCAGATCAACTGGAAAAGCACTGCACATCGTATCTACACCGTGAATGTATATTGATATGGCTATCCTAGTAGAAAATATGAGATGAATATTCAGTTGTACATGGGAAGGAAATCTCAGTTCAAGGCAGATTTTTCTGATTGTCTTGGTGGGCCGCATAAAAACTCTTAGCAGGCTGCATGTGGCCCTCGGGCCACTATTTGCCTACCCCTGTACTAGACTATTCACATTGCTCATAAAATTTTAACTATTATTTTCAAACATTGATTTCAAATTGATCTGACATGAATTAATACAAATTTTACTTCACTTTTTAAAAACATGGCACATCCATTACAGCAAAAAATTTAAAATGATCAAATATTTTTAATAGATGGGTTGAGTGGTTTTACAAATATATGCTATACTAACTTATTACTCTTTTGTGGTTACCAATGATTACAAATGCTTTTCATACAAAAAACAATATTGACATATTGAATTTACTAGATACCATCAAAATTTGCAAAAAGCAAAAAAAAAAAAAAAAATGAGGGGAGTATCTGTTGCAGTATAGGTACTTCAAAATCTAGTCTACTACAAAAACATTTAACATGTTATAAACATTTCTATCAATTTTAATACCCCAACACTTCTTTATTATATTACATTATTTATGATTCTATATATTTTGCTTTCAGATGACACTTTCTAGTGATAATGATGGAATAATCTAAAGACTTCCAGTTGTATCTTAGAACTATTTTTTTTTTCATTGTTCTAAAAGAAGACCCATCCTTCCATGAATATCATGAATAAATAATAAACCTAAGTGATGGACAAACTACAGCTTGTAGACCACAATAATTTGTGTGGGCATGCATAAATGTAAGATTTTTTTTTTTAATTTTATGGCAGAAAAAGTTTTATGCAAAAAAGACTTAAAAATTTTATCCGAACAAATTTTATCCAATACCCTTTTTCATAAAATCACATCAAATAACTTACCACAAAAATATTTATTATAATAATCTTCAGTATATCTCAAAAACAATGTATTCTATTGAAAAATACTTTAAACAAAACTTATTAAAAGTTTGCAATTCTCAGTAATTTTTATAAAAAAAATTTCATAAAATACATCCTAATGAAGTATTGCAAGTTCTGTGGATTATTAAATGTAATTTGAAAATAATGAATTTATGAAAATTGTTCATATAAAAATGTCTAAAATTTTGGATCTGAACATTATTTGCCAAAAACTTTTTTTTGCTTGTAAATAATTTTTCAAGTTATTGGTAAATTCTTCAAATAAGAAGTTCCCACAAATGCATATTGTTGCCCAACAAATATTCTAAGTTAGGCCACAAATACTGAAGCAGCAAAATTTCATTAAAAAATTTGGTTCATTCTCAGGTTATTGAGGGAACAAAATTTGATCACAAACAAACAAAACACATGCACACACACACACCGTTTCTATGCCAGATATCATCCTAAAACTATCTGAAACAGATTTTATAAGCTTTATTTTGTAAAAATTTCATAAAAATAATGTTTTTCAGCATGGTTGCAATATTTTCCTCTACGATGAGTACTTTGTGTATCAGAAAGGAAAAACAATTTTTTGCATGACTTAGAAACCTTATAGAAATCCATGTGGCTAGTGGTCAGAAAAATTTGTCATCCCTGACATAATATATACATTATTTCTATAATTTAACATAAGTTTCAACAGACTCGTACCTAATATAAATTGGGGTGATCATAAAATTTTGCCTAAAATAAATGATGAATATAATGCTCTTTCTATAATTTTTCTGGTAATTTATGTTTTTTTTTTTTAAATTCTTTGAAAAACTGAAAGAATTATAATTCCTAATAATTTTTTTATAACTTTCTTAAATGAATTTTGTCAACACAAGTTATCTATCTCCTGAAGTTTTTTCATTCTTCATGGTTTTAGTAATATTTTTTATTTCATCATTTAAAATATAAATATTTTAACTTCTTTTGTTGTTATTGTGTGGAGTATGTTTGTTTTAAATATTAATTATTATTGTATATATAGTTCTCTTTAGAAATCTTCCACATTCTCATTTTTTAGTAATCATTCCATCTTCTCTTTTTTATTGCTGGAAATAATTTTTCTACCAATATCAAACGATATTTTATATATTTGAGATATTTGTTTTCTATAGCCTTTCCTTACCATTTCAAAATTATATTTTTTGGTCATTTTTCTTTTCTGTACTATTTAATAGAATTTTGAAAATGTTTTAAATTATTTTCATATTTATCTATTATTTTATTCTCATCTCTAAACATATTCATAAGATGGTAATTAAAAATTTTCTATTTATGCATATCTCAAACATACTAATCTATAAAATTTTAAAAAAGGCATCTTTAAAAAATAATAACAACAACCTATCTCCACAATACTGCCATCTCACAACTTTACAAATAAATAGAAAATACTCTCTGTCTACTCGTATAAGATTGTGAATAGACTATAACAGCACTGTAATACTAGGAATGAATACTTAAATATGTCAAAAATAATACAGTGACGATATTAATAAACTTTCTATTTTCAATTTATAACATAATGTTAATTGCTACTGTTTTTTAAACTTTACAAAACATTTTACTTAGGCAGCAAACAAATCAATGCTAGACAGGAACATTTATTAAGCAATAAATGGGTGGGAAAAAAGTATATTTTTTTCTGTCATTTTGTAAATATAGGTAGTACTAGGGGCATGGAAATGTATATTATGGATAATATTTATTACTTAATAATGATGCTCATCTAGCATTATGTGTTGATAGGATTATTATTTGTTTAAATGTTTTATAAAGTTTTAAAAGCAATATTGACAATAGAAAATCTATCAACTTTACTATTGTAATATTATCAATATATTTAAATATTCAGTCCTATATATTACAGTTCTGCAGTTAAATAAAGCTGCATTAAATCTTGCTACAATTAAAACTAAAACATATTAAATTTTTAAATAAATATCATTAACTAGATAGAATTCATTAGTTATTTTGCCTTTCATAATTTAAAGGTGTATTTTAGAATAGTGGCAGAATTAAAGAACGAAGAATTAAAAAATGCTATCCAAATTCTTGGCTGAGGAGGAAAAGTCAGTTTGGTCAATTGAGCAGAATAAAATATGATCAATTTGCCACTTCAGCACTTGGATGTCATATAATCTCCTGAGCAAATAACTATATTATTTTTCTATTAATGAGCAATCAATATGGGCATGAAGATTCTTATGTTTGAAACTTCTAGTTCACTTGATAAGTAAATATTATCAATGAGGGACATGCATAGTCAGAGGAAATAATCTGAGTTCTGCACTGGTGAATGACTGAGATGAAGAATGCACTCATAAAAACCAAAAGAAAAAACAAAAACACATGAATTCGATTGCAGTAAAGAAAGCATGAATGGCTTGTATAAAAAACATCATTAGTTTCTATGACAATGCGATTTGAATTGGATAACAATAATCTTTACATTCTAAAATTAAATCTATGCTAATTCTGATAAAACAAACAATCAATAGATCACAAAACAAATTGCCCCCCATAATTGATTTTATGGATTTCATTGGTAAAACTGTTAATAGTAAGATTTCCTTTAATTATTATGCTATATTATTACATTTTAAATTCAATAAATCATAAGTTGCCTCTAGGCACTGTGTCTATATATATACAAGTAGCGCATTCAGATATGAGGCCACATAAAAAATAGTTGAAATCAGCGATAAAATTCTTTCCTTACTAAAAAAAAAAGCTGCAGACCAACTATTTACTTTTACACAATATGCTGTATTATAATTTATTTTTTGCTTTTATAATTACATGCTAGTATAATATCAATTTTTACGACATATAATCAGAAAATAGGACAATAATTCTAAAACAAACTTTAATTAATGATATAGACAAGTCAATAGCATTTAAAAAATTATGTTTCTAAATTTTGCTATTAGTTTCTGCCAGTCTTATTTTTAAAAGTATAATTTAAAATATTCAAAATGTGACAGAACACATATGTTATATTTTACAGCTGTTACAGAGAACCCATTCTTTTACTATCTAAAAAAAAAAAAAGTTAAAAAGATGCACCAAGGGCTAACAAATTCAAATTTAGCCATTAAATAAGTGTTTAAAAAAAAGGCTGTAAAATATATCTTAGTCTTATTACTATCATAATTAATTAATACATTTCTATTGTAATTTATACTTTAAATTCAACAGTAAACTAATTTACTGAAGTAAATATAAATATGTCTCTAATAAATAGTGTGAGTGTGTGTGGGGGGGGAATCAATAAAGCAATGTTTTCATATAAAAATGCAATAAACCTTTAAGCACGTGCGCTTGAAAATACGAAGGTAGGGACCTCTACAGGTCTTAACCGCAACCACTCTTTTCATCCAAAGAGTAAGCTTGTGGTTAAGACCTGTAGAGGTCCCTACCTTCGTATTTTCAAGCACACGTGCTTAAAGGTTTATTGCCTTAATAAATATTACTTACGTAATCAATTTGCGTTAAATAAATTTATAATATAAAAATGAAAATCTTTCACAAATTGAAATTAAAATATGACCTACATTAAATTTACTATAAAATAATAATAAAAAGGTAGATCTCTAGCATTTTTAATTTAATTTCAACAATAACAAATGCAGCCTTTTAGTGTAATATATTCATTCATTATAGTAAAAGCTTATTTTTATTGAATAGAATCAATAATAAAATTACAAAGTTATTCACATTAAATTGCATTAGAAAACAAATTCTTTATAAAGACCAAAAATAAAATAAAAAACTATGAAATAATTTATGTTCAGACTTCATTTACGATTTTGTTTGACTTAGTAATTACAGTTTATGTATTACATTTTTTGTCTCATGTGTCATAGCATCAGTCGGGAAGCGAATCCGCTAGCCCGGGCCAACTGCTTGTAAAGCAGCTGTCGCTGACCTCTCAACCACCAATGCTTGACTTATATATTACATTTCTAAAAAAAATTGTCCTGAAAAACAGAACAACAAACAAAAAAGAGACTAAAAATACATGAGGTGAAACAATTTTGTTAAAAGATAAGGTGAAAATTACTTATTAATCATTTCCAGGAAATGACATTTTGACATAATCCAAGTAAAACCAATAAATTATTTTTACTTCAATAAAAAATTATGAATAAATATTTTTTTTTTCTTTTTTTTTTCATATGTCATAGCATTGGTCAGGAGGCGAAACCAGCAACAATCGTCTGCAATCAACTGCTTGCTTACAAGGCTGCTGCGCTGACCTATCGGCTAACAACACTTGATTAGTCATTTTTACACAATTTTTAAATGATCAAGATCTAACACTAAAAATGACAAGTAACTTTGGATTGTCAGAAAATTATAGGCTGATTCCAATACTTATAATGCATTGCTAAGAAAGACGACTGAGTAGATAAAAAAATTATATATATATATTGTGAAAATGTGTAAATAATATGTAACACCATGTTCCATCATATAAAAGTCTGACTTTCAAGAAATTGTTATGGAAACTTTTGTGATAAAATGCTACTACTAGCACTCAAAATAAAATAGAAGTCAAGCGTTAGTGGTTGAGTGGTCAGCACAGCTGTCTTACAAGTAGTTGTTCTGGGTTCACTTCCCAGCTGATGCTTTGAAACATTAAAAAATAAAATAAAGGATATAAAAAGTGGCATCATTCCAAGTCCATAGACTCACTAATAAATAAGAACATCAAAACATTTTGCAGATAGTGCTTCATACCTTCAGAGACTGTTGCAAAAGATAAATCTAAAAAGACTAAAACAATGTTCCATGGATTTTTTTCAAAATAAGAAAATAAAGATTGATAATTATAAAGTAGAAAAAATTAACAGCTACAAATACCTTGATCACATTATTAATACAGATAGAAATATATTGAATGAAATTAGTTGTAGGATTAAATTTGAATAGAATGATTTCGATAAAAATAACTTAATGTTAAAATGAAATATGCATATGTATTTAAAAAGGACAGTTTTAATAGATGTATTTTACCACTTCTTACGTATGAATCAGAGACCTGGACACATTACACAAAAGCAATATGAGACTTTACACCATTCAATGAAGTATGAAAGATGTATATGAGGAGTAACAAACAAGAAAGGATCAAAAAGAAAATACATGAGTGAGAGAACAAACAGGTATTATTGATATCATTGAAAGAATTAAAAGAAAAAGTGGAGTTGGATTGGACATTTTGCTAGAAGACATGATCATAGATGGACAATTGAAATCTTAAACTGGATTCCAAAAGATTGTATAAATTTAGAAAGAGATGATATAGTTTTAACAAGGCTGTAAACCTTAGCAATGAGCGTCTGAAAAAATCGTCACTAGGGACCTCTGTAGGTCTTTAAAACACATGATGATTTTTTCAGACGCTCATTGCTAAGGTTTACAGCCTTGTTAAAACTATTACTGAAATAATAGTGAGCGTTTAATAAAATTTATAAAGAGATGATATGTAAGATGAATGAAATAAATAAAGAAGTTTGCTGGTATGTTGTGGAGAAGACCAGCTAGATATTGTAGAATCTGGATTAAACTGGGAGAGACATTCATCTTATAGTGGATTGATAATGGTTGAAAATGATGATGGTTTAAAATTTGTATATGTATATACACTATTGCCAAATCAATTATATATAATAAAATTGTTAAAAAGTAAATTTAAAAATAATATTAGTCCTATTTTCCAAACTTTAGACCAATTTTCCTGAAGGTTTGTGATGATGGTGTTTATATTGGATTATTTCCATCATCTAATATGCATTAAATGTCTTTAGAAAAATTTAACTTTATTTAAATATTCCAAATACATTCAACTATTAGTAATAGCACATCAAACAGGTTAGTATATGCAATGTTTTGAGAGGTATTAGTCTCCACTCTTCTTCAGGTATTGCTGGCATGACCAGTGACAGTACTAGCATGGGATTCAAACCTGAGTCCTTAGATTCCTGAGTATTGAATTTTAAGGTAACACTCTAACCAACTGAGCCATCCTGCCAAAGGCAACAATCTGTAGTAATTTCATATACTTATCTATGAGGTTAAATTTTTCTAAAGACATTCAATACATATATTAGATGATGGAAATAGTCCAATATAAAAATACCTTTAGACCACAATGAAAATTTATTACAAACATATGGATCAATCTTTAAATAGAAAAAAAAAAATGTGGCAATAATTTACTTTTGCAAGTAAACTAAACGTTTTACAATTTAAATTTTTTTCACTTTAAATATCAATTTATGACTACTTTTTGGTATTTTTTTTTTAAATATATATTTTGAAACTTCCAAATTCTTATTTTCATTTTTTTTTTTTCAAATGCTAATTTTCCAAATATTGGGAGTGGGAGGAAGGATTAAATTTATATTTGTTAAACTACATTTGGAAGAAATTCACAACATATTTTCTTTTCTAAAACTATAATAAAATCTCTTAAGTTTAAAAAATTTAAATAAAATTTACTGTTTATTTTGACAAATTATAACAATGCAGTTGAAATTGCTATTAAATAATGCTTTGTATTTTTTATTTGAAGGTTGAAAAACGTAATTTTTTTATTTATCATGTGTCAAAGCATCAGCTGGGAAGCAAACCCAGGACAATTGCTTGTAAGGCAGCTGTGCTAACCACTCGGCCACCAACGCTTGATGTAATTTTAACTATAAAAGCCCCAATTCTATAACAATTGTAATTTAAGAGAATATGAAAAAAAGACATATTTAGAATTACAAAAAAAAAAAATGGCAATAACAAAATAATAATATAAAACAAAAAAAGATTAAGTATAATACTGAATAAAAAAGTTTACAATGGCTATACAGCATGATTAAAGAATTAATTAAAAAAAGAATGTAATAGAATTCCAAACTATATTTCCTAACAATAAAAATATTGCTATTGGATTGGTATATAACAAACAATAAATTCTATGATTGCTCTATCTTATAGACTTAATATATTTTGTATGTGACTTTGCCATTCTAGAACCAATTCTGCAAATACATGCAAAAATGAACATTAGATGACAGCACACTGTAATTTCTAGGAGGATGAACAGATTTCTAGACATATAGCTTAAGCAAAAAAATTTTTGACTTCATCAAAGAAAAGTGTTTTACATCACTTCACATAGGTTACTGGGTTAATAGCTATCTTTTATGAGAAAGCAATTATTCAACTTGACAATCTGTTGGATGTCTATTTAACATCTATTAATTGAAGTATAGAGTTAAGAAGACAGATATCACTGATATCAAAAGCAGATTAAATGTGAAATAGAAAATTATATATCCTTTTTAGTTTACAAATGAGTTTCCAAATATAATTAATCTAAGATCAGGGTTATATGTACATGTAAATGTAAAGCTTGTAAAAGGAATAGAATCTTCACATGTGCTATTAGATTGGTATATTAAATTTACATGTACTCACCCATCAATACATGTTTTAAATGCATAATAAATCACTTATCCTTAGAGCTTATAGACCATGCTTAAATGAGGACTTGGTCTTATTATGAGCCTGATATTTCAATTGAAAAATTATTTGTACAAATTTAGTTTATATATTTCAAGAAAGAGAAAGTTTCTCATTTTTAACTACCTACAACTTGTAAATTTAATATATCAATAATAAGTGTGAAGATTCCTTTCAGAAGATTTACATATATATAAATTAATAAATTATTTATTTCTTACATATATACATAACATCCACCCCTAACAGGTGAAAAATTCAAATCCTTAGAAAATAAATCATTCTACTTACATTCTTATAGAAATGATTTTAAAAGAGAGAAAAATAGAATCACTATATAATGGATAGTGATAAAAATTTGTGGAAGCAAATAGTAGATGATATATATATATATTGAGATGGTTATGTGTCTCATAGCATACAGCCACATAGTAGTATGTGCGCACACATATATATATAAAATTAAAAGGAAAAGTAGAAAAAAACACAAACAAAATTTTTCTGTACATATTTTTTATATTGTACTGGAATAACAGTAAGGATTAAATAGTCTTGAATTTAAATTTTTTTTATTATAAATTAAACATTTAAAAATATCTAATTAATATTTTATTAATTCTGCTTTTGAAATTAATAACAAACATGTTTTTATATTACAATAGAAAATTTCACTATATTTTGATTAGCAAAATTTTTTAAATTAAGTGTAACATATTTTGGTAAAAATTCTGCAGTTGTTTTTCAAACCATTAAGATAAATTGAAAAGTCTTTAACTTCTTTCAATCAAGACAGGGAAATTTTATTTTTAATTACTATATCCCCTCCAATTATAAAAAAAGTTGGAAAGAAGATTAGGGGGAGTTTTTTAAAGTTTTAGAGTTATAGAGAGTTACTATGAAGTCATAATTGAAGGCAGTGCAAATCTAACTGCTGCTACTAGTTTGGATTTACATGAAAATAAAGAGCCTGCTTTTGTGTTTTCCATAGCTCACATTATGGACTAGGTGGCTGGCTTGCCTGAAGTTCATCAAATGATAGAAACTAAATGGAGTTGATTGAGTGTAACAGTTACCTGGATTATATCTTTCCCAAAGATAAAAATAAGTCAGTCTACTGTATAGAGGGAACAGCTTATCAAGAGACCATCAGCTTGCTGAAGAATTAGTTTATATGTATATTATTTAATTTATATGCAGATAAAGGTACTGTGTCATATATATATATAAAGTACAGCTGGTGAATAGATATATATTGAGGATAATATTTTAAATAATTTCTAAAAATGACATTTAAAATTTCTAATTAACAAATTTTGAAAGTAAATGACTTTGTCAACTAAAAATAAAATAAGGAAAGAAAATAATAAATGATATGTGTGTCTATTGCTGATATCGTTTAAAAAAAAAGAAGGAAAACTTGAATATTTTTTTGTTTAAATATTGAAACAGAGGCCACAAGAACCTGAATTTTAAATGAAACTTTCCAAATGACAATAGTTTTTTTTTCTTTTTTTTTTAAAAAACTTTTACTTATCATAAAAAAAAAGGCTAATAAATAGCTTTAATTCACATCATATATATATTTACACACATCATGTGTGCATTGATGTGTTATTAAAAATAAATTGAATTTTTTTATATGTCTATGAGAATTTGAATATGTGAATTTATATATATTTTCAACATGGAATTAACTGTGGAAAATATAATATTTTAATGTCTATTATTTTAACAAATTAAACTATCATATGATATAAATGTCAGTGTCCACACACATTTCCATGAGTACTCACATATATATGTGAAAAAAGTCATTATTTATGTATCATTAAAATGTGTTAATTTTATTATTATTATTATTATTATTATTATATGTTACAACACATCTAGAAGCATGTCAGGTAGACATATATATTAAAATTAATCATATTTTTATTGTATAATTCAAATATGTTCATAAACTATTATGCCACATGTCTGTGTGCTTATGTGTTTTATATAGACATATTTGTAAATTACGTGATTTCTTTTTGAATTGATCAAAATCAGAAGGCTTAATTTATATATAGCCATATTCAGCAGACCTTAATTTCATTTTATTTGTTATTAATACATTGATATTTCATTGCTAACATTATTCCAGTGAATTTACTCAATCCTAAATAGTTTTAGAATATTATATGTTAAGATTATATATCTTGTTCACAGTAACAATTATAGAGGCTCCTGAGCTATATTCATACATAATAGTCTATTATATAAAAGTGGTTTATATTCAATGTTTATGGACATCCAGTTGATAATGATTCTGGATTGGCACAAAGAGGATATTCTTTAAAGTCCATGTACTACATTTTTAGTTTAGTATTTATTAAAAATTAAGTTTATAGTTGGGCCAGTACATTAAAGGTACTAAGTGGCCAGAAAATTGATGATGATCAGCATATTTTGGTATCCTAGTATTATTGCTTTTATTGTCATATATTCTGATAGATTAGCAATTAAGTTTCTGCATCCAAATTAATGTTTAAATAATCTGCACCAAGTTGGCAAGGGCTAAATAATTAGCCTGGTCTATAATAGAATGATTTCAAATCTAGTCACAAGATTGACTATTAAGTGTTAATGTTGATCATTCATGGTGGTGAATGATTATTGCTCTTGTATAATGCTGGGTGAACTTATATTTACTTATACTTATTTATAGTGGTAGTTTTGATCTCTCCTGCTCATTATATTCATTGTTCATTCCTTATCATTTATATTTAATTTTTATAATTGGTCTGAATCATAATCTCCTATACACATATATAATCATTGCTCAATTCTATAATAAGATAGTGTAATTTATCTGTGCTTTACGCAAAAAGTGAAGCTTGCAAAGTATTATTAAAAGTTATATGGCTAAGCGCTTTCAAAGAACTTAAGTCTCCATATTCATAGCCTACATTAATTGAAGTTATTCAAATTTTCTTTCATAATGACCATTTTCTGGAGATTGCAAAGCATGATTCCTTTGCAAGCTTCACTTTTTTGCGTAAAGTGCAGGTAAATTACTTACTACTCAAAGGTGAAGTAGAAAACTAGTATTTTATTTCAATAAGATCGTGTGTAGATTTGCTATCTTAATATAGAACTGAGCACTGATTGTATATATGTGTGGGAAATGGTGATCCGGACCAACTGATGAGTGCTGGTTCAGCATGATATACTTATATTGGAGATCGTTTAACTTTTTCAAATGTATGTGGTCATGTGTATTGGATATATAGTATAGAGTGGATGACTGTAGGGAACTTGGAAGTCTGGGTTCAAATCTTCATTAATTATATATATATATAATCATTAAAACCATCAAACAAATACAATCCGAATATCAATAACAATCAACAATCTCAAACTATTGTCAAGGCAACATCCTTTTATATATATAGCACATTTATTTATATTGCAACTAGTATTGAAGGATTGTGATAGCAATGGAGAAATATTGGTGGATATTTTGGGGGGAAAAGTGATGTAATTTTATTAAATAATACTACAGAAATCAATTATTATATCATTATAGATTTTTTATTAAATCAACAATTTTTATTACTAAGTTCATGTAATAATTTCAATCAATAAGAGCTAATATGCTATAAAAATATATTAAGTAATCTGCTGAAAAAAGGTTTGCTTACGAGAAGAATCTGTTGGCGGTCATTGGATTCAAATATTAAATACATTTTATTATCATTAGAATGGCACATCTTTTTAAAGATAAGTTATATATTTCAGCATTAAATAAAATCTCAAAATTATAATTTATGCCCACCTCTCTTTTTAAATTTGAAGAAGAGATATAATATGACACATAAATGTGTGTATTGAAATTAAAGTTCATCAATAGGCTTTTCAAACAGTCACAACAGGATTCTGACAAAAACATCTCTAGTCAACTGCTAGGAAGTGAAGGCTTTGTAGTTTTCATTTTACTCTCTAGCTAGTATTGGTTTGATACCACATATTGTCCTCTAATTAAATGATATTTGTGATAACTATAAGCTATCCTTAAAAAAATTCCAAACAGTACAATGATTCAAATGATATTATATATATACACACATATATATAGGTCTAATGAATGAATATTTCCAAGTCCTTTATTTCAATTTTAAAAACTAATTGCATTTAATATTTTAAAGATAATTTTTTTCTTTTTTCAAAGAATAACAGTTATATATATATAACATTGTATTTCTTTATTGCTTCTAATAATTTATAATTAATTAACAATTATAAAGAACATTTAAAATATTTATTAAATTTTTTAAATTAAAAAAAAGTGCAATTCTTTTTATTTTATTATCTTGCAATATTTTGAAAATATATATTTTTAAAATGTTTGATGTAATTTGAAATCAGAATATGACAGTAAATATAAATGATAACATTAATACAAATTTGAGTGGAGAATTAAAAACAGATGTTTCTGATTATTAAATAAATGTTATATTTAATATGAAAAGTTAAGAAAGGATATTGGTAATAGATGATGGTATTTTAAAAACTGTTTATTTCCATATAAGTAATTATTAAATTTAAAATAATTTAAAAGATTTAAAATAATATTAATTACAGTATATCATAATAGATACATATTTTATTTTTTATTGCAATTAGCTGTTTGATTAAGAACAAAAAAAGCAAATTAAACATGTAAGTCTTTACGATACACAAAAACAATGCCATCTATATATAAAAATAAACATTGGAATAAAAATCATAATACTGACAAATAACCCATAAAAGTTTATATCAATCTAGAAAAAATAGTAATAGCAACTCCAGCTTCAGTTTGACCTTCAACTTTACAAACCTATGCCCTTTTGATATGTAAAATTTTCATAGTGTTTCTTTGATATCTTTGATTTTACATTGTCTTTAGTTTTAATAAATATAATAATTATTAATATATGAAATAATTATTTAGATATTACTTTATATTTCAAAATATTAATATGATGTATGTTCTTTATAATTCATCTAAACTAGATATTATTTGTGATTTCTTCACCTTTTAATTCTACTTTATTTAGATTATACTTTTTATTCATATTTAATTTTTTTATTTTTGCTTTAATAAACTGAAAATAATAATAATAATAATAATAATAATAATAATAATAATAATAATAATAATAATAATAATAATAATAATAATAATAATAATAATAACAACAACAACAACAACAATGTATTGTATCAAGCTGTTTTTTTAAATATAATTATTTTTAAAACAGGCAAAACTCACTATATGTATTGCCACACACAGCAAGCTAGAGTAATCAATGGATATGTATAGTTATAAGCAAGCATAAGAAATGGTGATCATGTGATATTTATTGGCTTATAATTATTTTTAATATACTGTACAGGTAACACTAGAATGAAATGATAGTATTAGTCTAATACAAACTATACTATCAATAACATGCCACATCTGGCCTTTTATATTTGATCCAAAACCCCAAACAATAGTCAATGAGACTAATTTGACCTACAAGAAGATTTTAACCAATGTTGGCATTTGTTTCTTATGAAAGAAGTTTTATCTATATAAATATGAGGGAAAGATAAATAATAATTGGAAAATACAAAAAATTATTATAGAAAGTTACCATTATAAATAAAACATTACCATTTTAATGATTCCCTTAGATAAGCCAAATAATTTTTAGAAATATGTTCTGATCACTAAAAATATTTTAGAAAATAAATTCTCATCTAATTACAAAAATTCTCAATATTCATTATTGTTTTACATAATTTAATATTAACCTTAAAAAAAATTAATTCTTTGTTTTTACTCATTGTACCAGACCAATGTTTATTTTCAGTTTCTGATTTATGTCTTCTTTCCACCGTATAAGATAATGTAAGATATTTTAATAAAGTATTTTAATTTTCGCAGATAAATATTACACGATCACCATTTCTTATACTAGCACATAACTGTTATTAAACAGGCAAATCTCTCCATATAGTAGTGCCACCTTGTGCCAACCAGAATAATCAATGGATGCCAGAAGACTTGTGCATAAAATCTCCATCTAGTGCCCCCTCATCCAATATCCCCAGACTAGTTTCTGGCTTGTGGCCTTTGTCAGTAAGGAGCCTTGGATCTGAGAGCCCTGCGCCTAGATCTTAGGATCTAATGCAACCCTCCAGCAGCCATCTTTTATCTCTACTTAATTACAAAACTATGAGAGTGAAATTAAAACACAATAATATTTTCAATCTAAGCTCAATAGCTTATATAGTCATATGGGTCTGAACTCAGTTCAGCACCTATACATTTTGGTATATATGGCTCTTTAAAATCCATAGCCACCACCATCCTATTAGGCAGGATTGGTGTTAAACCACTAAGCATCACATGATCACCATCTCTTATGCTAGCAAATAACTGTTATTAAACAGGCAAAACTCTCCATACAGTAGTGCCACCCTGTGCCAACCAGAGTAATAACAGTTATGTGCTAGCATAAGAGATGGTGATCATGTGATGTTTAGTGGTTTAACACCAATCCTGCTTAATAGGATAGTGGTGATTATAGTTGTTAAAAGAGCCATAGACACCAAAATGTATGGGTGCTAAACTGAGTTCAGATCCATATGACTATATAAACTATTGAGCTTAGATTGAAAATATTATTGTGTTTTCAATTTAATCCTCATAGTTTTGTAATTAAGTAGAGATAAAAGGTGGCTTCTGGAGTGTTGCATTAGATCCTAAGATCTAGATGCAGTGCTCTCAGATACAAGGCTCCTCACTGATGAAAGCCACAAGCCAGAAACTAGTCTGGGGATATTAGATGAGTAGGCACCAGATGGGGATTTTATGCACAAGCCTTCTGGAATCCAGTGATTACTCTGGTTGGCACAGGGTGGCACTACTGTATGGAGAATAAATATTACTAATTTTTCATTTACTCATTAAAAGCGATAACAGATTTAATTACTTCATCAGTTTAGTTCTGGAAAAATGGGATCAATTCCGAAAACTTAATATATTTAAAATTAATATGAGATCTCTTCCTCCCAGAAGTACAATGAAGAAGGGGCAATTTACTAGGCTTGACTATGAAGCGGTTATCTCACAAAATTTCTGTTTTTCCAAAAGAACTGGCTCAAATTTGAACACTGCATCATAAGCATGTAGCAGTTTTATATTCTTAATGAACAAACTACACACATATATATATATATATATATAGAACATTAACAAATATATGACTATTTGCAATATTTATATATCCGGTCATCAAATAATCATAAAGCATCTGTTCTAAGGTATAATTCATAATATTTAAAACAGTTTTCTCTAATATATATTTGAAGTTTCAGCAAATAGATTTATGATAAAATTATGCAAAAGTAACTCTGAAAATTTTAATAATAGATCTTTGCTACAGCTAAAATTCTAGTGATATTCAAAGCCAACAGAGAGAATCATTAAACAAAAGTTTTACATACTGTCCTAGCTTATAGTTAACAACTGCATTAATAGCAATAATCAGTTTATATAAAAGCTATATATCGTAAGCATAAATATATCAATAGAAAGTAAATGATAGCGCCATCTAAATCTCCAGAGTAAAGTTTTTGGCTATTAACTTTCATTGTTGAAAAAAAATGTATTACATGTACACACCAAGAAACTTTTTTAAACATCTTATATACCTGCAAACTAGGCTTGAAAATTGAATTCAAATAAGTGTGTTAAATGTCCTTGCAGTTGATAAGTTCCTGGGATTATTTATACATTCATATATTTTTGCTACCTAATGTCAGATCCATATAGGTATACAAGCAAGTCAGCTTGAGTTTAAAACTTTATTGTGTTTGAAACTTTCAAATTATTGGCATTGATAGCATTAAAAAATCAACTAGCTTCTGGAAATGTGCCTACAATTCACTATTACTCACTGATGACATCCAATAAGCATAATCTTTGCTGTAGATTTGATTGGCCAACTATCTGTTGAGTATTGATTATACATAATTATATAGACAGAGAAATCTATATTGTTTTTAGTTTCTCTACCTACTTATAGGCATGCATGCACTCTGAAATAAATATGATGTTTAAAATGAAAAATTTCAAGAAGTATCATTGTTAAACTTTTATGATTTGTTACTGCTTCATAATTTACAATAAATAGACAGGAAATATAACTTGAAGTGGAAGAACATTTTTGTATCATGCATAAATTCTTGCATGGCATAAAATATAGATGTTTATGTTATCTACTAGACTGACATACAGATTCTAACATTATTCACCTATTGAAGCATTTTTTCTTTTCATAAATATTAAATAAATTTTTTAAAGCTGAATAGAGAAACTTAGTTTATTTGTAAGCCCACAACAATTAAAAATCATTGGAATATAGATGCTAAAATTATTTATTTATTGAAATAAATATGATGTTTACAATTGAATAAATTCAAGAAATAGTAACTTTGACTTTTATAAGTTGTTACTATATTGTAATTTGAGAGATATACATCATTAAGATAATTTGTAGTAGAATATTTTTGCATCAAGCATTATTGTTGCCTGGTCTGGAATATAAATACTAATACCATTTATTAGACTGAAATATATATACTAATGTAATTTACTTACTGTAAATGCAGACCAGTTCTTCATTTTAATAGCTGAACTCTGGGCAGTTTTACTTAGGATGTTCCAGACCTATTAAATTCAATTTTTTTTAAAAATTGAAGTTAAAAAATACTATCATACATGGAAAACTTAATAATGAAGAAATTGTCACAGACCAAATTGCATATTGTGAAATATTTTATAGAATTCCAAATTAAATTTCAAAACATTTTTTCCTCTCATAAATATTAAATAATTGAATTTTTACAAGGCCTACAGCAATTAAAAATATTGCATAGAAATTCCTAGTAACGTTTATTTTTGAAAAAAAAAACAAACAAACAACAATCTCAGTAAATAAATTTTTCAAAAAATAAAATATGTGAATACATTTCATTCAAAACTTAAATGACTATTTTATGTAGAGATACATCCTGTATTAAACATGAATACAAAAATCAGCAAATCCACACATCACATTGAATGTTTACTTTTTTTTTTCTAATATATGGTTGTTGTTTTTTTGTTAATTTAATAAAAATATATAGTTCACAAATAAATATAAATTATTTAATTCATTTTTGGGTTTTGAGTTTCAAACTTTTCATGTGCTTGGAATAGACAAATGCTTCAGAAAATATATTTTCTTTGGCTCTATATTCATTAGAAAATCATCTATGAAGCTTTTTCTTAAAAAAAAGTACAAGAAATCTTGATTAAGATCAAAGTAAAAAATAAAAAAATAAACAAAAGTCATGAGGGCAAATAATTGGATAGGATACGAGGTCACAAATCGCGACTGCCTTGCATTTGCAGGCAGTTGCCCGGGTTGCGGGTTTGCGTCCTGGCCGATGCTATGACACTTTAAAAAAAAAAAAATCTTCATATTCATAATGTTGTATCCTATTTATTGTCCAAACACAATGATAAAGTAAAATTTTTCATGTATTTATTGGTCATATTATTTCATGAAAAAATTGAAAAACCCTTAATCAAAATCTTAAAATAGCATTAAATTGGACAATAGCCAAAATATAGAAAAATGTTAGATTTATCATTTAGTATTTTGCTAGTGGTTTGGTGGCTCCCCCAAGTGTATAAAAAAACATCAAAGCGTATAATAAATCGATATTGAAAAAAGAAAAATTTGCTATACTATTTTTTTTTTTTAAATAAAATAAACAGCTAAGTGTCATACTTAAACCGTTTCAAAACATTGAGTATCAAAACAACTCACTTTCATTACAAATAAATACACTGGGTTATATCTTGTCAATTATTCTTCTCTCTATGGAAAAGTTAGGAGTCTCAATATCAGCACAGAAAAGTTATCAATCTCTTTATCAGCAGATGTTTTAACTTTATATTAACTTTGGAATTTATTAAGTTAATCCCATTTACAGTTACCTATTTCAGATTTTTAAGTAAAATTTTCATACAAGCTTTAAGCTTTCTGACACAATACAAAATGTTTTTACCAGTTCTGCTTTGCCACTGATAAACTGATAACTACATTTCAGTGCATAAGAAAGATATTTTAGAAATATTTTTATTTAGAAAACATTTTATTACATGAAACACTATGAAGATATAGAAAAATTATTGGCAAAGTTATATATCAAATGACTAAATGATAAAGATATAGTAAATGATTGGAAGAATACAGTAGTAATATTGATATTTAAGAATGGTGCTAAAGAAGAA
Organism: Epiperipatus broadwayi; assembly: GCA_028023455.1. Classification (NCBI taxonomy): domain Eukaryota; kingdom Metazoa; phylum Onychophora; class Udeonychophora; order Euonychophora; family Peripatidae; genus Epiperipatus; species Epiperipatus broadwayi. The sequence goes on from JAQFVV010000004.1 coordinate 6,890,164, forward strand.
TCAGAAATTACAGTCTGATTAAATTTTTTATCAGTTCTATATAAAATCTTTTATTAAGATAATTACAATTTGTCTAAAGTGAACTTTTGATTTTAAAATGGTTTTAGCAGAATAGATCATGTCCAAATAATGAGAGAAGTTATAAAAAGAACCATTACGCATCACATGATCACCATCTCTTATACTAGCACATAATTGTTTATAAACAAGACAAAACTCTCCATACAGTAATACCACCCTGTGCCAACCAGAGTAATCAATGGATGCCAGAAGATTTGTGCATAAAATCCCTATCTAATGCCTAGTCTGGGGATATTGGATCAGTAGGCATTAGATAGGGATTTTATGCACAAGCCTTCTGACATCCATTGATTACTCTGGTTGTCACAGGATGGCACTACTGTATGGAGAGTTTTGCCTTGTTTATAAAAAGAACCAATGATTTTAAATTGCCATTATATCTTGGATTGCAGTTTATAAAAGGTATTTCATTCTATAATTTAAGATTAAAATTAAAGCATTGGATCACCAAAATATAAACCCAGGATATTATCCTATTCTAAAAATATTTATCAAAATGCAAAAGGAATGATTAGATTATATGTTTATACTAAGAAAATGAGAAGGGTATACAACAGGGTGAGTCCATATCTCCAAAGCATTTTACAGCAATTTTGCAAGAAGTATTTTTAAATTAAAATGGAAAGCTAAAGGGGAAATGTAAATTATTTAAGTCATTTAGATTTTGATGACTTCAGGAAATGTTGCAAGAATTATGTGAAAGTAAGAAAGCAGGATTAGAGATAAATGCTAAAAAGACTAAAGTAATGTTCACAGAATTTTCTCAGAGGAAAAAAATAATGACTGATAATCATGAATAAGAAGCAGTTAATAATTAGAAATACTTTGTGTCAAGTTAATACAGATGGAAATATAATGGAAAATATTAGTCCTAAGATTGGCTGGTTGAAAGAAAATATGCCTATATTTTAAAAAGGAAGGTTCTTAATAGATGTACTTTACCAGTTTTTACTTTGAAAACAAACGAGACATCCAGGGACTTCAGACCACTCAACAAATTATGGAGAAATATACACTAAGAGTACCAAAAGGAAAAAATGAAATACATGAGTGATAGAATGAAGAAATATTACTGATATCATTGAAGGAATTAAAAAACTGATATGGAACTAGATTGGACATATTGTTAAAAGGAATGATAATAGATGGCCCATTTGAGTTTTAAATTGTATTCCAAAAAAATTATATGGTACTTACACAGAGACTACATATATGATGGATGGATGAAATTTGCTGGTGTGTCATAAAGAAGAAAGGCTAGGGATCAAAGAAATTTAAATTAATCTTGGAGAAACCTTCACCTACAATGGATCAATAATGGCCAAAAATGATAAAGATAATCAAATTTTTGGAAGAAAAAAAGTAAAGAATAAAATGTATATGTTTTCAATTAAAAAAAAACATTATTAATAAATGTGATAATGTATGGTAAAGAGACAAACAAATAGCTGTTAGTTATTATATATTATTAGTTGTCAAGTGTTGGTAGCTGAGTGGTCAGCACAGCTGCCTTGCAAGCAGTTGCTCACAGACAGTTGTTGGGGTTCGCTTCCCAGCCAATGCTTTGACATATGGAGGAAAAAAGCTATTAGTTTATTTATTATTATTTGACTAGTGTATAACATATTGATACAGCTCATATTGCAGCTTTACTTTATCTCAAAATGAAGAAATTTCTTTTAGCCATCTCTAAATAAAATATTGTGGTATATATTTAAATTATTATTTATTTGTGAGGGGAGAGATAAAAAAAATTAAATCGTTCAATATTATTAAATTAATTTTTTAAATGTAAGTAAAATTTTAAAAAATTAATACAATTCTTATTATTATATATTTGAAATAAAAGTTTAAAACCAACAGGTTATAACTGTATTTTTATATTGAACTATTTCCATCATCTAATATGTGTGAATGTGTTTAGAAAAGTTTGATTTTATTTAAATATTCCAAATACATTCAACTGTTAGTAATAGCACATCAAACAGGTTAGTATATGCACCAACTGTTAGTAATATCACAGCAAAAAGGTTAGTATTACTAACAGTTGGTGCATATACTAACCTGTTTGCTGTGATATTACTAACAGTTGAATGTATTTGGAATATTTAAAAAGAATTAAACTTTTCTAAAAAAAAAAATTCAACATACATATTAGATGATGGAAATAGTCCAATATAAAAATACAGCTAGAACACCATCATCACAAACCTTCAGGAAAACACAACAGGTTACAACTTTGTAATCAAAATTATTAAATTTTAAAGTTGAAATAAAATTAATAAAGGCATCTTTAATCAAAACTTTTAGAAAATTAATTTATAATAGGTTTTTATTTTATTAACAGTTACAATACTCTGTTTAGGCACTTTCTAAAAAAATTTATTTTGATTAATATATATATATATTATTATTACAATACATTATAAATCAGAAAATTAAACAATAAAGGCAATCAGTTTTTAAAAAAAAAAATTGATTTTTTTTTTGTTTTTTATGTTTTAAAAGTTACTTTTATTACTTTCTTTGATTTACATAGTTTCTATTACATTGTATTTACAATTTGATTTAGCAAAAATTACAGTTTCGGTTTACATTTCTTTAAATATAAGCTTTATCTTGTGGCAATTTTGAACTTGTTCCCTGTTTTATAGTTTATAAGTAATGCAGTAACTTCAGTGTTTTCAATACAGTATTATAGTAATCTATATAATGACCACCATCTATATAATAAACACATGATATTTGATTATCCATTATATCTTTTATTTTGAAAACTATATATATTCAAAATATTAAGCGTAATCTGAATTTTTATCTCTTATATATGCTGACGCAGTGCATATCTGCATGCATATATATGCTTGCTTCATGTTTACTTATTTTATAGCCCATTTGCCATCGTATATAATAATTTTTCAATATTCGCACACATTAATAATATGCACGAATGTGTTGTACATTATTTTAAGTTAAAAGTATCTTAAAATAAAAATTAAAAGCATGATTAATTAATTAAAGGAACGTGAATACAACTCATACAATGAGGAAAGGGTAGGTAAGCCATTACAGAAGAAAATATGGATGCCTTATTTCCTTATTGGCTGAAAAGGTTACAGTTGAATACCTTTAGAGTCCATTCACGTTTAAAGATGCTAAAATGAAGATAGAAACAATAGCAAGGGAACTGACTCGGCAGCAAGTAAAGTATGAGGAAGTAGAAGGCTAATGGAATGGCAATTAAAATTAAAAGATCAAATCCATTAAGAACTCAAAAGTGAACCTGAGATGTCCGAATTAGGAATATAAGCTTCAAAAGGGGCATTGTTTAAAAAAAAAAGGATAGATATATAATTTTCAGAGGATTCTGATTATTAATCTGATTATTATTTATTCGTCTTATGGTTCTTATTATTATTTTGTTAGTCGTGATATTCTAAAAATGTTTAAAGTACTTGCTATCTTGAGCAAGTAGTTAGGCATCGGCTTCTCCCCGGTCATTGGCAAAATCCGGCATCCAGAAGAGAATTCCATCTACATGACTGAAATGCATCTACACTCCTGCCAACTCCATACTGATCCTGAGAAACCATGAATTGTGCATTAATGTCTGTGCAGAAAATCTACAGAGCCCCTACAATCTTGCTGGTAAACTTTGTTAAAATATACTCAACTGCTCTTACTAACTGTTACTAAATTATTTGTATGTTTTCTTTCATTAGTCTTAACTTTAGTAAAGTTATATAATATTATTACTTATGTCAAAATCTACTGCTCTTAACTAAAAAAAAAATCAGCTTTATTTTATCTTATTTATATGTTAAATTTGCCTGATGAAGGGAATATTCATAAGTAGTTTTGTTTTAAAAAAATGTTTTGCAGGTTTCTCTTCCCCTGATATTCCCCATAGGATCTCACAAGTTGAGAAGATGCTCAGTTAAATAATAGACTAAAATAATAAAAATAATATGTAAATTGATTGAGTTTCACCCCTCCCCCACATCATGTCAAGTGAAGTTATTTTTTATTTCTTAAAAGCTGTTAAAAGTGTTAGCTGAGAGGTATCGCAGCCGCCATGCAAGCAAGTAGTTGATTGCACACGGTTGTGGGTTCGCGGCCAATGCTATGACGTATGAAAAAAAAAAGAGTTATCGAAGAATGACCAGCCTATTATCATTATTCAATTATATAAATAAGTATGCTTAGTGTGTGTTATTCCTATAAATAAATATATGATAAATCAATACCTTGATTCTGTCTTACGATTAAAGATTTCTATAATGTAAAACAATATATTGTTTACAATTGAAGATTTCCATAATGTGAAGATAAAGTTAATAATTTTTGTTTATAATAAAGATTTCCATCATATAAAAATAATATTAGTGATATATTTAAAGGTCCACATTGCATGACCTATATGCACCTTGTAATATATATATATATCAATCAAACCTTAATTCATTTATTGATAAAATAATAATGAACGGACCATTCTATCATTCTGCATTATGGGTAATTAATAATCCACTGCATCTTAAATATGATAATTAGATTTTAAAGTTAAAGATTATTAAGTTAATATTTTATAGTGAATAGATTCTAGCTTATAATATAAGTCATACTTGATTAAATGGGGATACATGCTATCTTATAAAATGAATTTCGTTGTGTTAATTTAGTATGGGTGAAAGGGTATCATAATTTTTATTTCTATAATTGCATTCCTACAATTAAGTGCGCAACAATGGTCTTATTAAGTGATTTTTCTATAATTGCATTCCTACAATTAAGTGTGCTGCAATGGTCTTATTAAGTGATTCGATATCTCCACTTCCTGCATGGTTCATTCATTCATGTATAGTCAGAATGTCCAGTGCCTGCTATACCCCTTTTTTGCATGCCTGGGCTCCTAATCTCAGAATTAGCACTGGTCTAGCTTTGGCATTGGAGCAGAAGACTCCTCATGACCCTAAATTCTAGATTTAGCATATCGTGTTTTCCTTGGTTAGAAGCAGGAACACCCCTGTGGCCAGGGACACCCTTGTTTAATAGTGAACCCTGCCATCAGATCGCTAGCCAATCTTCGTTATTTTTCCAATCATTGACAACCCAACACATAATGTAGTATTGCAATGCTTCTAGTTAATCTCTAATTGTCAACCTTCACCTATGTCCATCCATATCCCTAGATGGCCTAAGATCTAACTCATGCACAATTGTCCCATTAGTTCTGGAAAGTCAAACCCATAATAAACTGATATTCTGGCTATACTTTTGCTGTAGACTAAATAGGGCACACACTATTTCTATAAGTTGCCATCACCTTTACATACAGATTGTTTTATTTTAATAAATATGTAAGCTACCCTATTCATCACTTTATTTCATGTAATAAACATTATTCTATTATTATTAATTATAAGCATATCATTATTTGCGAGTCACAACTTTAGAAATAATCATATAGAATTAAATTAGTTTATCAATAGCAGAAATATGCATATTTATAACTTTGTATATCACCGTTCAAAGCATTCCATTTGTAGCCATTTCGAAACAATTAAATCTTATAATCATGTAATTCCAGGTTAATAAATCAATAAATTAGATTTAGTGATGTGTAAGATCTGAGCTGCCAAAAGAACCCTGAAGAGTAGAATTCGCACTGAACCCTGAGCTAAATCATGCTGTATGAAGAAGAGAAGCTGTATGACAGCAAGGGTGTTAGTTATGCAGGGGAGACTGGAAAGCCTAAATAGGGGTTTAAACTAGAATCATGGGATAGCCCAGCGTATGCTGGTTAAGAATCCCTGCTTGGTTTTTCGATTTTGTTAGCAAATTATACAAACTTGACCCTTACAATGCCATGCCCAATTTTTAAAAAGTAAAATGAAATTTGTAGTGCATATATAAATTATAATACAATTATTTTTTATTCTAGGATTCAACAATGACATATATAAACAATGGCAAATGTAAAGTCCAATCAGAGCACTTGAAACATTTGTTCTTTGAAATTGAATGATTTTTTACATGGTAGAATGATCAATCAATGAATGCTTCAAGTGCTATAATTGGAGCATACATCTGTCCAAGTTGTTTACTTATATTTGTAAATGTATTAATTTATTAAATTACATAAATATTAAATTATGCATATATAAATTAAACATGTAACCATTGAAGATTAAAAAAAAGATTGTTAAATAAAATAAAAAAGTAATGAAAGTTAAGAAAAAAAAAGTAAAATAGAAACTTATATTCTAGGCTTAAATTTAAGCATTTAGTGTTATTTTTCTGTTTGAAATATACAATTTCAAGACAAAAAAAAAGTCTGTGCTACCAATGAATTGATATTTAATTTCATATTATCAATACATTAGAAAACATAGTAAAAGCATGTAATAATATTTATATGTAATTGATTATTACATGGAAAATGTAGACTTTGAAGTAATATACTATTTATAATTAAGAATATTAAAATATTTTATATAACTGTATTTATTGCATATATAATAAACTCTTGATTGTTTTCTAGCAATTTCTTCCTTTGGTTTCAAATTCAGAGACAAAGAAGGTTGTTTTCTCTTAGCATGTTGAAACTGTTTGAGGGTGTAATTTCTATGTAAACAAACAGAATTATGTTACCGGGCCATTGTTCTTTCCCCCCACCTCCAACTTTATAGTGCTTTTTTTGATTTACAATAAAATCATAAATAATGAAATTTATCTAAAATAAATAAAAAATAAATTGAATAAACCTTTTTTTTTTTAATTTTAATTTTTCTAAAATGAAATTTGTAATTTTAACAAGAATAAAAACAACATCGTGGTGAAGCAAATCAAATTTTAACATGAAGAAAAATAAATAATTTCTCCAAAACAAAAACATCCTGGCCATGCAAATAAAATTGTTAATTTTAACAAGAATAAAAAGAAATAATTTCCCCAAAACTACATTGCGGCCATGCAAATAAAATTTGTAATTTTAATAAGAATAAAAAGAAAGAATTTATTCAAAACAACAGCATAGCCAAAAATAAAGCCGGTATTTTGGTCTCGCGATTTATCTCATGCAAATGTGAATGTTAGCATGATTTCTTAAAATTCACATGTACATCTCCTATTTGACAATTTATTAAAGTGTCACCCTTGTCTAGAGAAGTGGGGCAAAGTTTCCACAATTTTTATTACCTCATACTAATGATTAAAAACTTGGCAAATTTGACTTTTCTCCCCCCCCCCAAAAACGAAATTTAAAAGGGTTAAAAAAAAACAAGGAAAAAAACACAAAATACATCCTACTTCTGTGCTGTAGCATAGAAATAGATACCGTAGATAAATTAAAAATGGGATTGTTCATATAAATTGCATAACACAAAGTTCATTGTAAATTGCGGCATCCTCTGTGGCAGAATAAACATCCTATTTCTGTGCTGTAGCATAGAAATAGGCACCGCAGACAACTAGATGGACTATTTCTATGCTTAACCATTGGGATAGAACGTTATATAGTGGCAGAGCCACTTAAACAGCATATTTCTGTGCATTTTCATAGTAATTACACTCTCAAGTGGTTTCAACATGCTAAGAGAAAACAATCAAAATGAATTACGTGTTATGAAAATATGTATTTATTACTTTTTAAATGTCATTTTTAAATTTATTTTTGGCATCTATCAATGACAAATCACAATCTCAGTGCAATATTTGTCTGCATAAATGAATTTTGTATTTAATTTTAAATTGATATTTTTATTTTACTTAGCAACAATCATATTATCTCTCTTAATTCTTATAATTCAGATATGGAAGTGATTTTTAAATTTAATTTTACTTTGGAAAGGTTCAACTTCATTCTCTAAACTTTTTCCCATTTTGTTACAAGTTTTAAAAAGCATACAATATTTTGAATTATAATATGCGAGCTGTAACTAAGTTATATAATCATTAAAACCTTAACATTTTCAGACATAATTGAAACAATAAAATTTGTTATAAGAAAATAAATGTCAATTTAATTTTTAATTTTTTATAATAAATTATTGATTAAATAAAATTCATAATTAACATGAAATCTATACTTATAGATATTATTTTTATAATACATATGCACAAAGTATTAGACACATTTTGCAAATTTTTAGACTATAATATCTTATTTGTACTTAATATTATGGGTTAATTATAAATTTATTAAACACACATTGATTACGTAAGTAATATTTACTGAGGCTATAACCTCAAGAATATGCGTGTAAAATGCGATAGTAGGGACCTCTACATGTGTTTAACCATAAGCTTATGCTATGGAAAAAAAGAGGGGAAAGTTTTAGTAGACATATCTATCATTTATTGTCTCTAATAATTTGAAAAACAATGGTTTAAAAGTTCATTGAATTTCAAATTTAACTCAAAGTTCTTACAAATGTTTTTACTAAAAATTATTTTTTTAAGCAAACACAATACAATTCTAAAATTTTTATAAAGCATTCATATATTTATATATTTCAAATCATGAGCATTTACAATATACATATGCCATTTTATTATACACATGACCCATATTCAACAATAAATTTAAAAGTTTACTATTTAAATTTATTTTATTGAAAATAACTAAAAGAAAAAAAAACCCATCATAATCTTGTAATAATATATAAATAAAAAAATATGAAAAACTACAACAGAACTCTCTATTATAAAGAGAAAAGTTTTTTTCTTAAAAAAGTGAGATTACAATTTAAAAGAACACATTTCAGTTAAATTTTATATTTTTTTAGGTATGTATTTTTGAAAATGATTGAATTCTAAACAGACCATTTGAAGTAATCTAAATAGGAATTTGCCTTATGCATAAATATCACAAATGCTTAAATACAAATAATTAAAATATTATATCCAGATCGAGTATAAGAAACGGGGGGGGGGCGGTCAACTGAAAATTTAACTAGTAATTAATAAATCAAACATTATCATTGAAAATAATAAATAATTTACATATTCCAGTATTTTTAAAAAATATATATAAAAATTATAACATTACTTTATTAGTGTAAAAAAAAAAAATCACTAAGATAGAAAAGAAAAGGATGAAAATAAAAGTTTTTTTTTTTTTTAAATCATGTTATAATTTAATCATAACATTTGAAAACACACTCACACATAATAGAAAATAATGTATAATAATGACTTGTATTTTAGGAAAAAATGTTCCCCCCAAAAATGAACTAATTTAATTATTCTAATACATCCATGAAAACACTTGAAAATTATTTAAAAAGCAATTTATACCTTTCAGCATTATATTCTATTTTTTATTACTACAAGCACACCCAGAATATGGGCTGCAATAAAACTTACTGAAACTTCCAAGATACCATTATCCAGTCCTACAAACAACAGGCTGGTATATAATCTTTTAATACTGTTGAAAAAAAAATCTGCTGACATTATATAGAATTGCAACTAGTGATAACTTAAAATTTCATTATCTACTGACATACTACAATAAATTATTGAAAGCTACTACTACTACTACTATAACAAATCAATAAATTCATTCTACCAAGATGAAAAGTAATACCATTGTATTACTAGTATGAGTAACTTATACCATATCACTAATGTAAACAAACATAGTCAGCAAAAGCTTCTAAGAGATTCTTCATTCGTACAGTTTAAATATAACCTGACATATACAAGTGCTAATTCATAAACACGACTAATATGATATTTGCATAACAAGAATAACATTTTCATGCAGCAGACGTGTGTACCATTTTTCAATCACCATGCTACATAAATACCATTTCTAAATTCATCTTGGTACTTTTATAAACAAATCAATACAATAGACACATTCTGAACATCTTTAAAAATGTATAAATTTTAAGAATTGTTTGTTCATGCGAACGAACAATATAAAAGTAAATATTTTTATTTCATCCAAATTATGAACAATTCAATAACTTTTAAACATAAACCAAATTCAAGCAACTATATTTTTAATCAAATTTAATATTTTTTATTCTTTTGAGATCACATTAAGCACAAATAATATTTACCCGTTTTTTGGTCTTGCCACGCAGTAACTCCTTCACCTGATAAATGCGACACCCATAAGCTGGCAGACGTCTACATGTTTGAATATATAGTTTTTTCAACTGCAATTCGCTATCATAAACAGAAGTATGAAAAAGTTTCCGTTTATGTTCCTGCAAATTAAAATGTAGTTGTATATATAAACAGTAATTACATATATGCATAGAGATTAATTACTAAAAATTGTTAATAATTATTTAAAAAAATAATTAATTAGTAAACTATTCATCAATCTAGACCATGGGTTGGCAAACTTTTTAACATAAAGAGTCATTTTGCTTAAACCTACCTGATCCTCATTAAAGATCCACAAAAAATGAAAAAATATGTTCATAAAAAATATGAATTTCTGAATGACTGTGGGTACATTTGAACTTATTTTTTAGTAATAGAACACAAAAGAATCTGTATACATTCTATCAAAAATAAAAATAAAAAATTACTTTGACAGTTTGATTTATTCATAAATTTCTAATAATTAAATAGTCTTCATATACAATAATTACTACTTTCTAATAAGACTGATTTTATAAAACAACATTGAAATGTGCATTTTTCCTCTTCTAGTCATCAAAATATTTATTTACAAATTACAGAAGAAAATAAAAAATGTGTTTATATATAGGGTATATGAGTACAGATTTTCACATGACCCACCACTCTCCACTCTATCTCATAACACCGATACACTTGAACACATATATGTCGAAAAGATAAATAATTACCAATATATGTATTTCATGCTAAACCAGCAATCATCAGTTGGTTCAGATTATCATCTCTACACATATATGCTATAAGTGCTCAGATATATATTAAGATAGCCAATCCTGTTTATCATGATAAAAAGATCCATGAGATTGGGTTAAAGAGTCACATTTGCTGTAGTTTGCCGACCCCTGATGTAGACTAATATAAAACTATATATATATGTGTGTGTGTGAAATTTACATATATGACAGAATTATAAGATATATTTTTTAAAATAAAAAATAATTTCTTTAACATATTGATAGTAAAAAAAATTGCGAAAGCTTATTTAAAATCAGAACAAAATAATAAAAACAAAAACAAAATAACACTATTTCTAAAATTGTGTTACTCACGTCACAATCAATTTTAAATTATCAATTTTTAAATATCAACTGTATTTTTATTATTAGATGCTAAAGTTAAGTCTTGATCATATGAACAGCTTTATTTTATAAAAAAACAAATCTATCAGGCACTGAGGTTCTTCAATAAAACCTTCATTATTACTACAACATTAAATGATTGCTTTAGCTTAATCCAGTAAACCAGAGCTTTTCTATTTTAATTTCATCTATTGAAGTTTGATGAGTAAATGGTTACCAGAAGGTAAAGCAATTTATTAACCTCCATCTTCAGACTGCTTTTTGGATTTTGCCATTATTAATGAGGACTTAGAATTGAGATGTGAAAATAATGCAATTATTAATATGATAATCACTTTTAACTTTTTTATTATCAAGTTAATAGCTTGAAATTAGAAAACTCTGAGATTTTGAACCCAACCCAAGCTATTTATAAATTTACATAGTGTCACACTGGCTTCAGTAACTAACTGTACATTTTATTAACTTCATTTCTATTTTAATTATAAGCATTTTATTTCCTTATTGTTATATAGTCCATGATATCTCTTAGTTTGTCATTCTCTTTTTTCCACCACCACTAATCTTTTCAAGCATTATAATCTCCTGATCAGAAACCATTAGATTATTTATTATGATGTAGTCTATTTTGGTAAATAACATAAAAGGTAAGCTAAAAAGGATTATGGATTATGTTATGGTGAGACACTGAATTATATTTATTAATATTTATTTGGTACTAAATTATTAAAATATAATATTCATTGTAGGATTCAATTTAGCAATAAATTAGACACTCAATCTGGTTATTAGTAATTCAAGTGAAAATGCAGGTCCAATCAGATTCCTTGCTACCAATGGGGATTTTTATAAAAGTCTTCATTGAAAAAACAAAACAAAACATCAGTACTTTATCAGTTCTTCATCTGATGTATCTAATTATCATATCTAAACAAAACAAGTAATTCGAAATATCAGACCTTCACATGTTTGACTTAAGTAAAAGGATGTTTTTTTTTTTTATTATTGTCAGCAAATAAAAGATTTTAAAAAAAATCTAAAACAAATATGATAATGGTATTTGCCATGAGACAACTATTTCTGAGAACTGTAGTAGTAATGTAAATTTTAATTCTGATGCTAAAACTCAAAATATTGTAAAACAATTATAATGGAAGAAAATTTATATGCTAATTTTTGTGAATCAAATGAAGCACAAGCTTAAATCAATTATGTCCAAACAATTATTTTAAAATATTTTATGACTAGGAGGAATGTGTCATATTTATATATTGGTTATGAATGCTTTTTCTTTTACGGGACTACTTAGTGCAAATAAATTTTGGCAAATATTCAGATGATGATCATACGGTATCAGTAGTAGCAGAATTATGTAATGGTAAAAAGATGGCATAATTCTTTAAGAAGCCACTGCAAGCCAAAAGTTTATCTGGAAGTCTTTCTAGAAGTACAGTGATAAAAAAAATGTATTCACTAGATTTCTCATTTGTGGGTGGAGAGTCTGAGCATTTTTTTGTTCTTGTCTTACCCTCTAAGATTGTTTGGTTACCTGAAGAAAAAAATCCCAAACCTCTTTAAACAATTTTTCTAACTTATTTAGCTTAGAGTTAAATCTTTCAAGTATTCTTAGCAGCTATTAGGTTTACTAAACCTGAATTTGAATCCAAATCATAGATAGGCCTGTCCAGAGGATGTGTTGTTCCTGATACTTCATTATGAAAACATTGTGTGAGTATAAACATGGATTCCTCTCAAATTTAATCACAATAATAGGATATCCTATGCAGAACAGTAGTGAAGTGTAGGCTCAGAACTAAAAATCCAGAATCAATTTGCAGATAAGAAATATATATTAAATCTCAGTTCAATCAATTACATGGAATGGTGTTTGAGAGTATTTGCAATGATTTAAGGTTACCCTCTTTATTATTATTATTCTGTGAGTTCATATTACCTTTTAATTTAATTTATTTCATTTTATTCATTTTTTTTTTTTAGTTTTATAATTTTTATTTGTGTTTGTTTAAATAAATATATTTCTTTTTATGTATTATGTATTATTTTTAAAAATATACCAATTGCTCTGTTAAGCAGACCATTTTAAAATCACTCATCAGACTTAATAACTGTTGGGTAGTGAAGGTTTGATCATTTTCCATTCTTGTTTTACCCTTTATCTAAGGATAGATACCCATTTACTGATCAATGTTGATTGGTTAGATAGATTAGCAATGGGTCAGCAATCGAGGAACAAAATCATAAGCATCTTGAAAAGAAATTCATTTAGTCTGAATTCAAATTCAATATTATAGGTATATCTCAGCAGCAAGAAGCCCTTTTTACATAATGTTTAAAAGTGCAGCTCTTAAGATTTGCCTCAGGTACCAAAATTGCTTGGGTTCCCTGATGCCACATTAGCAGTGAATTAAGCAAAGTCTTAATCTAGCTGACTTGTAGTTTCAGATCTTAATGCAAATATAAATTCTACTTCATTTTAAAAATCTTTTAAGAATATATAATAGTTTTGTAGCAATTATTTTTATATTCATATCCTATAAAAATCTCTCACAAGTCAGAACTCATTTTAGTAAACTTTAGGATTCTTATAATACAAATATAGGAAGATTATAATATTAGAAATATTATTATATATTTTTACGACTATATATTCAATAACCAGTAGTTATTTTTAAAATTGATGAAATTAATAAAATGTGTATGTATGTTTGTAAAATAAATTGACATAGATCTCTATGTTATTTTTTTTTAAATAGATTTAGATGTTGTATCATTTTGTAAAAAAAATCATCTATTAAATTATTTATATCCTTACAAATAGTTTTAATATGACTCTACACATTTTGAAATCTGACTTATCAAAAATATTATACTTCATCTACATTTTAAACATTATATTTGCTTAATTTAATGATATAGTATGATAAGTGTTTAATTATTTCTTTACATTTATCAGATTTATTTTAGTTACTATTGTAAGAATTATTAGCCTCAAGTCAGAATATAAAAATATCTATATCTATAATCATTTTAATGATGTTGTCTGTATGAAATTTAATTTAGAAGACTTGAGTGGAAATAAGCTTTCTATAATATACGTAATTACATATATTAAGTTCTCTGTACAGATAGGTGGAATAATCTCATCCAAGTGATAACATTTTAATTATTTAATCATTATCAAAACTATGTATATAAAATAATTTTTTTATAGAATCAGACAAGTGTATTGATTTTAAGTTTCTTTTTTTATCCCCTCCGGCCCCATTTTGTTTATTTTTAATATTTATTTTTTTTACAAATAAACATCTAATTAGTATTCATTAATCTTCCTCACTGTTTGTAATGTTTATAATATTACTTTCAGAAAAAATTTTTTTTAGACTACAGGTTTTAAACAGTTGGATAAAAGTTAAATAGGAGATGGTACAAATCCATTATTTATTTATTTTGATCATGAGAGCCTATCTCCATTATAATTTTATATCAACTAATTTTATTGATCACATATTACAGCTTCTAAATACACTAAAAGCAGTGTAATTTGCTGAGGAAGGGAGATTATCTCCACACAGACCTAATAAACAGGGACATTATAAAAGCTATTACCATCACTACCTGTTCCTGACCAATGTTATGGAAGATTAGTTTTTAGCAAGTTTCAATATAATGATATTTAGTAAGTGTATCTTACGTCTAATTTGTACAAAGTAATCAAATCTTTTATAATAATACTGCATATAAATACTTACAATATTATTTCTTTTTCATTAAACTATTTGTTCAATACTCATTATTATTATTAGTTGTTTTTTTTTATATGTCAAAGTGTTATTGGGAAGTGAACCCGGGACAGCTGCTTGGAAGGCAGATATGCTAATGGCTGGGCCACCAATGCTTTAGTTATCCATTAAAATGGCAGATTCTTCACATTAATATTTTTCTGATTTAGCAGCATATTTTTTCTTCACATTTCTATGCCACATGTAGTTAACTTTGGTAACTAATAAGTGCCAAATAATAGTGCTTAATAAATCACTACCCAATGCTATTCAATCGATTATCACAAGAACAATTTTAAGCTAATGGCTTTAATCAGTAAAGAACTTTGGACCCTGGAGTAGTGCACCTGAATCTTTAGGATCTAATTCATATTCCCTCTACTAACCACAATTTACTTCTCTTTTTAACTACCAAGTTATTAACCCTAATGAAAAACAAAAATGTTCTTATTCTAAATGTTTATGTAATTATATAAATCTGAAACCATTTCAGTATCTATATATTATAGTATCTGCAATTTTTTAAAAACTGGCTACAGGATAAAGATTCATATAATTGTTGAAAAACTAAGAAGATCATAATATATCGATAATGAACTGGTGTCAGATGTATATGACTATATAAGCAAGATGGCCTAAAATTAAGAACATTTTAATGTTTTTTAATTTGAGCTTATAGCTTGATAATTCAAAAGAGAAGTAAATAATGGCTTCTAGGAGAAAGATGCCTTAGATCCAAAAGATCCATGTATACTGTTCTAGTATTCCAATCTTACGACTGATGAAGGCAATCAACTGGAAACTTGTTTGGGAATATTGGATAAGATAGCACTAGATAGGAACATATTAAACACCAACTCTCCACTCTATCTCATAACACAAACAAGTTTTAAAAAGAGGTTTCTTGTATTCATATATATATAATTTATTATTGCTTTATTTAGAAAATATTTTAGAGATTATAACATTTATAAGAAATTTTAAAAAAAATGTTATAAAAAGCTAGAATTAAAAAGCAATAATATAATAAATGTTAAATATTGTGGGATATTCATGAAGTTACTGATGAAGGCAATCAACTGGAAACTTGTTTGGAAATATAAGCACTAACACCTGGCATCTATTAATTAGTATAATCTTGTAGTAAATAACAGAAGTGGGGGAAAAAAATTGCTGCTTAAATAAGCTGATCATATGATATTTTATTAGTTTTTTTGATCTTTTTTAAACACTCATAATTATTAATTTCTTTTAGATCATCAAATCTTTTTACTATTTCTATTTTTCTCTTGCACTTTCACAAATTATTCCAACATATCCTTCATTATTTCTTTATCTCTAGGAATTCAATTCTTCAATCACATATATTCTATTTTCATTCGACTTTCTTCAAACTTTTCAATTTATTTTTTCTTATTTTCCTAAAAAGCCAATATCCCCAAAACTTCTAATCTTTCTCCTAAATACCAAAGCTTCTCTCCATGAAAATTCAATGCAAAACAAAATACTTTTCATGCCAATTTCTTCAATCCTAACTTTGATAGGTCTCAAAATAATCTTCTACACCTATTAAAAGCTTGAGATTGAAATTCTCAATATATATGATCACAATTTCTATCAAGAAATAAACAATTAGTTAAATACATAGAAGCACTAACTAACCTATCCTATTATTTTCTTCTCAACTATCATTTTTAATCTAATAGCACTGCTACCTATAATCAGGACTTTACATACTAAATCTTATTTAATTATCCCAAAATATTCTATCATTTTTGTTGCTCTTTTAGACTTGATATAGTCTTTTGACTTCATTAAATATTACAATTCATCTTTTTTTCTAAAACTTATTTTATTATTAATCTATATTAATATATAATTTATTATTGAATTTTAAAATATCGCCTACACAGTTTTTCTTTTCAACAACAGTTCATAATTTTCCATATATATAAATGAATACACCAAACTTCTTTTTAAAACTTGTTTTTTATATGACTATTATAAACATAAAATAACACACCAATATTTCAACTATTTTATAATATGGTCTTTTTCAAGGAACACTAAAAAATACAAATACAAATATATAATAATAAGTATAAAATATCACATATTCCAAACAAATCCAAAAATATTAAAAAATGCTAAAAAATTATCTTTACCTCAACACCTTTTCTAATACAAACAATCTCAATTTTTTTTTTTTTTCATATGTCAAATGCGTTGACTGGAAAGTGAACTCAGGCCAGCTGCTTGGAAGGCAGCTATGCTAACTGCTAGGCCACCAATGCTTGACAACAATCACAAAACTTTATCAATTTTTTTACATCCAACAATACCCTAAAAATATTTAATTAACAAATCTATTATTTTATTTTTTCTTTTCTATTAAGATTCCATTTAATTCATGTTTAATTTCACTGATATAAATTCATACCATGAAAAAATAATAAAGGAAAGAATTTACATTAGTGAAATTAAACTTGAATTAAATAGAATGTTAATAAAAAAGATAAAAGAAAATAATATATTTGTTAATTAAATGTTTTTAGAGATATTGTTGGATGGGTATATAAACATAAAAAAATTGATAAAGTTTTGTGATTGCTGTCAAGCGTTGGTTGCCTAGCAGCTGGCCTGAGTTCACTTCCCAGTCAACACATTTGACATGAAAAAAAAAAGTTTTGAGATTGTTTGTATTAGAAAAGGTATTAAGGTAAAGATAATTTTTTAGTATTTTTTAATGTTTCTGCATTTGTTTGGAATATGTGATATTTTATATTATTATGTATTTGTATTTTTATTTTTTAATGTTCCTTAAAAAAGACTATATTATAAAATAGTCGAAACACTGGTGTGTTATTTTATGTTTATAATAATGTAATATATAGGGTATATGAGCACATACTTTCTACATGACCCACCACTCTTCACTCTATCTCATAACACTGATACACTTGAACACATATATGTCGAAAAGATAAATAATTACCAATATACGTATTTCATGCTAAACCAGCAACCATCAGTTGGTCCAGATTACCATCTCTACATATATATGCTATAAGTGCTCAGATATATATTAAGATAGCCAATCCTCATACTTTAATGGACAGGTTTCAATTTACTCCACACTCCAACTCTTCAACCGTCCATCCAATTGAAAAACTGATGATGGAATGCTCAAAGGCCACCCTGAGGCCAAGATTTTTGTCACACCTATGTTGACCTAAGGTCAATCTGATCCCTCATGTACAGGACATAATCCATTTAATACATAAACAAGGGATGGGCAAACATCTCTACTATGTAATAACTGAAACACGCAGGCTTATTATATACCTATGTCTATATATATATAGGATATATGAACACAGACTTTTACATGACCCACCACTCTCCACTCTATCTCATAACACAAAACAAGTTTTAAAAAGAGGCTTGTCGTATTCATTTATATATATAATTTATTATTGCTTTATTTAGAAAAAATAGAAAATATTTTAGTGTTTATAATATTTATATGAAAATTTAAAAAAAATGTTATAAAAAGCTAGAATTAAAAAGAGTTCAAGAAGAAAAAGCAATACTATAATAAATGTTAAAAATGTGGGATATTCATGTAGTTAGTGTAGTTATATTCATTTATATAACTAGAGTATTTATTTAACAGTATACTGAAATATATGTATTTAGGGTAATTAATCTGTTCTAGAATCACAATTGTCACATTAAATGTAAAACTTTAATAGTAATATAAAATTCAGAATAGATTAAAAAATACAGTCTCATTTTATTTTAAATTAATTTTCTGGAATTTTAGAAACTGAAAAGTATTTTCTTTTAGTACAAATACAATTATAAATCTGAAAAAAGATAATTAGTTTAATTAATATTAGGCAAGGTAATCAAATTTCTACATTAAATGAAAAAAAAAATATGTAGGAAATGTAAAAACAATAATTAATTATTGGGTGATGTAAACAACATGGCAAAAGCAGGTGTGTGGGTTTTGAAGTTTTGGTGAACATCTCTTTTTGTCATGAACTGGGGTCACTATATAAGAAATCATTGAATTATTGGTTTATAATGGGAATATAGAGAAAAAAAGAATAGAGATGGAGCTAATACAAGTTCAATATTTGTCAAAATGAAGTAAGACAAACAATAAACACATAAAGCATCTTTAAAAAGATGGACGGGAGCCGGTGATATTGCCATAGAGTACTTATCAGTATAGAGCCAATCCTCTATTTTCATACCTAATTGTTTTTTGAAATGTGTATAAAAGTTGAAATATACAAAAATAGAGCGATGCAAAAAAAAAAAAAAAGTTGGTGGCCTAGCGGTTAGCATAGCTGCCTTCTAAGCAGCTGGCCTGGGTTTGCTTCCCGGTCAACGCTTTGACATATATATATATATATAAGGTTTTCAATATACATGGATATATATTTCTGCTAAATATTATGTTTCTATTTTTAAAAAAAAATTCAAATAATTCTTAATATATAATAAGTTTTCATGCTTTGAAAATATTTTTTATCTAATTTTTTTTAATTGAGAAAAAAATGAGGCTAAATACATTATACAGCCAACTCACTTGAGACTGAAGCTTTCTTTAATTTCACAAATTCGTAAAACCAATTCTTAGGAAAAAACAATTATTGTCTTATGTTTCCACTTTCAATATCTTAAAATTATTCTTATAATTTACTATTTGTTTTAATAGCTGTTCCATGGATCGATCAATCAAACTTCTCCAAAACTACTATTTGTAATAGTGGCGACTTTTTATTATTATTTACAGTTGTTGTTGTATCTGAAATATATATATATATTGCTGCTTCTCTTTAATCAAACTTTTCTAAGATTCAGTTTTAATTATTTACTTTATTTCTACCCATACTTCATCTGATTTATCTTTAATTACATGTTTATTGTTGTTTTTTTTTCCCAGCTGTATATAAAGATTCACGAGTAATTTGTAATCAATTCCAAAACGTTCATTAATTGGTACCAAAAATGTTATTTACTTCATTTCTGTGAACTCTGCTAAAGTTGTTTTGGCTACCCAATGTCACTGGAATTCAAAAAAAAATATGACTCATTCCTCTTTTTTTTATTTCTACTTCTGTGTTTACATTGTTTGATAATGTTTTATTCTTTTTCACTTTCAACTTTGTAATTCAAATAAATTATTATTCATTATTCATATTTTTGATGGACTTTTATTATTCTTTAACTGTCTCATTCCACTCAAAGATTATTAGAAATACATTCTTGATTGAGTTATTAAGACATGATCAGAAAATTATTCTGTCATCAAATATTTAATAAGCACTAAACTATCTCAACATAGTTTGCCTTTGACTACAACATCATTATTAATTTTAATGATAAGCATATGTCTCGTGGATTAAGTTCAAATTCAGACTGAATAAAACTTGGGAATTTTCTTATGTTAAAGCAGGCTTAGATTTTTCTTTTAGGTAGCTGGCTGATAGTCAATTTAGCTAGCCATTGATTATTGATCAATCAGTAACTAGCTATTCTTAAAAGAAAAATAAATTTTGACTATCCAACAGTTGATTAGCCTGGTAAAACCTACTTTAGTGATTCTCTTTGAAAAGTCTATTTAATTTTTATCTTGAGGTTACTTTTTTTATATGTTATAATTGATTGATTCATACACAACTAAATTCCTAAAAGAATAAAAAACTTAGATTGCATATTTAAGATTTATGATGATTCCTTAAAATCTAAAACTTTAACTATAAAATATACTAAATAACTCCACAACACCACACCGTCTTTTAAAATCATGTGACTAAAGACATAATAAAAGACAAATGACTCTTAAGAGGTATTTCACAATAAAAGAGCTCTCATCAGTTGACTCAGGTTACCATCTTTTATATATATATATTTATCATACGTACAGTATTTAGCAACAGTAAATTGTAAAATATAAATAGTATTCCGCAACACTTATTAAAAAGAAAAAGAAATAAATATATATGCCTATATATTTTATAAAAGATCCAAAAAGACCCAAAAAGAGACCACATGTGAGATGAATGGATAAAATAAGAAAGTGTGCAAGGGTGATGTGGAGAAGAGAAACTAAAGATCGGAGAAGATTGATTGAACTTGGAGAGACCTTCATCCTACAGTGGATTGATAATGGTTGTTGATGATATATATATATGTTTATCCGCAGTAATGATGAAACCACTAGCCTTTGTAATTAACTGCAGTTATTTTTCCTTAATGCAGAATGTTGATACCAAAATATTTTTAGTTACTGTTGAAATATTATTTCCACAAATTAGTAATGAAAGCATATTAACCATAAACTGTCTAGGCAAAAGTAATTAATATTTGTTATATAAGTCATAGTATGGAATCTGTTCAATCTCTTTTAAAGAATTTAGAAGAAAAAAATACTATTAATGTTCTTTAAACAGCTGTGATTTTTTTTAAAAAAAGAAATGACTAGTTTACCCAAAACTTTTAAAATAAATAAAGACACTCCAGTAAAAAAATGTTTTACTAAATTAAAGACAAGAAAAACGGCTTTAATTGTCTTGCGTTGTTAGCCGAGAGGTATCGCAGCCGCCATGCAAGCGAGTAGTTGGTTGCAGACGGGTGTGGGTTCGCGTCCCGGCAGATGCTATGACATATGAAAAAAAAAAAAAAAACGGCTTTAATTTAACATTGGAATTTCAAATGGTAATTAATAATTTGTCATGAATTATTGGTCTCCAAAAATAAATACTATTAATATAACATAATTTATTACTTTCTTATTGATATTAATTTCATTGTATACACATATAAATGTAATAAGATTAAAATTTTAGGAATGATTTCTATTATTTCCAATATACTTTAAAAAGGCTTTGACTGCTATCAGTCAGAATACTGTTGTGAATATAAATCGATAATTAAAAAAATATATTAAATGAAAGTTTAAAGTGTACGTTGTATTTACAAAAATTATATCACGTGAGATTCTCTTTGCAAAGACAGATTGAGATAGTTGGCCATAAAGTATCATGAAATTAAATAATAATGCTGATTATTGCATATAGAAGTTTGTCACTATCCACCACTCCTTTAAAATAATTTATTCATGCATGGCAAATTTAAAACATCATAATATAACAATGTCTCTAACACTATTTAAGATGCATAATTAATTATATACATATATAATTAAGTATAGAGGATTTGAACTCAGATTTTCAAACACTCTTAAACTATCCATATATACATATATAATTAAGTATAGAGGATTTTAACTCAGATTTTCAAACACCCTTAAACTATCCATACTATCTCACACAACTGATACACATGACCACACACATGTAGAAAAGATAAATAATCAACAATAAACGTATTTCATGCTAAACCAGCACTCATCAGTTGGTTCAGATTATCATCTACCACACATATATAATCGGTGCTCAGTTTTATATTAAGATAGCAAATCTTAATACTTTAATGGACAAGCTTCAATCTACTCCAACATCCGACTTTTCAGCCATCCATATAATTGAAAATCTGATGATGAAAATCCAAATCCCATGCTGATGTATAATTAAGACAAAATAACTATAAATAACTTTTACTCTATTTACTATTGTTATTATTAATGCTATCAAGCCAATTTATATTCCTAGCAATTAAATGAGTTTTTCTCAAAATGATCTAAAATCTATTTGGTATCTTCCACTCTCAACAATACTTTCTATGATATGAAGTCAATTTTGATGGCCTTGCTATATCACTTCAATCTGTTCAAGCATTATACACCTTTTAGAGTCATATATTAAAAAAACAAAAACAATAGTTACTAGATAAGTGTTTGATTATTTCAGACTAGGGAACTCTTCACCAGTAATGATTTTTGCTATTAAAATATAGGAATTAAATTCTAAAATTCATCCGTTGGTGGTTGAGAGGTCAGCACAGCTGCCTTACAAGCAGTTGTCCTGGGTTAGCGGGTTCGTTTTCTGACCTGATGCTATGACACAGAGGGGAAAAAAGTCTAAGAATTCATTTCTATATATCAGTGTATAAAGTCTCAGATAGTTTTGTCTGGTAACAAAATAAAATGTTGTATGTTTTAGTCTATTATAAGTATTCAAGTTGATTTTGGATGCTGAAACTTGAAGAGTTCAAGGTTAAACCAAGATTGATTTTTTCCTTAGAAATATGTTTTAAAGTTTACTTCGATGATGTAAAAAAAAAAATCAGTTTTCTAGAAGTTTTTAAGTTGTTTTACTTTTTAGAGCTATTTAGTAAACATATTTCTAAAATCACAGTTAGTGTTAAACAATGCAACAAGCCATGTTATCATTTTTTTTCTAAAACCCACTACTTCATTACAAGAAATTTCATTCCATCTCATTTTTCTTAATGGTTTAATAGCAAATGAATATCATTTTAAATATGTACATAATGTAATGAATAGATATAATTAACAAAAAAAATGCTAAATAAATTTATCATTAGATTGCAGATTACTATAAAAAAAAGTCAACCAATCTCACTTTGTAGCTATAATGTAGAACAACTTATTATTAAAGCATAAATATATCATATAGTAGTCTTCCATACTAAACCCATTACAATGTATAAAGTTCACTGTTTTTAGGATCTTAAATAAATCAATGATCATTTAAATGTCATATATTTTTCACATATAACCATACCAAAAAGTAGAAAAAGTAAAATCATGTTAATATATATATATATATTATTAAAATGACATTTCCATGACAACTGTTTGAGATTGTTGATTGTTATCTAAATTGGGATTGCCTAAATATTTACAGGTTTCCAATGGTTATATATATATGCAAGTTTGAACTATAGACCTACGAAGTATATTTTAGAAAAAAAATAGTAAGAATAAAATAAAAAACTATTAGCCTATTATAAAGACAGCCAAGCAAGATACATATAGATAAACCGATTTCAGGCTAAGTTTGAGTTAACTCGAGATTTTGCTTTTAATTGTCCATTTTGGTCATTTTTAACGTTATGATAAAGATTTTGCGCTTTTTTTAAAGGTTAAAAAAAGTTCCATAAGATGCTGCTGCCCTCTCTTGAATTATTTTACAAGTAAAAAATCAATAAAGCTGTCATTAAAGGTCTAACAAAAGAAAAAGATGGGGTTAAAGTGGGTCTTTCTTGAAGCTGATTGGCTATTAGCTTTCGACAACAAAGAAAATGGATTGTCAATAACTAAGCATTACGATTTCTTTTCTTTCATTTCGAAAGTGATAAATAAATGTTTTAGACCATTTTAAAAGTATTTTTTGACATATTACAATTTATTTTGATAAAATATGCTAAAAATAAAATTATTTTATAAAAATAGTTAAGAGTTTAGCAAAAATTATTTATTTTTCTGTAGCATAAAATTGGGGGAAAAAATCACTAACATCAGCAAAACTTGTTGGTTGGTAAGTTCATTTTAGATTTACCACTATGTAATATTTTTATAATTATAAATAAAAAATTATTTTTGAAAAAAATTTTGTTCACTTTCATAATCTGATAAATTATTAATATACTTTTTACAAATGAAACTAAAGAGAATATAATATTAAAAGATGAATATATTTTGACGCTTCAGTTTGTGAGTTGACCAATTAAAAGTTTAGAGTTTTATGTCACTCAGCCAATAAAATTAATCACCAGTGCAAATGTTAAGCAAAAGAGCAGAGTGAGAAATTGTCTAACAAGTTTAAATAGTTTTTATTAATTTATAATAAGTTTTTATATAATAAAATCATTTTATTAAATAAGTAATAGCATTTTATAAGTTACAGTCAAAAATAGTATATATATATATATGTGCTGTACGCACAGATAATGAAGCTAGTATATATTGAAAAATGCTATATTAGCTGAGAGCTTTTGAGACTTCTTGCTCTCATATTCATAGCTACTATTTTGTTAAAAACTATGTTGTCAGAAGAAAAAATTATGCAAAATAATGTAAATTAGTTATAACTACCAAGTGTTATTTCCAGACAATTTTAACTAACCAATTAGCTGTCATGGATGAAAATTTAAAAACTGCAAGGATATAAGAAGAGTTTTTGTATGCATTCAATTCATTTTTCAATTTAATTTCAATTCATTGCATTTCAATTTCAAGTCAATTCTATTTGACTAATATTCCTCTCAGCTATGCATTATAAAATTAAAATCTCTTCTCGGTGTACAGATTTTTAATTATATTTTAATTTTGCATATCCATTTATTTACTAAAATTACAGTTCAATATACAGAAAATAATAACTAGAAAATATTTAAATTATTTCCCCAAATTTATTAAGTATCTTTGAAAATTAATAAATTGTTTTTTTTTTTTTAATATTTTAATAGTTAAAATCTGCAAAGCAATATTAGAAACAGGCAAATTTAAATGGTAATGTCATAGGCAATTATTTTCTAAAATATCAAAACACACTGAAATATATTTTATTTTTTCACTATGGAAATGAAATGTTTTAAAAATAATGAAGTCCTCATTACTTTTCAAACTAATTTTTCATTACTATCTTGAAGCAGATAGAATCTGATATTACACTAAGTATACTTTAATATTTTCTAAAGCTTAATTTTCAAAAGTTTTGTTTGAAAAAATATCACATTTTATCCTCATACACCTAAACCTATATTTAATATAAAGATTATGCAAAGAACTAAAAAATCACTTTATAAAAAAATGTATATTTCAAAATTACACTTGAAAAAAAGAAAACAACTTCAATACTTTTAAATCTTTACTAATTTGGAAATAAGGCTCAAAGTTTTAATAATTCATTACATATGCTGTAATTCAGGGGTGGGCAAATAGCAACCGGAAGGCCACATGTGGCCCACTAAGTTTTTATGCGGCCCACCAAGACAATCAGAAAAATCCGCCTTGAACTGAGATTTCCTTCCCATGCGAACCAAAGATTCATCTCATACTTTCCACTAGGATGGCCACATCAATACATATATGTGGTGTAGATATGATGTGCAGTGCTTTTCCAGTTGATCTGATTAATTTCAATTTTGTCCCTGCATTAGCAAATTTATACATTTCCAACTTTAGTGAAACCATGAACCCTCCGAAAAAATGTAAAATCGATGATGAATGTCATGTGTTTAATGAAGAATGGACAAACAATTATTTCTTTGGTAATACAGGGAATAAAGCAATGTATTTATTGTGTCATGAAAAAAAGGTGTGGCCCTCCACTGACCTCACTTCCACAAAGTGGCCCCCAAGCCAAAACAATTGCCCACCCCTGCTATAATTAAATGTAATCTATAATAATGCAGACGAGAGAGAAGATAGGTTCCCTTCATTAATTCATCTTAATATTTTAAAGGATGGGAATATAAAATTATTTATTTAAATTGCAGAACTTTAAACTCCAGGAATTCTGTTCATCATATTTTCCCATCACTGTTATTTACAATATATATATTTTAAATCTAAAATAGTAAATATCGAAACCAATTTAATTTTCAAATATTCCAGCTCTAAAATTATTTTAATAACTGAATTGTTCATTATTCTGCCTGATAAACAAAAGTATATGAAATATACTGAATGTCTTTCCAGTTTAAAATGTGGAAAATTTTTCCATGTTTGCTGCCCAGGAAGTGAATTATAAAATGTGTTTAAAATAATAATAATGTCTTAATATCTTTATAAAAAGAACACAAAAAATAATGTAAATGTTTTCTTTAAAATATTTTAAACAAAAGAGGAGACTTTGTAATTTTATGTTTTATATTGTGTGATAATTATATTCCAGTAATCATTTCCATGCAAAATAGATTTTAATTTTGATATATATTGTAAAACTTTATTATTGTACAATAAGGAATGACATCATATTAGCACAGACTTTGAAATTGAAGTATTCAAAAAGTTATGAATAACTCAAGCATTGGTGGTCGAGAGGTCAGCAACAGTTGCTTTACAAGCATTTGTCCCGGCTTAGCGGGTTTGCTTCCTGGCTGATGCTATGACACATGAGAAAAAAAAACTCTTAATAAGTACTTAATATTTGTGACAAATTTGTCTATTTTTTTAAAAAAAGTCAATATGCTAAATTTAAATAGAAAACATCATTACAGACTTTATATGTGTATAAATGTTTCTACATCAATAGTAATATTTTCCATTCTAGTAATAGGTTAGCAATATTAATTACTTATCATCAACACTGTTATTATACGCTAGTAAGTTAGTATATAAAATGACACAAATATAGTTTGAGATTATTTCTTTATTATTATCTATTAAGATTTGAATTTTGTTGTGAAAAAGGAAAATAATTTTGAGTTCACATGTTCTTGTATAACATACTTATTTTTTTAACACTGATTTGGTATAAAGTAGAGCAGGGGCATCAAACTCTTTTCGCTTACAGGTCATTCATTGTTCTAATACAGACCACAGTTTATGCATTTGTGTTATTCATATTTCACAGTTTTTTAATATTTAATTAAATAACAATAGCAAACTTAAAACAAAATCAATTTCTTTTGTTACACCATTAAAAAATGACATTAAGAAATATATAGTCAATAAATAATTAAAGCAAAAAACATACCTATCATTATTGATGTGATTATAATTTACTAATTGATGATAATACATAATAAAAAAAGGATAATATTTATTGTCAAATCTTAAAAAGTATTGGTCTTATTACAGTTTTTTGCTGGAAACTTTGCCATAATTTATCTCCAGCTAAAATCTCAAGATTTGGAGATAATAATTGGGAACACACGATTGCACTACGGCAGAAATATTTTTATTAGTTAGTCTTAATCTATGAACTATTCTATTAAGTATCATGCATAAAAACAATTGTTTGCATAAGTATATACTTCCAAAAAAGGATGGAACTTGCACAGCAAATTTTTTAATCTCCGAGTAGTTTTGTCCTAAATAATATATTTTTGAAATTCCAAACTAATCTATATTTTTCTTTTAAATTTGGGTCATTTGGCAGATTAGTAAGTTCTATTTGTAAAGAAATCAGAAGCTTCTTCATTTTAAAATAAAAAAATTCCTATAAAAAGATAAAACATTTTTTGTTCCTTCTTAAAATCTTCAAAGCACTTAAATCAAATTCATCTTTAAAATATTTAATTTTACATCAATATTGGAAAAGTACAATTTTAATTTTGTGTTTTGCCTGTTCATACATCAGAAAGTAACTTAGAATACCAATTTTCAGATGATTTACCATCACTCAATTACTGTACAAAACTTTGCCATTGTTTCATAGATGTCCATTACAAATTTATCTCTTCACTGTAACTTAATGTTCATTATCATCAACCATTATCAATCCACTGCAGAATAAGTCTTTCCAAAATCAATCCATCTTCTCAGATCTTTAGCTTCTCTTCTCCACATAACTCCTGTACACTTTCTTATTTCATTGTTCCATCTCACATGTGATCTCTTTCTGGGTCTTTTACAATTTTTTGGAATCCTGTTTAAGATTTCAATTGTTCATCTATTATCATCTCTTCTAGCAATAGGTCCTGCCCAACTCCACTTCAATCTTTTAATTCTTTCCAATGATGTCAGTAACACCTGTTTGTTCTCTTACCAATGTATTGCATTTTTGATATCTTCTTGTTATTCCTATCATGCATCTCTGCATACTTCTTTGAGTGGTCTGAATTATCTGTATTGCTCTTCTATTAAGTGTCCAAGTCTTAGATCCATAAGTAAGAACTGGTAAAACATATTTATTAAAAACCTTCCTTTTCAAACAAATAGGCATATTTCCTTTTAATATAAAATATTTCAAACAAGTTTAATTCTATGATTAATTTCATCCATTATATTTCCAACTGTAGTAATAATCTGACAATGGTATTTGTAGTTGATAACTTATAACTTATCATTATCAATCTTTATTTTCCTCTTTTGAGAAAATCCCTTGAATATAACTTTAATCTTTTTTAACATGTACTTTTATTTTCTTACTTTCATCTGATAACTCTTGCAACATTTCTTGAAGCTCTAAAGCATTATTTGCAAAAACTACTATATCATCTGCAAAATGTAATGATTTAAATAATCTCCATTTGCTTTTATTCCTTTAGTTTCCCATTTTAATCCACAAAATACTTTTTGCAGCACTGCTGTAAAAAGTTTTGGAGATATGAAATCATCCTGTCTTACATCTTCTTAATGTCAACCTTCCTAGTATCATTATGTAATCTAATTGTTGCAGTTGCATTTTTATAAATATTATTCAAAATATGGCAATATTCTGGATCTATACCTTGATGATCCAATGCTGAAGAAATGCTTATAGAATGAAATGCTTTTTCATAATCTGCAAATCCAAAGCATAATGGCAATTCATATTCATTGGTCCTTTATATAACTTCTCTCAAAACTTGGATATTATCTACTGTATTAAAATCACTTTTAAATTCAGCTTGTTCTACTGGTTGGTTGAAATCCAATGTTCTCTGTAGATGAGTTGTAATTAGTAAAAATTGTATATAAAACTGACAAGTCTGTAATTTCTAATATCTTCTTTACCACCTTTTTTTATATATTAATACTGAATTCTTCCAATCATCTGATACATCTTTATCATTTAGACATTTGATATATAACTTTGCCAAAAAAATTTCTATTTCTTCACCTGCTTCTTTTAATATATCAATTACAATTCCATCATTACCAGGAGCTTTTCCCTTCTTCATAAATTTAATAGCATGTCTCACTTCTTTTTTTAAAATCCCAGAAAATTCAGAAGAAGACTGTTTAAATGGTTGGTAATGTCAACTAAAAATGCCAAGCCTTGCATCAATCCTTAAAAATTGTTATATCTTGGATTTTTAATTTCAAGAAACAATATTATTTCGTCTATAAGCAAATACAAGCTCTGTAAGACATTATGATAAAATAACCAATGAGTTTCTATGTAATAATGAAGTCCTTCAGATTCTAAATGAGTCCAAATTGTGGTGATTAAGACCCTTGAATGAATGAAATTTACAATTTTAATAATAGTTTCAAGCACTTAGTTCATTTTAAATACTTTTGAACACAGAATTTATTGATGAATAATACAGCAGATTGAATTCAGTTTTGCTTTATTTGGGCAGATTTTTCTTAAATTTTGAATTTTACCTATCCATCAATTGTCAAACAATGAGCCTATTTGAAGAAAGATTGAACTTCTCCAAAATGCTCCATACTGCATCAAAAATATCTCCAGTGATAAGTTAATAGATGGAGACCATTTCAAAAACCCTTCCATTAGATTCATGTTTTGATCAAAACCATGAAAGAACAAATCAACTTGAGCAACATCTTGCACTTTGATACTTTCATCATCACAACAAATAAGCATAAGATTATTGCAGAACCTTCAAGCAGTTAATCACTCAGATTGACCACTATCTCATTCTTTCTATTTGATATTGTATTTTTTGATAAAAATATAAACATCACATGACCACCACTTCTTATGCTTGTGTATAACTTGTTAAAACAGGCAAAACTCACTGTATGTATTGCCACATACAGCAAGCTAGAGTAATCAATGGAAGCCAGAAGGCTAAGATCTAGGTGCAGTGCTCTCAGATCCAAGGCTCCTCACTGATGAAGGCTACAAGCCAGAAACTAGTCTGGGGATATTGGATTAGTAGGCACTAGATGGGAATTTTATGCATAAGCTTTTTGACATCCATTGATTACTCTAGCTTGCTGTGTGTGGCAATACGTATAGAGAGTATTGCCTGCTTTGATAAAAATATAAAGCAAAACAATTGCAGTATTTCAGGACAGATGAATTAAGCAGCATCTTACATTCTTTGACTAATAAACCTTCTGGGAATGATTTTTGATATTTTACTAATAAATAACTAATTTCATAAGTAGTTCTCATTATCAATTCATTGCCTTTCATAAATTTTGATAACACTTGTTATTGATTTTGAAGTGAGTTCTTCATTATTTTCACTTTTCTATTAATTTATCTTTGAAGCAAGAGTACTGTTCCTTGTGATTTGTTTCATAGTAATATAATGAGCATGTTAATAGCTCTAAACAAGCTTTTCCGATAAATACCACAACAGAAAGCATTTGAAAATTTCCATCTAAATATTCCTATCCCCAAACTGATTTCAAGCTACTGGCTATCCTCAGTGAGGCACTAGTATATTCACAGACTATATCCAAAATACCATCTCAAGTTCAGCATTTATGTAATACTTAACTATTAAGTGGAAAATCTGAAACTTTCAGACATTTATATGTCTTCAAATCCAGTTATCTAACTTAAATAGTTATATGGTTCTGAAGAGACTTCAGTTACACCATATATTAATAACCATAGTAATATAAAATTGCCAAAATCTCAAAAGCCAAATTATAATAATAAAAAAATCAAGTTACATATCATGTGACTTAATAAACTTGTATTAGAAATGTAATATAATAAGCATGCTAATAGCTCTAAATAAGCTTTTCCGATAAATGCTGCAAGAAAAAAGCTTGTTTAGAGTTATTGGCATGTTTGTTATATTACATTTGTAATACAAGCTTATTAAGTTAAGTCATATGATGTATGACTTGTTTTTTTTTTACTATTATAGTTTGGCTTTCGAGGCTTTGGTGATGTTATATTGCTAAGGCTATTAATATATGGTATATCTGAATTTAATTTAGTTCCGTATGGCTATTTAAGATAGATAGCTGGATTTGAAGACAAAGATATCTGAAAATTTCATATTTTCTACTTAATAGTTAAGTATGAGATAAATGCTGTGCTTGAGCTGGTATTTTGGATAGTATCTGAATATCCTAGTGTCTCACTGAGGATCGATAGCCAGAAGCTTGAAACTGGTTTGAGGTTAGGATTTTTGCAGCATTTATCAGAAAAGCTTGTTTAGAACTATTAGCATGTTCATTATATTACATTTATAATACAAGCTTATTAAGTTAAGTCATGTGATGTACGACTTTATTTTTTTTACTATAATTGTTTCATAGTGCCATTTAATACTATATTATTTAGCAACTCTTATTATTTCATCACATATAATATACAGAATTTTGTTTTTCATTTCTATATTGAAATAATTCAATTTCCATCTTTATTGAGATTTTCTCCCTTTCTCAACAATCTTTCTTTTTCTTGTTGATTTTGAAAGGGATATTTTCTGGATTAAAAGATATTGACTATAAAATTTATAAATTTAATTAATTGTTTGATAATTCAACAATAACTAATTGTTTTGCAATTAAACTTTAATTACTTACATTTTTGCTGGAAAATTTTCTACATTGAATTACAAAAACAAAAACATTTCAAAACTAAAATATCAGTAAAGAACAAGAAAAAACAGCAGTGTACTGACAGCGAAAAAATGATTTGAATGCTATTTAAAGTACAAAAGACAAAAAACTTTGTCCAATGCATGCTTGAAAGAAAATGTCTTCTAATATTCATCATTCTCCACTGCCATGCTTTTTTCTGCCGATTGTTTCATGATCTGTTATGTATATGTTATCAAATGAGTCACCAGAGAGCTAGAAAGGTCAGGAAGAATGGCAGTTGGTTTTTCTGTAAACAGTGTTCTTTAACTCTCATTCTTTTACTTCTACTTTTCAAATTTAATAATGCCAAACAGAAAAGCATGACATCATCTATCCTAGCTTACTCAGTTTGATTAGTCTTCATATGGTATTGGCACATTGTGTCTGAAAGAACGGCTGCATATATTTTACTAAATTTTTTTGTTAATTAATTTGCAACTTCTTATAACATGCCCATGTTTCTTCTTTTTTTCTTTTGGGCCACAAGTAACCTGTGGGCTGCCATTGCATAATTCTCCTTAATTTATTGTGTATTTACTCTATTTGACAGTCATGAAGTAAGGATTGTATTATCCTCTCTGATTTATTGTATATTTACCAGTTATCTTTTCTAATTTCAAAGAAAGGTTACAAGTGCCACAAAGTATTATTCAGAAATCAATGACATATCAGATAACTTCTTTTGTATTGTATACTGCCACAAAGTGTAGGTAGCAAAACAAGCATGCCAGACCATTATCATTCATATTACATTACAGCGCCATAAGACGGTAATTGTAAATCAAAATTACTGACATATCAGACATCTCACATTTGAATTGAATTATGATGTTAATGAATATGAGTTTTGTTGTTACAGGGTAATGAAATAAAAACATTCCAACTTTCCTACTACTACAATTTGAATCAAGAGTCTATTGAGATTTAAATGTCCTTGTATTTTAAAATCCCCATTATAATATGGATATTGTAACTTACTAATATATTTTTTACATTTATTCTATGCAAAAAAGAAGTGACTAGTTAGTGAAAGGATACTTATCTTATAATAAACATTTTAAAATGCTTTATCTCCGTGAATATAATATATATATATATATGTTAATTCTAATATTTTCACGGATAAAAGATGTCATATTATTATTACTATTTGCGGGATATTCCGTGTAGTGAAAAAGCTAAATGCTGACGTTTCAGTACTTGATATTGTACTGAAACGTCAGCATTTAGCTTTTTCACTACACAGAATATCCCGCAAATAGTAATAATAATATGACATATATATATATAAATACAAAAACTGTATCAAGAACAAAGCTTTATTAACATTAACAATACTGTGTTTTTGACTTATAATTATCAGAAATGTACCAATACTTGTAATAGAGGTGGGGGAATAAGACTCTGTTTAAAGCTAAAAAATTAGCACATTGTTTGCATAGTGCAAAAGTTATGCCATCTATATGAAAGAATCCTGTGTTTCTCTTTCCTACAAGTGATGCTCCAACTAATTAATGTACTATGCAAACAATATGCTACTTTTTTAGCCTTTAAACAGGGTCTTATTCCCCTACTTCTATTATAAGCATTGCTATGTTTGTATGATGATTACTAGTCAAAAGCATGCTAAGCTCTACAGTATTGTTAATATTAATAAAGTTTTGCTCTTAATATAGTTTTTGTATATATAATAAACATTTTTGTAATCTTTTAGCGTATGAATGCTTCATTTTGGTCACATTTGCCACTTATTAGCATATATTATTTCCACACACTGCTTTATTTAGTTCTTATCATCTACTTTTATATGCAATTGCTATTTTGAATAAAAGTATTGCATCTATATCAAATCCAACATTACACACACAAAAAATTATACATTAAATTATTTTATTCAAAGTAAAATATCTGATATAAGTAATATCAGTTAAGAATACAGTTCAGTAATCATTTATAAATATTTTATTAAAAATTATTAGCCTTTAAAAGACAAACTACGTAATAAAAAATAGTCACAAATAATGTTTCTGTAAAGAAATACAAATAGATTAATTTACAGTTCAATTAAACTTTGTACTTAAAATGTTTGTAAAAATACAAAAAGAGCATTAAAATTGAAAATGTTTCACAAATTATTCAAAAAATAATATAACATTCAATGCATGATTTAGTATAGTTGTAGAGCAGTGGTCTTCAATCTTTTCACCCCTGTGGACCGGTAAAAATAAGGATAAGGTTCCGCGGACCAGAAAAAATAAGGATAAGATTTCACAGATAGGCAGAAGTCTATAGATAAATTTTCTTAAAGATAAGCATAATTGTTATAACTGATCAAAACAACAATGTTAAATATATAAGATAAAGTTTTATATATATAGAGTTTATATAATAAAAAACTTTTTTTAAATTTTTTTTAGAAAAGTAATAAAAAATTTAATTCTACCCCTCCCCCCCACCCATAGACATCTGTGATAACTAAAAAAACAAATTAATTTATGAATGATTGATTGGATTTTGTTTTCGTTATGTTTTTTTTTTTTTAATTGGGTAAAAATGAGATGAAAAAATAAATTGGCTATATTAATTAAAAGTTTAAACTCTTATTATTTATTATTACAAACTTTTTACTGCCCGTCTAGCATGCGGACCTGCAGAAAAGTTCCGCGGCCAAGCTGTGGACCAAGGGTTGAAGAACATTGTTGTAGAGTATCAGATTCTTGAGCATAAAAGTCCTCAAATTTCTTATGAACTTCGGAGTAATAAAGCTAATAGATATTACTTTAATAAAATGTATTACAATGGGTAAAAATAATATATATGCTATACAACATTGATAAAGAATCAGTGAAATAATTAATGTTCTGTTGTAAAAAAAGTTATGGATTATAATTATTTAGAATTATATAAAATTTAAATAGAAGGAATTTGAACACAGACTTTCAAGCTTCCTTAAATATTCACTTCATCTTATATAACCAATACACATGACCATATACATGTGAAAAAATAAATGATCTCCAATATATATATATTGTGCTAAACCAGCAATCATCAGTTGGTCCAAATCATCACTTCCCACACACATGTATATATTGAAGCATTTCCCCCATCTGACTAGGTCTTTGTTACACATAAAATGTGTGAGTTGATCAAGTTATGGAAAAAGAAAGTTTCATTCCGATTTCTAAAAACATAACTATATTTCCTGATCAACTCTACCTAGTAATTGTTACGATTTACACTATTGATAGAATCAGATTTTATTTCTTTTATAAGGGCACCGGGATTCATGTAAGAATCCACTGAAATCTGTCACATCTCGAAAATTAAAAAGAAAACTGCTTTTAAAAGAATCAGTATCATATATCATATTTTACCATAACTGGAGTTATTTTCTAAATATTATTATTCCTGGAGTTTAGTCAACACATATTGGCAAAGGTAAATTATATTTTCAAATCTTACTAAACTAATATTCATAAATTTTATAATAATCGTCAATAACATATAAGGAAAAGTTGGTATTAAAAATAAATATTTTATTCTAACAAATTAAAATGTTTAAAGAGAAATTACTAATTAATTAAAACTGGAGAGGACACATGCTAATTCAGACATGAATCCATTAATAAAAAATAACAGTTAAACAATTAAAAAGTTCTTGGGTAAACAAGAGTCTCTTGAACAATAAAATTAAAGTCTCTATTGGGATTATTTTAAGCTTATTTTTAAGAATGGTTCGCCAACAATTTAGTCACAATTGGAAATAATGAATCATAGCTTATCGGTAAGTTTATGAAGGTTATGGGTTAGCATGCATGGTTTTTTCTGTGGGAGAATGAGCTCAGGCATCGGTTATAAGTTGATCTTGTTCTATCCTAATGGTTAGTCATGAAAGCTTTTCTGGTGTTCGTCTTCAGGAACGATGTCAGCAAAGCCTCGGCCCACTCCATCATGCAGAATTATTTTCAGTATAGAGTGGTCCTGGATATATATTTATTATTATCCAGGACCAGCCATAGGAAAAACAGACAAAACAAGATGTTCATCTACCTGGTCTCTTCCTTTTTATACTAAAGGTCCAGTTTTCAGACTTCTGCACATGTTATTATTATCATGGCATTTAGGTTTATAATCTTGTATATTCTTTATCATTTTTTAATTACAAAGTTCTCTTTTTTATAATGTCTTTCGGCCATCTTTAATTAGCTAAAATATTTTTCTTTTATCTTATCTGGATTAGTAATTTGTGTGTCTTTTGTTCTCTCCAATTTTCACTTTTATTTTTAATTAGATGAAAAAAAATATGGACGAAAAATTTAACTTTCATTGTATGTTTAAAAAAAAAAAATTATACAAACTAAAAAAAAACAAACTAATTTCATCTTTTTAATAAGATCGCTAAATTTACTTTTTCCTAGCTTTTACCAAATGCCAATATATTTGTACCATATATAAATAAACGGTACAATATATATATAATGAGTCCTTAAGATAACAAATCTTCAAACTTTAATAGACAGACTTCAATCTTCTCCATCTTTCAACTCTTCAGTCATCCATATTATTGAAAATGTGATGATGGAATTCTCAACGCTCTTGTTGATGCCAATATAAATCATTTTTAAATTCTTTTTTCACATTTGACGAGAGTCTTCATAATTAATTATAAACATCAAATGTATGTTACTCATTATGTTTCAACTGCATTTTGACTCTTTGCAGGTTAACGCAATGTTATATATAGTGATGGACACATGACCTCTTAAGTAACTATTTTATTATTTAATTAAACTCTTATGTTCGTTTATTTTTACTGATTTTTTTTTGTACTCTATTAATTACTAAAAAATTAAAACAAAATTTACTCAATATAAATTTCATGTAATTATTATATAAATACCTTAGACAACATATGAATTGTCTTATTAATATGTATGTATTTGCTTTTATATATCTATAGTATTTTTTTTATTATTCTCTCATA
The DNA here is from genome assembly GCA_028023455.1 of Epiperipatus broadwayi. Lineage (NCBI taxonomy): Eukaryota > Metazoa > Onychophora > Udeonychophora > Euonychophora > Peripatidae > Epiperipatus > Epiperipatus broadwayi. The sequence continues at coordinate 6,927,679 of JAQFVV010000004.1, forward strand.
ATGGGTGTTTTAAACCACTAAACATCACATGATCACTTTCTCATACTAGCACAATAATTGTTATTAAACAATCCAAAACAAAGCAAAACTCTCCATATAGTAGTGCCATCTTGTGCTAACAAGAGCAATCAATGGATGCCAGAAGGCTTGTGCATAAAATCCCTATCTAGTGCCTACTCATCCAATATCCCCAGACTAGTTTCTGGCTTGTGGCCTTCATCAGTGAGGAGCCTTGGATCTGAGAGCACTGCACCTAGAAAAGGTGGATGCTGGAGGGTTGCATTAGATCCTAAGATCTAGGTGCAGTGCTCTCAGATCCAAGGCTCCTCACTGATGAAGGCCACAAGCCAGAAACTAGTCTGGGGATATTGGATGAGTAGGCACTAGATAGGGATTTTATGCACAAGCCTTCTGGCATCCATTGATTGCTCTTGTTAGCACAAGATGACACTACTATATGGAGAGTTTTGCTTTGTAATGGGTGTTTTAAACAATCTGAGAATAATATATTTAAAGTAGTTATTTTTTCAAGATAATAACTAATAAAATATTTTAGATTTTTTTTTAAAGTAAATAATAAAATATTTAAAGTTCTAAACATAATGAAACGTTTTAACGAAACATGGTTGTTTTAAGAAAATATTAAATCTGTAAGCATAGGAAGCTTATAAGCTAAAATACCTTTAAATAATTACAGAAGTAGTTTTGAAGTTTATAGCTATATTTCTGACAAAAATTAACAGAAAATTGTCCCGGTCAAAGTATTATTTCCCATATTATAAGACCCAATACTTAAAATATTAAAATCATGAATACATCAGAGATTACAGTGAATTTATTAATAAAAATGAAATAAAATAATTGTTGCAGAATTTGGTGATATTAGCAATAAAGAATAGAAGAATTAGTCAAGCGTTGTTAGCCAAGAGGTCAGCGCAGTTGCTTACAGACAGTTGTTGCAGGTTCGCTTCCCGGCCGATGTTTTGACATATGAAAAAAAAATAGAAGAATTTATTATTCTGGAAGTAGCAGTAAATGCAGATATAATGGGAAAAAGAAATGATTTTAGATCCAAGAACAAGACTTAGTCAAGCATTGGTGGCCTAGTGGTTAGCATAGCTTCCTTCCACGAAGCTGGCCCAGGTTCACTTCCCGGTCAACGCATTTGACATATGAAAAAAAAAAAAAATAACAAGACTTATAATTAGCACTTCTTATAAATGATATGTAGTTGCTGGATAGATTCAAAACAGTTACAAAATTCTAGTGGTCAGGCAAATATATATATATATACCAATCAGGAATCTAAAAAAGTAATTGAAAAATAATATAAAACAAATGTATCTAATTACGGGCTAGAGTTAAAAAATAAAATAAGTGAGAGAATCATAAGATTTCATAATAATAAAAAAAAACAAAAACAACATAGAAATTCTGTGATTTTTTAAAAATCTATAGGTAATATGATTTTTCAATTAGGTTATGTACTAATTTAAAAACACTTAAGAAAAATATTTAAGTGAATCTTGTAAATTATATATTTACTACTGATAGATAGATATAAAATTATTTTTATGAAAATAAAATAATTGAGCTAATAATAAAGTAAGCTATTGATGAATAGAAATAGACCATTATAAAAAATGGTCAAAATTGTTGAATAAGAAAATAAATTATATACAAAATATTTAAAAAAAATAAAGATTTGATAGTGACAATAAATTATGAAAAAATTAAAATAAATAAATAAGGTCTTGATTATCAATAGAATTAATAACTAAAATTGTAGAGAAAAAATATGTAAAAAATGTATGAAGAATCTTAATGAGTCATAAAAGTAATAAAGGTAAACAAGGTAGTTAGAAAAGGAATGTAAATGGATAGAAAAATTATAAAGAAGTTAATTGGAAAAAACAAAGCCATAGAGATAAAATAGATAATGAAAAAAGAATGGTAGATAACTAGTAAAGACAACAATTCATTGAAAAGGTGAGAAGAAAAAATATGGTCGAAAGGTCAGTGACAGCTGCTTTACAAGCAGTTGCCCCGGGTTAGTAGGTTCGCTTCTCGGCTGATGCTATGACATATGAGAGAAAAAAAAATATTTGTAACATAAAGTATTTTATAAAATAAAGTTTAGTAAAACTTAATAAATGGATTGAAATTTCATATGAAAAAAGAGTTTGGAAAATTTTATATCTGTAGATATTCTTTCAATAATGATAATTTTAATAAAGAAAAGTCTAATGAAAAAAAAATAGAATGACTTAATAACATTTTAATTTCATATTTTGATAAGTTATGGTTGGCAGTTTTTATAATCAAGAGTAATGTGAATTTAGAAAAAAAATAAAAAAGAGTGGGCGGGTGTACAAGTGATACAATTAGATTAATGCAGATAATTATTTAAAATGTATAGAATGAGGGAAAAGTTGCTTTAATCATAAAAGTTTTATTAATCTTGAAAATGATTTTTTTATAGAATTAATTAATTTCTTTGTTGTACAATTAAAAATAAAATAAAGTGACAGCATAAATAATATTAAAAAATTTATTAAAACAGGCAAAACTCTCCATACAGTAGTGCCACTCAGTGCCAACCAAAGTAATCAATGGATGCCAGAAGGCTTGTGCATAAAATCCCTATCTAGTGCCTACTCATCCAATATCCCCAGACTAGTTTCTGGCTTGTGGCCTTTGTCAGTGAGGATTTTATGCCCAAGCCTTCTGCATCTATTGATTACTCTGGCTGACACTGAGTGGCAGGTATGGAGAGTTTTGCCTGTTTTAATAACAGTTATGTGCAAGCATAAGAAATGGTGATCATGTGATGTTTAGTGGTTTAATTAAAAAAATTGTATGCAAACTAGAATATTGTTAGAAGGGAAGGTGAAGCTTTATATAAATTTGAGTATAAGACAAAAAAGCTTAACGAATAGATGAAAAGTTACATATAGCTATGCATTTTGAATTTGTTAAACTTTTACTCATTAGTTACAAGTTTTGACAAAGTTTTTAAACACTATTCCTTCAATGTTTCTATTTGGTAATGTCTTTTCACACCTATGTGCTTTCTATGGACAAAATTATATTAAGAATTATATCAAATTTTATCAGTGAAATAAATTGATATTTAAATATTATTCAACAGTCTTAAGCATTTGTTTATTTAAAAAAATATTTTAATTTAAACTCTATTATGTAATAAATATTACATTATAATAGCAAGTCATATTTACTGTTTATAATCTAGGAATGCTCATTTTAATTTTTTTCATTTAGTGATACACATATTTGGGAAAATATTCTGTATTAACATTCTCATAATAACACACTATTCTCTATTAAAAATATAGTTATTTTAAAAATTATAACGATAGGTTTCAAAAATAAAAAATAATAGTTTAGATATTTCTGAATATGTCATTATAGAAAAATATTCAATAATAGTTATGAAAATAAAAAGTGGGAGGGGGGGTAAGTAGAAGTAACTGAATAAGGGACAAAAATTAAATTTTCAAAATATTTTTTTATGTATAAACTAAAAACTTTAATAATGTTTAGCAAAATTAAATTAAGTAGGAATAAAACTTTCAAGTCATTTTCTAGATTTTTTTTTTTTTTCAAAGTGAAATTATTAATTTTTACTGTTGGAAAAACTTAGAAGGCTTTCTATCAAAGCAGCAAATACTTCACAAAAAGCTCCACCTTTAAATAAGCAATTTTATGAATGTAATTTCATTCTTGTATGTTTTTAACAATTATCTTTTAAATATAATACAAACAGATAACATTTATAACTTGTTTTGAGCAATTAAAAGAAGTGAAAAAAATATAATAATTACAGGCCAAAAAATAATAATAATGATGAAGAGGATAAGGTTATTATATTTGCCACATCATTAAAGAAATAAAGAAAAAAAGCATTACTGTTTGCAAGATTATTTTTAAATAAAAGGCATAAAAATATTTTCAATTATCCATCTATTGACCAATCTGCTTCCAGCAATCCAAAGATCTCACAAGAATTATTTGCAAAATTTCATTACCAAGCTGTTTATTTGGAATAAATATTCCAAAACAATCATTTCACTCTTATGTGATAGTCAAAAAGTATTTCTTTCCTAGTCAAGCATTGGTGGCTTAGCGGTTAGCATAGCTGCCTTTCAAGCAGCCGGCCCAGTCAACGCTTTGATGTATATAAAAAAAAAAAAAGTATTTCTTTATTTAAGATTTTGCAAGTTGACAAATGAGCTAATATTTTATTTTAATTCTTAAAATAATATTAAGATCAACTTTCTGATTTAGAATTTAATGTCATTCTCTATTTTATATATATACTTTTAGCAGTTTCTTTTTATATTCCATCTCAGAATTATTTATAACTAGGATATATTTTTATTCAAGTTCATGAAAAACAAAAGTGAAATCAAAAATTTTAAACAAATGGATAACTTTTTCTTTTATACTTTATTAAATTTAGCAAAAAATCATCTTTTTATTGTTCTATATATTTTAATTGTCAATATGAAAAATGTTAATAAATATGTCAACTTTAAAATTTTTATTATTAGAGAAAATATCCATAGATTATTTGGTAGTCTTTTTTTAAATAAACTTATTCTCAGCTCCAATATTTTTGAATACAATACATCTAGACATAATATAAAGTTTATAATAAAGATAATAAAAACTGTCATTTAGTTTTGTTTTGTTCCTGATTCATCTATAAGTGAAATAATCAAATGATTATTCAAGCATGCAAGTGGCAGTTAGTTTGGTACAACAATTTTATTTAAATAACCATATGGAGAACTTTTTACTTTACTCAGATGAGAATTAATCCCAGAAGCTTTAACTTTCAAACTGTCACTCTAACACTAAATATGAAACCTACATTAATATGACAGTAACTATTTTAACAAAATTATATTTTATTCTTATGTACTTATTTCAAAGTCATAATTGCTCAATAACAGCAAAGATACTCTGTATACCAAGGGTGGCCAACTTTTATGCTCATAATTAAAGCAACAATCAAAATTAAAAATATTATTTTCAATAATGATATGGTTTAATCGACTTCACCTATCTAGAATTGAAAAAAAAATTAGAACAAAAACAAAAATAACAAAAAAACTCTAAAATCTTGACTTAATTTGTTTCACTCGTTACCCGACAGCTCTTGTTAGATTGGCCTCCCGATCGACCGAAAATGGCTTTGCGATCCACCGGTGGATCACGATCGACGTGTTGGACACCCCTGTGATATACAATTCCTATATTCTTATCCCAAATATATTGGTTTTGTTTTTTTCTAATCTCACATATGAAATTCTGTTTTTTTTTTTTTTGTACAAGCTTACAAAAGAATAACAATATGAGTTAATCTTCAACATATTACTATATTTGGTCTCTATTATTCAATCTTTAAGGTACTATGAGTTTTATTATTGAATAAGTTATATCTTTTTTTACTACTTTATTTTATCTATTATACATAATCCTTTATGAATAATTTTGATGAAATAAAGGCTTCATTGTTTTATGATTTCAGCTAACTAAATTGATAATGATTAATACAGATAAGATAGTAAAATAAATTGTTTTAAGAAACTGGCAACCATAAAATACTTTCCTGTTACTGTATTGTTTTTTAATGTAAATATAAAAATAATTAATTGATAACTAATATTGATATAATTTAAGGACTCTTTATTCAGTATTTCAATTAAACTAAAAGCAAGCCTTCTTTATTTTCATCAAGATGCATATGAAAAAATTATCTTTTGTTTCCTATTGCCTAGATCAGTAGTCTTCAACCTTTTCACACCTGTGGCCCGGCAAAAATAAGGATAAGATTTCACAGACTGGCAGAAGTTTACAGATAAATTTTCTTAAAGATGTATCCTGCTTAGCCTTAGATAAGCATAATTGTTATAACTGACCAAAACAGCACATTAGTTATTGTGTATTGTAATGGTTTTGCTTACCTTCACATGCTGAACACAGACAACAGTACAATAACAATCGTTCTCATTAATGTGCTTGCATTTCTATGTTTATTATTTCATTGTTAAAACATTCAAGAATAAAATGTTATTCACCTGAATGTTGGGAAATATCATAGCTAGTGTAATCACATGGCAATGATTATGATAAATGTATTATCTGTATTTAATGTTAAATATACAAGGTGGTTATATATATATGGAGGTTGTCTTTTGATAGTAGTAAGAGCAAAATAGAAATCGTGTAATTAATCACCGTACAGTCAAAAAAAAATTTGCCGTATTTTAAATCTGAAAAAATAAAACGAAACGTGTAAAAGTCTGAAGTTTTGATGTTATTGTAATTTTTTTTTTTTGTGCTGGTGTGTTGACAGTATCAAAAAATGTAATTAATAGGAAAATTTAAAAAAAAAAAAATGATAAAATAGATATCGCGTAATAGAAATAAAGCCAAAAAAAAAATCGCAAAATTATTTTTTGTTTGTTTTTATTTTCAAAAAAAGGTTAACAGAAATTGGTTTTAAAAATAAAAGTTTTAGTATATTAGCAGTATACAAATAAAACCAAAAAATATCACCTTATAGGCCAAAAAATAAGTGGGTGTGTATTTTTAAACAAAAAGAAAACGAAACTTGAAAACGTCAAAAGTTTTGATCTTGTTTTAACACATAAACAATGCTGACAAATGACCGTGATTGGCTATCAAAAGACAACTGGAGTTTGTATAATAAAAAACCTTTTTTTTTTAATTTTGAATTTTTTTAGAAAAATAATAAATTTAATTCTATCTCTCCATAAACATCTGTGATAAATAGAAAAACAAATTAATTTATGTATGATTGATTAGATTTCGTTTTTGTTCTGTTTCTTTAACAGGGTAAAAATGTGATGAAAAAATAAATAAAAACTATTTATATTAATTAAAAGTTTAAAATTTTATTATTTTGTTATTACTAACTTTCTTGCCAGTCTAGCGCGACCCGGCAGAAAACTTCTGCGGCCCAGTAGTTGAAGACCACTGGCCTAGATAAATGAGCCAACTTTGAGTAAAGATATTAACATAATACTACTAAATTAAAAGATTATCTATAACATTATTTGTTTTACTTTTAAGCCAATAAACATCACATGATCACCATTTCTTATGCTTGCTTATAACTGTTATTAAAATAGGCAAAACTCTCTATATGTATTGCCACTCAGTACAAGCCAGAAACTAGTCTGGGGATATTGGATGAGTAGGCACTAGATGGGGATTTTAAGAACAAGTCTTCTGGCATCATTGATTACTCTGGCTTGCACTGAGTGGCAATATGTATAGAGTTTTGCTTGTTTTACTTTTATCAATCATCTCAACAATATCTTATTTACAATAGTACTTTTCCTTTTCGCCCAAAACACAAATAAAGGTCAAAAATAATTTTATATTTTACCAAGACATGTTGTATGAGTTTACTATTTTGCAACATTGTCTAAGGGTACTTTCAAATAATCATGTAAAAGTGTAGTAATATTTAATCTGGGATCTAAAAAAAAATTGAAAAATTAAGTTCCCAATATACAATACATTATTTTAAGTAAGCTATTTTGATTCCTTTCATAAATTTAGTATTTTTTATATAATAGAAAATAAGTAATATATATATTGATAAAATTAAAACTTCCTATTTAAATATTAAATTAATAAATGTGATTTACTAGTTCTTATTTATGGATCTGAGACTTGGACACTTAATAGAAGAGCAATACAAAGACTTCAGACCATTCAAAGAAGTATGGAGAGATGCATGTTGGGAGTAACAAGAGGAGATCAAAAATGCAATATATGAGTAAGAGAACAAACAGGTGTTACTGACCTCATTGAAAAAATTAAAAGACTGAAGTGGAGTTGGGCTGGACATATTGCTAGAAGAGATGATAATAGATGGACAATTGAAATCTTAAACTGGATTCCAAGAGATCCCAGAAAGAGACCATATGTAAGCTGGATGGATGAAATAAGAAAGTATGCAGGGGTGATGTGGAAAAGAGAAGCTAAAGATCAGAGAAGATGGACTGAACTTGGAGAGACTTCACCCTGCAGTGGATTGATAATGATGATGATTTAAATATTAAATTTTAAATGTATTACTTAAATATATATATATATAAATTATGTAACAATTCATTTCAAGTGCTTTCCTGGTGTTCTAAAATATTGTTTATAAATAAATAAAACTATATACTTAAAATTATCAATAAGCTTGCATATATATATATAGTCAATGATAAATTATATCTGAGAACACATAGCCAAAAGTTTTAGTTTTAAATAAAATACCTAAAAATGTGTCTTTACATTTTATAGATGTAAAAGACATCTTAAAAGACAAATGTGTTTCAAGAGTCTATAAAAAATGTTATATGTGGAAACAAAGAAATGAAGTTGATTTATTCTATTTATGTGTTATATATATATATATATTAATCTTTAACTGAGGTTTAAAATATATATTTGGGCTAGGGATAATCTCTAGTTTAATAAATAATTGGCGATAATCATTAATATATTTATCTAGAATGGACTGTATCAAAGTTGTAGGTGGAAAAATTCTGAATTTGTAAATCTTTATATTTTTCTAATACATATTTATATAGATTTTTGATTTATCATTTCTTCATGGAATTGGAATGCACATCCTTATTACAAATTAATTTTCCTTTAAATATCAAATAATTATATATATATAAAAATATAGTATTATATTCTAAAAGGTCAATTAAATAGTTTTCTACTTGAATATCTAACTTTTTTTATGAATTACAATTTGTTTTCCTTAAGTAATTTTAGCATAGCATATTATAAAATTGATGTAATTCTAATTTTTTTGAATTTGTTGATGAATTCCTTACAAAAAGAACTGAAAAATTTCTAAAGTCATTCTGTTTATTGTATATAACAGCATTTTTATTCTTTGCAATAAAAAGAACAACAAGTTAATTATGAATTCAGTTTCCATAGTATTATAGCAGAGTTTGTATCATATTATAATCATCCACACACTGATATTTATCAGTCCATCTCAGATTTTTAAATTGCTAGACATTTATTTACTAAATATTGTTGGATGACCATCTTCCTAAAAAACACACCTATGTCTATTTTGTGATCTAATAAATTTTCAAAATGCTTTCAATAACCAATATGAAACACAGTTCATGAGCATTATAAGTGGATGCCCTAACTATGTCATCACATATGTAATCTAGAAAAATATATCTTAAATTTATTTCACAGTTTTAATTAACTTCTTAACTACATTTATCTCTACATCTTTGGTACTAATTATAAAATCCCATTTAATATTTCATTTATTTATTTTTATTTGAAATATATCAATATAGTATCAATTATTATTATGTTAATCCATGTTTAATCCAATGATGAGAATAGCAGAATAATCATAAATAAATTTAGGAGTCAAAAAGTAAAAGAAAATCATAACTTGATCAACTTATTGGAAATGTTGTGTTCAGTCTGCCATCTTGTCATTTGACCTTTCAAAAGTTGATATTATGGTAAATAAACATTAAAACTCCTACTAATTGAAAAACTTGTCTACTTAATGAATAAAACAAAAATTTATATCAAAGGATGAGATTACAAATAACATTAATTGAAATAAAAATTTATTTGTAATATTTGTATAAGATTATTCCTCATATAGATGAGAAATAATGATAATATTTGTTCTTATTTTTGCAAAAGCTAGTTATTTGCTTTAAAAAAAAAGGCAAAATAAAATCTCAACAATTCTTTAAAAACCACAGAGCATCATTTCACGTTAGTAGCTATTTTCTTAATGAGAGTTAAATATAATGGGGCTAAGGTTAAATTATGATTTTGCTATTTTAGCAGTTTTTCAGTAATATGCACATAACAATTCAGCCAAACACTATACCTAGCATTGTTGTCTTTTCAATGCATCACTATTTATTTATAGAATTTATCATTTTGCATGTCTTTGGCAATTATATATAATATAAAATTATTGCATACCAGTATTATTCGTTGTGTATGTATGCTTATGTTAACTAATTAGCATAACTGTCTGGTGATTGTGATGCAAAAAAAAATTGTAAAATTTTATCTTAAATGACAAATTAAAAATGATTAATCAGGTGAGCAAAGACAATACAAGTATATTTTTTATTTTTAAATTTCTCTTTTTGTCATTATTTTATAGGTCTAGCACAAATGCATACTTAATAAATAATAGTGTTGATTTTTTTATCATAAGTAGTAGAGTGAAAAAAGGCCTTATTTACTTAAGAGTAATTTGGATTAACAATATAGCTCCCATTTTTAACATGCAATTAGTGTAAGGAGTATTGATAATATATGAAGGGATGACACAAAAGCATCATATTAATAAAATTATTTATCAAAATGCAATAGCAATTCAGATTATATGATTTTGTGATTTGACTTACTTACTACTCGTAAAATGGCTTCTAATATATTTGAATGCAAATGTTACTAGAAAAATAATTTTATTTATAGAGTACTGTCATTAATCTATTAGTAGCTTATTGACATTCTGGTAAAAAGAATTTTCATTATTCTGTATTTAGTGACCATCTTTTACTTTTGCCTTGATATTAAAACTAATACATAATATTGAAAATAAAACACTGGAATCATTTTCTATTCAGAGAGCATTTTTTTACCACAACTAATTATAAATAAAAAATTCATTTAATATATCAACTCAGATTTCAATCCTTATTGGAATTTATTAAGATATTTCTTTTTATAAAATCACATGACCAACTACCCTACAGCAACTCCATGCAATAAACATTGCTTATATTACAATAAATATAATTATTATAAAATACATATGTACATAAAAATGATTAAACTTATTACAATCCTTTTTTGTTTAATAGTACAGCACATATGTGAAAGGTAAAAATCCTTTCTATTTAATAATATATATATAAATTTACAAAATATTCTAAAAAATATTTTAAATTATACTCTAAAGATTCCAATAAACTAACAATGCCCATTTCCCCCTTATTATGTTGGTCCATTAGCCATTGTTTGCACATTTATTTTTAAATTTTCTTGAATATACAAAATTTGACATTTTCTTTCCTTGTAATTTTTAATATACTTTATAATCTAAATATTTTTTTCACAATTCATCCTATGTCCAAATATCCAAAAAATGTGTACACCTCTATATGAGGATTTACAATAACAGTCATCATCAATTTTTACAATCGATTATTCACTATAATGATCCTAAAAAATGTAAAAAAAAATTTTTTTGGTGGCCATTTTGTAAAACCGATGACGCCATAGGATAGTTATTAATGTTGGCATTCAAAAGCAAAATAGTGATGTTCAAGCTGAAACTGTACATAATACACAATATAGTACACAATATTAATGTGGTATACAATATTTTGATTATAAACTTAAAATATGATCAATGAGTGTATAGTACAGTAGTTTTGCAAAACAATCTGTTCTTCATTAATAACACATCCAAAGTAAAGATTTTCATTATTAATGATTACAAACCCCCCCCCCCCCCCCATATTTCATTCAGTATAATAAATAATCAAAATGATATTTTAATGTCATACAACAACCAAATACATTAATACGTATCAAATTTTTAAATGTGTACTTTAGTTTAAAAACTGTATATTACATTTATTTACTTTTACGGATTAAAATTTTTTCTAACAGTACTTTTACTTGTGGCAAAATTTACGATCATCGTATTGTGATTTTGTTATTGCAAAAAAAAAAAAAAAAAAAATCATAATAATGAAATTTGTATGATTAAAAATTATTAAATCTACATTAAAAATAACACAATCTAATTGGTTGATTTTAAAACATATCGTAATGTTAACGCACATGTATAAAAATGTAGAAATGAAAACTTTATTCAGCATAAAATTAACGTAAATGCATTTTCAGATTTAAAAAATGTGAGCAAAATTGCATATAAATAAACTGAAAGAAGTTCATACCTTTAATATTTATTTAAATAGTTTATATCACTATATTACCTCTGCACTAATCAAAAAATTTTTAAGTTATTTAAAAAAAAGTGTCTACCACACTTAATAATATACGACATCTCTTGTCAACAAAAAAAAATGCCACAGCTAGTGTATTTGTATATAAAGAATAGTCTATTTAGATCTGCATAGTACATATTGTAAAAAAAGCATTAAATACTGATTATGCAAACACAAAATGCATTAGATCCTTTTTTTAATATGTTAGAATTTTTTTTTTTAAGTTAACTTTTTGATAATGTACAGTATGCTAATTTTGAAGTTTTTATAATCAATTAAATAAGTTGTAATAAAACACCTTTTTAAAATTCTAAATAATTTCCTGTAAATAATATAATACCGAAAACTTTAGCATGGATTTTTTTCAGTATAGAGAAACAGCTACATGGAAGAACACAAAAAATTGTTAACTGCTAGATTACTCTCATTTTCTTGTTCATTTTGAACTACTTTTGGATGGTTAAAAGATGTATTTTTGTTTTTCTCATGATTCTGTTTAAAAGTTTATAGCTACATACATTTTGAATTACAATCATGGCTACAATTAATGTGACCATGAAAAAATTAAGAAAATCTCTAAACTTGAAAACAGAAATAATTATCTTAAGTCGACTAGAAAGAGACAGAAATCATGATATCTGTTCTTCTATGGGCTTATCCATGTTTACCATCATCATTATTTTTAAAAACAAAAACAAAAAAAACACAACAAAGTGCTGAAAACATTGTAGTTGCATCCAAATTTTCCAAAATCATGGCATTCTATATGGGAAAAAATCCAAGAAGCACATCAACCATCCATCCAAAAACTTTTTCCTTAGAAATCCTCAGCCATAATAAGGTATACTCTGCTAAAATATTCAAGATTATCAAAGAATTTATAAGGCAACAATGGACATTAAAATAAACAATTCATGATTTAGAAAACTAGATAATTTTGATTAATGAATGGATCACCAGAAAGAACAACTTTAAGATAAATGTTTTTTACATAGATTTAAGTTGCATTATCATACATACATACATATTTTAAGTGCAAATTGCACAACACACAAAGCACATAATGTTTAGGCAGTTTTTTAATTACTATATATATTAAGTTAAGTTGTCTGTTCACAGATTATAATGTAATTTTTAACTGGAGTAACCACTCATTTTTTTTCCATAGGAAACCATTATAACTAATTGTTCTTTATGTGATTATTCTTTCTTAATGATGAGTTTTGGGAGAACAAATGCATCACTATGTGGGGTAAAGATGTATATGGCTCTGATCTTATATGTTTTCCGTTAATTGCCCTATTATGCTCCTTACCTCTTTCAATGGAAATCGTTACTGTCTGACCTACATATATCATACTGCAAAGGTCACAACTAATTTTATAAACTAACCCTACCCTATTTTTAATATTATGCATCTTTTTTGCATTAAAAATCCATTTCCCTAAAAATTTATTATTTTTCTATTCTATTTTAATACCAGCAGGTAACTTCTTTTATCAATGTCTTATAAATGCTCTAAATATGAAACTGAAACCCATTTCCTATTTGTATACACACATACCTTACACTATCTTTTGCATTATTATTATTTTATTTCTGAAAATCTTTTTAATATCTTTTTTTTATGGCCCTTACTAACAATCATTCTCAACTTCCAATTTCTATTCAAATGCTTCTTCTGCATTTGATGTTAGCCTATCCCAGTGCTCAAAATTTATGTATTTTGAGCGATTTCTTCGAAAGAAATTTATTGATTGCATGCTTCTTGATGGGCACTGAAGTGCCACTTACTGGCATAGTACAGCACACCAAACAGTACCCAAATGTTAAATATTGCTTATATAAGTATTACTTATTTTCATTAAAAATAATAATTTATAACAAGGACATCTTATTTTTCTTTTTTTGGCATAACATATTTTTAAGATCCAGAATAATCTACAACATAATTACTCTCTTTTCATAGTATAAGAACATTGAGAAACATTTTTGGAAATGCTTTATATAATTAGAATCTAAAATCTTCAAGGGTGTTTAATGCTTAAATACTCTTGGATCAATTCTTACAATAATAATAATAATAATAATAATAATAATAATAATAATAATAATAATAATAATAATAATAATAATAATAATAATAATAATAATAATAATAATAATAATAATAATAATAATAATAATAATAATAATAATAATAATAATAATAATAATAATAATAATAATAATAATAATAATAATAATAATAATAATAATAATAATAATAATAATAATAATAATAATAATAATAATAATAATAATAATAATAATAATAATAATAATAATAATAATAATAATAATAATAATAATAATAATAATAATAATAATAATAATAATAATAATAATAATAATAATAATAATAATAATAATAATAATAATAATAATAATAATAATAATAATAATAATAATAATAATAATAATAATAATAATAATAATAATAATAATAATAATAATAATAATAATAATAATAATAATAATAATAATAATAATAATAATAATAATAATAATAACATCTCAATTATTATAAATAAATTTTAATTTTTGTCAATGAGAAAACTAAAGCCAAATTATAGATATCATAAAAGTAAACTTATTTATATAAATGTTATATGCGTATATACATCATGCTTCTTTACACATATTAATTACTTATATATAAATAATAATGAATAAAGACTTTCAAATCTTCCATTTCTTTTACATAATTTTTCTACATTGAATTAAATTGCATATAAAAATTATACACAAAATCCTTTATTATAAAGAAGGTTGTCTAAAATATATTTTAACAAAGGTGGCAATTACTTTCTTCTATTTTTTTGAAGCTAAGAAAGTTTGTGTGTGTGATTTTAAGCAAATGTAACTCAGATTAAAAACTAATTGTTACTAGGATTTATTTAAAAAATGTCTAATTACAAATTAAAATATCCAAAATAAAAATGTTTTTAAAAAAGAAAAGCAATAATAAATTGTAATACTACTAAAAATAAAATCAAATGCAAAAAAGTAAAATTAAAATTGCGTTGATAGCCTAGTGGTTAGCGTAGCTACCTTCCAAGCAGCTGGCCCGGTTCGCTTTGCATTTGACATATGAAAAAAAAATTGCATAAGTAAATCTAAAAAAATATTTTTATTAGACAATAAATTTAACAATATTTAATTAAGAGAAGAAAAAAAAATCTTAAAAAACCTTTTATTTAAACTGATAAAAATTTAATAAGATTTTAATAATTTCAAACAAGCTAGCAACATTTTTAAAAAGTAAATACTTAGTTTTAGTTTCGCTATTCATTGTAGATAACCAATTCTTACTATAAATTTACCAAACTTGAGCCACCATAGTCAGACATAAGCTTTTTCATCTACTGATTGATTATACTTTTCATCTTAGTCTAAAATCTGCATTGCCTTTTACCTGCTCTATTCTATTTGATAGTAAAAATCTATATTATCTTTTTTCTACTTTATTTTCTTCAATTAATTTTGTTCACTTTTTAAATATTATCAGGTAGCAAAAAAGGTAATATTGATGACAACTGATGAATTATGTCAACAAATTTTTTACAAAAAATACTTTGAATTGAATGAGAGAGAACAAATATGCTTCATAAAAAATGGTTTGAATAGACAAACCTACCATTCATATGATTAACAATAATTAATATAATAGCAATTAATAATAAGAACAGTAAATAAAATTATTACTGCATCTCCTCTCTTTCTAACTCTTCAAAAAAAAAAAAGATTTAAGCCAATGATTCAAAATAAAATATTAGCATAAAAAATAAAAAATGATAATTTGTCTCAATTGATATAAAAAAAGTATTAAAAATATTGATATAAGCAATATTTAAAATATTCATATATAATAAATGCCTTAATCATTATGCTAAAATTTCTTAATAGATATGTACAACATACATATTGGGTTAAAAGAAAAGATACAGTACCAATTAGGGATAGGTGCTCAAAATGTCTTCTGTAACATTTGTGGAACCTATCCTGAGTCAAAACAATATACTTGAAGTATATTATCCATTTATCTTACTTTATGCATTGGATAAAATTATATAAAATCAAACAAAACCACAAAAAGTAAAAAGAAAGATGGATTTGTTTGAACAATATACCTGTTTTTAACCCACCATGAATATAAATAAGAGCATTAAATTCCACCCTATTCTAAAATGCTTAGTGATATGTAGTAATTTGATCCAATAATCTATCTGTCTTATGAGCTTTTCATTGTTGTAATATACAATTCAGAAATTGGATATTATATATTATTTGACATTTCTATAATACAAAAATGTATATATATATTTTGATTATATAAACTTACCTTCACTTGCTTGGCAATATGTTTTGCTTCAACAAAGTCTGGAGGGAGACATTGCTCCAGATCAACAGTAGACAAAAGTAACTGTTCATTGTCTTCTGGAATGCATTGCCGGAGTAATCCAGGGCGTTTCTTTGGTCGTTGGCTGCTGCTACGCTTGGCCCGATAATCAGTATCAAGTTCTTCACTATCTTCTAAGATAGGTAAGACTTCAGCTGCTGACTCTAATGTTGTATAATTGCTACCTTCTTTTGATTCTTCTGCAATTGGCTTTAAAGAACCTGTAGGAGCTTGCCTTGCTCGTTGCTGTCTTGGCCAAGTTTCTTCAATTCGTAATTGTATACCCGCAAGTGCTACTGCCTCTTCCTTGGAGCATGGCAATTCCCCACTTACAACTAATTCCTGTAACTGAAATAAAGTTTTTAAAAAATAAATATACAATAAATAATTTTCTATTAAAATCTAAATAATTAAAACTAAAGTATAATTCAAAATTATTTTCTATTGTTAAATCTTAAAATGATTAATATATCAAATATTTTTTTAGACATTAATTTTACATTTAGCAGTCATATTTAAATGTTAACTCTTAATCTAAAATATTTGTCAGTTAGCAACACTTCTGAAGTTAAAGTTTATCATGCACAAGAAATAATGTTATGCACAAGAAATAATGTTATGACTGAAAGCAAATTAAAAAAAGTATTAATGGTTTCTACTTTTTTAAACTCAATAGAATTCTTCATACACATATATATTTAAATATAGGGGATTTGATAGCACCCTTCAACTATCCATAATATCTCATACTACTGATACACATGAACACATACATGTAGAAAAGATAAATAATCACCAATATATTTATTTTGTGCTGAACCAGCACTCATCAGTTGGTCCAGATTATTTCATCTCCCATATATATATAATCAGTGTTCAGTTTATATTAAGATAGCAAATCTTCATACTTTAATGGACACTCCAACTCTTCAGCCATTTATACCATTGAAAATCTGATGATGGAAAGCCCAAATCCCATCCTAATGCCAATATTATTGCCATGCCCATGTTGACCTCAAGTCATTCTGACCCCTCATGTATAGGACCTTATCCATTTAAATACATGGAAGAGGGATGGACAGGATGCAGGCTTAATATGTAAATATTTGAAATACAGGCACACTTTACATAACTGGAGCCTAATTGTAAATATAGGGGATTTGAACTCAGACTTTCAAGCACCCTTCAACTATCCATAATATTTCATACTACTGATACACATGACCACATACATGTAGAAAAGATAAATAATCATCAATATCCGTACATCATGCTAAACCAGCACTCATCAGATGGTCCAGATTATTATCTCCCCCCTCCCATATATATATATATATAATCACTGCTGTTTATATTAAGATAGTAAATCTTCATACTTTAATGGACAGGTTTCAATCCACTCCAACTCTTCAGCCATCCATAAATTGGCATCAGGATGGATTTTGGGCTTTCCATCATCAGATTTTCAATAGTATGGATAGCTGAAGCCTGTCATTAAAGTATGAAGATTTGCTATCTTAGTATAAACTGAGCACTGATTATATATATGTGTGGGAGATGATAATCTGGACCAACTGATGAGTGTTGGTTTAGCATGAAATACGGATATTGGGGATTATTTATCTTTTCTACATGTATGTGGTTATGTGTATCAGTAGTATGAGATATTATGAATAGTTGCAGGTTGATTAAAAGTCTGAGTTCAAATCCCCTATATTTACAATTAGGCTCCAGGTATGTGAAGAATGCCTATAATTCATATATATTTAAATAAAAAAAAAAATCTCTATTTAAAATGATCCATAAAAACATTAAATTAAATCATAATATTGATTACCATGCTTATAAATTGTTTTAATTCTTAGATTTTAATGTAAACGATTTTTAAATAAAAATATATTGGCTGTGAGAATCAATTGCTTAATTTAATTTACAAATAAAAATATTTTATTATGTAAAATTTTTTTATTTCGAATTGTTGAAATTATTAAAAATTACACACACACACACAAAACAGCCTTTAAATATCCCATTGCAAGACAATGACCTCTCCCACAGACCGCATAGATGAACAGAGAGAACAAAAGCATTATTCATCAAAGTTTCAAAAAACAAATGGTAAGATTTTATGCAGCTTTTAATCTTGTTTTATATTGTAGTTAAATATTTGAAAACCAGGCACTCTTCACAAACCTGAAGCTTAATTTGTAAGTATTGTAGTTAAGAATAGCTAGATATTCATTCACCAATTAATAATAACGGATTGTCTAGATTGGTTAAAGACTACTTACTACCTGAAAAAAAAGTTTTGGGTCACATAAAATTTTTTAAAACATTCCTAAGTTCGCCCTGGCCTGGAATCGAATGTAGATGATAAAACATGGCAGACATATACATTTCTATTTGACATGAAGCTATTATTTAAATATTACAGAGGAGTCGTCAAGTTTCACTTTTCATTAGTTCCAGACAAATCATGCGAAAATAAATTTAGTGAACAATATAAGATAAATTCCCATAAGAATAATGCTAATATCATTTAATTGGCACTGTAGCAAAATGTCATTATAGTAGTTACTTTTATATATAAATATAAAATACATTTATTCGTTGCAAGTATAAGGAATTTGAATTCAGACTTTCAAGCCACTTCACTATCCACACTATCTCATACTACTCATATACATGACCACACACATGCAGAAAAGATAAATAATCACCAATATACGTATTTCGCACTAAACCAGCACTCATCAGTTGGTCCAGATTACCATCTCTCATGCATATATGAAATCAGGCTCCAGGTTTAAGAGTACCTGGTATTTCAAATCTTATTTATTCATTGCATAAATATTAATATTATATTATATATTCATAAATATATTAAAAACACAAAATAAATAAGTACAAAAAAATTCATTCACTCAAAAAAGTTAAAATATGTTTAAAAAAGATAAGCATTGATAATTTTGTCTCCCCGTTTATTTTTTAGAATTTGGCTTTAAAAAAATAAACATTTTCTTTTTTTTTAATAAATAAGATGGGGGTGTTGATAAATATTAATTGAGTGTTTGTTAGTAGAAGCTGTAAAAAAAAAATATTTTCCTTATATGGGTGTTACGATTCAATTTTATTTTTCAATGTTTTAAAATTGTTTAAATAGTTTGTCTCAGTGGTCAATATTTAAAATTTGTTTTTAGTAATTGACTTTAAAAGAAAATTAAATATTGTTTTTTTGTAAAAAAAAAAAAAAAAGCCAAATATAACTACTTGCTTTTAGATAATTACTTATTCTTTTAAAATAAGTTATGATGGAACCCAATATGGTGTTCTGTTATGCACATTTTTTTTGGTATAAGCTTGCAATGTTTTTAAGCTTATGCAATGTGAAATGATTTGTTTTGTAAACTTTCGGTTCACTAAGCTTCCATTTCCTGAAGCAGAGAAAGATTTTAGTTGTATTTTGTTGTGTATTTAGCTACAATGCTGAATGCCAACAATTAACAAAACTTATTGACTAAGAAAAACATCACTAAATAAAGAATGAACAATATTTATTTACAAATATATACACATAGTTAACGGGTTTAACTCAGTTCCTGGTTCCAGCATTGCTTAATTTACAAACATAATTGATTGAGTTCTTGACTTTAAGTTCCAAATCTTCAATGTTAATATAACCATGAATTAAACTGCACTTCCACTCTACTAGTAGTGGACCTAAGTGATTAACTAAAGTTTATACTCACAGTTCATTAATGCACAATCCTTTTTGAGCCTTACCAGGCATACACAAATAAGATAAAGACTAGTGCAGTCTGTTAAAGTTTCCCATCTGTCCATCTTTTACCTTCAGAGACACAGACTCTGGGAACACATCCCTTGATGCAGAAAAGTTTGTACACTTTTACCTCAGCTTTTTCTAGGTTAATTCACAAAACAGCAACTACAACAGCATTACAATGATTAAAGAAATGCTGCTCAAAAAGATGTTTGCTCTTTTCAGCACACAGCTTAATATCCATTATTATTATAATAATAGGGTAACAGCAATACCCATTAGGCTAATTATTACAATAGAATGACAGCAATATCCATTAGGCTAATGTGTCTTTTTACCAATTATCATCAAGGCGTTTAATTGCGTATGTGCACATTTCTTTCTTCTGTAATTAGTTCTTTAAATATTTATTCTTTTATAAAATTTCCATTACTATTTTTTTTTTTTTGGATTACAAACTATCTTTATAGCTTATATCCATATGGTTCCTAATGCAACATATATTTTTTTTTATAAAATATAACATTTATATATTGGACTATTTCCATCATCTAATATTAAGTATGATGGAAATAGTCCAATATATAAATACAATGGAGTAATGGCGTCCGCCTGTTTGCTTTCGTTTCTTCCCTGAAGTTGTCCAGGTTGGTAATTGTTGTGCATTTTTAATATGACGAAGAAGTCATCAAAAAAGAACAAGATGATAAATAAAGGTTTGAAAGGTGATGAAACTATAATATCTAAAGATGGAGGTAATACATGTGAGAATTCTGTCGCCGTTAGTAATAACGTTACGACTGAAGTAAAAAGTATTGAGCTACGCAATAAAAAAAGAAAACTGGATAAAGAAAATAATATTAGTGCATTCAAGGAAAAAAACCAGGACACAAAGGAAGAGGATTTATGTTTACATGTGGGGGAAAATGCAGATAAACAGGATAAGAGTTATCTAGATTTTAGTGATAATACGCTTGCGGATAACGTTTCTTGTCAACCCCCATCGAGGGCCTTCATTCGCTTAAACTCTTACTGGAAAAGTTATTTACTAGTTGAATGTCGGCATGTATGTCCATTTTTAGTTTAATTATGCAATCTAATGAGTCCAGTGGTGAACATGTCCTTGATAAACCTGATATAAACGAATACCTTAAGGTTCTTGATCAAAATAGTTTATTAAATACCGTTAAACATACAGCTTTCTTTGCTGCAAGGGGTTTTGTTTCTATTGAGTATTTTACCACCGATCAAAAAGAAAAAGCGGAGGCAACGATAAAAAAAATTCAAAATAAGAAAATATATTATGTCTCAAAAGAACCGAACCCCCTAGTTTACGGAAAAGTTTTGCATACTCCGCCTAATTTTGATGTTGAGTTTTTTAAGTCGGAAATAGCGTCATATGCCGAAGTTAATAAAATGGAAAGATTATTAACACCCGGAACTGCATTTCAAATCCCCTCAAATTCATGGTCAATTGTGTTGAAAATGAACAAGGGCATTTCAAGGGAACAGATCCCACATAAAATTTTTAAAGATCATATGCCAATCTCCATTATTATTAAAGGTAGGCCACCCGTTTGTTTTAGATGTAATCGTATTGGTCACATTGCAGCTCTGTGTGATGCTGGGCCATGTGTCAAATGTAATAAATTCAATCGTCTAAATCACTACTGTAACATAGCTCCATTAAAATCTTGGGCTAATGTTGTAAATAATAGTCCTGATGAAGAACTTATATACGAGCAGGAAATTATTGATGATCTCGAACTAGATAATGCTGCACCTGCTCAAATACAGAGGCAGTGCCTAGTTGATGAAAGCTCAGCAATTATGGAAAATGAAGAAACATACGTTGAGGTAAATGATATAGAGAAAATGGAAAACAACATAATTAATAATGATAATAATAAGCATGTTGACATAACTGATATAGAGAAAACTGAAGTAAAGGAAAAAAAAAAAAGCAAATAGAACATTTTCTGTCAAATGTCCCTGGAAGGCACCCATCTATAACTGAGTCTGAACTTGAAACAGAGAAACTAAACCAAAATGAAATGGAAGTGGAAATAGTAAATCTATACCATAATGGGACTGGTGTTAATATGAATGATTGTGGTCATGAAAGTGGCTATAGTAGTATAAGGCAATGAAATCTTTGGATCCGCACTATGTATAAGTCATTAATGTTAGAGGCATCAACAGCCATGACAAGGTACTAAAGCTTACTGATTATCTTGCTTCACAAAAATTTGATATTGCTATTCTAACAGAAACAAAGATAAATGTAAACACACCTGAACAGTTTATCGATCAAATTAAACGGAAAGGTCTATTATTGTACAAGTAGAACATTAGACCGGCACAAGGTGTTGCCATTCTAATTAATATAAAGTCTAAAATTTATAAGGTGCGGATCATAAGTATGCAGATCAATCACATAGTAATCTCTTTTCAAATGCAAGAACAGATGCACTATGTTGTAGCAATTTATTCGACAAATAGAGGAAGGGAGGTGCCCAAAATTATTAAAGAGATGCAGTTCCACTTGACTCTGCGTCCAGGAATAGTAATAATTGGAGGGGATTTTAATGTCACGTTTCAGGACATTCCAGTTCAGCTAAAAAATAAGTTGCAGGATATTGATGTGCTGCCATGTCAAAGTAAATATGGAGCAAATGCCTTTACCTTTTTTAATAGTCGTTACTCATCACTGATTGATTTGTTTTTCATTTCGAGATCTAAGATAAAAGATGTTGAAATTGATACTTCAATTGTTGCTTTCTCTGATCACCTGCGTGTAAAGTTGGTGGTAAGGCTGGTGGTAAGGCTCTATGATGGGGATCCAGAATGTAGCTACCAGTTTAGCATAAAAAAAATATTAGTAATTCATTCAATTTGACCTGTGATCAGAGATCGAATTTAATTGTAGCTTCGTGTTACTTCACTAAGCAAACAGCCTTGTCTCCATGTGTGGCTTGGATTAGATTGAAAAAACTTATATCTGATGTCTGTTCTTCTGGAATGGAACTGGATTTGTCTCAAAACCAAATGAAATCCCGCTTAAATGACATTGCTAAAACCTTGCATTCTTTAACTATTCTATCTAATAATCGCTCATTGATCAACTCCCTGCAGGAAGAATATAATGACATCTATGAGAAAATGCAGGAAGAAATATATGCTATAAGATTGCGAAAGATACTCCCTAATATTGCCTGCATCATAAAACCAACATTGAACTATGCCAAGGTGTACGTGCCTCAGTCTAGAGGTATCACATGTGTCAAAACTGAGAATGGAGAGGTTTTGTCAGGGCTGCATGTGGATCAGCACATATATAAAAATCTGCAAAACACTATGGGAAACGATGAAAGAATTCAGACCATTGGCCAAGGATGATGGTGGCCAAGGATCAGCAGTATATCTCACACCTGGAGATTAGTGAGGAAATAACTAGACTATCAAATCACACAGTTACTGCTCATGATTCTATACCTGCCAGAATTTATAAATCAATATCTTACTTGATAATTGAAGTGCTTGCAAAATATTACAATCAGTTGTGTGCACAACCAATAGATTGGCCAATGATTAATAACAGAATAATTTTTTGTATAAAAAAGAATAGGAATATACACATCCCATATGTAAATGACCTGAGAAATATTATTATCGAGGACATTGACTCAAAAATATTTGCTAGAATTATATTGAAGAAATTGTATAATAGAATAAAAAATAGAATTTCAGTGGCTCATTACGCTATTAAAGGTAAGAGAGCAACTGATGCAATTATGAAGATCCAGGATGCAATCAGATATGCCAGGTGTAATAAGTTAACTCAATTCTTTGCAATGCAGATAGACTTTAAATCTGCATTTGATGTGGTTGATTGGTCATTTCTGTCTAGTTCATTGGCACCACTTGTGGAGGGTGAGGAGAATCTAATTACAGCAATCAACAATTATGTGACCAACGGGAGAATAGCGCTTAAGAACTTTGCAAGGCGTTCTAATTTCTTTGTTCCATCAAGGGGGATCCCACAGGGGTCTCCTCTGGCAGCCCTCCTCTTTGCCGTTTATCTGGATCCGATGATTAGGGAAATAGAAGCCTTAACCAATGGGATTTTCTTACCTCAGCTTGGTGCTTTTGTTCATGTCACTGCCTTTGTCGATGATGTTATTATTATATTCGAGAATGTGGCCAGTGTGCATAGAATCTTTAACATCTTAAATAAATTTCAGATCTCTACAGGCTCATGTATTCAATCTTCCAAGTCGGCTGCATGGCAATTGGCCACTGCCAAGAGAATCCCATGTGACTTCTTGGGCACACCTTCCTTCTTTCTAGGGTTGCCTCTCTATATGTCTAAAACTAAAATGAGTGCCCATTTGAACAAACTGGTTGTAAAAATCATCGAAACTAAAATAAATGCCTTTTCCCCATTTAAATTGTATGAAACAACCAGAGCAAAGGTTTTTAATGCTATTGCTGTTGGTGTGCTTTCTTACTATGGACCATGGATGAAAATCTTTAATGCCACTAGTCTGAAGATCATTCAATTGGCAAAAAGATTATAGCCTGATACCTACTAAAATAATGCAGCTACCGATTGGAGAAGAGGTCTCAATTTAATTGACCCTAAGTCATTAGTGAGCTTCATTAAGGCAAGAGCTTATTTAAGGATCATTGACGATAATTCGCTCAGGCCGCTAACACAGAATATTAATATAGATTCTAACCTTGGGTCAGACGGAGTATCTTATTTTGATGATATGATGATTGCATACAGGGATATCCAGGATGATCTAAACTTAGAGACCTTAGATAATTTAAAATATAAAGAGCTAAAAAATAGAGAGCTTTCTAATGAAAACTCTTGGCTCAATGCCTCATTAAAAAAAATTCTAAAAAATTTCCAATCTATTTGTACATCACAGTCTGTTATGAAATTTATTTTCAGATTGATAAATGGAATTTTGCCAACCACCACTTTTTTAAACCGAAGGCTGAAAATGGGCCTGGATGATCTATGCAAATGCTGTAACAGATCCGACGAGACCTTTCTTCACCTGATGGAGGAATGTACAGCCTTTAGTGATTTGAGATCTATGGTCTTTCATAAGCCTATTGTGAATCTAAGACTCTTATTTAAAGAAAACATTGTTTTATTCAAGCCTCATAATGCCATAGTTATTGTGCATGTAATGAGAGCAATATGGATATCTAGGTGTGCTCTGATCTTTGATAACAAGAAGATATATTGGGAAAAAAAAATGGAAAAAGAATGGGATGACATGTTTTATAAAGGTTTGAAATTTTGGCCAAGAAAAACGTTTTTATTGGTATGGGGTGGTTATGTTCCTACAAGGTGTGAAATGTGGAGCTGAATGCTCTTACAGAACACTGATTAAATGAAAGGTGGAGATAATGTAATTTACTGGATACATTTGAACTTAATTTATTTTTTAAAGTAGTGATTGTTACGATGTATGTACTGAATCAAATGTAAATATAGTTTTTTTAAATAAAAATATATATATAAATACAACTAAAATACCATCATCACAACCTTCAGGAAAACACAAAGAAAGATTTTATCACATTGTTTTACAATTGGTCAATCATGATGTACAAAAATATCCAGAATGAAAATGTATAAAATGAGAATCCCCATGTATAATAATCAAGAGCTCAAAGTTTGCCTAATCAGATCCATAAATGAACTGAAATAATCAATTTTTTACTTTTTAAAATTTCATTATAAACATGTACATATAAACTTTACAAACACATGAAAGTTGAATAATACTATCTTGTATTTTAAATGCTTTTATTGATTTTTGGGAAATCAGTTTGTTTGCTAACTTTTGATCTTTTTCAAGTTAGAATGAAATTTTAAAATTGAGGTTTAATATATTTAAATTTAACAAAATTGCTTGAAAATTGATATATAAGTAAGTAATATCATCTTAATCCATTTGAAATATTTAGCTTTTTAGTATGTTAACTAATTTGATAAACATGGAACAGAGGACAAGGAAAATATGAAAAATATTCAATAATTTCATATATCACCATTAACAATTATTCTTAGCAATTTCATTCGTTTTAAATAATAATTGTGAGAGGGCATTATTTTTTTTTCCTTTAATAACATTTTAATTTACTTAGAATAATTACTTACCAAAATAAAGTGCAGTTTTAAGCAATATGCATACAAAGAATATATATATCTCACTTCGTAGTTTGTTTCAATTTAATGATTTGATTAAAACTCTAATTAAAATTTAAAATAAACATTTATTGTATTTAATAAAAACATAATTCACAAGTGCTGTTTTCATTAGTAAGCAGCAGGACATGCAATTTGAAAAAAAGTTGCAATAATTACTTTCAGAAATAAAGAGCAGTGGGTGGATGAAATTTCACACATTTTGATATCAAATTTTTGGGAGTATAGAAATAAAACTAAATGAAACAAAAATTTTCACTTTACAAAGACAAAAAGATAGTTGCAACAGTCAGTAAGTAATAAACTTCATTTAAAATAGATTTTCTGCAATCTTTTGAGTAAACAAAAATTCTAAAATGCTGATTATATAAACATCCAAAATTTTAAAAACAATTTGGAATGTGCATGAATCCCTCTCCATTCTATAGCATTATCAGATGATGTTTTTTGGAATTTTTGAATGAAAACAAATGAATAAAAACATTCATTTTACAGAGGCAAAAAGGCAATGTAATGATAAAGACTTCATTTAAATTGGAAAAAATTATTCAATTGTAAAGAGTCAGTATATACTATAAATATTGCTTAACCTTCCTCAATTGACTAAGGAATTAACCAAAAGTACTTTGAAAGACTGTATATAATAATTACCATCATATTTATTATTTTTATTGTTTAATTGTTACTAATTTTCTTCTTTTCTGAGCCAACATAATATCTGGTAAAATGAAAATACATACAGAAAAGGTAATTTTTAAATAATATTTAGT
This sequence comes from Epiperipatus broadwayi, assembly GCA_028023455.1. Lineage (NCBI taxonomy): Eukaryota > Metazoa > Onychophora > Udeonychophora > Euonychophora > Peripatidae > Epiperipatus > Epiperipatus broadwayi. Next base: position 6,955,004 of record JAQFVV010000004.1, read on the forward strand.
TTATTAATGCCTAGTTGTTTTCAATATATTTTTACTATATCATATTCATGGCATATAGTGGTGCAATTAAATGATTCTTTATATCAATGTTTAATTAACTGTTCATGTATTCAATTTTAATTTAAAATTGAATATTTAAATAGCCCATTTCTTTGAAATGGATACACAATTCTTTTTTGCTAATAGAAAAATGGTCACCAGCTATTGCACATGGTTTAATCTTCTGCTTTCTATCCCCCTCTCTGTGTAGACTATCTCTGCTTTTGTTAGCTTGAATCTATGACCCGTTTTCTATTCATGGTCTGTAAATATTGAAGTGTGTTCTTTGTTTCTGATGACTCTATTGTATAAATATCTGTGTTGGGCAAATCTTGTTGACAAATTGTTCTTCAACTCCCCATAATATGCAGCACTGTAATCTGATTGGCTGCAATTAATTCTATAGACCACTTGATGTGCTGATTTGTTTAGTATAGTGTCTTTTAGAGTTATTAATTAATCCATTAAGTGATGGTGCAGTTTGAAAGCTTATATTAAATTTATTTTCACATATAGTTTTTAATTTATGTGAAATATGGGTTTGACTTAATTAATTTCTGGACCCCCCCCCATGCTTTTATTTCAAGTTAAATCTAAAAACTCCTATTGCAGTTGAAGAAACAATTATTTTATTTCTTTTTAGTGCAGAGTCAATAAAAGCATTTAATATATATATAAAATTGTCTCTATTATTTTTAAGTTATACTGGATTATTTAGTTTTATTAGCTTTGAAAAATATGTGAGGTAATTTAAATAAAATGAATAAAACTGAGATTGTAATGTGATCAGTAATTGCAAAGAAAAAATATTTCCTATGATGCTAACACTGTAAAAAAATAATCTACTCATTCAACAAACAGCCATAAGCACGAGAATTAAATGTCCAATAAGATTATCACATCCAGAAATATTTCATAATCCTAACAGAAAACAATAAATATAGCCATAAAATGATGTATTGGCAAATGAATAATAACAGAAAGGTTTTTAATATTTTAGAGTTATATTGTAAAAAATGACAGTTCTTTATTAAGATTGTTGACTTCTTGCAAAACAAATAAAAACAATAACTGTTTTCAGTGAAAGGAAATAACATTGCCTGTAAAAAAAGCCAATTATACATAATTATTGTTACAGATTGATAAAACTGAGATGAATTCTCAACTAAATAAAAGCACTAATCCAATTTCAACATGCATAAGATCCAGTTTTCAAATAAATTTTGTTTGTAAATCATTTCAAAATAGTGTTCAGCAATAAAACTAAGTTGTCATGTAAGCTAAACAAAACAGCATAAAATATTGTGAGTAAAAATGTTTGTTAATTGAAATTAGTATACTAGTTTACAATAATAATATATCAATATGATTTTCATCAATTCCACAAACATTAAATCTATCTTTAATATTTAAACAGCATTAAACTGTTGCACATACGCTTTGGATTTTAACTATAAAATGAATGAATACTAACACTTCAAACACATGATAAAGTCTTTGGAAAAGATAGAATGGCCACCTATCTTTTCGAACCCAAACGCTTTTGTATGGACGAATCTTAAGTGCTTGAAAGTGAAAGCGTGAAGATATTAAATAATCACTTTAAATTACTTTTACATGCTTGAATGAATGACGCTATTGAAATTTACTAGAATTTACGATACGTCATTCTTATTTGAAATTAAATGTATGTAAATAAGTCAATTATTTTATATAGCGTGATGTTTAGTTTAATGCTGTTTAAATATTACAGTTTATACACATCGCGCTATATAAAATAATTGACTTATTTACATAAATCTATCTTTCTGAAACTGGTAATTTTTAGAAAAGATAATATAATAACAAATTGTGACTTTTTTTAAAAAAAAAAAAATTAAGATTTATTATAAAATGTAAAAAATCTGCAGATTAATAGAAAAAATATAAGCAAGATGAGAAATAATAATTGATAAAAATATATATAATGAACAAATTAAAAATAAGAAAATTAAGATTAGATGATATCAAAGAAAAAAAATTAAAGAGATACAAAGTCTTTTTTATTAGTAAATACTTCTGTAAGTTATGTTTTGATTGATGATTTACAGAATAGTTCAAGATTAAAAGATTTTTAATCATTTTTTTATTACATACTTTGCATTTCAGATTATGTCAGAAGTTTACCTCATAAAGAATAATTCTTAAAATGTATTGAAATATTACAAAGCAAAGTTAAAAAGAAACCTTTTTAAATTTATTTTTGCGAACTATTTAAAAATTCATTTGAACAATAACAAACTCCATCTTCTATGCCTGCTCATACCTGAGTTGCACTAGAAATAAAATTATCGCAAGCATTTCCTCTGGCTGTGGCAATGTCCTGTCAATTGATCGGGCAATTAAAGAAGGAAACTATGCAACTATCAGGCTAGCAGCATGCCTACTACATGCTTTATGGATCACCAGGTGCCAGCATATCTTCAGACAAGGACATAGTGATCCTTGGATAACTTTTAAAACAATAATAATAAGCATGAAGAACAGAGATCGACTCCTTGTGCCATAGCGTCTCTTTGTAGACACATGGGCACAGATTATCATTTGTGACAATGAGACGACATCTCAGACTACTGCAGTAAATGTTATGACAATACCACACAAATTGGTTGCAAAACTTTGAACTTCTATATGAAACTATTATAATTATCAAATGCAGCTACCTGACACTGTAAATTTTTTCTTAATAAAAAAAAAAAAAACCAATAACAAACTCATAAGAAATAGTAAAAAAAAAAAATCACAACTATTTCAAAAGATTTTTTTTTCTGCATTTTTTCTAAAATAGGATGTTCAGTTTAAAATAAAACGCATGAAAATTAATTGAAGGCCAGGGATACTTGGTATAAGTATTAAGAACACATATGAGCAACCTCCGGCCTGCAGGCCAGATCCATCCCTTTACGACTTTTAATCGGCCCACCACTAATCTATTTCAGCCATGTTTGATTCCGATTGTCAATTTTTGAATAGAGCCTAGCGAGTTACGTTTGATTTTTTACTTTTTGTGCAATTAAATAATTATGTTATTTAGTGAAAATAAATGTGAAAACGAAGTTCTTGGCGATAACAAAAAATCACATCTTAATTAGCTACACGGAATGTATTGAAAAGGTTAGAATAAAATATTAGAATTTTATAACATTAAAACATGATATATTTACTGTTAATTATTATCAAAGAAACAAAAAAAAATTGTAAAGGTTAATAAATTATTTACTGTTATTAAAAAATTATTCCCTACTGTTTTTGCAAAAGCAATTTTTGTAAAGCCAGCAATGACGATTTCTGCTTTCCCATAACATATTTCCTATGAGCAATCTTTTTAAAAAGAAAATATTTTCAAAGACAATTACCTACTAGTGATGTACTTTTTAGTTTAATAATAAATGTTTTACAAAAATATTAAGTCATAATCATTAACAATTACTGAAAATCACATTTTTTTTTGTCTTATTTAGCTCCTATCAGAATTAATATTTTGAATAGTTAAGCTGATGCCATATGACACTGAAAAACACATCTTTTATTCTCCCATCAAGATCCCTTTCTCATTTTGACTAGCAGTGTGTGAATGTGTTACAATGTGTCATTTTGATATTTGCATTTGGCTTGTGCCTTGTTCAGTGCCTGCATTTATACTGTATTCTATCTGCAGTGTAAAAAGCAGTTTTGTTTTTATTTTAATATTTGCAATGGTGTTGTGCCTTGTTAAGTGCCTACATTTATATTGTTTCTGTTCAGTATTTGCATGTTAAAAACAGTTTTGTTTGACAGTTCTAAATATATAGCTTTGAAATTTGGAATAATGTCAGGGATTATCTAAAAAAAAAGTAAATACAGAATATCATCAATTTCAAGACAACTGGACAGGAAAGTATTATTTTATTCTGAATAAAGGTTTGCATATATGTTTGCTGTGCAATGAATCCATATCAGTCAACAAAGGATACAACTTGAAGAGACACTTTATTTCAAAACATGCGGTTCACCAAAAAGTTGATGGATAACTATAAAATGATGAAATAGAGAAATTGAAGAAGAACTTGGATACCCAGCAGCAAATGTTCACCAAGCAAAGAATGCAACCAGAAGCATTGTGAAAGCCAATGTTGTGTTAAGTGAAAAAATTGCTAAGCATTCTAAATCATTTGGTGAAGGAGAATTTATCAAAGAATGTCTGTTGGAGTATTGCAAGTATAAGATGTCTTGAAATGAAAAAAGATTTTGAGAATATTAGTTTGTCGAGACGTACTGTTGTCCAGTGGATAGAAATCATGGCTGATGATATCCAAAAAAGTTTAAAAGAGAAGATTGCTAGATTCAAAGCATTTTCAATTGCTTTGGATGACAGCACTGATGTCTCTGATACAGCACAATTAGCAATATTTATTCGGGGAGTTGATGTGGATTTTAATATCACAGAAGAATTGTTGGCACTTCAGCCATTAAAAGGGATAACTACTGGTGAAGATATATTTGAAGAAGTCAAAACAGTCTTCAAGATATTTGGGCTTAAATAGAGTTCACTATCTGGCATATGCACTAATGGAGCCCCTGCAATGGTTGGTGCATGGAAGAGATTTACTGGAATAGTTCATGAAAAAGCAATAGAACTACAGATCCATCTGAAAAATTTAACAAATTTTCATTGCATTATCCACTAATTTTTATCTGTGTGCAAAATCAATTAAATTTACAAATGTTATGGAAGTTGTAGTAGCTACTATTAACTTTATTAAGTCACATGCACTTAATCACCACCAATTTAAGAAATATTTGGCAGACTTATTTTCAGATTATGAAAATGTGTCTTATTATTGTGAAGTGTGGTGATTGAGTAAAGGTAAAATGTTAAAATTATTTTATGATTTGAGACAAGACATAGCAGATTTTATGAACATAAAAGGAAAAACAATTAACCAAGTAAGAGATGATGTTAATGAGTGGGTTTCTGATTTAGCATTTCTTATAGATGTCACTGAATATCTAAATGAACTTAATCTTAAATTACAAAAATGAGGACAACTGATTCATGAACTGTATGGACATGTCAGTGCTTTTTGTAATAAACTAAAATTGTTGGAAAGCCAGATAAGAGCTAAAAATTGTTACCATTTTCCTACTCTAGCAATTCATAAAAATATCCCTTAAAATTGTTATGGAGATGAACTGAAGGCATTAATAGAGCAATGTGATACAAGATTTGCTGACTTTCAAAATAAAGACTCCATATTCACTACATTTTCTCAGCAATGGAATGTGCCAGAAAATTTACAGATGGAACTTATTGAGATTCAAGTGAATTTAGGGCTAAAATCACAGTTTAACAAATTGCTTTGGCAGATTTTTATAAACATTTGGTGGAAGAAAAATATGGAAATTTACATGCCTTTTCAAGAAGAATTATTTGTCTTTTTGGCAGCCCCTATATGTGTGAACAGTTTTTTTTTTAATGAAATTTAATAAATCAAAAATTCAGACAAGAATAATGGATAAAAACCTTGAAAATTCTATGTGATTGTCCTTAAGCAATATTCTCATCAATATTGATAGTCTCATTGTTGAAGTACAATGCCAATCCTTGCATTAAATTGTTATGTCATTATTATGAAATTTACATAGCCCTTTATCATTCATTACTACTTTGTACTATATAATTATTTGGTCCAGCTCTTGAGTCAAAGACAGAAAGATAATTTGGCCCCTGAACAAAGAAAGGTTGCCCATACCTGATTTAGAATATGTAAAAAAAAAAAAATGATTAATAGGTTTTATATTATAAAAAAAATAAATTATGATTAAAGTAATAAAAATAATTTAATAGTTTGCTGTTCAAGAAAGGACGTGACACTTGAATACCAGAAGTGACAGATCTGTGACCCATGAAATTTTAGCTCTAGAATTTGTCATTCTATCTTTTGGATTAAATCATCAGATTAAAGATAAATAATCAAATGGTTTATTTGGGGAATTTGTAAAAAATTCAAGTATCAAAACTGAATGAATTGAATGTCAATCCATGGACTTTCAATCCAAAGTCTGCAATTTTATCGCTGTGGGCCCTATGCAAATTTATTTTAACAAATATTAATCTTTTTTTTTTTTTAAATTTAGACTATGTTTTTATTTTTTAGAATTAAAGAATAAGAGAAAAAAAAATAAAACAGCTTTCAAAAAGTAAATATTTTTTCAGCATCCCTTTCCACAGAAAAACAGTGAAGAGAAGATATTACTCATTTAGTTTTTTCAGTATGTTACTCTTTATTTTACTAAGAATAACCAGGTATATATGTGAATCTACACAATAATTTATTTAAATGTCACATATTATTATTAACAATTTTATTATAAATTCTTCAAGGTTGAATATATTAAACAAAAATTTACTTAAAATATTTTTATTGAGTAGGAAGTAAAAAATATCTATGTGAAGTTATTTCACTTTTGAAAAGCTAAAGAACTTAAATAATTCCATATAAATGTGTTTACTCATTTAGTACACCCTTTCATATCATATAGAATGATCAAAAATGATATAATCAATAATACAACAGATGGGCGAATGTAAATATAGATAAAATAAATAGGGTCTACAAATTTGCGATGACAATAGTTACATGTTAGTCCATTTTTATCATCTTGTTGAATTGTCAAATGGTCTTAAAAATTCAAACATTATATATTTTTACAAACATATTTAATTGTAGTAATAACAGATTAGTATAGAAAATAATGTTTCGAGTGATATTCTTATCTTCTTTCATTAATCTAGATGAACAACACCTCGAATTCAGTACTCATGAATCTAAAGAATATCAATTCAATCCCCGCACTAGTCTGTTATTGATCAGATTAGCAATATTTGATGAGAGAATAATAATATTACTTGTCATATATTCTATATTATCTTGTAAGTTATTACTGACAGATTAATGTATTCGAAAATGTACAAATAAATTTTGAACTTTTTTAAAAACATTTACAAATAATCTAGATGATTGAAGTAGTACAACACGTAATTACAAATAAAATCAATAAAATGCATTGGAACCTTAAATAAACAAGTGTGAGACATATTTAAGTTTATGATGTAATATTGAAATTTAGGTGTCGGAATAAACTATACTAAAGTTTTGAGCATTGGCAAACTATCACTATGGTGATGAGTATTTTTCATTAGTCATAATACTCTCTCTGCTTATTTACTAAATTACCTCCCAGACAAAAGAATTTAACATATTTTCATGAAAATAGCATTATTAATAAAAATAATTAAAATTAAACAATGGTTTAAAAGTAATTATTAATTCTTAAAATATAAATTTGATATAATTTAACTAATTTTTCCATACAAGTTGTCATATTTTAGGGAGAGAATCTTATATTAAATAAACTTGCAAAATAATAATTATCCAATTATGAAGTATGATATAACATTTGTTGTGATTGCATGTGTGTACTGGGCCAATTACTTTTTGCTCCCAAACTTAAAAACAGTCCCTTTTCAAATTTAATGAAAAGGTTATTAATATTTAATTGAACGGGTCTTACAGTGCTGAGATAGAACACCTACCTGCCATATGCATGGAGTTTAAACCTGGGCCAAATAAAATTATTTCTATAAGACTTAGAATTTTTCTCTTAGGTAGATAGCCATTACTAGCTATCCCTGAAAGTTAAAAAAAAACCCCAAACTTCACAAATCTTCACCACTGGGGAATTGGAAAGCATAATAAATACTCTTTGCTTCTTCACTGTTTCTCAGTAAGAAGCTGTTGGAAAAATCTTTACTTTGCAGTGGGCTATTTATTACATAAAGCTGCTTTACTTACTTATTTAAAATGGCCTTCTGTACAAAGCAACGGGAATTTAACAGAAAAAAAATGTATATTATATTAAAAATATATATCAATTTAAAAAAAAATACACACACATATAATGCTAAAAATCATTATAAAATTTAAAAAGTGAAGTAAATAAATTACAATTTAATAAATAATAAAATTCACAGAAAATATTAAATTTTGCTTCAGGCTTTTATTGCAGCAAATAGATTGATAATATCGCTATAATTTTTTGTTTTACAATTTTCTGTAGAAATTATAATTATATCACTTAGTTGATCTCAGGCTGTTGTTGTTTATAAATAATTTTTAAATATTTTTAGTTTAAAAAAACTGTTGTTTTGCTGCTGATATTTGCAAATGTTAGAATTTTGGGGATTTAAATTTCAATATACCATTAAAAAATCGCTTTAGTACAGGGGTCCCCAACCCTATGCCCACGGGCACCATGGCACCCGCAGACCATTTTACATATGCCTGCCGCTATCCGAAGACGATAAAAAATTATTTATCTGATACAAATAAATTTAATTTTTAAAATTTCTTATAAATTATTGTATTATATTGTAATCAAATTGTAGAGCATACTATACTTTTACAGCTAAAATATAAACGTTAATTATATGTTAAAATTTTATTTTTGAAAAATAAATATTTTTTGTACATTATGTGTATTATTAATAATATCCAACTATAAATTAACTATGAAAAAATAAATGGTGCCCACCACTTGGCTGGTATTACAGAATGTGCTCTTAAGTGCAAAAAGGTTGGGGACCTCTGCTTAAGCACAAATACTCAGTATTCAATCAGTCATTATCTTTGAGATCTGATCTGTCATCTGTACATCTTTCTATTCCATCAGTCAGAAAGTAAAGGTCAAGTGTGCTTCTTTAATTTAAATAAGTGGAACAATACCCGAGTACCATTAGGTAGGAATTTTTCATTTTACTTTGACAGTAATATTGGTGACTGTTTCAACCTTCATCCACTAGTTCCCAAGTTTATGTCTGGAAATCATTTAGCTTATTTTCAAACTGTATTTCAAAATTTAATTTTTAACAAACAATATTTGATGGAAAAGGATTTTTTTATGAATTTGTTTTATTATTATAGCTATAGAATTCATAAATCATCTATTGTTTATGAACATTAAATCATTAAATTTTTTTTTTTCTGTCTATAAGCAAAAATGAATAAATTTCTGAAAATGTTTAAATATGAAAGAAATTATTTTCCTGTAAAAAAACTTGATAATTTTTCAAAATAAAATAAAAAAAACTAAATTGCCAAACAATAGGCTGACAGTTTAAACAACAGTTTGCAGCAGCATATTAAATTTTAAGAATACATCACAAAATTATAAAAAATAAATTTTATTATATTCTTTTAATGCAATATGTAGTTAGTTATTAACAGAAATATAAATAAAAGTTTGGGTAATTAATTTATTTATTTTAGTTGATGAAAAAAAAAATTTTTCAGATAATCTGAATATGCAGGAATTCCCATATAGTTATTTAGATCTATATATTAGCTGAGTATCTCTGCTCATTGCTCCCAATTGAACTCAGAGCAGCTTAGAGAAAAAATAAATAATTTGGAACTACAAGTTTTTCTTAAAAGAAAGATAAACAAATTATTTTTTTAAAAAAAACAAACAAACAATCATACTATCTATCGATATATTTTGCTTAGAAAATCATTATTAAATTTTTCATTTGCAAAAGAAATATTCAGGAAAACTTTAAGTGTGTGTGCGTAGAAAATTAAATTATTTTGATTAAAGAGAAAAAAAGATTCTTTTCATTACATATGCCACCAATGTTTTTTTTAAATAATTTTAATCAGGCATTTTTCTGTTTCTCATTTAATAAAACTTACTTTTTTAAATATATCTCATTTTTTTGCTACCTATTCAAATTCAGTAAGGGCCGTTGTGATACATATACAAATTCAACAAGTGAGGCGATTGTTTCTCCACTACATCTACCACAATGGAATTATTTTTTCTAAATGTGTATATTTCAACAATATTTATTTTATGATTCTAACATAATCCTTAATATCAGTGCTTTTTCAATATCAATTTTGAATAACAGCACATATTTCTTCTTAATATTGAAGACATTATGGATTTTTTTTTTATATACTTGTATTTAATTTCTTGAGCTTCATTTTTTCTTTTCTTAACAAATATTCCACATAATTTAATATAATTATTAGTTATTTTTTTATGCATTTACAATTTTTTTTTTAATAAAATCAGAAAATCCATGTTACTAACTCATAAAATTAATCTCTCAAAAATTTTGTTTTTCTCATTTAGAAATCATTCATATTTTTACAAATATTTAATTAGTAGCATATATATTATTGCTAAAAACATATATTATTACTTATTTTTTCATTCTACAAATTTTTCACATTATTTTTAAGATGTCATATTTTTTCACAAACATTAAATTTAAAGAAACATAATGGCCTTATTGTTCTAGATAATTATTTCCAGAAAATCACAGAATACTGATAAAATCTTATACAAATATTAATTAGCATAATATAACTATAGTGCTTATATTTATATACTGACATATTTATTTCCATGTTTTTATTCTTTAAAACAATATCTTAATGGAAGTAAAAATATATTTACTGTAATTAAAACAAACAACACATTCTCACATTAAATTAAAAACTGGACTATCTGTACATGTATATTATAAAATAAAATTTATAATTAAAATTTATAAAATATGTGCAGATAATACATTGTTTTACTTGCAAAATGGAGCATTCTAGAAAATTTGCCTGTCAATAGAAAATGAATAGTAAATTATGCTAATTAGTGTAACTATTAAAAGATAAATTGAGTCATTTGCATGTGAGCACAAAAAATTAAAAAGAACTGTAAACTTAGGAGTTAAGAAGTTTTATTGAAAGGGGAAAAAGACAGGGCTAAGTTAAAGCATACTTTCATTTTGTAAATACTTAAAAGTAATGAGTAGAATGACAGATTAAAGTGAATTATGACAGCATCTGTTAATTGTGTTAATGGAAAATAACTATGAATCAAGAATACTTAAGTTATAGATTAAAAGATAAAAGTTAAGAAAACTCTAAATAATGAACTGCATTCCCACACTCAAAAATGTTAACAATTCTGTTCCAAATTAAAGGATAACTATTATTATCTTTATTATAATTTATTAGTTATATTGTTGTTAATATTTATCAGCACAGATAAATAAATTTGCTGAGATAAAAATGTTTTGTTGTTAATTTGTTTTTGTCACCGTCATGGCTGATAATATTGATTATCCCTGTGTAGGTCAATAGAGTGGTACAGTCAACAACTGAACCTGCTTTTACTGGAAGAGTGATAGTAGAGTGGTGCTGTTAATCCATGTATGAACAAAAGTGAAATGTAAAACAAGGCAAGCAAAGGTTGGCAGTACTGACTCAGAGGCTGGTTCTATGAATGGTTACTTATTTTTAGTTGTAGTAGATTTCTATTGTCATTGGGCCAAATACAAGCTCATAAAAACTACTAATACAGATTGTACCATCAAAACCCTCAAAGTTTTTGCTTCACATGACTATCCCAAAATCTGTGTGTCTAACAATGGAACAGGATTTATTTCTGTCATTTTTGAAAAATATTTAGCAGATAAAGAGATGTGACACATCTTAACTCTTGCCTTATCCCTTTATCTCTAAATATTTTTCAAAAACAGCAGTTTATCTTGTTATCCATGTGTAAAAAAAACTTCTTTGAAGGTTTTGATGGTACAATTCTATATTAGTTTTTACAAGCTTGTACTTGATCAACGAGAATAGGAATCCCTACAACTAAAAATAAATAACTATTCATAGGACTAGCAAAATCTATATAAATGTATTGCCATGGATTTTTACCCTCTGTCCATGATTTAAGTTTTCTTGGGTGAATCTGCAGTAGATTTATCTTCCAAACCAATCTGCATTATCTGGATTTTAAAATTCCATTTTCTGGCATTTTTTATACACTTATTGATCCAGACCGTTTTCTTTAATAAATCATCAGCTGTAGATTTCCATTTTCTACATCAACTGTATTTTAAATTTCCATTGTCTGACATTATTTATATGTTTACTGGCACAGACTATAAGTTTCATTTAATTTTCTGATATCAACAAAACTCCTGCACTTTAATTCATTGTTTATTATAACAACAATATTTAAGCATCATTTATTAATTCATTATTTATCTAATAAAGTACAAAATATTATATAGAATGGCCCAAACCATTCATAATATATAGGTTCTATCAGTAAATCTGTGCTTTATTATTTAATCCCTTTTCACAAAGTAATTTATCCTTTACATCAGAATAATCAGCAAATCTTAATTTTTTTCACATTTATGAATTATAAAAAGTAGTTCTGTTTTTTTTCTCGTGTGTCATAGCATCAGCCGGGAAGCGAACCTGCTAACCTGGGACAACTGCTTGTAAAGCGGCTGTCTCTGACCTCTCGACCATCAATGCTTGACAGTAGTCTTTGATATTTCAATATTATTAGCAATGCACTATTTGTCTATTGTTAATTATGATCACTGATTGGTTTAATTATATTTATATATTTGATTGCTTAACAAACATGCTGTTGTAATCATTTTAAAAGTATTATATTGTCTTCTTCAACAAGTTTATCAATTGTTTGCTGATCAATCTTTTTTTTTGAAGAATAAGATAAAATAGATTTTGGTCATGATTTATAAAAATTACAGAATTTTAAACTATCTGCTACATTGACACTTAGTCAGAAAGTTTAATGTTATTTGAGTATTGTTTTTTCTTTCCATTTCATTTATTAAACATTTATTAAAATTAATTTTTCAAAAAAATGACGGCTTAATTTCTTGCCATCATTACAATTTAATACAAATAAAAGTAAAAGTTGGCTTTTAAATATATATTTTTAATTACTTCAAGTTACACGTAATTAAATTCAATGTTAACTTTAAAACAAAATCCCAACAATAAATTTTTGTTCATTTAAAATTTGTAAAAAAACTTTCTACAATAATAATATAATACAGTAATTATATTATTTGATAATAGTGTAAAATTACAATCTAAATATAATTTACATCTACCTTATAAATTAAACATTCTTTGTATTTGCTATAGGTTTTCTTTTGCATAGAAAATAATTATTTGTGAACTTGTTCAGTCATAATTAATTCGATTTTATTGTATGATCCTACGTAAATGCCATCAAAATATCACAATGTTCTCAGCTTATTAAATATACTTCCAAGACCATTTCTCTCAGCACTTTTAAAGTCATCTACCTGTAAGCTCATGCAATCAATGGCAAAGCTATAATATTTATACTTCCAAATAAGTTTCTAGCTTTTGATTATCAGAACATTCTATTATGTTTTTCTCAAAACAATTATTAAATTTTTAATGTTTACTAATCATTTTCTTGATCAGTTTATAAAATAAAATGTTAAATTTCATAAACAAACAAAACATATTAATGACAGTAACACATAGAGAAATTTTGACAATGGAAGAAATTAATGTTATTACTAAAGGTACACATAAGATTAAAAAAAAGAAAAACTAGAATTACATTTGATATTTGTATTTCACAAATGTAATTAAAGATTTCTGTAATAAATTATTTTTCAAAAAATCACATAATACATACATATATATCAGATCCATAAACATTGCTTATATCTACTCTTATTTTTATAAATTTTCATTTATTCATAATTAAAGTTTTAAAAGATGTCATTTAATATTAAATTTTAGCAATATAATTAACTATACTCCTAGTAATTACTTTGTAAACTTCCTTGACAAATTAATATAAAATGTTATTTTTTAATTTCATTTCATACTTCATGAAATTTTATAAGAAGAATTATAATAAATTAGATAGAAAGCAGATTAATAACATAGGTTTAACTATATCAAACAATTCTCGTTTTTGATTGGTAATTTTAAATCTGTTCTTTCCAATAAATTAATAGGCATGTCAAAAAAGTAATGGAATACATTATGAATTCGTCTTAAAATTATTGAGTATTTTTTAAAAATCTCTGTAATTTTAGCGATAATTACATAATAATCAATATTTATGTTTCCATTTTAAACTTTTCATACCAAATAAATACTGATAAAAAAATTAAGATTTTTTTTTTTTTATCATTTAAACTACACTATTTCTTTTCATTGTTTAAAACATTTTTTTTTTCATTACATATTCTTTTATCATTGTCTTTATTTGTATTTTTTATTTCTATCTTTGGGCATTCTATTCTATTTTGTTAAGTAGTGAATGCTAATGACTTCCAGAATTCATGTCATATTTGAGCATCAGATGTAGTGAATTAAGTTTAGATCCAGAAATGTTTTGTCCTTGAGTTCATCAATTTATCTAACATTAGCACACAAAGAGCTTTTTTTTATTTATCCTCCTTCTATTAAATTCTTAATAAATGAAACATTTTGGTACTTTAGTATTATTCAACTGATGACGTATTACACTTACCGATTTTCCTTCTGGTAGACGTCATCGATGAAAACATGACAATGTTGTCATGGCAACCAAGTCACTGGCATGATTAATCCACGAGAGTCAATTTTTTTGATCTGTGAGATTTAAAAATCGGAGAGAGGTTTGGGAAATTTGGTTATTTGTCTGTCTTTTGTGATTTTGCTATTCATGGCTTCGTACTGTTTTTTTCATTCTGTCATATTGTAATTTTGCTATTCACATGTTTACAAATTTTTTTTTCAGAACCAAGAAACATGGTGATGCTCATTGATGGTCATCGTTAGTATTTTCCAACCAATGACATATTACCCTGAAGGCATATCAATCTAATCTTGGGATCTTTAATGTGCTGAGTCCAGGTGATCTGCAGACAAATTTTAGTAATTGCATTTGCCTACAAATCACTTGGAGATGTTATCTTAAAGATCAGAAGATCAGACTGATATGGCTTCAGGGTAATACGTCCGTGATTGGTTGGAAAATACTAAAGAACCAATGTGTCCTTTATCTACTTTTAATTTTATATTTTTTCATCTAATTGTCATACTGTTGATTGATTATTCATGCTCTTATATCAAAGTTTATTTTTATTTTTAAGCCTTCAATGATTTAATATTCATATTTAATAATAAGTGGGAATGCTAATATTTACAACACCCAATGGAACAGAACTATAACACAAAAATAAAAATATAATAAGTTAGTTAATGCACCTGATACATTTTTATAACTAATTAAATCTTTCAGATTTACACTTCTTCAATATTTGTGATAAATCTTGGAATTACCACTTAGTGTAAAATTATCTATACTGTATACATATTTCACAAAAAAAGATATGGTTGAATGTGAATATTCATCAGATATGTTAATTTATTACATATATTACAGTCATTTTCATAAGTCTAATCAATTGGGTGTTATGATGTGGATATAAATTTTCCCTGCATATGATGAGATGTGAATAGTGAACCACTGATAAGTTAATACATTAATGCCTTTTCGCTTGCTTAATTGTGGTAACATTATTTATTTTAATTTCATTCATGTATATATTGTTTTTGCTTCTAAAACATTTCTTGTTTGAGTTTTCTTTGCTATCTGCCTTGATAAATTTGAGATTATTGTTAGTTTTTTTATTTTTATGTCATTCATAAATGCCAATTTACTCCTTTCTTTTTTATTTATTAAAATATATTGATAGATTCATTTTTCATGACCTCTAGTGACTAGATAGTTAACTAGCTCCTTAGATTTTTTTAAATAAATGGATATAGAAAAGCCACATTTAATCAAGTAGTAAAATCAGACTAAACTTTATTAAATAAATCTGCCAAAGAAGTGTGAAAAATAAGAAATCAATTTTTATTGCCTTTTTTTTAAACAAAATTCAAATAACCAAGATTTTTAAAATGATGGCAGATTTTATGTTATAACAAAAAAAAAACTATAGAAAAATTGTTTCTACAAACATTTATATATATACTACCATTCCACTACTATATCAAATCATGAGTAGGACAACAAAGAAAATTAGTCTGGTTATAACAAAATTAAATTTTTTAATTGTGTTTAATATTTTTAGAATTTATGAATACAATTAAACAATTTCACATTAAAAAAGTTTAATAAAACAAATTCTTAAATTTCCCAAATTAGAAATGTTTTCCTACAACTTCTTACATTTTAATTTGAAGAAATACTTCAAAGCATATACATTTCTACATTAAAGAAAATATTTAATATTCAGTTGACACTCTAAATAAAATGAATATTTTAAACAGCCTAAACCAGCACCCATTTGGTCCAGATTATCAACTCACACACACACATATATATAACCAGTGCTCAGTTTCTATTAAGAGAGCAATCCTTCATTCTTTAATAGAGGATGGAAAAGATTGTAGCCTGTCCATTAAAAAAGATTGCTACCTTAATATAAACTGAACACTGATTATATATGTGTGTGGGAGATGATGATCTGCAACAATTGAGGAGTCTTGGTTCAGCACAAAATATGTATATTGGAGATCATCTAAAAATAATCAAAAATATTTAATAAACTAGCAAAAAATCAAATTTTTTTATTCCAATTTTTTTCTCAATCTTGCAAATATGGTGGGAACCAGATTACAAAGAATTAAAACTGTCAACACCTTAGAGGCTGTACTTTTTTTATATATAAAATATGGACTAAAAGACTTTGATCTTTACAGAACTTTCTGAAAAATACTTACATCTTCAGATTTTTTAAATTTTATTTAATAAAACAATAATCATTTGACCATAGTTCTAATGTTTTAAAAAATTCTATATTAAAAAGTTAAAAGAGTGGCAAAAGATTAATTTAAAATGGAAGAATTATCAGACTATTTCTGAACTAAACAAGCCATGCAAATTAAAGAAACTGGTAATCAAAGGGTTAATATTGTACTATTGACAATTGCATAGTTTTATTGCTTAAGAATTTGTAAGATGTTTGAGCCTTGAAAAAGACAGAACTGAACTATAAGCCACAAACCTTAAACTCCAATTTTTCATTCTGTAACATTTCACAAAACCATAGAAAACATATCTGAATTTGTTGTTTACCAAGTTCATAGACAAGTATAAAATAAAGCAACTTTTTAAAAAAATATTTCTATTTTTGTTTGAATTTTATTTTAATTATTAATAATGTTTACTTTTAATATGTGAGCTAATTCCAAGATATTCCACAATCAACATTATATATTATTGAACTAGGTCCCTCTAAATAGTAGCTTATTGAACAGGTTTAAAATACCTTTTATAATGACTTTTGGAATTTAACATTTATGCTTATGGGAATGGATTGGCCCTTTAAACAGAGGGGAGAATACCATTGCTAGCATAGTGATCAAATGATATCCACAGCCAGATCAGGCTATACAAAGCATAACCTGACTACATTTGCTGACCGTGATCCATATCAATTGCTGGAAAAAAAATCCTGCCATCCAAAGCATTTCATTTGTTTTGAGGATCAAAATCAGGTGCCAGCCAACCACATGTCATATAGTTGGCATGCTTTTGATGACAGGCACACAATCCAGCATTTGACATATACCAAGATAGCTCATACTCTTAAATCAGGGTTCAGCAATTAACTTAACACACAGATAAACCTTTATTTCTTTAAATAAATGATGCAGTGACAGGAGAAAGAATAGACCACATAATACTTAAAAAACACACATACACGCATATATTTAACAGAATATCATGTAATAAATTTAACATAAAAATATATTCATTAATTAAAGTTCATTTAAAATAAATATAAAGTGGCTATAGATAAGTATCAATTTACACCCGGGTCTCATTTTATGTAGTAGATAGGCTCCACAGAAAACCCGCATTAAAAAAAATTGCACAAAAATACTTAACTTACCTTTAAAAATGGGAGATAGGGTCTGTAATTTTCAGAATTTGCATAAAAGCAAAACAACAACAACAAAAAATTACTTTAAAATTCGCATTAAAAAAATAAGCAAATAAAGTATGACTAATAAAAAATTTCAAATATTTGAAAAAAAATTAATACAAGACAAACTTTTTTTACTTTTTTTTATTAACTACAATATTTAATTTTACATTTTTTATACATATTTTAATCATTACTGCTAGCGTTCGTTTGTAAACTGTAAAGAAATCAGATTCAATATGATGTATTGTAGCTTCTCCTTAAATGAAGTCAAGAATCTCTTAGCAATTATGTCCAGAGAAACTTGTTAGCCACTTTTTTATTCGTGATGTGATGTACAACTAGTGCCACTTTCAGTCTTATGCTGTGTTAATGGTTTTCTGTTTCTATATTTAAAAAATGAGATCGAAATCAAAACAAAAAGATTATACATCATCATTAGAAAGATTACTTTCAGTTTATAAAATCTTCATTTTTTATTTTTAAAATCTAAAAGATTATTTATTTCTGTTATATATAACAAAATATACGTTTTAAAAGTTTAATTTTTTTGAATATTTATTGTGATATTTTTATATGTAAGCATAAATCTATTATTATTATTTACTCATTAGTATAAATAGGTTATTTACATAGAAGCTAAAAATCTAAATATAGCTTCAGACCCTATTCACATTAGCTGCTAATATAATGTTATATTTTTGAAAAAAAAAGTATTTCAAGTGAAAATAAGTTATTAATAATTTACATTTCTTGATATCTAATAAATATAGTGAAATATGAAAGATATTAAGAAGAAACATGAATCGCATAACTTCAAAATTGCATTAAAATAATCCACATAAAATGAGACCCAGGTGTATCTTTACCTAGATTTTCATGATTGTCAGTTTTCAACTGTTTGGCTTTTTGGTCTCCATCAATGGTTTCAGGGTTAGTTTTCAATTTCTTTGGCTCAGAAATGGGAGAGAAAAAGTATGCAGTGGTGTCTCCTTTAGGGCTTAGGCACTTGTTCTGAACCTTGGCTACAGGTGAGTATAATTGATTTTGCTGAGAACTAGGGCATGAAGTTGTCAAACACTCCTAAATATGGTCTAGCACTGCATGTTTAGATCTATGGATTTTGCATTGATGTTGACTGCAGTAGTAATTGATTGGCTTACTACTGTGTTTACAGTTTCCAAATATCTGGATCTCATTGTTTGGATTTTCAATAAAAAACTCTAGTCTATATTCTGCATTCTGTTTGAACTGAATAATAATAATCCAAACTGAATTACCGATTAAAGCCCACACTGAATTACAGATTGAAGACGACTGATTTACACTCATGAGAAGAATGATCTAACAAATTACAAACTTGACTAAATAACAATAGGCCATAGTGACTTTATATACTTTTTCTCTCCCATTGTTTTAATTTATTATTTTTTTAAATTACAATTTATATTTCATTACTCTAATTGATTTTTACATTTGCCCTAATCTATTCTTTTCCTTAGATTAATCTACTATCACATTTGTGAAATAGTTTACATGTTTTTCTTTTAATTAATTCAATCAGCAATCTTACTAGCATTCCAAATTAATTAATCTTTTTATTTTTGATTTCTACTAAGATTTATTTTTTACACATTTATTCCCCTAATTTATTTTTACTTTATAAAACAAAGAATTTTCTTTAAAAAAGAGAAAGTTTATAAATATTTCCCTATCCCATTCTCAAAGCAAAGCTTTATTCTCTTTTCAAAGAAAATATATCACAATCTTTTTTTATAATTATTTTTAAAATGTTTTAAAACCACTTCTTAGTTAATTATAACTTTTTGATTATTCTCGTTTATTTGAATTTTCTTTTTTTTAATAAAATCTGATTATATATTTTGAATTATAAAACATGTAATACATATATATATATATATGAATTTTACAACACATATCTTGCTAGTGTTATGCTATATTGTTACTGAATTGTTTTTTAATAATAATAAAAAGTTTATTTTATCTAATAAATCTTTTTTCCAACTAGAATAATATTTGTGAAGGAAAACTAAACCCAGGTATTATTACTTCTTTTCTTACTATTGTGACTAAACCTGTATGTAAAAAAAATTTAATTAAGCCAACATTGCTACCTTAAATGTGATAGGTTTAAGTCATCAACAAAATTCCCCCAATTAGTAGTACCAAATAATTCAGCTCATATTTTGAGTTTTTTTTAAAAATCCAATAATTAAGTTCAAAGAAAGTTATTACATAATACAATATAGTTTTTAGTAGGTAAAAATATAAATTTGTAAAATAAATAATTTACAAAACATTTTTATATTTTATAAAAATTGCACGATACTAAATTTTTTTCCAATTAAAAAAAAATTTAATTTTTTAACCAATAATAATTTCTAATACTTATTAAAAATCTAGTTTATCTACAATTTTTATCACCTAATTTTATTTTTATTTATGATTAAAAATATAATTGATTCATTTGGACCTAATGAAAAGTGTTTCAAATAACACACTTTTAGGGCATGCACTTTATATTAAAAAATAAAAACAAGAAGGGGGGAGGGAGATATTTGATCAAAAATATTATTGTACAAAATTTTTATTAAAATCACGTTTATAAATTGTTAAAAAAGATGATTTTTTTTTGTTTTTTTTTATTAAATAAACTCAAAATTTATAAATTTTTCATTATCAAATAATACACCTGAGTCTATTTTTATGCGGATTTTTTAAATGTGATTTTGAAGTTATGTGATTCATGTATCTTCTTAATAACTTTTTATGTGGGTTTGTTTTATGCTATAAAGAAGTTCATATTTCACTATATTTATTAGATATCAAGAAATTTAAATTATTAATAACTTATTTTGACTTGAAATACTTTTTTTTAAAAAAAATGTTATATTAGCAGCTAACATGAATATGGTCTGAAGCTATTTAAAATCTTACTTATGTGTAAATAATAATAATAGATTTATACTTACAAATATAAATATATCGCAAGAAATATTCAAAAATTTTAAACTTTTAAACATATTTTGTTAGGTATAACAGAGATAAATACTCTTTTAGATTTTTAAAAATAATCAGACACAATGAAGATTTTGTTGATTTTGTAAACTGAAAATAATCTTTCTACAAATGATAATGTATAAATCTTTTTGTTTCGATTGCAATCTCATTTTTTTAATATAGAAACAAAATATAAACATTTAAAATTTATTCCAGTAGTAAACAAAAATATCTATTAAATGAAGACAAATATATTATTTTCTGATAAATAAAAATCATTTAATCATAGATTTTACATTGATGTGTAAGACAAAGAAAAACATCAGAAAATACTGAAATCTGAGAGTTTGCTGCAATGAATAACCTCTTAAATTCCAACAAGAGCTAAATAGTTGTATGTCTCAATATTGTGAGCTTTATAAACAATTAATAAAATCATCATCTCAAAGTTTAATCATCAATTACATTGTCAACAGAAAACCATTAACACAGCAAAAGACTGACAGTGGCACTAGTTGTACTTCCTCTTGTAATAATTCTGATTTGCCAATTCACAAATGAACCACATATTGTCAAATAGTGATAATGATTAAAATATGTATGAAAAAATATAGAATTAAATACTGTAGTTGATAAAAAAAAGTTTGTCTTGTAACAATATTTTTCAAATATTTGAAATTTTTTATTAGTCATACTTTATTTTCTTTTTTTTTTTTATATGAATTTTAAAGTAATTTTTTCTTGTTGCTTTGCTTTTATGCAATTTCTGAAAATTACAGAACGTATCCCCCATTTTTCAAGGTAAATTAAGTCTATTTTTGTGCTATTTTTTTAATGCGGGTTTTCTGCGGAATCTATCTACCATATAAAATGAGACCCAGGTGTATAATGTGAACAGTTTTAAATTGTGCATAATTTCACTGAATCTATTTAAGGCTAATATGTGCTAAATCTTTCAAAATACTAACATGTATAAATTACCATGCATACATATTAATATTTAAATATCTGGAATATTTGAAAGTATATAGATATATGCATATTAAATGTGATATTTTAAATGTTTAAATTTCCAGAAAATTACAGATTAATATCATTAATAAAGGAAATTGAATCAAACTATTAAACTCTAAATAAAATGATTAAGACTTTATGGTACTTTGGTATTATTCCTGCTATGATGTATTACTCCAGTGACATAAGTTTGTGATATGTTTAAAATAACACCTCCAAGGAATTTACAGAAATCGATAAAATTTGTCTGCAGATCCTGTGCAGACATTATTTTAAACATACCGCAAACTTAGAGTAATACATCACTAGGAGTAATACATATAAAAGTTTAAATCTAAAAAAAATAATTGAGAAATATATTCATTATGGGAAAAGAAAAAAAGACATTATGATACTAAATAAAACAAGTACTTGTGAGTTGTGCCTTTTTAGTACAACACTTTGTGTTGTCAAAACACTTCCTCCCTGTCCCATTGTACAAGGCACTTTGTGCCATCAGAAAGACTCAGCACATGTAATATCAACCTTCAAATCTAAAAAAAAAACCTCATTTCCCATGATGGAGATATATATTTATTATGAAAAAAGAAGAAATATGAAAAAGAACCCTGAAGTGTTTTTTAAATGGCAAGCTGTAACAAAGTTTTACCTGTAAGTTTAATGTTATATTTTAAATATTTTTTTAAAAAAAAATGTATAAAGTTTTAGCAAAATTCAAAACAAAACACAAATATATAAAGTTTTAGCTGTAAATGTATTTTTTTTCCCTCATGTGTCATAGCATCAGCAGGGAAGTGAACTCGCTAACCCGGGGCAACTCGACCACCAATTTTTAAATATAAAAGTGTATTATTTACAAATGATGTGAGAGATGTATTATATTGTGTGTGTGTGTGTGGGGGGGGGGTCACTGTAATATAAAAGTTTTAGTTTTATCTAAAAATGTCAAATTGTAAGTGTAATGTTATATTTTCAATATATATATTAAAAATGTATATAAAGTTTTAGCAAACTGTTAGCTGCAAATGAATTTTTAAATATAAAATTGGATCACTCAGAAATGATGCAAGAGATATATTGTGGGGTTGTGTGTGTGAGTCACTGTGATGGACTGAACCATTTAATATCGTCTAAAATGGAAAGAAAAGGGGCAGTTTATTTGACATAAATTAGTCATGCCAAAATTTTTGGTTGCTATGACATCATAAATGAAAACTTTGAATAAATATTACCATACGCAAATGCCACGGAGTAGGAATAATACCAAAGTATCTGTCTTTGCAATAGTAGTGACCTGAATAATGTACCTGATAAAAAATATGAACCCAAAAGATGAAGATTTATGAATCACTTTAAAAGATAAATCATGAACTCAACTCTCATAAGAATATGACATCTCCACCAATGGAAAAGCCCCCGTGTATTAAAACCACAAATAAAATATGAGAAAAAATTAAAAACAAATGGAAAACAATTTTCAACACATGTTATTTCTTTATTAATGTCTAGTAACATGCCATTGTTCTTAAGTTGTCAGTTTGCTTATTCTATTCATTTAATATTTCATTAAGAAAAAAAAAGATAAATATTGGGAAAAAATAACATTATGTTCAAAATTAATTTAATAAATTAAAAAAAAAAGAATTGATTCAATAATGTGTAATTTAAATGCATTTAGAAATCTAATCAACTCGTAATTGATATTAAAAACAGATCTAACAAAGAATCTTTAATTATGACAAAGAATTGCAACTACTTCAAATGACAAAATCTAATCATAATCCAAATTAAAAATAACAAATCGAGATCCAATTATAATTTTTTATCTCATTTAATCAACAAAAAAACTTTTAATAAAGATTTTAATATATACATGTTTGTATAGATGTAAGTCTATTTACGTATAAAGTGTATCAGTAGTCCTTTAGCATGAGGACTACCCGCCATCTTGATTGACTTGTTGTGCGGATGAATCTATTTTGCTCTGCAAGATAAGTTAAAAGTTTATATAATTTTTTTGCATCTTGTTGCAAGAAATTGATTACTATGAAAATTGAGTACTTGTTGTGTGAATATGGAGAGAACATTGGGTCAAGAGAGAGAGTTTTAATTGGTTTTGGAAATATTGTAAAGAATTTTGATAACATTTGAAAGAGTTTCATTATGGCATTTTAAGTATAGAAGTGAAAAAATTTTTTTTCTTGTGGTAATCTTACTGTAAGGAGGCTTTATAACTAAGATATGTAAGATTCATTAGTTTTTAATTAATTTGTTACTAAATAATTTTTTTTTAATTTAAGAAAAGAAGTAATTTATTTGAGAAATAAATAATGTTTTGAGGCCTTAGGTTGGAGAATGTGTGTTTATCGATCGCCATTGAAAGAAAGTAAAGATTTTCTGCTTTGTATGAAGGGGTTTTAAGAATAGGAGAGAAAGCATAAAGTTAAATATAGAGTAAAATACTTGGGAAAATAAAAAAATATGGATTATATTTGTATTCCACAATGCATATATAATGGTCAGAAAAAAATTAGGCATAATGTAGTAAGAGTGCACTGTATGTGACAAGGTTTATCATTTAAAATGCTTAAATAAGACTAGGAAAGGAATGATGGAACAGGTTTATGGCTATGTAGATATTGTGTAAATGTGATAAAAGAGGTGAAAAAGTGTTTTTTAAGTGTAGATAGTTTAAAGAGACAGTCAGGAGAAATGGAGCAAAATGTAGTTGAGAAAGATAGGATAGAGACTGTTTTTAGTGAAGTGACAAGAGATGTGGATGGAAAAATAAGTACTGCCATAGAAATGGTTAGGCAAAGAATAAGTAAGATAGAGAAAGAGGTAAAAGATGTGCAACCAAAATTAAAATAATTAGATATGAAGTGTGAGTAGTTAAATAAATTATTAAATAGGAATGATAAGGAAGAAGTAGATAAGAAAGTCCAGAAGGTGGAAGAGAATGTTACAGATGAAGTAGGGAAAGTAAACTATGAGTCAGTATTGATAGAAGATTCGCTAATTAGAAAATATGGATATAATTGCAAGGAAAAATAGAAACAGGTATATAAGAATATGTCTGCCAGGAGGTAGAATTAGAGAAGTTACAGATAAGGTAAAAAAAAACAAGGTAATAGAGATGTGTATGTCATGTAAGAATAAATAATTTGTCAGAGCCTTTAGAGAAAAGTAATAGATGAGTACATAGAATTGATTAATAATTTGAGTATGATTAAAGGAAGAATAGGAGTAGATAGATTATTACCAAGATTTAACAATAGATATGTTATATAGGGCATGGTCTATAAATAAGAGATTGAAAAAATTGTATGAAAGAAATGATGTTATATTTGTAGATGTGTGGGATTCTTTTATTACTAAGAGAAGAATTATATAGTAAAGATGGATTACACTTAACAAAACAAGGAAGTGAAGTTTTAAGGAGTTTGATTTATAAAGAATATAATTTACAAAAAACTTATAACATTGGTGGGGGTGGTGGTTAAGTTGAAGTGTTATCAGAAAAAAGAAGAATGGATGGGTTATAAGAAATAAACAAAGGGTAACTGGTTTGGATATAAATGTAGATGATGAAAGGGAATGGGTCTGTAAAATTAATAGCAAGTTATTTATAAATATAATGGAGAAGAAAGAGTCAAAAGAATTTATAAAAGAGTAGTTAGAAAAGAAGAAATTGTTAAAATTGGATATTTAAATATGCAAGGTGGTAGGAGACCAGAAAAATGGGTAGAATTAAACAAAACAGTTAAAAATGAAGAACTTAAGATATTAGCAATAGTGGAAACATATGTAGAAGAAAAAGAAGAACCCATATTGGAAAACAAGTTATGGCAAGATATAAATAGAAAAGAAAAAAAAGGGTGGTGATATAGAAGTTATGTCAAACAAATATTTAAATACTGTTATAAGGTTAGGAAGACAAGAATGGATGGTGGCTATAATGTATATAGCCACTGGAGATAGTCAAACTATACAGGAGTAAGTGCCTAGTTAAGAATATATAGAGTTTCAAAAAAAGTGGAAGAGAATGGGCATATTAAAGAAATTGATGATTGATAACAAGAATGGACAGCTTTTAAAGAATTTTTGTTAGAGAGTAAATTTGAGCATTGGAAATTTGTCAAATATTTATGAGGGAGAATACACATGGTCTAGAAATAATATACTTCACACAATAGATTATGTATTAGTAGTGAAAGAGGGAATAAATAAAGTATGGAAAATTAAGGTGTTTGATAATGAAGAGAGAGTCTGTAATAGTGATCATAATTTCTTTAAAATAAAAATGATTAGTAATGTAATGGGAAATAACAATAAAAGTAGAAAAGATAGTGAAAGATGTGGATGGAGAATGAAAAATAAGAACAATTTAAAAGAATATAAAATAAAAGTTGAAGAAACTATGGAAGAGTTGGTTAGGGATGAATAAAGGACTGGTGTGGTGAAGTAGAAAATGTGGCAAATAGGGTTTTGGGTGAGAATATTCAGAGGAATAAAAGTAATAAAAAAGTGAGAATTAGTAAAAGTGTAAAATAGAAGGTAAAGCATGCAGAGAATATAAGGTTGCTATTAAAAACAAGGAAATAATGATGTTAATGTTAAATGGGAAAAGTATTTAGAAAAAAAGAAGTTGGCCAAAATAGATAATTATAGAGAAAGAATAAAATTAAATAACAAATTGTTAGAAGATATAAATAAAAGTGGAAAAGATGGGAGTAAAAAATTTAGGAAATACATTAAAAGAAGGAATGTAGTGGAGAAAGAAGTAGTATTACTAGATGATGAGAGAATAGAGAAGAATTAGACAATCTTAAATATGTTATGCTAGATGTGAAGCACAGAGTGATAACAAACATAAAAACATATAGTAAGAAAATATTTAGGGTTTACAAAAATGAACTAAATGAGGCAAGGAAGAAATTGAAAAGTGGAAAGATAAGAGGTTTAGATAGATGGGCAGCAGAAATGGTAATGAATTTAGGGCATAAGGCAAAATTTAAACTTATTATCATGTTTTAATAAGATGACAAGGAAGAGAGATCTTTCATATAGTTGGAGTAATATAAGAGTAAGGCTAGTATTTAAAAAATGATAAGGATCATAGAAAGTGAAGTAGTTACAGACCCATAGCAATAATGTCAGTGTTATATAAAGTTTTCGCATATATGATGCTTGGAAGGGTTACAAAATGGATGGAAGAAAATAACATAGCAGGAGAAATGCAAGGAAATTTTTGAACGAATAGGCATATAGGAGATAGTTTATTTGTAGTTACACAACTTATAGATATGAGTAGAAATACAGATAGACAGATGTATATGGTTTTTATAGATATATAGAGAGGCATATGATAGAGTAAATAAAAATAGATTATGGGTAAGTTCAGTAAATTTGGGAATGGATGGAGCTTTAGTGAATATTATTATGAGATTGTATGAAAATAATTACTATATATATCAGTTAGGGAGTATAGAACCAGTTAAAGTTAAAAATGGAATGAGATTAAGGTAAGGATGCCCTATTTTGTTTTGGTTGTATTTGAGAGAAATGAAGAGAGCAATAGAAAGATCAGAAAGAGGGATAGAGATACCATTAATAGATGGCAAGAGAGTATATACATTATCAAGTCTTTTATTTGCAGATGATGTCTTCTTGTGCACAGAATGAAGTGAAGATATGGAAGTTATGCTGAGGACATGTGCAAGGGTGGGTAAAGAGATGGCGATTAAATTTAGTGAAAAAAATCAAAAGTAATGATTAATACTAGGGGAAAGAGAAGACAAAGAATTTTGTGGGATATAAAGTTAAGGGTTGTGAATAGGTATAACTATTTGGGAATTCTTTTAAGTAATCAGAAAAATTGCTTGAATGAATGGGAGAAAAAATTGATAAATGAAGCAAAGAAAGGGACTGACAAAGAAATTAACAGTGTTTTCATATAATAAATATGATGTAGCTAGAATTGTATGAAGGGAATGGCAATAGCAGGGTTAACATATGGTAACGATGTGATATGTGTAAGTCGAGGGATGTTAGATTACTTAAAAAAAGTACAATGAGAAGTAGGAAGACATGCATTAGATTCAGATGTGTGAATGGAAAGGAGGCAATTCAAGGAGAAATGGGATGATCAAGTTTTCATATGAGAGATGCAAAAAGTAAAATGAAAATGTTTGGTAGATTGCAGTTTATGGATAATAAAAGAATAGCCAAAATAGTATTTAATTGGGTTATGAGTAAAGGCCAGGTAACAAGATGGATGAGAAAGGTAATGCGGTATGCAAAAGATTTGGATAAAGAATCTATATCAGTATAATTGTACCAAAGATGGGATGATTGTGTAAGGAGTGGGATAAAAGAATAGATTTATTAATAAAGAATAGGGAGTTAGAGAGATGGAGAAATAGTATGGAGAGTAAAAAGAGTTTAAATATATATAGAAATAAACAGAATATTAGGTGCAAATTAATATATGATAATAGTAAGGAAAGTAGTTTATTGTTCAAGGCTCGAATGGGATCTTTAGCAACAAGAGAATATACATGTAAATGGAAAAATATGGGTAATTTATTTTGTAAATTATGTAAGAAAGGAATAGAAATATTAGGCATTTGTTAATTGAATGTAAATGCTTGAAAACAGAAAGGTTATATATAATGAAGTTATGGAAGAATAAATATGAAAAAAGTGATTATACAGCAAGTGAATTATTGGTTTTTATGCTGGGTTTGGAAAAAGATAAGGGGGATTTAGATATAAAGGCCATAGAGTTGACAAAGATTATGTTGTGGAAATGGGATGGAGCAGAATATGGGAAAACTTAAGAGTGGCGAATGGAAAATGAAGTGGCTAACAGGTTTATCTGGGCATAATTGCTGAGATATTCTTGACTTCATTTAAGGAGAAGCCACAGTACCTCACTTCACATCTTAATTGATAAGTGCGATATGAGAAAATATTTAAAATCTCTATCCAGAACCTTCCCATTTCCAGACCAACTGGTTTCGAGCTTATGGCTCGCATCAGTGGAGAGCTAGAATATTCGGACACTGGATTTAAAATGTCAACTCAAAACCTAGCACTTATCTCATATATAATATTTAAGTAGAAACTCTGAAATTTTTGGACATGAAAATGTTTTTTAAGTCCAGCTATCTAATTTAAATAGCTATATGGGACTGAACTAAATTCAGATCTACCATATTTTAATAGCCTTAGCATAGCCGAAGCCTTAATGGTAAAATTATAATAATCAAAAAAGCAAGTCATATATAATGTGACATTACTTTTATAAGCTTGTATTTAGAAAAATGTAATACAGTGAGTGTACCAATAGCTCAAACAAGCTCTTAATTGATAAGTGCGATATGAGAAAATATTTAAAATCTCTATCCAGAATCTTCCCACCTCCAGACTAACTGGTTTCAAGCTTATGGCTCATGTCAATGGAGAGCTCTCCACTTATCAATTAAGAGCTTGTTTGAGCTATTGGTATGCCCTCTGTATTAATTTTGTTTTGTAATTAATGAGATCAGAAACTTGGCACTGCTGCTAAAGAGGATTTCTCTTAAATTATTATAGTGAGTCTTACATTACCATATATTATTTTACAATGGGATTTCTAGAGAGTATTTTGTTATGTAGCTATAAATAATTTAATGTTTTTGTAAACATGAATAATATTGTTGCTAAATATTTTATTTCAATGTTTTTTCTCAATAAATTAATAAGGAAAAGGTAATAGAAGTAAAACATTTTCTTCAGTTTTAAAATAATAAAAAGAATTACTAAATTACTCTTTAATCTGCAACAAAAGATTAAGAACCAAACTATTTTAATTAACTCTTTGCAATCTACATTCTGTAATTATCTAACAAGTTTACAAAAAGTTTAAATATGACAATAAAAAAATTTGATGTCAATTTTACAAACATTAAAAATGTTCTTTACAGATTTTTAAATATACACATTGGTTAAAAATTTTCGTGGAACAATTTAGATCAAAAGGAATTGTAAAATCATTTCATATCCAAACATTAAATTTTAAAAACAACTTTGATAATTACCATACGTGAATATGTTTATACGCGATATTCTTTTTTTTTTAATTAGGTATTTGTTTAATAAAAACATGCAAAAAAACAAAAAAACAAACAACTCATGCATATATTTATGTACTTCAACTCCTCTTCAGACAAGCTTGTAATTCTCTGATTTAACACAAGCTATCTTATAATGGATTAACATCATTATAAAATATTGACAATAGCTTTCTAAGAAAATTGGTACGAGAAATATGTTAATTAAATTTGTATTGATTTTTTTTTGTATCATTGGTGGCATCTAGTAAAAGCAATGGTAAAAAACATTGGAAAATACAACAATACAAAAAGTTATAAGACAATAATTAGAAATAAAATAATTTCTTCTATTTTATACGATTCTTTAGTGAGTATATGATATATATATTTAATTATTCTTCATAAAAGCAATAGGAAATAGACAACAGCTAAAAATAATACTCTTCTTTTTCAGTGATTGTTTAAAATATAACTATATGTATTTAATGTTAATAAATTGTGTTTAATAAATTATATGATTTTATGATAAAAATTACTTTTTGCAAATATTTTTTACACTATCACTAATTACTTTTTTTAAGGTTCTGAAAGACTTACTGCCAGCCCAGACTAATATGTTTTCTAGCATTTGCCACAATAAGTCAATCATTAATTTATCAAATATATTGGGTATTAGCTAAAAGACAAATATGCATTTAATGTGATTTTTTTTTTTCCAAACCCAGATTGCTTTTTCTGTATCTCATATAAAACATTTATAGAAGAAATATTTCTGTTTCATTTATCTTTTATCCAAAGATACAACATAGCCTCTTATTTGAATTGAGATTCTTATAACTTGCAATATAATATATATATATATTATATTGCTCAAGTCATAGAATATCAAAATTGATCTGATCAAATTTACTCACAGTGTCCCAATTATATAAAGCATATCAAAATTCAGAGCTCTATGAATTCTTATTACTAAAGATAGCAATGCAACTGATTATTAGGAGGAAAGATTTTCGTGCTTGAATGTTTTCAGAAAAATATCTTGATTGGATAAATTTCCACAAAAATAATATTAAAATGATTAAATGATATTTGGATTTTACATATTAACAGTAATACAGAATTTATAAATATTAATTATATATGTATTTATTTAAAACATTAATGAAATGGATTAAATATGGACAAAAGTAAGTTTTATGTGAAAAACAAAATAAAACAAAATTGATGTTTACTTTTTCAGTCAAAATCAAATTCCTCCTCCCCCATTTCAATTTATCTTCAATTAAAAGTTTTAGCAATATTTTGTTTTATAATTTTAGAGTTTTTAAATTAAAAATGGATATTCTGTTTTTTTTTTTGACTATCTTATGATCAATATTAAAAATTTGCTTTGAAATTAAAGCTTTTCAGAAATCACAAATTTATTTTATCTAGATAAACTTCCAAAGAGTAAGTTTGTGGTTAAGACCTGTAGAGGTCCCTACCTTCGCATTTTCAAGCACATATTCTTGAGGTTTATTGCTTTAGTAAATATTACTAGATAAACTTTGTGTTAAATTTTTATTTGAACAGTATTTAATATTTGAATTTTTATAACTTTAGATATAAATTTTGCTGTCAAATGATCCATGATTACTTTTTCTTGCAAGTTCTAATTGTGACATCACTTAATGTATTGTGTCTTACAATGAAGGACGATATCTGTATTTCATTTCCCTTGATAACTTAAATTTTTAATTTAAATGATAAATATATCATTTTTATTTAAAATTTAAATGATACTGATATATTGTAGTTACAGAAAATGCACTAAAGTAATTGTATTATTAATGCGATAATACTAAAAATAGTAACATATTTAAAAATCATTTTGCCATTTTGCTTTTAAATTGTGCATTATCAGTTTTCTTAGGTCCTTTTTCAGTTCATGATGCTTCAATTTGTGAAGTAACAAAATATTGCAATGCAAAATCTTTTTTTTTAATTCAGACAATGAAGAATGAGGACCCCTGTATTTCCTTTTTCCTACAAATCAAATTTTTTTATTATTACTTCAAATCAGTGAACTATTTTAAAAGCAGTCATTTATTTGTAATTCTGCATAGTCATGGAAAATGACTTTCAAATCTTTCATTTAAAAAACAAATTACTATAGTGAAACTAATAAAAAATATATTCAGCAGAATAATTTCTAAAAAAATTCAGTCTATGGTCGAATTTAATTAGCCATTCACACACACACATATAAAACTAGTTTAAATAATCATCAACTACCAATTATTAAAAATATCTAAATCATAAAAGTAAAAAGTAGTCTTTCATATAAACCTCCTCCAAAAAAATCTATTCCAAAAGATTACTGAAATAAATATCATTTTAGTCATTTAAAAAACTAGCTGATTTGACTATTTAAAAAACCTAAGTTTGTTTGAAAATCTCCAAGATGTACCCAAATCTAAATCCATGTTATAGGGAACATTATATAGATCTGCTATGAACTATAGTGAGAAAATATGGATACCATATTTTCTGCTTCAAATAAGCATAATAATTTTTTAAATATTTCATCAATTCAATTCAATTGGGCTTTTATTTCTATAACTACCATTAACGATCCTAAAAAGATAAACAGCAATTTAATCATCATCAATAATATTCTGTCGCATGTTCCATGGACAGATCTAGAGAGTAATCACATCAATTCATCAATTTTTTACCCCATTCTCTTCATTACCCAGCTCTTCAATTTCATGTATCTTTTCTTATCTTTTATATCATTTAACAATATCAATCTTTTTCTCTTCATGTGTCAAAGTGTTGACCAGGAAGCAAATCCGGGCTAGCTGCTTGGAAGGCATTTATGCTAACCACAATGTCAATCTTTTCCATCCAATCAATTGAATATGCAATAAAAATTAATTTTTTTTATTATTACTACTATATTATTTTTATTTTTGTGATATCAATTAATTTCCAATAAGTTAGGCAATTTTTAAAGAGGAATAATCACGCAAAATGGTAGAATTCCTTGCAGTTCATTCCCATATTGGAAAGTCATTGAATTACTTATTAAAACAGGCAAAACTCTCTATATATATTGCCACCCAGTGCAAGCCAGAGTAATCAATGGATGCTAAAAGGCTTGTGCATAAAATCCCCATCTAGTGCCCACTCATCCAACATCCCCACTGAGAGCACTACACCTAGATTTTAGGATCTAATGCAACCCTCCAGCAGCCACCTAAGATCTAGGTGCAGTGCTCTCAGTGGAGATGTTGGATGAGTAGGCACTAGATGGGGATTTTATGCACAGGAATTTCTGGTATTCATTGTTTTTTCTGGCTTGCACTGAGTGGCAATATGTATACAGAGTTTTTTGCCTGTTTTAGTAACAGTTAAGAGAAAGCATAAGAAATGGTGATCATGTGATGTTTATTGAATTACTTATTAGCATTGGATTTTGAATACATATTGTTCAAGTGATCAAATAATATCCAAGCACCAAAGTTACAAATTGAGCTTTAATCTAGAGACCATTAGTTCATAAGTCTTTCATTTCATCAGAAGGCAGCAAATGCCTACCATTTTTAAGAATTGATGTTTTTTTTAGCAGACAATTTTTACATTCTGCCTTATTTTCTATCCTTTTCAAATTCATACCTTTACTTAACTTAATTTTTCATCTAATTTTTTTTATATCTTTTAATAGACACTTCTTTTTCTTAATCATAATTTTAATATTATTGTATATGTATGAGAGTCAATTCATATCAAAAAAGTGTAATTATAATTATATCAACTTAAAAGTTTCATGTTTATATAAAACTAACACTGTATACTTATAATCCATTATATTTTAACACCCCCCCCCCTATATATTCTAGAATATTAGGTGCTCAACAAATATCAAATTAAATAAATCAGAAAAATTTACAACTTCGCAGTTAATAATTTAAGAAAATTTGTGAGATTCCAAATAAAACTTTTTTTTCTTTTGTGACAATTAAGGTAATCTCCTCCTTTGAAAATATTTCAGCATAAGACTTTAAAGAAAAATAATTTTACTTGCAAATTATATTGAATATATTTACCCACAACTTTTAATACAAATTTTATCCTAAAATTAAAAGGAAATAGATTCTCCTATAATCATACGAAATAAAATTAATCAAGAAATTATTTATTATATTTTTTTTATATATTTATCTTTGATAAGATAGTTGGTCTTGAAACAAGTATACACTAAGTATGCTCTGTTAAATCAACATACAATCTACTATTTTTCTTCCTATTAAGGCAATTAATTACTAGGGATACTTTATAATAATTCATCTAAAATCCATGCACACTAACATTCCATTACAAAAATATTAAATATATAATATTTACATAATATAAATCTAAAAGTGCACATCGTTAACTGGTTACGTCATGCCACCCACACCACAGCTATCACACTCACAATTATTAGTAAATATTTCTAATCTATATATAAAGTCGCCTTGACAATGGCTGTTGAATTGATGATGTTATAAGCATGAGTGCTATGACTGATCTAATTTAAGTATTTATACATGTAAAAAATGATTCAATGCTACTATTAATAATAATTTTTAGTTACTTTGAGATCGTGTTAAATTCAAACACTCCAGTGATAGATAGATTAAGTACATTTCCATCCAATTTCCTGAAATACGTGGTTTTTTTAAAATTAATGGAGTTATACTTTGTGACAATCTTACATATTTAGTACTCATGGAGTCACCATTACTAATTGTTAAGTTTCATTTTTTTTTCAGTAAAGAAAATAATATAATTTATTTAGAAAACAAGTACTGTCATGAGTTATAAGCCAACTCTCCAAATAGTAGTGCCACCTCATCTAGATCAGCTTTAGGGTAATTTGCCTAGACTCTGGATTTTGTTGCGTGAATGCACAAATATGATCATTACAGCATACAAAGATATTAAATATTTGCAATGTTTTGCATTAAAATTTTTAAATACTTCTCCCAGTTTTATCTAAATCAACAATCAGTCCACAGATCACATAAAGATCCATAAATGCATATACTATATTGTTTTCAAAAATGAAAATTTTTTAAGATTGGAAATACAATTTTAAAATATGTTTAAATATATCACAAAAATGGAGGAAAAAATGAAGGAAATAAATTATTAGATGTACCTTAACTGAATGCTAATCTGCTGTTGAAAGGGAAAATAATCAGAAGCATAATTACAATTTTAAAATATTTCTCCTAATTTTATCTAGATTAACAAAAAAAAAATCCATAAATTTATTTGGGATGATTCACTAATTGTTTTCCATAAAAGTAGGATTTTTTTTTAATTAGCAAACTTATAAAGTATTTCAATGGATTCTTATTTTACCAATACTTATTTATTTTATTAATTAATATTTAATTCTGATGAAAATAAAGTTATACAAACAATGCAATATTTTTATTTTATGGGAATTAATAATCTAAAAATGTAATTAATTTATTTTAAAAGTTCTTTCAATTGGAGTAATAAATGCAAAAACATATAGAAAAAAAATTGAACAACGTTTCAAATATAAAATAGTACTTTGTTTTACACTTATGAACAAACCTTTTCCCAAGTGAATTATGTTTTAAATTCATTAAAAAATTCATTGTTATTGTACTGAAACATCAGCTAATTTAGCTATTATATTTTCATTTCATGGAAGCTCCCAGAAATAATATTCATTTATCTGTGAAAATATTACAATTAACATTTTTTAAAAAAAAAAAAAAATAACGATTTATTTAAACAATTAATACAACTTTATACAATGATGATTACATGAATATCGAGCAATATCCATAGCTAAATGACAAGTGAATACATACATGATGTAAACTGAGAAACCACATGTAGCGTCCGAGACTCAAGGTTGTTGGATCATGCTTCAGTAGAATTCTAAATTGGTCCATACTTTGTCCCAGTTGAACAATTATGCATGATTTTTTTTTTGAGCATTGAAAGGCACATCAAAATTTATAATGAGTATAAGTTTAAAATCAAGATGCGAAGCAGAGGCTAAGCGAGCTGGGAGAACTCTGACAATGTCAGTGATTCGCTCTCAATCCGTCTGTCTGAACCCAAGCATCTTGAGATCTGTCCATCACTTTCTTATAAGTTAAGCCATTCAGTTCATGAGAATTAACATTATTAATATTTACAAGAAAGATTTGTTTACAGAATGGAGGTATTTTGAAAGAATGTGTGTGATGAAAGAAAAATCTGTTTGTAATCTTCAATCTTTAATTAAATGTAAAAGAAATGGACTGTTTATTAACTGTTATAAACTCTCCTTTCATAAACAGACAAAAAAATTGATATAATTTTAAATAAGGCAAGTCTTGATATGATATTCTAAAGAAAGCAAAACCATTTAACTTTACCTGTTGATAAAAGAAAAGCTTTGTTTAAATTTAAAAATGATAAATTGATTACTATTTTTCCAGCAGATAAAGATAATGTTGCAGTAATTTTGAATATTAGTGATAATATTCATAAAAAAAATTATGTGATGTTCTGATATGTTGCGATAATATTATTTCCACATTTAATTCTAATGCTGCGATAATTCTATTTATTTCCTTATGTAGCTAGCACTTTCAAAGGATCTAGGCCTTCATTTTTAAGGCTGTAGACAGTTCTGATGCTGAATGTTTAACATAAAAGATGCAAAATTATATAAATCAGATTTGCCATTTCTTAGAGATGGCATAAGACATATCTCTTTTGTTTATTGAGTTAGCGTCCGAATTAATAAAGTAGGCCTCTTTGATTTTCCTCCTCACCTCATGTCGCTCCCTACACCCCATGCGGGGATTATCAGGAATGCAAGAGTGGCCTGTCGTAGCTTTGTTCTACATGAAGATGGAAGGTGGGAGGGGTCTGCTAGCACCTTATTGTATGCATAGTTGTGTTGCAACAATCTTGTGTAGAGATTCAATGACATATCTTGAAAAGAAAAGTATTAATTTATGTTACTGATTTAGATTTAAAAACTAAAATCTTTCTTACACCTAAAGAAAAATCTTTTTATCCAAAGTTATACAGTTTGCCAAAAATCCACGAACCAGATATTCCATTGAGACTGACTGTAAGTGCAGTTGGTTCACCAACACAGACTTTAGCTTCTACCTTCTTTTCTACACCCACATTTAACAGAAATGTCATTTTATATTAAGGATGCAAATCATTTTTAAGAAAGAAGATCTGATAAAAGTACTTGTTATTGTACTGAAACATCAGCTATTTAACTATATTATATTTTATTTACATGGAAGCTCCCGGAAATAATACTATGAATATATATATATTTGTCGAAAAGTATTATATATTCACAGTTCAATAAACAATAAATATTCTATTTAAATCAAAATTTTATCAACAAAATGTAAGCTATTAAATTCTAAATATATTTATACACAAGGTGGGGCATGGAACAAAATATATAGTAGTTCACGGCTTCACTGTACAGTAATTGTTTCCTTTTTTGTTCATTTAAAATGCAAAAATACTGAAAAGCAGGTAGCAACAGTAAAATAACCATTGAGATGAATTTTCTTTTTTGCATAATTGTCAGTAACAGCATATAATAAATAATATGCTTAGATAATATATAAGCATACATATAATATTGACATATATACTTTTTATAGATAATTTTTGGAGAAATGTTCTTTTCATCTATTTCAGAATAGACTCTGTAAGCATAAATAATCGATGAATACCAAACAAATCCAATTTAAGAATCTGATTGAGACTATCATCTATTATATTAATCATAAATTCAAAGATGGCTTTTAAATGGAAAGAAAAAACAAGTTATTAAAAGTAATTAAATGCTAGCTAGAAATCATGTGATGCTTTTTGTTTAAATGCTAAAATTTTAGTCTTTATTAATTATTCGTACCAGTGTGAAACTAGTGTTCACAATAATGAAAATACAAATAATATACAATTCATTATATATGCGTATATACACGCATGTGTGCACTTACAAAGTTTTCATATTAATTATTAATATAGTACCAAAATGTCAGCTAGACCTCACTTGATATCATTTGGATATAGATAGCATCAAAGAAATAGTTATTGAACGCATTGATAATATAAAACTTGTCACAGTTTTAATTATCATTCAACTTAAAATGTAGAAAGTGTAGATTGAAAATAGGATGGGACATGATTAATTTGACTATTTTTTTCCTCATGTGTCAAAGCATCAGCCGGGAAGCTAACCCGGGACCACTGCTTGTAAAGCAACCGTCGCTGACCTCTCGACCACCAATGCTTGACAAAAAATATGATTCAAAATTTTTCCATATGGATAAAAGCTTTGCTACATTAATATGTGCAGACATTTTTTTTTTTGTTAACTCTATAGGTTTTTTGGTTATTTTCTGGTAATATCCTTCAACTGCATAAAATTTTAGTATTAGCAAAATTTATATTATGGCCAAAATACAATACATATAGAATGCTGATAATGAAATTTATTGCTTTTTGTGTATTAGCATGTTAAATTTCTTCTAAATTGTTGCAAGGATTATTCTTATCTGCACAAATTCCTATATAGAATTTTACAGATTTCGCGGGCTTTAAAATAATATTAATTTTTCGCCGACATAAAAATCGTTTATATATATTGTAGCACATTAATTTAAAAGATGTCTGACTTTGTATAATGCTTATCTTTTATATACTGATATAAAATCGTTTATATATATTATAGCACATTAATTAAAAAGATGTCTGAGTTTGTATAATACTTATCTTTTAAAAGAAATAAAAGCTGTTATAATGGATATCCTTTTTTTTAATACTATTGTGAGCATGATGGATAGTTTCTTTATATTTTTACAATTTGATGCTAAGACATCATGAATAAAAATTACTTTTCCTCCACTTTTCTCCACCGATTAAAGCCTTTATTTTAACACACGCTTTCTCTTGCCATAAATAACCTCATAAAAATTTAAAATAAATAATTTAGTCAATAATAGTCTTGGGCTTAATCCAACCATGATTATTTTAATTAAATTCTCCTCTTATCTTAAGAAATTAGATTTTAAAAATACATTGATGAATGATATAGTTAACATTAACCACTAAAACACCTTTTTGCAATTATTATTATCCTTATAAATATGTTTTCCTTTATTATAATGATCTACCATAAAAATAATGACTAGTATCATTTTAATTTGGCATTTTCAAGCCATTAACCATCATCATCATCAACCATTATTAATCCACTGCAGGATGAAGGTCTCTCCAAGTTCAATCCATCTTCTCCGATCTTTAGCTTCTCTTTTCCATATCATCCCTGCACATTTTCTTATTTCATCCATCCATCTCACATGTGGTCTCTTTCTGGGTCTTTTACAATCTCTTGGAATCCAATTTAAGATTTCAATTGTCCATCTATTATCATCTCTTCGAGCAATATGTCCAGCCCAACTCCACTTCAGTCTTTTAACATATTAATTTTCAAAAAATTATTACAGACTAATCAATAAACAACAACAAAATAGTAAATAACATTAAATTTACTTATTAAGGGAATAAAGTCATATAAGGATGAATATATATTCAATCCACAATTTGTCTTTAGTAATATAAATATTGTATAGTAATATGTAAAATTAAGAGCGTTCTAATAGCTCTAAACAAGCTTTTTTTTATTTATGATAAATGCTACTACAAGAGAAGGCAGAGCTATTAGCACGCTCTTAATTTTACATATTTGTAAGTGCAAGCTATATATAAGTCATGTGACATCTGACTTGTTATTATTACTATTGTATAGTAATATAAATATTGTACTGAATCAAAATAAAGTTTAATTATCAAAACTAATTGATGTAAGTGATCATCTACAATGAATTAAAACTTAAAAGTACTTATAATTGCTTTTGATATAGTATTACTTTTAGCAATACCATTTTCTAAGTCTTCATTTAATCCAAATAAAAGGAGGGAGCAAAGGATGCTGTGTTATTTCACTTTTTTTTTTAAAAAAAACAAACAAACATGAAGGAGAATATTGTATCAAAAGTTATGATAGTTTTGGGAATAATGAATCTAATAAAAAAATAACATTTATAGGATTATATTCCAGGACCATAAAGATAGTCAAATAATGTGAAAAAATAAAATGTGACATAACAATGTATTGAAGTTTTTTTTTTTCATATGTCATAACATTGGCCGGGAAGCGAACCCGCTACCCGGGACAACTGCTTGTAAGGCAGCTGTGCTGATCACTCGACCACCAACGCTTGACATGTATTGAAGTTTTATTGAAATGTAATACACAGTTTTTTATGAACTTTGTTAGATTTAGACTTTTTTTTTTATTAACTATATTTTCAATGAAACATTTATGTAATATATTTAAGGAACTCCACAAAAAAAAGAAAAAAAAAGCTACACTATGTATTTACTTGATTCATTTTATTTAGTCTCCTGTGTGGTTTAGCGGTTGGTAGACCGTCTGACTTGGGATTGGTTTGTCCCAGAATCTGGCATTTGATGTTCTGGCACTCAAACTTGAGTAATAAAGCCGTCAAACATTGGTGGTCGAGAGGTCAGCGACAGCT
Source organism: Epiperipatus broadwayi (assembly GCA_028023455.1). Classification (NCBI taxonomy): domain Eukaryota; kingdom Metazoa; phylum Onychophora; class Udeonychophora; order Euonychophora; family Peripatidae; genus Epiperipatus; species Epiperipatus broadwayi. The sequence goes on from JAQFVV010000004.1 coordinate 6,995,716, forward strand.
GCTTTACAAGCAGTTGTCCTGGGTTAGCTAGTTCACTTCCCAGCTGATGCTACGACACATGAGAAAAAAAAAGCCATACGCCTTTTTTATTATTTTATAAATTTGGCTTTACACAATGATCGCAGAAACATGATAACAGAAACAATTATATAAATAGTTAAACTTAAATAAATTTCAGTTCAAAATAAAATGCATTATCGTTCGTAATAAAATAATAAATTTGTTAGTTTAAAGTTTGATCTAATAATTCATAAATAATATTTAGATAAAATTTTTGCTTAAATTCTTACTAATAGTAATAATAACAAGTCAGATGTCACATGACTTATATATAGCTTGCACTTACAAATATGTAAAATTAAGAGCGTGCTAATAGCTCTAAACAAGCTTTTTTTTTTTTATTATTTATGATAAATGCTACTACAAGAGAAGACACTCAAATCATTTTTATCTTGGATTATCCCCATCCCCAGACCGGTTTCGACCTATGGGTCTCTTCAGTGAGGAGTTGGGACATTAGATTTTAAAAAAAACCAGATCTTCTAACAATTAACTTTTAGATAAATGCTTTGCTTGAGTTGGTTTTTTAAAATCTAATGTCCCAACTCCTCACTGAAGAGACCCATAGGTCGAAACCGGTCTGGGGATGGAGACAATCCAAGATAAAAATGATTTGAATGTCTTCTCTTGTAGTAGCATTTATCATAAAAAAAAAAAAAAGCTTGTTTAGAGCTATTAGCACGCTCTTAATTTTAAATTCTTACTCTAAAATGTAAATAAATATGGATAAAAGTTTTAAGTTTGGTTTATTAAATCATAAATATAATATTTATATAAACTGTTGCTTAAATTCTTACGAAGACATTTTTCTTTTTTTCTAAAGGAAATGTAAAAATTATTTAAAAATTAATAATTGTATAATAAAATATATCTTTTTATACTGAATCATACACAAACATGGGCTACTTACAATATCTATTTTTAGTCATGTTTTTTTTTTCATGTGACAATGCGTTGACTGGGAAGAGAACCCAGGCCAGCTGCTTGGAAGGCAGCTATGCTAACCACTAGGCCACCAATGCTAAAAACCTTTATGAATTAAAAACCAGAACTTGAAAAAGATAAAAAAACTTTCTAATAAACTTTAACAACGTTGGTGGTCGAGAGGTCAGCACATCTGCCTTATAAGCAGTTATCCCGGGTTAGCGGGTTCGCTTTCCGGCCGATGTTATGACAAATGAAAAAAAAACTTTAACAATGCAAGATTATATTCTTAGTAAAAACTACTGAGTTTTTACCTTCAAACATGTAGCTATGCTTTTTTTTTTTTTGTATATAAATTAAAAATTTCATTAAAATTAATAAAATGTTTCAATTAATATAATTATCAATTTGCTTTTACAATATAAATTTAGTGACGTTTTAATGGATTAATATCAATTTTTAATATAAATATTAAAAAATCATTTTGTAAATATAATTGTCAAATAGACGGTTTAAAAAGGACCTTGATAACATTTTGAAATAATCAGACTTTAAGAAACAAGTATACATTCAAAATATATCATGTATTTCTGAAAACCTATTAAGAGATTTATTTCACATCAACAAAAGTCATATATTATTTTAAAATGATCATCATTTCATAATTATTTAACTAAGAAAATTCAAGCTTTGTAAAAAAAAAGTATAATACATATTAGTTTAATCTTTAAACAAATGCCTAAACATTTTAAAAATAACAAACAAAAAGTAGAATATTGAAATTTGCATAGTAAATGAGTTTCCAATATAATAATTTGTAGATTTCATAGAATAATGATTTTCTTTCTAGAATTAAATCCTGTTCTCATACATCAAGAAGTTGATTATTTGAATACAGGTCCACATATTAAGATCTAATCTGTCTAATGAACTTTTGAATGGAGTTAATTATGGTGGTGGAAAAAGAGCATTTGAAAACATGTATATGCCAAATATTAAAAAGATTTTAATATTAAAAAATAATATTACAAAATATCACATACTTGTTTATATTCGTTTCTTCTATTTCTTATATTTTATTTGACAATACATTTTATTTTCACAAAATTATCCCTTCATATATATGAATTTAGCTCTAGGTTATGTTGTGAATATCAGAATTTGATGACAATAGTGAAACATATGCATCTTTTACACAACACATACATATATAGGGATGAGTACATATATGTTGAAAATGTGTATGACACATATATATATAGTGTATATATAGGGAGATACTTTACATTTCTGAGGTTCTTTTTATGAGTCCAAGAACACACGCAATACATCCACACATATCCATCCCTAAAATTTATTCAAAAATATTTTACTTCATTAATATCTCTAAAGATAAATTAATTCCACACGTTTATTATTAAATTTCCATTTTGAAAAAAAATAAGATTAGCATTTAGCAACAATCAATGAGTTTAAATATAAAATGAAGAAAGCTAATTTCTAAAACTAATTTACTTACAATTGTGGTTTGATTTACAAACTTATATCAATTAACAAGCAATTAAAATTCTTTTCATATTAATTCTTTATTTAATCTGCAGCATACTAGTTTAAAATACTTTGATTTGGTTTTAATGAAATTTCATTAACAAAAGTACATTCAAAAATTAGAAAATATATATTTAGCAGCTAACAAAAATTATTATATTTACAAAGTAAAATAATTTATATTTTAATCATTTTTCTATATATCTGTTATAACTGAAACACAGGCGTATTATATGCCTGTGTCTATATGACAAGAATCTCGGCCTCAGGGTGGCCTTTGAGTATTTCATCATCAGATTTTCAATTGGATGGATGGTTGAAGAGTTGGAGTAGATTGAAGCCTGTCCATTAAAGTATAAGAATTGGCTATCTTAATATATATCTCAGCACTTATAGAATATATGTGTAGAGATGGTAATCTGGACTAATTGACGATTGCTGGTTTAGCATGAAATACAAATATTGGTGATTATTTATCTTTTCAACATATATGTGTTCAAGTGTATCAGTGTTATGGGATAATGTGGAGAGTGGTGGGGCATGTGAAAGTCTGTGCTCATATACCATATATATATATTACATATATAGACATAGTTATATAATAAGCCTAAGGGTTTCAGTTATTACATAGTAGAGATGTCTGCCCATCCCTTGTATATGTATTAAATGGATTATGTCCTGTACATGAGGGTCAGATTGACCTTAGGTCAGCATGGGCATGACAAGAATCTTGGCTTCAGGGTGACCTTTGAGCATTTCATCATCAGATTTTCAATTGGATGGATGATTGAAGAGATGGAGTGCGGAGTAGATCAGAGCCTGTTCATTAAAGTATGAGGATTGGCTATCTTAATATATATCTGAGCACCTATAGCATATATATGTAGATAATTCTATTAATTTTTCTCTATCCTTTATTGATAATGGTGTAGCTTTTTCTAAATTTTCTGCATAGAAGGGATTTGAAATACAATTATCATTTGTGTTTTCTGGTTTTAAAAAATATTTCATGAAAGACAATTTTAATCCTGTTAAATGTGCTATTATATTTTCTCGTATATCTTGAGACAGACTAACCTTATTTCAAAACAAAAAAATAAGTAGAGTTTAGAATATTTCCTGTTGATTGTTTTCGATACACTGTTTCCAAAAATCTAATTTCTTAATCATACTTTCAATTTTATCACTAACACTAAAAATCGTTATCGACTGTACATATTAACAACTTTACTGTATAATATTATTAATTAAAATAATTTTTATGAATTATGGGAAAAAAAACGTTTCTATGATAGTTTTATGATTTAATTTTTCTTTATATGTCCGCCATTATTGATTATTTTTCGTGTACCACCAACCAGCAACTCGCGTACCACTAGTGGTACGCGTATCACAGGTTGGGAAACACTGGTCTAAATAATCAAAAGTATTTTTGTAAAAATAAAATGTCATTGTTGTTTAGAATAATGTACAAGATAAAATTAATCTCCTAGATTTTTTTCTTTATGTCCATATATTCTCAGTATAGTGATGGGTTGAGGCTTGTATATATATCAAGTGATTATAAAATGAAAATTAATTTGAAGTTTTATGCAAATAAATCTAAATATTTTGTTGTTGTTATTTAAAAAAAACTTTATTATAAATATAAATTAAAATAATAGTCTAGTTTTGATGTAATAAAATGAAATCTTAACAAAAAGGAAAAAAAAACATCATATAATATCCAAATTCTTAACTTATAATGATAATAAATTAATGCAATTCCATATACTGAAATATTAAATATATTGAGATTTTTTTTAAAAGGGGTATTGGAGTTTTTAAAAAAATCATTGAAAATAATTTTTCCTATTTTTTTTCTTAAATATATGTATACCCTTTTCCTTGCATGATAAGGTTTAGAATAAATGTCATTATATAAGTAGCAAAATTTAAGTAAAAAAGTAATAAATTATGATAAATTGTCCATAAGAGCACATATTTACATAAGCATTCCATCATCAGATTTTCAGTGATATGGACTGAAGAGTTGGAGAGGATTGAAACCTGTCCATTAAACTTTGTACTGCTATCTTAATATAAAACTGAGCACTGATTAAATATATGTGTGGGAGATGATAATCTGGATCATCTGATGAGTACTGGTTAAGATAGTGGAGATCATTTATTTTTTTCACATGCATGTGGTCATGTGAATTAATCAGAGTCAATGACATTATACTTGTATTTCAATATTACATATTTGGGTTGGTAACTTAAATACTATGTTAAAAATCACAATTCTTACAAAGATAGTTTTATAATTAACAATAAAGAATACTCACAGTAATTTTATTTTTATAATTCAAATAGATTAAGAATGTTATTTTAATCCTACATTTTGGAGAAAAAACTATAACACTTCACATATAAAAATATTTATATTGTATATCATTTTAAACATGACAAAGCAAAAATAACAATCTAAAATATTTAGATAAATAATTTTTTAATTATAATTATACATGTCAACACAACTTAAATAATTTGAAGTGGGTAACATGATAGCATAAGTTTTTCTTACTGGGCAAATTTTTTTTAATATATCACTTTATGATATATAATGTTTCATTAATATAGAAAACGAGTAAATTCCAATGGTAATAGGTAAATTACTGAATCTCTATGACTGATTTACTTTAGCTTACTAAACGATAAGTAGATTGTAATTATAGTATCGTGCTTATTATTTTTATTGTATATATGTATAGCTATTATTTAAGAGACTACTTAAAAGAATAATATTCTTTTATTATTTTTATATCATCTCTTTTAACTTTCTTTGCATCTTTCTTCATATATTCATATATATTAAACTCTTCTATGCCCTCCTCATATATACCGTAATGCAACTTTTATATATAATTACTCCTTTATTTTCCTTACAATTTCAACTGTCCTGCAGTCTTCATCAGAGCTACAACATTTAAATATAATATATAATCATATAACCATTATTTTTATATACATATTATACATTATTATTCATAATCATATTTAACTTTAATTATATATGACTAAACTAGTAAAAGAAATGACAGAAAAATAAAAGAAGCTATATTAATTAAGAAGATAAAGTCAAATCTAAATAGAAATGGTCAGGGGAACATTACTTTTATAAAAATATTAAAAAATTTATATATAAAGAGTTTTAAAATATAAAAATTAAAAAACTGGATAAAAAGTTAAAAGAAATTGATAATAGGAATTACATAAAAGACATATATGAAAAAGAGGCTACAAAACTTAAAAAAGTAATCAGTTACGATTGTAAAAGAAGGCAAAAATTAAAAGAAAATAAGTTACATAATAGAAAATAGTAATAAGAATAAGAAGAAAGATAATAAAAATAAAATAAAAATGATTAATAATAAGAATAAAGTAAAAAGGATGAATAAAGATGTAAAGAATTATAAAGAAATAATAGAAAAAAAAATTAGGATAAAAGTAATAATAATAAAAAGAAAAATAGAAATGTTGTAATGATATATTAATGAATAAAAATAGGGCTAAAATAAAATAGAATGAAATAAAAATAATAGGTATGAATTAAAAGATGTAATAGTATATAATTAAAATTAAATATGATTATGAATAATAATGTGTAATATGTATATAAAAATAATGGTTATATTATTGTTTAAATGTTATAGCTCTGATGAAGACTGCAAAACAGCTGAAACCGTAAGGAAAATAGGAGAGTAATTATATATTAAAGTTGCATTATGGTTTGTATGAGGGGAGCATAGAAGAATTTAATATATATGAATATTCTTGATATTTGTATGATGTATAATGCTACATTAACAGATTACATGAGTGCACAACTATTGATGAATGCATTCATGTTTTAAAAAATGAATGCCATAATCTGAATATTATACATAAAAGTAAATTAAATTATCATTTCTGGTATGGAGATTCTAGTATTCTAAATCTCTAGTCATCTAATGATAGGAGATTGTCTTCAAAATACAAGTATAATAGAGAGTGGAATGAACTCTTTACATTGGTAGATAGTTATAATAATTTTACCATGAATAGTTATATATATCTGATATTTAATTAGTTGTGTATTTTCAACATTCCAATAATTAATTATTTATTATAAATTCCATTTACTGTATTCATTATTTTATGCAAAATAATTAAGTTATATAATTTTAATTTTGGTTACTGTCTAATATCAAAACATTAAAAGATTTGAACTAGAATAAAAAATAATAAAAAAACCTTTAGTTTGAAGTCAAAGTTTTAAAACATTTTTAGGAGAGAAAAAATCCTGCCATATATGATCACAAATATATATATATATTTAAATCAATTTCTTAAAATCATGTAATTTATAAAATGACCTAAGCTTGTGACAGAGGTGAAGGATATTTTTGGTTAATTCAAAAGATATTGATTGAAAAATTGTAATATACCAAAAATAGATCAAATTATAATCTCTATTTGTAATCAAATAATAAAATATTCTGCTTTTTAAACTATTAAAGATTTTCATTATAATATATATATATCAATGTGTGTAAAACATAATTAGAATTTTTTTTTCAAAAGTTTCCTCATATATATATATAATTAAATTTGTAACAAGAAAGTTTCCAAATTATTTCAACTGATTAAATCTGTACTGTCATCATAATGCAAATAATGTTCTAACATAATGTTCTATAATTAAAAAGAAATATAAGCTTAATGAATATTTCATCAAGATCATATAATTAAAATGTTAATACCTCTGAAACAAATGTCACATGTTAAAAATGAAAATGATAAAGTTTTATATTTTAGGCATATTTCACATTGTGGATTTTCAAATTATAAACATAGATAATTAAAAATACAAAATCATTTTACGAAAACGTGATTTGCTTTCTGTAATTAATATATATGTACATCTTTGGAAATGCTTTGTTTTTTAGTTGTTAGTATTTCTATACACTTATAAAATGAAGTTCAAACAGTGACCAAGTAATGTTTGAAAAAATTTCCAACTCCCATTCAGGATTAGGATTTTTCTTCTGGGTGAGCTGCCTGTAAAAAATTTAGATAGCCAAACCAAAACTGGTCAACAAATGGGTATCTAGCTACTGTTAGAGTGCAAAACCAGAATGGAAATGTGCTTAAATTCTCACTACCTGATAAGTGGTAGTTTTATAAATAATACTTTCTTCAATAAATTGTTGGAGGTCTTTGACTTGCAATAAAATATTTAAGAATGTTTACCCTTATCTTTATATATATATATTACTGCAATTTATAACATCTAAAACTACTGCGTAGTAAATCGTAGGATTTAGCGCTGTATGTTTGTAATTTGGATTCAGTGAGTTAAATGTGAAGATATTCAAAGCTTCATGATTTCAAACCTAAATGCCTCAGACTGGCTTAGATATATAGAAAGACAAGTAGAGAAGAGAGTGGACCGCCTTTTTTTTGTAAAATTCTTTGTCCTGTGTTTACAGTTTGATCGCTATTCAGACAGCCATCATAACATCTGATTGGCTGTCAGATAAGTATTATAATTATAATAAGCAAGAGGTTTGCAGCCTTTCAATTTAATTAATATATATATATTGTAACAAACGGGGTTCGAATACAAGCGTATGTAATATATTACTAATTGCGAGTGTTAATGTTGAGTGACTATATACGAAAAGATATATATGTAAATAGTCATTCGAACCCTGTTACAAATAGTGTGAATGTTAGGTGGGTATGCTTATATAAATATATTTGTATATGTGAGTATAAAATGTGTGTGTGTATTAACGGTGATGGTTCCAAGCAATTATATACGGAGCTGTATAAGTTGTAATTGATTATTCGTATATATTTTATCCGTTAAAATTTTTCTTTAAGTCTGGTTAATAATATTGTCGGTAACACGTGTTTTCTTTTGCTAATTAATCTTTTGAACATATGAAGATAGAAATAAATCAGTTGCTGTAGGCGGTTTAGTAATAACTGGCGTCAAGAAGTCCGAAAACGGGTCAGGTGGGTATCTTTAAAAAAACAATAGAAGAACGGGACAGTGGCGTAGGGATATTGGAAGAAAATTTTACAAAGTTAAAGAGTGAAAACAAAAGAACTTTTTTGTGGGCTCGAGAGGAGAAAAAAGAAAAAAAACACGGTTTGGAAAAATTTTCTTAAGAAGTTTATTAATATTTCTCACACAAAATGTCGGGGTAATTCCATAGCGCTAGTTTCGTTAACCGATCCAGTGGACAGTTGTCGTGAAGCCCATCTGAAGTGGACCTACGAACTTCGCTATACAAAAGAGTTCTTGTTTATCAAGTGTAATGGCGACGAAAGATCTATGAAATGGGACCCTTTCATAAAGTGAGTGAATCATCTACTCCACCTCCAGAATAGGCTATTCGATATACCATATTGGAAATACTTGCCATCCGTTATATCAACCAGACCAGTATTCATGGAGAATTATAAATGCGGACTTGTCTTTGACCGTGTGAACGGTCGACGGTACTTAAGGTAATTGACGTTTACACTAAATATATGTTCAATGAATGCGTCTTGGTAAAGAAACTAGTGTTACCTCAATATTAATTGCTATAATAAATCTCTTTTAAATTAAATAAAATAACAACTTTAAATAAACAGCTCTGATGTATAATTGCACTATTTTGATGCGTATATGAATTATATATGTGTGTATCAGGGTAAATGGGCTGTGCGCTTGAATATTGATATATTTATATGCGTGGATAAATGAGATTTTATTGGTATTAAGTATGGTAATAAATAGAGTAAATTGTATGATAACATGCAGGTTGGGTTATTAGATTTATAACGGATAAATTATCGGACAGAATAGATAGACACATAAGACTTAGTTGGGTAGTGTTTAGCTTTGTTCTCTAGTTAGACTATAGTCCCCAAACCCTGAGATTGAGCTGGTATGGATGCGCTACCATAAATAGAGGTATATATATACCCGAACCCTTATTTACATTTTCGATGAGATAATTCTTATCCATGTGTAAGATTGGCGCGTGAGATGGAATCAGACCATGCTCACAAATAGCCTCACTCGAAGCTACGGGTAGAAGCGTACAATGGCGATATAAAATATAACGGATAATATTATAATATATTACAAATTACTCTTTCCAAACTCTTAATCTGATTGACAATTGAAAAATCAAAAATGAGACATAGCTTGCAAGATTATGGTCAGAAATATTTTTTAAACAACAACTCATATTAAATTGTTATTGCATAAAGATATAAGTAATATCTGCAGCAACATAAATTTAAGCATCTAATTATAATTTAAATATCATAAATTCAGAAACATTTTTAAAAGTCTATGAAAATATTTAACTATCAACAAGATATCATAAAGAAATTTATAGAGTTTTCACCAGGAGAAAGTTTCACTAATAGCTTTACAAAGTTCAATTTTTTCACTGTAACCATAAATCCAGTAATCATTAACTATATGCTATTTCCTCCATTTACAAAGATTAGTGGTGGATAAATTTCATTTATGAAGTAATCTGTTGATGAAACTCTAGTTGCATCTAGAAAGATGAAGTCTATCCACCTTGATTGTTGGATTTGAAAACAAAAAATTATTTGAAATAAAAATTCCATTTTTTAGACCATAATTTTGTGTTTGTAGATTCTTAATTGAACACTCAAAAAGGAAATCTTAATTTGAGTCAAGTTTTAGATTGTGAAACTATACCTTGAGTTAATGGCAAAGTCAATGTGCTTAAGTTTTTTATATATTCTCTAAGAGGCAATTTTTCTTCTGGTATGTGGTAGAGAATATGAGAAAGATCAGAAAAACTACTACAAAGGACTTGAGTGTGCTGCTAATATTTTTATGGAATAAGAACTTTTTATCTAAACAGGAAAACAATATTCACCAGCAGAATAATATAAGGATGCTGTCTCTAAAGTACTTGCAACACAATTTCAAGTAGTTCCAAACTTTTCAATGAAGAAAGTAAGTTAGGCTGTAATCCAGTCACTCTTAAATTGCGATAGTTAGATTAAAAAAATAAACATAAAGCATCATTATGCATTTGTACAATAATTATTTATTTAATAATAAAGCAGGCAAACTCACTATACATATTGCCACACACAGCAAGCTAGAGTAATCAATGGATGCCAGAAGGCTTGTGCATAAAATCCCCATTTAGTGCCTACTCATCCAATATCCCCAGACTAATTTCTGGCTTGTGGCCTCCGTCAGTGAGAAGCCTTGGATCTGAGAGCACTACACCTAGATCTTAGGATCTAATGCAACCCTCCAGTAAACACCTTTTATCTCCATTTAACTACAAATCTATGAGTCTTAAACTGAAAACACCTTAAGGTTTTGAATCCAAGCCCATTAGCTTATATAGTCATATGGGTCTGAACCCAGTTCAGTAGCCATACATTTGGGCATCTTTGGTTCTTTAATAACCATAGCCACCACTATACTATTAGGCAAGATTGGTTTTAAGTCAATAAACACCACATGACCACCACCTCTTTGCCTGTTTTAACAACAGTTATACACAAGCATAAGAGGTGGTGGTCATGTGATTATATTTAATAATAAAAAGGTTAGTGTTCGGAAAATCAGGAGATGGTCAGAATTCTAAATAACTGATCAAATATATATTTCTTTGACTTTAAATTTAACTTTTCTCAATTTTAAATTTCTCAATTGTAATAGTCATTATCATAAAAAATTTGAATTAAAATATAGATATCACCATTTAATTAGGCATACAGGAGATATTTAATATTGAATTTGATATATATATTTTCATTAATGAAATGTACACATTTCATTATCAGAAATGTAATTTCTGAAGATAAAAATCATGCAAAAAAAAACAAAACAGTTTCTTTACTTTAAAAAAAATATTGATTTCTCAAATTATGTATATTTCAATATTTTTTAAATTTGTTGTAAAAAAAAAATTAAAATTCTTTAATTAAAGACTTCTTAAAAATATAACTAATCTCAATAATCTCACTTTTTAATCAAAATTATGTTTTTAATAATATTTAATAATTTTAATTTGTGTTTTTAAAATAACTAAGAAATCAAAAATTTTACAAATAATTAAAATGATTTTAAAAGTCATAAACATTGAAAACTTTCAATTATTTCACTAAAAACATTCAGACTGTTTTTCAAAAAAAATAATTGAGATTTTCTATCATTTAAAGACATCACAAATTGAAGAAATTTTTAATTATTTTTAAAACAATTGTAAAATAAATTATAATCAATATCTGTAATTGTTTTACTTCTCTACATGTTACTTTCAAGTGTATTATCTTTAAAACTGCTTCGTTCAATTGCTATATTTTTCCCCATGTGTCATAGCATCGGCCGGGAAGTGAACCCGCTAACCCAAGACAACTGCTTGTAAGGCAGATGTGCTGACCTCTCGACCACCAACACTTGACAGAATTGCTATATTTTTGTGATAAAAATTTAATCATTTTTGAAACAATTAAAAATAAGAATATTACTTCAACCAATAGAGGTAAAAATACTGATTAAATTAAAAAATATAATTAAACAATTAGACACTGATATATATATATTGGTGTGATGTTGGCTTCTTAAACAGAAGTTCCTATGTATACGTCAACCAGAGATCTTACCATTACAATTACAGCAAACTTATCTATTTTTACTCTGTATTAATAAAACATTTTTCAATCCTTAATTTACTTCTTTTTTTATCCAATTTTAATAAAAGTAGTTTCATTAATTCCATGATCCTATTCTCATATTTGCCATTTCCATTTTCATTTCATTTAACTTTCTTTCAATTTCCATATAATTTATTCTGATACTTTTTTAATATCCTACACTCCAAAGATAAATAATCAATACTTTCCTTACTATCGTCACATAACCACAGTTACAGTTCAAATCTTATTTCACCCCCATATCTAAAACCTATGTGTTTGAAAAATGTTACTTCTTAGGGTTATCATACTTTCTTTCAAAATTTATATATTTTTTATTATTACATAATTATAATTATTTTTTCAAATTCATTTTTATTTTTCATAACATTATTTTTTTTCTAACCAATTTACTTGTTCCCTTTTTTATATATATTTCATATACTGTAAATAAATTCTATACACATTTATCCCAGTTCATATATATATAAATTTTCTATTGATCTTGCCTGTAATAAAATCTTTTTTAACATGCTTGTTGACCTCTCCATATAATCTAACTAAACACTATTGTTACTTTTCCATCTTTAAAAAAAAAAGTCCAAACCATTTTTTCCATAAATAAACTAATTTGTTATCCACAATTTATTATCGAATATATATTTATCTACTATATATTATGAATGAAAACATTAAAGTATATTCTATTATTTACAATACTACAAAGCTTAGTTTCAAGAGAATTCCTTTCATCAGTTGAGCCAAGTGATAAACATCGCTAATCACAAATCCAAATAGGCGTGAATTTTATTTAAAAACAGAATTTACTTGTTTTATTTTAAAATGTGAAAAATAAAATACAATTATTAAATATAGTGTACTTTATAATCAGTAAACATATACATATAAAAAATGAACAGATATTCAAATATACAGTCATTATTTTTTTATATGAATTCATTGTGAATAGTCATTAATTAATGATAGTTTTTATTAAAAAAAAAATCAGTTTTCAATATAAATCATTATTGGTGTTTGAATTACATTTTAAAGCAGTATTATGCAGAATTTATATATTTTTTTAATACAAAGTTTTAATTTGTTTTAATAAAACATTTATGAAATATCAAGTTTTCCCAATTTGAATAATTTTTAAAGTAACTAAAATTATTGTAATTAAAAACTTTCACTAAAAAAATGTTTAATGACTTAAAAACATTTTAAAAATTAAAACAAAAATACTTGTGAAAAAATAAAACTATATTTATTTTAGGCAATATGAGAATAAAAAAATTAATTATTTTCTTATTAAAATGATCTTAAAATAAAACATTTAAAATTTATGAATATACTACTTATAACATTTCAAAAAAAAAAAAAAAAAAAGAAAGAAAATATCTGTTGCTTGTAAAATATTTTTTGTGTAGAATAATTGCTTTCACTAGAACTATGCAAAAGAAACAAACCAAAAAAAAACTGGCATAGAATTAATGAAAAAAGTAATACTAGAAAAACTGGTTGAATAAAATCTTTTCAAATAAGAAACAAAAGATAACGAAAGTGCCAAATTTCACCCTAAAAATAACATCAAAACTAGTTGACATTTTTAATTGTTATTTTTAGATTAGAACTGTAATAATTTTTGATTTAACTGCATGAATTAAGACCACCCAATTTGTTGGCAATAGTACACTGATTAATATTTCTAAGTTTAAATATATATTTTACAAGTGTTGTAAAATATCATAAACTTGCCTAGTATATACTTAGATTCATTCAAAATTATTAATTATTACCTAATGGGGTTATCTATGTTTATTTTCTATTTATTATTTAACAATGATGGTGTTTTCTTAAAAAATACAACCCCTAACACCCCCAATATATAACGCTTGATTGTATAAACCTCATGCACCTATGTCTAAATTTCCTTTAGTGTATTATCTCAAACTATGGAACACATCATATAAGTTCCTAACTGTAATTGCCTTTGTTGTATTCTTTATATTGTATCTTGTTCAGTGAATAAAGGCTCTTGAAATGAAAATTGTTATCCTTTTTTTTGTTTGTAATTAGTTGCTAAAATGCTTCTAATATTGGCTAAGGAATCCATATCTTTATTTTACTAACAGTAGTTGAGTATGCATTCAGCCAGAGTCTCATATTTATTATATTTAACATACTTTTTATTCTATAAATATCAAGTTTATTGATAATAAAATAATTAACCTAAATAAAAAGGCAAAAATATACAAATATTTTTGAATAATCATAAGAAATAGTTGAAAAATCAGGATTTGACCTGATTTTCTCTCTCATTCTTTGCATTATATTTTATTGATCCCTAATTAAAATCTTAGAAAGAATTCCAATTCTGCAGTTACTTTTTTGACAAGTATTATTTCAGAAATTGAAAATCTATCTTTAGTAATATCATAAAGAAATGGATTCATGAACTATGAAAATGTAGATTTAAAACTTTTTAAAATTTTCAAACCTACATTTGAAATCCACTTGCAATCCTTCCAATTTTTCTTTATATTGTTTTTTTTTTTTTTCATTGATATCAATTATATTTGCTTTTACTTGTGGGAAATAATTAAATATTCTCAACTTAAGATTGTGCACAAAAAGCCAGCTGAAGTTTGCTTCAAGACAAAATATGACAAATCACTAACCATTTCCCCTTTCCTCGTAAAGTCAAATAAAGTGTTTCCAAATGTTTCATAATGTCTATAAGGAACATTAAGTCAGAAAGTCAAGTTTCATTTTCTAATTCTGGGTATTTTTTTCCATTTTCTTTTAAAAATGTTATGATAGGATTTAGGAATTCTGCAAAACAGCTCAAAATGTAAGTTGGCAGCCATTTTATAACAGACCATAAAGAGTGACCACTGGGTAATTTATATGTTTCATCATTTAACTTGTAAAAAATCTCAAATTGACAGTGTGTTTTGACATTTGTTCTAATTAAATTCACATCTGGAAAACAATTTTTCACACATTTTTTTGTATTTTAAGTACTTTGCTATCAGATGCTCATGCGAATTATGCAGTGAAGAGGTATAAAATGTGGAAATTTAGGATCATTGTTTAAAAGACCAAGGCCTAGGTTTTCCCTTATCATTGCAGAAGCTCCACCAGTTGCAACACTTACAAATTTATCACAAAGTAATTCAAATGTATTCATTACCTCATCAAGCACATTTTTGACATCGATACTGAAAAGTTTTTTGATAAAAGCTAGTAGGTCTAACATTTTTTCCTTCATACTTATGTCTGCAGACACATAGTGGTCAAAAACAACCAATTGTGGAACATCCTGAATGTCTATAGACTCGTCAAAAGCTAAACTGAATGCTATACAATTTTTCAAATCACATATCAAACTATTTTTAACATTTTTACTAATTTCACTAATATGATTAATTCTATGGAATGACATAGAAGCTTGTGATATTAATTTATTCCATTTTGTATTATCTGGATCCAAAACTTTAACTTTTTATTCCAAGTTTCTTTTAATAAATTCTCCTTCTTCATATAAACATTTGGCATAAGCAATTCTATGCTACTAAAAAAATAGCTTCGTCGACTCTGTCATCTTCATGACTAAAAGAAGACAAAACTCCTTGCTGCTAATGAAGATCTGATTGTGGTGACTTAAGTTTCCCTGTTTAAAATTTTGAATTACGTGGATATTTAGTTGAAAAGTGGGGATGATTTACTTTATAATGTGATAAAAATTGCTTATTTTGTAGTTTGCAATTATAACTTTACAAACATGACACGATAACTTTCCATTATTGTTAATAAAAGAAATTTTTTCTACCCATTCTTTCTGAAAGCTTCTATTTTCTTGTTGCCTTCTTAAAATAAAATAAAAACAATTTAAAATAATTAAAAGCAGTTTTGGACTATAATTATTTTTGGTTGATATTTCCTGATAATTCTTAAACTTCTGTTTTTTACCACCAAAAATAGAAACAAAACAACTAAAATCAAGCAAATGCTTTCCAGTTTTATCTTCAAGAGGTTTATATATATATATAATTGTTTAAAAAGCTATGAAGCTCTTAAGTGAACTAATTATAAACACTTAATTTTTTTTTTTAAACCTGTACACTATAAACAAGTTTAAATTGCTTAATAAACAGTCTACTTATCAGATTTTTTGAAAAAATATGAAATAGGACATTTAGCTGATAGGAAAATTATCACTGAAATATACAACCACAGAATTGCGCAAATCATAAATATACATGTAATCACTCCATATGCGTATGAAGTAATTTTTATAAGACTCGGAGACTGTTGCTAATGTACAGTTTGCCAATATATTTGAAAATAGTATATACATACATACATAATGTAATTTGTAATAAAAATGTTTGATAAAAAAAAAAACGTAAATAATAAAAGTAAAATTGATTTCAACGAAAGCTCCATTTAATTTGCTTAAGAGTCACATGCAGCTATGTGAG
This sequence comes from Epiperipatus broadwayi, assembly GCA_028023455.1. NCBI lineage: Eukaryota > Metazoa > Onychophora > Udeonychophora > Euonychophora > Peripatidae > Epiperipatus > Epiperipatus broadwayi. Next base: position 7,012,458 of record JAQFVV010000004.1, read on the forward strand.
GCATATTTTCCCCACCATTGCTCAATATGATGTATTGTATAATGTTTTAATAAGTCCAGTTTACTTATATTTTGAATAGTTTTTTTCCTTTTCTTCTGCTAATTGTAATATATATATATCAATGTTTTGAATATTTGAAAAAGAAAAGGTTATTCAGTATTAAAGAGTATACTTTTGATCGCTAAGATTATGATTCTGGCCTAAGTGGTCAAAAGCATGAATAATCTTTTTTTAAAAAACTTTCAAAACATTGATATATATATATACATTTACTTATATTTGTAGAAAATTTGTATATACATTTTCACTTCAAGATTAGCTAAGTAAAAAAATTATAATCTTTTTAGGAAAATATAGAGGAAGACTTTCAAAACTTAATAATAATTTATAAAATAACTTTAAATTCTTCAACTTCTTTATTTTTTACAAAATAAAAAAATTAACATATTTCTATGTTTCTGTCAAAAATTAACCTTCAGTAGAAAATTAAAAAAAGAGGGAGGGCTCACGTTGCTTCATATTTTGAATTTATAATTTAACATAAAATTAGTGAAAAATAATAATAAGAAAATCACTGTATTCCTTTTTCTTATTAATGAAAGAATTTTATTCACAAAATAAGAATAAAAAACATTTCAGCTGAACTTTGTTAGCTGGCCTCAAATTAAGCACAAGCGTTGGTGGCCTAGCAGTTAGCGTAGCTGCCTTCCAAGCAGCTGGCCCAGGTTCACTTCCCGGCATATAAAAAAAAAAATTATAAAAAATTTGAAGATAAATAATATATAAATAAATCCAAAAACACTATTTTTAATCATTAACATATTTTAATAAATTCTTTACTCAATATTTGTAAACAAATAAACAATATATATATAGAGAGAGATAAATATGTAAATATATACATATCTATAAATAAACTAAGACCTAACACCTATCTGGTTATAATATGCAAATAACATCACATCCCTCATGCTTAAACAAACCAATAAAATATCAATAATCTGTTGTCAAGGCAACAGTACAACTAGACAGTAAATGGAATCCATTCATTACACTTGTCTAAAATCGTAAGTTCTAAATGAAGCAATGACACTGAAACAGACTGAAATTAAATTTATCTAAAAAATTTATATAAGCTTCATTACAAGAGGCAAAGATAAACATAAACTGGCATATTTAATTTTAACCTATTCCAGTCATTACTTTTATTTACCATAAACAAAGCAAAGCAAAACTCCATATAGTAGTGCCACCTGTGCTAAACAGAGTAATCAATGGATGGATTTACCATCTATTTAGGATATTAGACAAAATAGTAAGTGGATTTCATTTATTACCTAATTGTAATGTTACCTTGACAACAGATTGTTCACATTTTATTTATTTGTGATATTTGTAGTGATGTGATTTACATATACCCAATTAAATGTTGGCACTTAGTTTATTCTATTTAAGGATACGCATTGTTATCATGTGATATATCTATAAATGAGTGGGCATAAATACAACTACATATCTAGACATAAATAAATCACATTTAATAAAATACAACCTTTAAAAAACAACAATTTTACACACAAAATAATTTTTATACATAATAAAAAATAACCGAAAACTAGAACAATAACATAAAATAACAATTATCCCAAATTAAAATCTAAACTCAAAATTACCTATTATTTAATTAATTTATATTTTTGTGTAAATTATTGCTATTTATTAGGGTTTTTTTTTCCATTATGTATAGAAGTTATTTATCTAATTATATGTTAGACTATTTCCAACATCTAATGACTAAAACTTCAAACTTTATTTAAACTTTCCAAATGTATTCAACTGATAGTAGTAAAACATAGGTTCAAATATAACACAATGTTTTGAATAGTATTAGTTTCTGTTTTTCAGGTCTTGTTGTTCGATATGCTTCAAGTGGTATTATTTTTTAAATCTTATTGGCATGACCAGTGACAATATTAGCATGGGAATAAACTTGGCACTTTAAGATTTGAATACTAAATTGGTGGCGATGCTATAACTAGGTTAAGAGCATCACTTTCCTAAAGATCTCAGATTTAATTCCCTTGCTATTAGTGTTATTGGTCAGCCCAGCAAGAGACTTAAAAAATAAACCCAAAACTTTTTTATATACTAACATGAGTGCTATTACTAACAGATGAATGTATTTGAAAAGTTCTAAAGACATTTAACAATTAATTCTAATTGATGAAATAATCCAACAAAATTACAAGTAAAATCATACCATCTCAAACTTTTTTTTTAAGTGTCATAGCATTGACCGGGACGCGAACCCGCAACCCAGGCAACTGCCTGCAAGTGCAAGGCAGACCTCTTGACCACCAATGCAAGACACCATCTCAAACTTTCAAATACACTCAAATCATTTTATGTGTTGAAAATTGGTAATTTAAAAGTTGTATTATTTAAAATCAATTTATATATGTATTTATGTATATAGACACATATAGATCTATCTGTGCACATGCATTTATTTATTTAATATTAAAAAGATGTTGCCTTGACAACAATTTGAGATTGTTGTTTGTTACTGATATAGGTATTGTTTAAGTGTAGACTGATTTCATGTATTTATATAAATATATTCATCAATGAATGAATTTAAATAATAATAATAATAAAATTAACTTAAATTCTTTATTATAGTTTTTTTATATTATTTAAAATAATAGCAAATTTCAATCTAGTATTAAGAGAATATATTTATCAAACAATGCACATGATTTTAGAAATATTTCACTGTATTTACACTGCCTCAGATATATTTAAGTAAATTTAATTAGTGCGTATTAGATAGTATTATCACATTCAAATCTACAGATTAGTTTCTGGTTATTGAGCATTAATGAGGTGGATTTATAACTATAATTCAATAGCATAGATTCAAAATCTTACAGATATGTAAAGTGAAAATTCAATGCTCTTAACAGAAAATAGAATGGATATTTGGATATGGTATCACCATCTAGTATCCAATATTTACTGAAACTTACAGTAGATGGCTCTGAAATAAAGTAAATAGAGACAGCATATATCCCCACTACTCCTTTATTTTCTTCTTGTTGATTGAATTGTTAATCAATTGACTCTATAAAAACTAAAAATGTTAGTCAGAAGGATCAATTAGGAAGTTGAAATAAATGTATGAATTACTTGACTTTTTTTAAAAAATTTATTCAAAGTATGTAATTGGAATTGCATGCCAAAGTAAATGCTTTGGAATAAAAACACTTTATTTGCCCAATTACTAATTTACCTTTCATTATGACCCTTTTAACTAAATTTGACCTCAAATTAAAGTATCAACCACCACAAATACACACACATATATATATAATATTTGAAATGCCTCATAGCTATATTAACCCAGCCACATCCCCCTTTTAAATAAAAAAAAAAGCTTGAATTTTAGCAACTCACTGTAACTGCTAAAATTCGAGCTTTCTTCATTTAAAGGGAGAGTGTCATTGGAATAACATAGTTATGGTACATTTCAAATATTTTATATAGATTGAACTGGCATGTTAGCTGATTATTATTTTTACTTTTACAACATTTCTATTTTATTTTTTTTTTTTTTTGTGGACTAAATACCTGGACTTGCCTGTGGGCAGAGAATTTCTTAGCATATTATCAAATAAGTTAGGGAAAACGTCTATCCAAAAGTTATCCACAGAGAATCAAGTATAGGGGATTTGAACTCAGATTTTCAAACACCCTTCAACTATCCACACTATCTCATACAACTGATACACATGACACACACGTGTGTGGTCATGTGCATCAGTTGTATGAGATAGTGTGGATAGTTGAAAGATGCTTGAAAATCTGAGTTCAAATCCCCTATACTTACAATTAAAATCCCAGGTTTGTGAAGAGTGCCTGGTTTTCAAATATTTCCACAGAGAATCAATGAAAAAAAAAAGCTATTTACTAGGCTTGCCAATTGTCAGGTGCTGAGGAATCTGTTTACCGACCAATATTGGGATCGTTAGCGGGATGATATAAACAACAAAATCTAAAGCTTAATTGAAACATAAAATAAATTTCAAACTTCATCTGAGATGGATTTGAATCCAGGTCATATGCATAGAAATTGAAACGCTATCATTATAATCAGGATATCCGTTATTCATATACATATACAGTAATATTATAAGCTTAAATAATAAACCTTTGATCACACACCACTAAAATAATTAAATTATTAATACATTCAATCATTTTAACAAAAAAGCGAAACATTATTAATATATTTAATCATTTTAACAAAAAAGTGAAAATATACATACATATAAAATATCAAGTATAAGTTTTTTGTTATTTCAATAAGTACAGTATATATATTTTTAAGTCACATCTCTTGAAAAGATATGAAGATAAAGATAACAAAAGTAAAATATTTCTAAGAATTAATAATTTGTGAAACAAACAAAAAAATGCAGATAAATATACTAATGAATGCTAGATCTTATTTTTATTGTCACATGATCAACAGAGCTGAACCACTAATGGGTTACAGGTACAGTTGCATTATAGTAGAAAGAAAAAAAATGTCAAGATTTATTTTATTGTTAAAACTTAGTTGTTGTTGTTTTTTTTAGTTCAGTTATGAAAAATACTAAAAGCGATTATAAATTTAAAATAAATAAGACCTTGGTAGAAGTAGAAAAAAATCAGACTTTGAAATGATTCATAGGAAAAAATAGAGTGGAAGATAGTTAATTGTTTTAAAATTATAACAAGTTCTAAAAATCTTATTAACAGTTTTATAAAAGTACAACTTACATTCACTTGGTAAGTCTTTCTTTGTTTCATTCTGTAGAAATCAGTAATAAATCCTAATTTATTTCATTCACCCACTATTATTCATATCCATTTGAAAAATAAAAAAAACGGGGGGAAAGTAATAAGTCTCTTCCCCCATTTTAGCAAGTCACAAGAGGAAACTATAAAAAAAAAGTTAATGGCTTCAACTAGAGGGCGGTATAAACGGAATGCTTAGAAAATTGGAGTAACTTTATGAATCAGATTTAGTGGAGCAAATATAATGGCAGGTGCTGGAATATATTAGTCGAATGCAAAACTATGATAAATTGATAAACTTGAATTAATGTATGTGTCACTAAGAGTGACTAAGATACGTTTGAATGAATAAATAAATCAGAAGTAAATAAAATATAGACAGTTAAAAAAAAAAACATTTTATTTAATAAATACTTTATTGATTAAAAAAAAGGCACTATTACTAAAAATTTTCAATTAAAAAATAGAAATAATGTACGTTATTCAACAATTATTAATACACTTACGTACGTATCAAACCAATTTTTTTTAGTATAAATTGAAAAGTAGAGAACATTTAAACCATTGCAATGTGAAAAATGTATATAAGAAGAAAAAGCAAAGGGCAGGGATTACACAGAGCGGATCACATAGATGAGATAACTATCCCAGGTGCCAAATTGAAATAGACACTAGCCGAGAGGTATCGCAGCCGCCATGCAAGCAAGTAGTTGGTTGCAGACGGTTGTGGGTTCGCGTCTCGGCCGATGCTATGACATATGAAAAAAAAAAAAAGAGACATATTGATAAAATATATACATATTTTTTTATTTCAATCATTGCTTTGTTCATAAAAAGCTCGTTCAAATAATTTTAAAGTAGACATTTTTTTTAAGACTTGCCTCAGGTACCAAAATTGATCAGTCAAGCACTGGTGTTACAATTATCTTTTCAGTGCTATTTTTACAAGTAAACTACCTTAGGCTGAGAATAAATAACCGTTTGCTGACAAAGAATCAAGAATGGCGTGGATCCACTTAATTAAGTTTTTTGAGATTTATAAACTTACTTTTGCTAACATTCATGGAAATACAAAAAAAACAACTTATTATATCAACCACATAAAAACATGACATTAATAATTATTAAATTAATAGTCAATTATGACCTTGTTTTAGGTAATTAAATTGAAATTAATAATTTAAACATTAAATGAACATAACTTAATGAATATATAATTTATGGGATAGACAATTTTCTCCTCAGACTATGACTAAATATCACTTTGTTGACAGAGAGAATATGTATATATAATATTGGTAATAAATATATAGGTGAGTCGAGATGCACATTGAAGAAAAGAACAAAAGAGCACTTGTTTTTTTTTTTTCATATGTCATAGCATCGGCCAGGACACGAACCCACAACCATCTGCAAGCAACTACTTGCTTGCAAGGTGGTTGCGATGACCTCTCGGCTAACAACGCTTGACAAAAAGCACCTGTTGTTATTAAAAAAAGTTCAAAATACAAAACAAAATTCTAAAGATAATGATAATTTGTTAGCTTCTATTTTTTATGACTATAATAAATCAGGTATTTGTGCTTTTGATTTCAATTATAATAACGTAAAAATATTGCAAACAGAAAGAAATAATAATAAAAGAAAAATTAAGGAAGCTATGTTAATATATAAATACAAGCAAAACTTAATCAATAGGCAGGCAGCAAACATTAAGATTATGGAATTATGGGAAAGTTGACCTTTCAAAGTATTAGTTGACAAAGACTACAAGGATAGTTGAAAGTGCTCCTAAGTGATGTTTATATTTTTTGTTCTTTTTAACAAATTTTAATTACTGTATTTTCTAATATTTATTTATAAGTTTACATTCATTATTCTGAAGAAATACAGATATTGATTTGTAGTATTATATATAATATTGAATATATACAGTATTTAAAAAATATATGGTATGGCTGAAGATCTATCAGCCCCATATAGCTATTTGAGTTGGATAGCTGGTTTTGAAGACATGTAGGTGTCTGAAAATTTCAGATTTTCCACTCAATAGATAACTTTTAGTTAAATGCTGGCTTTGGGTTGATATTTTTAGATTTAGTATCTGACCCTACCCTGACACCTCTCTGAGGAGTGCCAAAGCATGAAACCATGGTCAGGGATTTGGAGAGGGGTTCCTAACAGAAATATTTTAAATGCTTTCTCTGGCTAAGCATTTAACACAAAAGCTTTTTGAGGAATTGGCAATACTCATTGTTTATAACTTACAAGCTTATGATATAGGGTCATGTGATCTATGACTCTTATTTTGAATGTTTGATGGTTGTTTATGATTCATCTTTTACCATCTTTAAACCAGTCTTGTAAAACTTCTATTGTTATTGTTCATAGTTTAGAATTTGACTATGATTTAACATTTTAAAGATTAATTAAAATAATGAGTTAATACAGATCATTTAAATACTCTCATTCATAGCGTAAGATATAGCTCATTAATATACTCATTACATAATTAATTATGTAACCAAGTACTTGATTATACTACTTTAATTTATTTGTAATTTTAATATTTTAAAATATATTTTGTCTCTTTTAATAACTTTCATTTTTTTTTTTTGGCATTTATTTCCACAGAAATCTATTACAAAATGACATTTTTTTCTGCTATCACATTATAAACAAACTTTTTTTTTTTCAGGTATTCTTGAGTTAATCAACTATGCACCTGATGTTCTTTAATTATTTTGGATCTGAATAATCAGAAAAGTCTTTCAGATTTCAAAAAAAATGTAGGAATTTTCTTTTTGGGAACTGATCCACAGTAATTCAAACTGACATCCAAATATTGGTCAATAATTGAAATTAATAGTTATTCTTAATTATAGTATAAATGAAAATAATCAAAATTTTCAGGATATGGTTCTTGGTAAGCCTTGTTAATATGTTTTCTATTTCATTGCTTTTCATTGGGGAGTTGATAAAGAGGCTTGCTCTGCAGCAATCTATTTAAAGCTTGTTTATGTTAACATTTTTTTATCTGATCTGTAAAAGACATATTTGAGAACAGCATCTGTCTACTTCAACATATGATATCTCCCTTAATTCATCAGTATAATTCTGTAACTGAGAATTTCAATGCATTTCACATGCATAAATTTTTTTTTTTTTTTTTTTTAAAAATGCTATAACTTGGGTTTTTCAGTTGATTTTTATATACAATATAATTATGATCACTTATTAACAATCACTGATAATTAATTGTCAATCATATTAGCAGATATTGCTCCACTTTATCTAAAATGCTTTTAAATTTTAAATCAGGTATTTTTAGGTTGCCAAATATCCTAAATTATGAAAATATGTGTACAGAAAATATCATTAATCTGAAATATTCTGGTTTCAGTCTCTTTTTTGTTTGTGGATTTGTGAATGTTTAAGATTTTAATAACAAATTTTGTAAGCTTTCATTGTAAATTCCAATTCTGCTAAATACTTGCTATAAAATATATTCAAGTTACCCTCCCAAACATTATGATATTTCAGCAATGCCCTTAGTGAATAAATATAAAGTCTGAACTTCAAACAGCCGACTCAAAAGAATATCACATATATCCTTTTGAGTTGACTGAAGTTCAGATTTCACATTTATTCACAGAGGGCACTGCTGAATTACGTTTGGGAGATTGATTTGAAATTTTTTTATTTAATTTTCAGCTAGTGATATGCACTGGAATATTTTCTATTTTCTATATAATTTTATTTTATTAATAATTTAAACTTTTTGATGCAAAAAGTAATATGGCAAAAACATAAGACAATAAAAACAAGTATTTACTTTTATTAATTGATTCCTCCCCTCCCTTTGTTTTTTAATTTCTTGCTTGAAAAGGAGATCAGTTTTCCAGTTAAAAATTTAATATAATTTTTCTTGAAGATTAATTATGGTATTGATCATAAATTAAAAACTATTGGATGAAACTAATAAAAACAATGAGATCATTATAATTAAGCTAAATAATTTATAGATATTTATTGAACTTTTTATCTTTAAATTTATTTGTAAATATGTGCATAAAATCATTTATTTATTATAAAAGGCTAATAAAAATCACTTTTGAAATGATATAAATTTTTGAATAATAAGTATTCTAATTAATATTATTCTACCTGTACTATAATTTGATCTTCAATTCTCTATTTTCTCATCTTTGAACAAAAACAAATGTTCTCCATCTTTACAATTTTAAACTCTAACTTTATATAAAACAGAAGCAAAATCTATTCAGTGAAATCTTCTTAATAAGAAACATTCATAAGATATTAATAGGAATATTGTTTATCAGAAGAATAACTATTTTTCCCACTTTAAAAATAAAATCATTTCAGTTTTGTTTTATTATATAAAGATAAAGTAAAAGTAATATGTTAGATGCTTTTATAGAAGTTGATAAATCTGTTTTTTGTTTGTTTATTTGTTAGCTCATGACAAAATGCTATAAAGAATTTTCTTCTTTAAATTTAATAACATTAAATTATATTGAATATAATATAGTTTTGTTTTTGTTTAAAAAATATGTTTTTTTTTTCAAATAAAAAGATAAAGTGTCAACAATTTTAAATCAAAAAGTTACTTACTGATTTCTTATAAACAGGCAAAACTCACTATATATATTGCCACACACAGCAAGCTAGAGTAATCAATGGATGCCAGAAGGCTTGTGCATACACAAGCATAAGAGGAGATAGTCATGTGATGTTTATTGATTTCTTATACATAATTATGTACACATACTAAATATGATATATATATATATTAACTTACTACAGAAATATCTAGTGATATATATATATATTATATGTGTGAAATTGATTTAAAGTAAAATTATATATTGTAACGATCCGGAGAAGGGGACTTCACGTAAACTGCACTACAGGGTGCCATCTAGGCATTTGAACCTAGATAAATTTATAAAGTAGGCAGATACGTAAGTAAAAAAAAAAAAATATTTTTTTTTTTTAAATTTTGCATCCGGTCGTTAGCCCATGTCACTAGCTCAGTGGAATAGCAGAGATTTAATAATATAATATAAGAATATATATCTAAGAGTAATAAAATAAGCCACTGCCAGTAATTAACATACAAACATTTATTTATGCACATATATATAAGATTTAAAATTATTTTAGTATTAGTTTTACATTTCAAAATTTAACCTACATTTTTAACTTTGATTTTTGACTTTAATTTACATTTAATTACTATTATATTCTAATTTTACATTTTAATTAAGTTCACACATATGGGATCATAAAAGCTTGTTTTAATATGTTGCTATAGATCAGTTACATAGATTACACGGTTAAACACATTTCAAAGTAAACATAAACGATCAAAATACAAAATTATTGATTACTGACAATTGCGGAGGGAAATTTATACGTAACCCAATAGTATTCACCATAAGATACTTGCATTGTCACCAATAACTTAAAAGACATCCGAATAAATACATTTTTGATACTCACCGTAAGGTATCATTATTTATCGAATGTCTATATATTTTGATCAAATATGGAAACGCAAAACATAGTTAACCAATAAACAATCCATGCAAGCGTCTATAAACAACTTAGATTTAATGCATTTCTATTTAGGGTCGAGTATGAATAGACCACATAAATTTGCTTTTGAAAATAAACATTCTATCCCTATTTAACCTTAGGTTAAAATTCGTAGTCAAACCGGCATCAATTCATCTGATATATCAATGTATTCAATGTAATAAAATATGGCAGCACAAAAAGTTAAGAGAAGAAATTGCTTCTCATGAGATAGGAATATTACATCTATCTGCAAAGAAGAGCAATAAAACAAAAAACTCCATAGAAAGGAACTGCAGTATCCGACTTATAATTCCTTCCATAGGCAAATGGAAGTGTGCGGCGTATGAAGCGATTCTGCCCGTAGCGAATCAATATTACATCTACTAATCACACCAATATATCCAATCCATTGACCCAATTTAACCATGAAACAAATAACCTAAGATTACCCTCCCCTAATATAACTTTACAAATCTATACAACCATTCATGCCTGACTTAAGTTTAACATTTATATAATTAATTTAATGAAAAACAAAAAAAATCATGATAAAAACTTAAAGAATAAAAAATAAATAAATGGAAATGATTTTACATAAATAAGAAAAAAAATACATCAAATAACACTATTAATAAAGAATTTAGTTTGGTCAGATAGGATTCTATTTGTAACAATTAAATATTAGGAAAGTTTAAAATTTAAAGTTCTTAGTGTTTTCAAATTAATATTGTTCATTATATCTTAGAAAGTTCTTACGGTTTTAGAAATGTTCCTCTTTTACAATTGCTTGCCATTTGAAATCCAGCGGTAAATTTCCCGATGATCCTGTGGTCCTCTGAATATAAGAAAAGCGATGTTTCATTTTTCCATTTTATAACAACTGAAGGGATTGAACGTGCGTCCTTCAACCTCTTCTCCCGCACCTCCGCACTAACATCTATCAGTCACATCGTAATAGTCATAATAACTCACTGATTAATAATTTCCAAATTTTCCTTTTATACGTATTCGAAGGATTGACTTGACATTATGTCATCGATGTGATGATCCTTTCGCTGAGGTCCGATTTCCCGATGGATTTCTTTCATTGGCTATTTGTTTCTATTGTTTTCCTATCTGACCGATGTTTTTACATTTAAATGCCCAAGGCTGGTTTACATTTGACTAATTAAATTTATCATTTCCATTTCTGATTAATTAACCTGTTTTCCAAATCAAAGATATATTTAAAGATAAATTTAAAGATATAATTTTATTTCCAAATCTTTTTAAAATTTAGTTTTAAAATACTTTTTCTTTAATAAAGTTTTATTTTAATAATTTTTCATTATCTGTGCGATTTAATATATAAGAGTTTAAGATGATATTTAATTTCAATTTTTAATTCTTAAAGAAAATTTTTAAATGCGAACTTTTTAATTTACTTTCATGTTTAATAAAAAAAAAACAATGTAACGAACGTCTGTGCTCGTTACAATATATTAAGTGAAATTTTTTTACAATATAGTTTTTGTAAGCATTTTTTTTTTTAAAAAAAAATTTCCAATCAAAATAAAAATGTTAAACACTTTTCACTTAAAAGAATATTTTATATTTTTAATCACTTATCTACACATATATTATGTTCACATACTAAATATGATATAGGCATAAGGAGTATACATTTTAACTTATAGGAGAAATATCTAGTGATATATATATAACCATTAGAAACCAACCAATAACCACCTAAACATTCACAATAAAGATAGTAATCAATATTTCTCAATGTTGTCAAGGCAACCATCTCACCTTTTAATAGCAATAATGGAAATCACTCTTACTAATGGCCCATTGAATATATATGGTCACTTAAAGATTGCAACTTGACCATACAGAATGAAATATTGATGCAATGAAGTTTAAATAAACCTCTTTAAACATGAAATAAACATGTCCGTGTAATGCAGACTAATAAATAATCAATTATAACATTATAAACAGCAATACTTTTAAATTGCTCATGTATTATTTAAATAATAAGTGAAATAATGCTTAAAGCTAAATGGGATAATTATGTAACCAATTAGAAACCACTGTTACTACCTGAACATTCACAATAAAGATAGTGATCAATTTTTCTCAATGCTATCAAGGCAACCTTCTCACCTTTTAATAGCAAGAATGGAAATCACTCTTACTAATGGACCATTGAATATATATGGACACTTAAAGATTGCAATTTGACCACAGAAAATGAAATATTGATATATATATCAACTATAAGTGCCCAGTCAATTTAAGGTATGGTATAGTTTTACATTTTCATTTACTGTGCCAATACTAAAAATTTAAAAATAATAGAGATAGATTTTTTTTTAATATATTAAATGCTTTTATTTACTGTGCACTCAAAAAAACTGTTTCTTTAACCATAATTGGGGTTTTTAGATTTAGCTTGAAATAAAGCATGGGGAGGGGGGGTCAGAAATTAATTAAATATCCCTTTTTTATAATAAGGAATTGATTTAATTAATTTCTGGACCCCCCACACTTTTATTTCAAGTCAAATCTAAAAACCCCAATTGTGGTTGAAAAAACAATTTTTCTTTTTAATGCATGGTCAATAAAAGCATTTAATATAATTTTTTATCTCTTATATATATATCATCATCATCATTATCATCAACCATTAACTGCGGGATGAAGGTCTCTCCAAGTTCAATTCATCTCCAGTCTTTAGCTTCTCTTCTCACATCACCCCTGCACACTTTCTTATTTCATCCATCCATCTCACATGTGGTCTCTTTCTGGGTCTTTTACAATCTCTTGGAATCCAGTTTAAGATTTCACTTGTCCATCTACTATCATCTCTTCTAGCAATACGTCCAGCCCAATTCCACTTCAATCTTTTAATTTTTTCAATGAGGTCAGTAACACCTGTTTGTTCTCTTACCCATACATTGCATTTTCAATCTCTTCTTGTTACTCCCAACATGCATCTCTCCATACTTCTCTGAGTGGTCTGAAGTCTCTGTATTGCTGTTCTATTAAATGTCCAAGTCTCCGGTCCATAAGTAAGAACTGGTAAAACACATTTGTTAAAAACCTTCCTTTTCAAATATATAGGCATATATATTGAAGAAAATACTATGACTAAAAAATTCACAATCATAGTATTATATGTTATGAGATTGACAATAATATTCTATTGATATAATTCACTAATACAATATGGTTGGGAAAAAAATCTCAAAAAAAGAAATTATATATTTTTATATATAGTGGAATCATCATAAACACTATATATTTTTTTCTAATAATGGTTGTAAATTAGTGAATACTGTATTGTATGTGTAGTATACTTTTGAACACACACACACATAGATAAGAATGCTTTTTAACTTGTATATACACATACATGTGATACAACTTAATTAAAAAATACTCTATGTATGTGTGCATATATATATATGTATATTAAGAATATAAGAGGCTTTATTAATTTTAAGAATGTAGATCTAAATTTTAAGTCTTATTATAAATCATATTAAGGAGATGATGAACAAAAATAAACTATCAAGACCGTTAACTAGAAAAATCATGTTATCTATCTGCTTTTGGTGAGATAACACTCTTATATGCAAATATACTCATACACATTAATTCAAATATGTACAAGTTTAATTAAAATAAAAATTATAAAAAAATTAACTGATAAAGGCATTATTCAAATTGTTTAGTGTGTATATGTAAAACTTTAATTAACACAGATTTGAAATATTAATAATTATACATTTATTTTTAAAAATTAAATAAATTATTTTATTTTTTTTAATAAAAATATTGAAAATTAATGTAGCAAAGTATGCTACTAGCTATTCATAAAAACACTGAAAATAATCAAACTAATTATTATAAAAATTTCAAATGAAAAAAAATTAAAATTTATAATTAAAAAAAATTTAAATTACATATTTCATATTGCATATTTATGAATGAAGTGAAATTGTTTAAAGATTTCAAGTTTCTTTAATAAAACGTTGATTATATATATAGTACATTCGGAAAAGACAGCTTTGTTAAATTATTCTCTTTTCCCTCACATCTTTACAACAGACTATATTTATGTATGTGTATATATTAAGCAATATACTAAAAATCAGTTTCATTGAATCCAAAATAACTCTTGTCAAAGCAATTAAGGATATTCAATATGAAAAAATGGTGATCAAGTATTTTTATAATGCTTGATGAAACTAAACTTTGTCAGGACTCTTTAAAGTTATAAAATCTTTTTTAGCAATAATTTTATAAGTGATATATAGTATATGTCAAATATTGTTTGCAAGATAGTCAAAAGTTTGATATTTGAATAATATTCCATGAACCCCCAGCTCCAATTAAGTAGTTAATTGGATGTTATTGAAATATCAGATTTTTATCTATTCTTCATGTGGAAAAATCTGAAAAAAAAAAAAAACATTTGACAACTTTTTATTTGGAACAATAATATAAATATATGTGCATGGGTCTGTGAATATATATTTCAAATTTGCTTATGAGTTTACATTTGCATACTACTTGTATTTTTTTTCCATATGTCATAGCATCGGCTGGGAGGCGAACCCGCAACAACCATCTGCAACCAACTGCTTGCTTGCAAGGCGGCTGCGCTGACCTCTCGGCTAACAACGCTTGACTACTACTTGTATTTTTTTTTCCCATATGTCATAGCATCGGCCGGGAGGCGAACCCGCAACAACCATCTGCAAACAACTGCTTGCTTGCAAGGCGGCTGCGCTGACCTCTCGGCTAACAACGCTTGACTACTACTTGTATTTTTTTTTTCCATATGTCATAGCATCTGACATTTTTAAGCATCTCGGCAAAATACTCGAATAACTTTTACTAATCAGATAATAGCTGTTATAAGCCAACTAAACATCAATATAATGCTAATATTAACATCACATGATGAATCCAAAGTATAAGTTCACATCTTTTACATATAAAAATCTCCATTTTAATATATATATATATATAATTAAACTAGAATTTTTACAGTCAAATTATTCTAATATTTTATAATTAATAATCTACCAAATATCATCTTATCAAGAATTATCAAATATGCTGATTAAACCACAATGATATACTAAAAATATGATTAATAATTTCATTATATATTAATAGTTTTTAAATCCAATCATAAGCCATCTTCTCGATGTTTTGTTAAATTCTTCTACCTTTCATTCTTTCTTCTCTTCATACATAAGTTCTAATAAATTTTGGTCATATATTTACTTCAAAAAATATTAATGATATAAAACTACATTGATAGTAATGGACTATTTTTTACTTACTTTTAATGTTCTATAAAGTTTTCAAGAGAGAAAGAAAGCAATAATTATTGAAATTGAAATAATACTGAAATAACTCCAATTGATTATTTATATGGTTTTAATTTCTCCTTATATGTAAAAACAAAAATACTTAATTGTAATTATTAATTAGAGAAAATATAACTTACTATTAAAAATTTATCGGCTGAACGTTTTCGAGGAACCATGCCTCATACTCATAGCCTTCATGAAAAGTGTAATAAATATATGCAAATGTAAATATTCAAATAAGCTACTGTTACGTAGCCCATTTTTTCGAGATCTCGAAGCATGTGTCCTTTCTGTTAATGGCATGGATGTCTCTATTAATATAGAATGCCTCCTTTAGGGGGGAGATAATGGGGGAAAAATATTAAAAAAAATAATTCATTTTTTTTTCATATGTCATAGCATCGACTGGGAGGCGAACCCACAACAACTGTCTGCAACCAACTGCTGGCTTGCAAGGCAGTTACGCTGACCTCTTGGCTAAAAATGCTTTTTGAACTGATGTCTATCAAAAAAAGTCATCAAATGGACTTCTTAGTTTATATTTAATATACACATTAAGAGCAATAATTCCATTTTATATCATCCCAAATCAGAACTTATCTATGTAAAAACAGTAACCATCGGACAGCAGTGCTAACCAGATCCATAGGCCATTTTTTACTCATTGAGTTTCATTTAATAAAAAACACTTGATTGACAAATTTATCCAGATGACATTAGCGTCTGGTATTTATTGATTACTTATGCTTATATAAAAAATTCTAGGATAGAGTGATATAAGAGAGGATTTTAGCTGCTAATGCAAAAGTTAATGTGAAGGGCATAACTAAAAATAAATTTAACCAAAAATCATAAAAACTGGAAAATACATTGAAGTTTGTGATAGTATGATAGTTTATGTACCCGCGTCTTCAAATTTGTTTATTCGTTTGTTCACAGTTTTAAAAAATATTAAATAATAAAATATATAAAGTAGTAAAAAAATGAAATTTTAATTTTCTTAATCACATTATATTGCAAAACACATATCCTCCACAAATGGTTGTTGTTACCTTTTCGCTGCAAGCAAGTCTGTGCTTAAAATGTCCAATTTAAAATCATTTAGAAATTATATCTTTTCCATTTCATTGTCATCAATTTTCACAACAACAACAAAAAGAAATATTGTTAGCTTTATTTTTATAGCTGTCTGAATTCATATTCATACTTCTAAAAAATTAAACCATAGATATGTACTTAATATATATTTGTTTAAAATGCCTGTACAGTTTGTATGTACATTCTAAAACATTTATAATATTGTCTCTTTTTTTAGACATTTTTATTAACAGCAAATATATATAAGATTTTAAAATTAAACTGTACTAAAGGTGTATGCTTATTGTATATATGTGATTAAAAACATTACATTTTATTTATTTATTTATGTGTGTGTGTGTGTGTAACTCCAAGAGATTTAAACTTTTCTCAAAAAAATATATATGCTAAATACATCGAAAATAGTATGCTGAGCATGCTTTCGACTAATTAGTAGGCATAATCATAGCCATTATTATCCAAGAGAATTAAGAGATTTATAGAAGTGATGATTTACGCAAAATTTTATTATAAGATGTAAATGAATTGATTTACATGAGCCACTTTTTTGACAGAGGGTGTTTAAAATGAATATTATAGTTTTATTATTAATCATGTATTTTAAATATTTATAAGGGGAAGTTAAAACAAAATGGCATGGATATTTTACCAGTCAAAGCTATAAGCTCATCCAACAAGATCTAGATTAGGAGCAAAAGTACCCTAAATCCAGCCATGCGCAAGATACATAGGTCAGTAGCATCACTGAATTCTGCCCCGCTTGCTCCCTTTCCACATCTCTAACAAATGGACTACATCTTTGATGATACAAATGCATTTTCATTTGCTACCATCCTGAAAAACAAAGTGAAGAGGCATGAGAATCTCACAGGTATGAGATACAGACCCACTCTTACAATTCATCACCCTTAGGACAAAGAATCACTAAACTATTGTACTTAATAAGATCTTACAAGTGTATCAAATAACAGCATTCCTAAATAAATGAGTGGTAGACTCTGTCTATGATGGCAGAGGGTCCACTACAACATCATTAAACTGTTTGACCTACAACAGGTATGTATGTAATATATTAAAATGATTAATTAAAATAAATGATTTGAACAAATTGGGTGTTTAGAACACACACACATATATATATATTAATAATAGAAAATTAAATTATTTGGTTCTTAAAACAATAATTTCACGCTATTAATAGTTTGTTGTGCATATTCGAGAATACACATCTTTCTATTTTAATACATTATACTAAATAGCCTTTATAATTATATACAAAGATGCATAACAAATTTGAACCTTAGTCACAGATCTGGAATAAAAATTATCAATGAGGTTTGATATACTAATGTAGATACATTTCAATTTCACATGCAATATATAATATCAATGCTAAATAAGACATACTAGGGATCACGATAACCTCACATATAGATAAAATCATGTGGCACTTGTTATATGTCTCTTTTACAGTAATGAGTATTTCATGAGTTTATAACTCATAATTATAGAGAGTAAATCAATTATAAAATTCTATTAACATAAAGGCTTTATTGAGACATTATGAAAATGTTATAGATTTGCTTTAAATAAATTATTACCTAAAGAATTGATTATTCATGGCGATCTTTGAGAATTAAGCCTGGGTTAGAAGATCAGGTATTGTTCGATTAAAGAAAGGAAGGGTAAGCTTAAATCAAGCTTTAACTGTGACATTAATATAAAATATTAATAAAGAATACATTCAAATATCAGCCTTTTAAGCTAATTGTGCATATGCTTTGTGAGTGTTAATAATAAATGAATACTTTCTCACCAATGCCACAATTTACAGTGATTGTGTTGAATAATATGTTATATTAAGAGATGTAGTACTGATTCCATGGTAGCCCTAGAATGAATATACCCAGTTAAGGTTAAAATGCACTTCATCATTTGTTGAGAAGAAAGCATGTTTATGCTTCTAACAGTATGATGCCTGGAGAAATGGTACATAGGGGATGCTATGGGCTGGCTATTCTGGGTTCATTCCCATGCAGAGCCTCATTACGACTTATCCGTAATATGTTCAGAGGTCGGTGCTTCCAAGTCCCATTTATCAAACATTAAATAAGAAGTGAATCCAGGGATTCTGGTAAAATCTGTATGACAAAGCAAAATAAAAGAAATACTAGGAATAGCACAATTAAGTAATGCTAATACAAATAAAGTCTTTAATGACCTTGCACAAAGAATAAATTCCCAACTTAAACTAAAATATGCGTAACATTATGAGAGAATATTAAACACTCTAAAAGGTACAAATATAACCTGAGGTAAATAATTCTAATGTTACATATATAGACGAGGAGGTTTATAATATTCCCTTCCCTTAAACAAAACCCACACATAAATGAAATAACAATGAATTTATCAACACTCAATTGGCATTGCTAGAGATTTGTTAACCCTTCAGCTTACAATTAGGTAATATTACAATATTCTCAAGGTAAGATAAAGATATAGTGTTTAATATTGTGATAATATTAAGAAATTGATATTTTAAAAGGATAACTGTAACACAATGAAAGAAGTTACGAATATTTCATTTCTATATTCTAATAAATAATCTGTATTCAACCAAGTGAATATTAATCATATAAGAAAACTTATACTTCAATCTTAGCTTTTCTTTAATGAGTGGGATTGGCATAGTAATAAAATAAACTCACTGGGTTGAACATCATTAGCATATCAAATTAAATTCAACAAGTAAACATAAAAATAAATTAATATTTGCCACATGAACATAAAATATAAAGATAGCATAAAAGAATATTACAATTTATAGATTTTTAAATTAGAGTAACAAAATAAAGAGAGTTCAAATAAAATAAGAATACATGATATGTAATAGCTGTATATGCAGCTATTCTAAGAAGAGAAAACAAACATGGCATTACAGAATCTCAAGGAATAGAAATTTAAAGTTCATTCAGTGGCATATATTTATTACCTTCCGACAAGACTTTAATTTTACAGCCAGACAGGTAGGAATTCTTGAGCAGCATGGATTAAAGAAAGTTGGCATCACAGACTTTGGCAAAACAGGAGACAGCCTCTTGGATTCAAATTATACCATATTTTAGTTTAGGCAGTGCATAGGATAGAATATACAACAGATATCATTTCTTGTTCGAAATTTGCTCTATTTATATGATTAAGTTTACTTTTGGAATGCCTTTATGTTAGTTTGCCAAGAGCTATCAGTTATCACTGCCCAGAAGTACACCTTTGTCTAATTTTGCTTGTATAGATGCAAATGATTGATTAGCCCTAGAAAGCATTGTTTTGATTCTATTTCTATATTGGAAACAGATTTGTAAACATATAAATCCACTTAAATATTTGGATTTCTAAATGTTGTTATTACCAAACAATTTGAAAATACACTAATTGATTACTTCTTTGTCTTCTAAAAGTAAAATATGATAATTTCTTTCTAGAACCTTCTCAATATTGCATCAGCGAAAATGCTATTTCTAAAGAAAAATACATAAAATATAAAATACATATTATACAAATATATAAATTTAAATAGTCTCTGTTTTAATATTAGTAAATTTAGTCTATAATGTTTATATATTTTTACTTTTAAAATTAATAGATTACGACTATCTGTAATAATATGCACACACATGACTATTATTGGAGGCGGAAATTAATCTTTTCTATATATATATATTTAAACAATCTTATTCCATATTTTAATACATCTTTAACTATTTACTACAGAGGGAGCGTGAAACAGTTGCGTGCATCTGTGGGCTTTCACCACCTGGTGACTAAAATGGATGACATAGTGGGTTTAAACCTAGTCCATAGATAAAATGTCATCAGACAGTGAAGAGAAAATATGCACTACAGATTCATTGCTTCAATATAAGCATCCTACATTATAGAATTAGTATAATGACATAAAATATCTACATTGCAAATATACTTATTATTATTTACGAAATTTACTTTGATAGAATTAATATAAAAATGTTAGTATTTTAACATGGTAAATAAATTACAAAATTCTAATAATTAAAAGTGCCTTTTTAAAAGTTTATATAAAAAAAGCATTTTAAATTAACTACAACTGAATTTTTATATACAATTTACTAATAATTTACAGATTTGGCAGTTTTTGTAAAAACAAAAAATCATAACATATTATATGGGTTATTATTTATTATGGATAATTTTTTCTTTTAAAAAATTATATATAGCTATGCACTTGAGCTAAGGACTGCACACACCAGATTTGATAGTAAGAATTTATGCAGAGAAAAGAGGTAAAAACCAGGAACAAGTAGAGAGGATTTGTAAAAATTGAACCATATTTATAAGACTTTTAGAATTATTAGATAGCTGTTTGTGAATCACTAAAGAATTTTTAAAGTCCAAGTATTAGTGAAAGGAGTCACTAAAATAGTTCAAATTAATTAAGATCAAATATTAGTTATGGCAAAAAAACAACTATATATGCAAAGATAATAAATTATGGAGATTTAAAAGAAGAGCAAATAACCTTCTCGGTAAAATTTTGTGTAAAAATTGGATAGTTTTAAGTTATGCATACTGTGGCCACTAGGTGATGCTGCAGAACCACTAAAAAGGCTGCAAGTGATAAATTTCTATACACAAAATTATGATAAAAAACAAATTCTAACTTCTAAAAAATATCAACATTAATTCTTTATGAAAATGACAACTGGATCTGTAGGAAACATGAATTTAAAATGATAAGATATTTCTCAAACCAACAATAATATATTTATATATTTCCATTCTAATCATAGATAGATAAATAATTAGACAAATATAAACACTTCTGAAAATCTTACATACTAGATGCTGGATAACAAAACAAATAACATACTTGAAAAATACCCTAACAGATTAATGCATTGGTTGCTAGTCATGGCTAAAAATGTGACGGTTTGATGTCACTCTACATCAGGCACTTTTAATACTATGGTTAAGATTTTGCATTCTTTTTAAAGGTTAAAAAAAGATGCTGCCCTCTCTTGAATTATTTTACAAGTAAAAAATCAATAAAACTGATATTATAGGTCTAACAAAAGAAGTAGGCATTCTTTTCTTGAATCTGATTGGCTGTTAAATTTCAACAACAAAGAAAATGGATTGTCAATAACTAAGCATTACAATTTCTTTTGTTTCATTTCAAAAATGATAAATGAATGTTTTAGACCATTTTAAAAGTATTTTTTGACAAATTATAAATTATTTTGATAAAATATGCTAAAAATAAAATTATTTTAGAAAAATAGTTAAGACTTTAACAAAAATTATTTACTTCTTCTGCACCGTAAAATTGTCAAAGAAATCACTTTCATCACAAAATGTTTTCATTGGTCAATAGCATTCATTTTCGAATATTTTTATAATTATAAATAAAAATTTATTTTTGAAAAAACTTTCGTTCATTTTCATAACCTGACAAATTATTAATATACTTTTTACCAACGAAACTAAAGTGTGAATATAATATTAAAAGATGATTATATTTTGACACTTGAGTTTGTGAATTGACAGTTGAGTTTGTGAATTGACCAATTAAAAGTTTAGACTTTTACCTTACACAGCCAATAAAATAATCAGCATAAAAGAGATTAAAAGTTCCCCACTTGTCTCACTTTAAAATAAAAGCTCAGGTCTGGAAATCCTTATCATTAAAATAAAAGTGATGATTTATTTGTCACATATAGACTAACAAATACAAAAAAAAAATGTTGCTATAATATTTACTTGAAAAGATGAAAAGCTATTTTAAAGCCACCTATATATTGCTAAATAAAAAAAAAAACATCTATGATCCATTAACATAGTTATGTGTACAGTATACTATTGTATTGTTGTGAAACATGGTCAATGAGTAATAAAATTAGGAACAGATTCGAAGCCTTTGAGATGTGGTCATGAAGAAGAATGGAAAAAATCAGTTGGATCAATAAAATAACATGAAAAAGTTTCGAAAAGAGTAAATAAAGAAATGATTGATTGAGGAAATTAGAAAGATAAACTGGATTGGACATACAGTAAGAAGAAAGTATAGTTTAATGAAAGATGTTTTGGAGAAATGGTGAGTGGAAACATAAAGAAAGGATGGAAAAGATTGACATTAGATGCTATAATAGATGGCAAGAGTTATGTGGAATTGAAGAGATGAGCAAATGAAGAGAACAGAGTGAAAATAATTGATAAATCGGTGATGTGACTATTCTCTGGACCTGTCCATGGGGCATAATACGATTTTAATTAATAACACTGGACATTGGATATATACCTTATTGATAAAGAATGATTAACAATATAAAAGTACAAATAATATCATTTGCAATCTTTTAGTAAATAAAATAATTGAATGATTAAATACTCAGGTGGTCATTTGATGTTGAGTACAAGAAATGACAGGCTGAACATTGATCCTGAAAACGTTCTCAAATCCATTATTCAACCATTGTGCTAATTGTCAAATGACCTAAGCAATTAATTATATAATTAAATAAATAAAACACTTTAATAATTTTTCATTTTGATTGATGTAATTTAATTTTTATATATATAGAGGATATTTATTTATAACTTTATATGCCTCTAGTTTTTACAATAGACATTTTTTTATTTATGTAAGTTATATATTTCTAATCTTTTTGCAGACTTTGATTTTTATTTAATCAAAAATTTATAAATTTTTATTGCTATGATGCATTAAAATGCCTTTTTTTTTTCAATAATTATATTATATAGATTATTCTTTTATTGAAAATATTTTTACAAAGCCTACATTATTTGATATATTATAATTCTAATAGTATGTAAAATAAAGATTACTGTGAAATTTTATAATTAGCAAAGTTTTTTCTCTTGCTAATGAATTAAGTAAAGATATACGTCCCCTTTCTTTTCAATCTTGATTAGTATAACGTAGAAGAAAAAATTAGTTTGTTACTGATAAATGAAAAAAAAAAAAATGTTTCCTTTATTCTAGTATATTATTAAGGTGAGTCTTTTTTTTATATTCTTCAACTTTGATCAGTGTAATAAAAAAAAATGAATTTAATTTATTGCTAATAGAGGAAATCTCCTCCCTCTCTTTTTTACATTATTAAACTGAATTATTTATTATTCAAATTTGAAGGGTAAGATGCACCGAATATTTGCATACTTTCTACAATCTTTGTGTATATCAGATATTTTTAAATACATATAAATTTATATAAATAAGTAATTGCCTGTATGGTATTATGTTTAAAGGTTTAATAGACTTCTTGTTAGAACGCAATCATCTTCTATCTTTGAAAGCTGTTTTCATAACATTCTTTTATTTTTTTAACAAACTTGTAATTGAAACATTCTACAGATAATTTTTCTTTTCGATTTTCTTACCCCTCCCCCCCCTTTTTTTTTTTTATAATGCAGAAATTATGCTTTTGGAATTGTTTGCTGGCATTTAACTATATTGCTGTTGTCCTTGTTCATGCTTAAGCATATGATCATCACTATTACATAGTTTATCTCTATTTTCTAGTTGGAAAACATTTCAATTTAATTAGAATATAAATATATTATTATATTTAAAAATGAAATAATTATTTATTAAATAAAAAAATTATCCGGGTAAGATTTTTTTTTTTAAAGAATAATCAACATAGATTTATAAACAGTCGAATGGTTTATTGCTTGCGAGTTGTAAAAAGGAGTACTTGAAGTGATAGAAATGGAGAAATGATCCAATGATCTTGAACATCAGAGTCCACCATGCATCAAAGAAGATCTAGATATAAAGGCCATGGAAGTGGACAAATATGATATTGTGGAAATGGGATAGAGCAGGATAGAGAATAAGGAAAAACTTAGGGTGAGAAATGGAAAGTAAGGTGGCTAATAGGTTTCTCTGGACATAGTGACTGAGAGATTCTTGACTTTAATAAATAAATAGCCATATCACATGCAGAGCATGGATAGCAGATTAATAAGTGCGATAATTTTTAAAATATGGCAAATAATAATGACTAATTTTTTGTACTATATGTGATTAAAATTCCCTTTACTCTCAACCCCAATTTTCTAATTTAAATATTGATATTATAGATTTAAAAACAATATAATATTCGTAAAGAAGCTCCAGCTTTTTAAATTATTGCAGGCACTGCAATACGTATTTTCAATCGTTTATAAATTATGTCTGGTATAATAAATATCACCTGGGCAAAATAATCGATAAGCGGAATATTCTGATTAAGCTTATAATTTAGATAGAAAATATTCAACTTTCTTTACTACTTAAAATATATGTTAGCAATAAAATTTATATTTTATAGCTAACAGATTTTAAACATTTTGATAATTTTTCTGTTTAAAAAACGAAAGAAACATTTAAAATAAGCAAAGAAAATTGAATGTAATTTATAACGTGTGATATAGAAAAAACAACCGTTTCAAATGTTTAAATGGAAATTTATTCTTTATTATTATTATTTTCTTAAATGAGAGACCTGGTAATGAGCATTACAGAAAATGAACAATTACAATCAAAAGAGTTTTAACATTTGAAAAATTATAAGCATTAGAAAAAATAAGAATTAAGCAAACATTTACATTTTAAAGAATAATAATTTAGGAGCAATATAAAAAAACTTCAAAAATTGGATGATGAAATATTGCTAAAACTAAGTATAAAGATATGATTTGTTGTAACAAGAATTAAATAAATCTACCAATGACTTGCATTAAGTGGCAATATGTATAGAGAGTTTTGCCTGTTTGAATAACAATTAAGAGCAAGCATAAGAAATAATGATCACGTGATGTTTATTGGAAAACATAATTGATTATCAAACATTTTCACATAATTTAACACTTTTTCTAGAAACATATTGGATTTAACAAACTTGTGAAAAAATAATGATAAATATATATATTTTTAAAATGTCTTGTGATGAAACAGTAGTGCATCTGCCTTTAATATGTATAACCTTGGTTGAAATATGGGTTAGGTAAACTTGAAACTTAGGTAGCAATCCATAACTAGTCCAACTAAACATCCAATATTGATCAGCAAATAAATACCTAATCTGGAAGGGTAAGGATGGCAAAATTCTCATACCTTCTCTACATAACAATCATAAACCTCACTATTTCTTTATTTATGAAAATAATCAATTCCATAATTTTTGGTTAATTAATTTGGGTTGAGTCAAAGATTTATAAATCTTTATTGCTATGCTATATTAAAGTATTTATCATTTTTTAATGGTTGCGTTCTTGTATTGAAAATATTTTTATAAAACTTTCTTATAATAATATTTAAGATAGTGAATATCTTGTAATTAAAAAACAATTTTTAATTAAATAAGAAGTTACTGTAAACTACCAGCAATCTATATATAAACTAATACAAACTCATCAATAAAAGAATAAAAAAAACAGAATGGATCCACCTGTTTTTTTACTTACATGGTATTTAAGCATTCATTTTATTGACATGTTACAACACAGAGCATGAAATCAGTACAACTGTAAACCATTCTGAAATTACTGTAAACAATCAGAGAATAAAGACCATGCCTCATTTTTAACAATTCTTGAATATCATAAAGTGAAACATCATTTAATAAATGTAAATATAATAATCATAATTTAATGTAAATGAAATTAAAATGAAAAGTATTGTAAACTCTCAGTGAGTTATCTATAAATTAATACAAACTTGTCAATAAATGAAAAAGAATATAGTTCAATTTTCTACTAATGATTGATAGAAAATATAGTTTTCTTCATTTTTTTTGTGTCATTAAATTATTACTCAGTTTTGATATATGATCACCAGTTTCTAAAGGCATATAGTCATGTCACTGTCTTCAATCATTCTTTTCATACTTATAAATGAACTACATATAATCTCATATTTTTAAGATAAAATGCTCTTGGTCTATCCCTCAATTTTATCCTGTTCAATAAATTAATGTGGCAAACAAGTAATTTTAATTTTAAATCAAAGAAATCCTTTCTTTTTTAAAACTTTTAATTAAGGTACATTATTATTGAATTATGAACTTTATTATAAAGAGATAAATAATATCTTTCTTGAACAATTTGAAAACAAATTAAATATAAAATTAGTAAAATGTATTTATTTTTCTTGATTAATATTTTATTTTCTAGCTAATAATAGTGAAAACTCCTTTTCTTTTTCATTTCATATATTAACACAATATATTAATTTAAATTATCTAATAATTGTGTTTTACTATTTAAATTTGTACTTTTAACATAAATGCCTTTATTTTAAATAATAAGATTATATATTGCATTTTATTTTGGTGTAAATAAACTATACAAAGTTTTTTAAAACTCTTTTGGTAATAATTTAATTTCTACATTATGTTTAATAAAATTGCATGTTTTAATATAAACTTTATTGATTTTTTTTCTTTCTAAGGTATACACAGGACCATGTTTATACAGAAGCAACTTTAGATGCTAGCTTAGAGCCCTATAGATATGGGGTTCTTCAAAAGTTAAATTTACTAAAACATTTCTAATATCTTATGAATTTTATTTGGTTGACAACCACACAATAGCTTAATGTAAATAGGCATATATGGCTCTAGCTATAATTATATATTTTTTCATTTTAAAATAAGCTAAATAGTACAAATAGTTATAATTTTTGATTCGTAATAGTCATTTTATATACTGTTTAAAAAAACTTGAAATTATTCACTATGTAAAAGAATTAATTATTTTTTTGTGTGTATTATTATCATTTAACATAAAATCAGTAGTAGAAAATTTAGCATTCATACTATATATTTTTTCTGTATTAAAATAGCAAGATAATCAGGCTCTAAATAATTTGTTGCAAGATAAAGGTTTTTTCAATAGTGGAAAGTAATTAATAGTTTTTGCATTTGCTGAATGGGGATAATTTTGACAGCTTTTCATATATATATATTTAATGTGTCAAAGCATCGGCCGGGACAACTGCTTGTAAAGCAGCTGTGCTAACCACTCAGCCCCCAATGCTTGATGGCTTTTCATATTCAATTTGCCTTTTAGTTATGAATATTTAGATATTCATTTTTCTTTTAATAAATGAATAGATATTTGAAAAGAAAAATCTTAAACTTGTTTGGAATCTTCAGATTCCAAACTCATCCTAAGCATGACAGGTGCATGTATCAACCATTATGTTATAAGATCCTTCATATATTATTTCTTAAGTCTATAAACTTTTTTTAGAATTTTAACAAACTTTTTTTTTTAGATAAGTTAAAATATGAATTATTTTTTATTTTATTATGTATTTCATTATTATTACATTATCTAATTTATGCTTAAATAAAAATTTTAAAACATATTTATGAATGTTCTATATTTGTAAATAAAATTTTAAGAAATTATTTATGAATGTTTTGCATTTGTAATTATACTTTAAAAATAATTAATTCTAATCATCTTAAATATATTCTATGTAAATAATAGGATTATTACACTGCAAGAAATTACAAAAAGTGAAGACATGCACATATATAACAAATAATATTACAGTTCTTAACCAAATACAAGTCGCCGTGAATATGGGACTATAAATTGTCCCGAAAATGCTTGGCGGTAACTTTTAATAATTTTATTTACGTTTAATAGCTTCATTATCTGAGCGCAGAGCTCATATATATATTAATTGATTTCAAACACTGATGAAGTAAAGCCTTAACTATATTAAGAGTGTGTAACATGATCTAAATAAAATAATAGGAAAGTTTAATGGAGGTCAATATAGTGATGATGATCGTGCTCCATATAAATAATTAATGTTACCATGTTTTCAGATTCTGATAGTGACTCTTAGAAATGCTACAGAGTCTCTATTATATTATAAATCTAATCCTAATGCACCATCCATATAATTTCAAAAAGAATTATACAAATTCCACACAAACACACCAAATTACATTATTGTCCAGTTCTAGTTTACTGGATTTTAAGAGACTCTGATGATTACGTGTACAAAATGCAAAAATACTTAATGTAGTATTTAAATAAAATTATTATAATTCATAATACAAAATGGTAGGTCTAAAAATATATATTCTATTATAACCTAAATAGACTATCATAACTGATTATCACTTAGTTACAAATTTGATATTAAATTATTAAATAGATAGAAAAATAATAAATACTGAATATTATTTAAATTGTACGTCCATCTTGTTTTCATATATAAATGCGAAGCTTTATCTAAACATGTTTATATATTCACATTCGTATGTTTATAATTTTAAAATAGATATATTTCAATTACTTAATTACTAATTAATCTTTAAATTTTAAAGGCTCAAATTATTTTTTTTAGCAATATAATTCATTTGCATATTTATCTTATGTATACAAAATATAAACATAGTGAATATTATTTAAAAAGTTAAATTTTCACTTATTGTCTAATCTAAACATTGCTTTAAGAACAAAATACATTTGCGAGTTACATTTTTAAAAATATAAATTAATTACTTTTTTTTATATATATAAAATATACGATAAAACTTAACTGGACTATCAATCCTTTTGGTTATAAGTTGAGAGACTGATACCGCTAATGCTGTTTTCTTCAATGAATTGAAGCTCTTTCTTGAAATTCCTGAGTTTTCATCAAAGTGCCTAGTTATCAATGGTCAGTCTATGGGTATTTTAATTAGCAAATAATTTATTCAAAATTATTTCTCTGACTATGCAAACTATCTATGACAATTACTTTTCTTATAAACTTTCCGTATAAGCAAACAAATAAATGAATTTTTCTTCTAAATTAATCACAATATAAAAGTAAACATTGTATTCAGATAAATAAGTAATGGATTTTTCGTATAGTGATACAAGTGAAAGTACTTTTTCCATAGTAATAATAAATTTTCTTTTTAGCTCTGGATTTAATATCTTAAACAATATATATTATATCCTTTTCATCAATAGGAGTTGTTTCATCTGTGCTTGTATCATCTATATATACATTGATTTCAGATAGACTAATTAACGTATATCTCTAGTTTAACTACTATATAGGCATTAACCTATAGTCGACTTTATTATAAATACCAAAGACCACCAGATGCACACATTTCTGTGTAGTCACAAATTCTGACCAGCAAGGAGGTCTGATAAAAATAGATTTGCAAGTTAATATGTGTCTCAGTATTTATACAATAGGTGGTAATAATTGTTCAGATGGATAAACAAAATGGACTTTTCCTATTTTAAATTATAAAAATATTTGACAATTTTATAAGACATTTTTATTTATTTTTACATTCATCAAAATAAATCAAATACTAAAATATAAGAATATTATATATACTTTAAGCTAGATGTAATAAAAGGGGATTTGAACCCAGACTTTCAAGTTCCCTTTAATCATCCACTCCATCTTATACAATCAATGCACATTACCACATACATGCAAGTGAAAAAGATAAATGATCTCCAATATACATATTTTGTGGTGAACCACCACTCATCAGTTGGTCTGGATCATAATCTCTCACACACATATATAATAAATGATCAGTTTATATTAAGATAGTAAATCTTCAAGCTTTAATGGTAAGGCTTCAAACCTCTCCACTCTTTAACTCTTCATCCATCCATATCATTGAAAATCTGATAATGGTGTGATCAAAGCTCTTGTTTGCCAATTTTTGTTGTGCCATACCCATGTTGACCATAAATCATTCTGATCCCTCATATGTAAGACTTTAAATAAACAGAAGAGGGATGGGTAGAATACAGGCTGAATACATAATACTAAAATATAAATATAGTATATATACTTTAAACCAGATGTAATAAAATAGAAGTTGAACTCAGACTTTCAAGATCCCTTTAGTTATCCATTCCATCTTATACAACCAATGCATGTGAAAAGATAAATGATCTCCAACAACTGTGCTGTAATGAAAGAACCAGTTGAAAAATTTCTAGACAAGATGAAGACTGGAGAGAAACAATGATTTACTGAAAGATATAAGGGAGAAAAGTATTTTTTTTTTTTAAAAAAGTAATTGTCACTTGTAATGTAATTTATAATTTTGAAGAATTGTCAATCTCTTTGTATTAAGCCTGTAAACTGAAATGTGAACTGACTTCAATTCTCATACTATGAAGATGCAGATGAGAGTCTTTTAAAAAGTGATATTTCTATTTGCAAATGATATAAATATAAAGAAGTTAGAGTCAACTGATACAGAGAGAGAAATATATAAAAACCAAAATGAAGCCACACAATAGAAGAAAAGCTATCAATTAGAAAATTTGTAAGATATTGTAAAATAAAAGAAACTTGTTGTAGAATACATGTCTAGGACAAGATGTAAAAAAAAACAAAAAACAACAAGTTATCTTTATCCAGTTTTTTTAATATTTTAGATATTTAATTGGATAGATCATTAACATTAACTGAGTATTATTTTGGCACAGGTAGAGGTAGCACGAAGAAAGAAAAGTGTTTTGTTTAAGATTTGATGATAAGATGGTAGTATTTATAGTCACTGAAGATGAGTAATGTTGGTGAAAGTTTTTAAAAATTTGGGATAAAATAAATGCAACTTAAGCAGCCAAAATAAATGGAGAAAATAAGTTTAAGTGTTGGTTGAGCAGGATGTTATATCGTAGTGCTTTTAAATTTTGTATTTAGTTAATTTAATGATAAAATAATATAACGTGAAAATTATAAGAGCTAATAAGCAAGCTTTTAATCAGGGTGGGACATTTATTGACTTTGATTTAAAAAAAGATTTGTTAAATATTTTATTTGTAATGAGACTTTATAAATTAATACACTATACAGGCTTAAACCTGCACACACACACATATATATATATAATGTATGCGGGATTCGAACTCAGACTTTCACACAACCCTCAATTCTCCATGCCATCTTTATATAGAATAAAGATTTGGCTAATTAAAAAAAAAAAGGACATTGGCTTTCAAAAATGCACAAGTGGGAAAATTAGCAATATACAAATGTTAAAGCATTATATGAGAAATGATTATTTATTTAAGAAATTTAAAAAAAAATAGAATATATTTAGAGATAGAATAATTATGAAGTATATATTAAAAAGAAGTACGCTTAAGAGCACAGCTATAGATATTTGAGAACAAAATACAGTAAAATTTATACAGGTAAGGACCTATGTCTCTATAGAATAGGAGATAGTAATGATAAATTTATGTGAATTCAATTAGCAAAACTTTGAAAATTTTAATGTACATACGTACATTCATATCATCATCATCAACCATTATCAATCCATTGCAGGATGAAGGTCTCTCCAAGTTCAATCCATCTTCTCTGATCTTTAGTTTTTCTTCTGCACATCACCCCTGCACACTTTCTTATTTCATCCATCCATCTCATGTGTGGTCTCCTTCTGGTTTTTTTTTACAATCTCTTGGAATCCAGTTTGATACATTTATATATAACTTATTAAATATATGTGTATTATTAAGTATAGTCATAATAATTTCGTAAACAATATGTGTGAATGTTCTTCAGGGTTTATTTATTTTATTCACTCTTGAATAGAATTGCACCTTTCTAATTCAAATGATATATGTATTTACGCATTAATTAAGGTGATGTTTAGCTATTAAAACACCTGCATTAATTTCTAATTAGTAATCAACATATGTCTTGCATTGATATGAGTGACGATATTTACATATTTATTTGTAATTTGATTAACTAGCGTTATTATATACCATATTTATTAAAATAGTAAATTAATATCTTAATAATTCAATTTTTTTATTTTGAAGCAGTGTATTTATTTTTTTAATTCTGAATTTTTATTCTTCTAAGTGAGCATTTTAATGTTTTGAGACTTTATTTATATGGTCTTAAGTGGAGAGTGAAGTCAATTAATATAAAATTAAATATATAATTGATTCAAGAAAATGAAAATCTAGGATTAAAAAGAAAAAGTTATAACGAATTCATAATATAATAAAATTGAATCGATGTTTAAAAAAACATAGAGTTGTATACAGAAAAACACAAAGAAAAAAATCATATTCAAATCAGTATTTATCAAATTATTCTTTCGGAGATTGTAATTTCTTATCTATGAGCTCCATCTACCAGATGAACTAGAAATTATTATCTAGAAAATTAAGAAGAAAAAAAAATCAGTTGATATGCTTAAATTGGCATTCCCACTCTCTACATCATAAATGTCATATATATTTATTTTATTTTCTCAATTACTGTACAATATAATTTTAACAATCCTGAGAAGGAAATTTCAAGTTGATTTAAAATTATTTATAAAGATATAATTTATTTGTGTGTGTTTCACATAAACTTTACTATTATAAAAATATAAGTATATACATTTAAAAAAAAGATATAATAAAACAAACTAGATTTAATTAATGCACATTAAGTTATAGTTACCTTACAGCATATTCTATATCCATCATAGTTAATAATATACACATTTTAATTTATATATAAAATTAAATGTTTATTTATTTATCTATGATCTCATTCAACTTTTCACAATTTGGATACCTTCACATAATTCATGCTTATTAATTAAATTATATTCATACTGCATCGTTTGGTACAGTGGTAGGGTGTTTAGATTTTGGATCATAAAATCCTTGGACTGACCCTAGCTTTAGTCCTTCTGGCACTCAAACTTTTTATGAACTCCCAAACAATTTATTTTTTTATGTCTTTAGCTATACAATTATTTAATATGTAGGGTATATGAGCTCAGACTTTCACATGTCCCACCACTCTCCACAGTATCTCATAACCATGATACACTTGAACCTATCTATGTCGAAAAGATAAATAATCACCAATATATGTATTTCATGCTAAACTAGCAGTCATCAGTTGCTCCACATTATCATCTCAACACATATATGCAATAAGTGCTAAGATATATATTAAGATAGCCAATCCTCATCCACTCCACACTCCAACTCTTCAACTGTCCATCCAATTGAAAATCTGATGATAAAAATGCTCAAAGGTCACCCTGAGGTCGAAATTCTTGTTACACTCATGTTGACCTAAAGTCAATCTGACCCCTCATGTATAGGACCTAATCCATTTAATACATATACAGGGGATGGGCAGACATCTCTACTATGTAATAACTGAAACACACAGGCTTATTATATACCTGTGTCTATATATGTAATATATAGGGTATATGAACACAGACTTTCACATGACCCACCACTCAGTGTGGAGAGTGGTGGGTCATGTGAAAGTCTGTGCTCATATACTCCTATATATTACATATATAGACACAGATATATAATAAGCCTGTGTGTTTCAGCTATACAATTATTATTATTTAAATTAACTCATAGATTTATATCACTTCTATTTTTTTTTTCAAAATTACTTTCAATTTATAAAATAAATACATAATCAAAATAAAAACTTTTACTACAATTTGTTGTATGTTCTGCAAAAACTATCTTTATTCATAAACATTCTCTTAAGTTTCTATACAACATTTTATGTACTTTGACTTTCTTAAAAAATATCCTGAAATTACTTTGACATAACACATTATTTTTTTTATAAATATTATATTTTCCATTCTACTATATAATGGTGAATTATATTAAAAAATTAATAGAACTATTTTACATATTATGAATGGTATCCATTTTTTCTCTTCTCCTCTTCCCTTTACCTGCAAGCATGTTTAAAATTATTTTAAGCTAATAAACATCACATGGCCACCACTTCTTATGCTTGTGTATAACTGTTTTAAAACAGGCAAAACTCACTACACGTATTGGCATACACAGCAAGCTAGAGTAATCAATGGATGCCAGAAGGCTTGTGCTGGAGAGTTGCATTAGATCCTAATATCTAGGTGCAGTGCTCTCAGATCCAAGGCTCCTCACTGACAAAAGCCACAAGTCAGAAACTAGTCTGAGGATATTGGATGAGTAGGCACTAGATGGGGATTTTATACACAAGCCTTCTGGCATCCCTTGATTACTCTAGCTTGCTGTGTGTGGCAATACGTATAGTGAGTTTTGCTTGTTTTAAAATTATTTAATATATTACAAATATATTTTCTTTACTTCCAACATTTAATCAATCACTGACAAATATTTATATGTAATGAAACAGATTACTTTTATGAACTCTTGAATATATATATATATATGTATTTAATCCAACTAATTTATAGTAATTGGACTGACAGTAATTGTCTGTAGCCTGAAGTTTCTTTGTTGTTAAAAAAAATGACTTGGAAAGTTTATATAGTTATGAAATAACATAATTAATGCATTTCACAAGATTTTGTGTAACTTGATTTATGCAAGTCAAATGTCTTTTTTGAGTGATCTTACATTACAGAGATACTATATTGAAAATGTTTTTATAAAGCATATATTATTTGAAATCTCATATTTCTAATACTCAAAGCAAGGAATAC
The DNA here is from genome assembly GCA_028023455.1 of Epiperipatus broadwayi. NCBI lineage: Eukaryota > Metazoa > Onychophora > Udeonychophora > Euonychophora > Peripatidae > Epiperipatus > Epiperipatus broadwayi. The sequence goes on from JAQFVV010000004.1 coordinate 7,047,919, forward strand.
TTCACATTAACAATATTGTAATTAATAGTATTCAGTTTGCAGTTAATGAATGAAAGATATTTCTTTTTTATATATTAATAAATAGAATTGTTATTCAACTTTGAATACATAAAAAAAAAAGATAAATTGTACAACAGTGCATGCATTTCAGGATTAATCAACTATTCTAAATCTCTGTCAACTATCTACTTGAAGTAAAGTTAATTTTCTGCTAATAAATAAAAAAAGATATATATATTTAGCATTTTGCAGTCAAGCATTGGTAGTCGAGAAGTCAGTGACAGCCACTTTACAAGCAGTGGTCCCGGGATAGCGGGTTCGCTTCCCGGCTGATGCTATGACACATGAGATAAAAAAAAGTTGAATTCATCCTTATATCAGATATTTTTGCATAAATATAGATTGGCATATATCAAAAATCTGCATTCAATTATAACGATTTTTGATTTGATTATAACTATTTTTAATATTGAGTTTTCAAACTATTTTTACTTTGCAGTAATCTTAGATAAAGCTTGTAAAAAGTTTGTGTAAGCATTTACATTTTTAAAACAAATAAATGATTATAAAATATGAAGCTAAATGAAAGTCAATACTTATAGTATATTTGATAATATGTATATAAGACTTCATTTTGGCAATAAAAGTTTTAGTACAAATTTTATTGTATATTTATATCTATCAAACAAACACCATATGATTTTCCTATCTTATATTTAATATCTATAGAATAATACTATAGAATAATAAAGTACTGAGTATAATTAACGTAAATGAGCCATTAAATGTTAGAGCCAATCAGATTTCTAATTAATTTTTGATTATTGGCCTTCAGTGACGAAAAGCATAGGCTGGCACATATCTATTCTGAAGTCATTTTTATCTCTATTTTTCTACTCGACATTGACTTAAACCTTTCCATTATAATTTTTAAGTCAGACCTATTTGTCCAATGTTAGAAATTTTATAAATATATCTGCAACACTATGTTTTTTATGATCTCAGTTATACGCTAACTATTGATCTTTTTGTAAGAAATATGACATATTAAAACAAAAAATTATAAATTAAATTGTCTTGCGTTGTTAGCCGAGAGGTATCGCAGATGCCATGCAAGCAGACGGTTGTGGGTTCGCATCCCGGCCGATGCTATGACACATGGAAAAAAAAATTATAAATTAAATAATTTTGCTATTAATATTTATATTTCATTACAGCTTTTTTGACAACCCCTAGTGGCTCTTTAGGTTATCCTAACAATTAAACCTTCATTCTATACTGTATTTAGATAATTTTTACTTTATTAATTACTGATATAAGCTTACAAATGAAAAAATATTTTTAAAAATAATATTTCAACATTGTAAATATAGAAAAAAAGTAATAAGATGAAACATGTAATTAGAACAGTATTGCTGTGTCATTTCACTATTGCTGATAAAAATATCTTTTTAACTAAAGTATTTTTTATTTGATCTTCATTTCTAAAATATGAATGAATTATTGATAATACATCATAAAGTATCAATTTTGAAATTTAGAAATAAAACAAACAAACTCCTTTTTAAAACTTGTTTTTTTATATGACTATAATGATGAAAAAGAAATCCAACATTTTGACTATTTCATATAGTCTTTTTCAAGGTACACTAAAATAAAATAACATATATGTAATAATAAACATCATATATTCCAAAAAAAAAATAATAATAATAAAAATATTAAATTAAAAATTACAAAATATATTCATAACCAAAAATTTACCTTATCTCCCATTCCCCTTTTTTATTACAAACAATCACAACCTAAACACAAACATTTTATTTCATTTTTTAAAAAAAACAACAACCTATATACATCCTTTAAAACATATAATTAAAACCTATTATTTTCTTTTATCTTTTGCTATTCACATCCTATTTAATTCTGGTTTTATTTCATTAATGTTCATACCCTCCTTTATCATTCTTTCATTGTATGACTTAATACATTCCAAAGGTTTTATTTCAAAATCCCCATGCTTAAATCTATTCATGTGAATGTGAACAGCAAAGTCTTATAAAAATTTAAAGTTCCACTTATAATTATTAAAATATCACAAATAATAACTGCTACAATCATAATAGAGGCATGTCTTTTTCAGCCAATTATAACTTCCTGCTTAATGTTATTCAAATTTTTTTGACTTACCTTTTTCAAAGCAAACATTTTCTGAGTTTAACCATAAATCTCTTTTTAAAACAAACAAACAAACAAACAAACAAATGCTTTACATATATTTTGCAAAAATAATCATAAATATGTAATAAATTACAGAAAATATACAATTTTTCTTTTCATAGTGAAATAAAAGAAATAATTCAAAAGCTCACGCAAGCACTCTTAAGCCTGACAATAAAAAAATCAACCAATCAGCATCATTATTGCATCATTTGTATTAGGTTTTCTAGACTGAAGATAAGCTGAAGACAACCATGTCACTGCCAGAAATATTACAGAAATGCAAATGGTAGTGAAAACATTATAGGTTCAAGAGCAGAATGATATAAAGTAATGCAAATATTAAATGTAAGATATTGTATATGATGCTTGGTTTTAATACTTATTGATCTTTTTAAAAAAAGACCAAAAAAATCTGAAGTTAGCCTATAAATGAAATCACCACCTCAGCTTTATATAGTTTAAATATTGATTCAAAATTTTGGATATTTAAAACTTTTAATGATGGATGGTTGTGTGGAATTCAATGCTCCACTCTGATAAAACTCCTTAGTCATAAAAAACCATAGGAGGCTGATGAATACTACTATCTGATATCTATTGATTATTTATGCTCATATAAGAACCAGCTAGGAATGAAGTTTAGATTACTGTTCTTGAAAAGTATATGAACATAATAGTGTAACATAAATTAACTTATTACAAGTCTTAAAAGATAGCTTTTGAAGATATATCCATATATATATATTGTGAGAACCATGAATCGGGTCACAATAGCAATAGAAGATAAATAATTATCAAAACAAGCAGAGTCTTGAAGTAATTAAAGAAACATGGAATAATGATTTCAATATTAAACCAATATGATTATAAATTTTTTTAAAAAAGATATATTAAAATAAATAAATCTTTAATTATATCATAGAAAAATATGTGTTCCAAAAAAATAAACATCTTGAAGGCGGTGTGTGTGATAGCACTGAATATTTTCTGTTATTTGCTTTTTTAATCTTAAGAGCACATAAACTCTCTGTAAAAAAAAAAAAAGGGTTGGGGGGATATTTTTAAAAAAGCAACGTTTGGAAAATTGTTCAAGACTAGAAATGAAAATATTTTTATATGGCTGTCAATCAAACACACAGTGTAAGTTATATAAATTTTGTAACATGTGTTCATAAAGGCTATTTAACAGAAAATATTTTTTTTTACTGTAGATGGAGGGAGGGTGGTGTTTCACAAATACATACAGATGTACATTGTCAAGAGAAATTTGTTAATTATAAAACATAATTGCTAATTAGGTAACTTTAAAGACAAATAACCAATGGAATAATAATTTATGCTCAAATTTTTTTTATAAAAATTCCGCAGAGTGGTTAGCACAGCTGCCTTACAAGCAGTTGTTCCGTGTTCGCTTCTCGGCCAATGGTTTGACATAGGAAAAAAAAAGTAAAATACACAATATATTTTAAAATTATACAAAATTTAAAACAATAATTTTCCTTTTGTGAAATATTTAGAAAGCAGTAAGAGATAACTAAGATTTGAAAAATAACTTTAAAAAAAAAAACAGAGTATTTTTTGAAAAATATATTGTGCAGATGGGAAAATTTATTTTTCAGTTCTGGAAAACATTTTAAAAAACTATAAGGCAGTATAAAAGTTAGAAGGGGCAATAAATAAGCAGAGACAACATTAACAATTTTAATCATTGGTTTATAGATTTCACTTTTTATAGTGAAGTCAGATAAGTAAAAGATATCAACAATGTTTATCAGCAGTTATTAAGTGTAAAAGTCAAATGTTATCAACTCAAGCAAGTTAACTATCAGTAGTGAAAGTAAATAAACATCACATGATCATCATTTCTTATGCTTGGTTATAACTGTTATTAAAGTATGCAAAACTCTCTATATGTATTGCCACTCAAAGCAAGCCAGAGTAATCAATGGATGCCAGAAGGCTTGTGCATAAAATCCCCATCTAGTGCCTACTCATCTAATATCACCAGACTAGTTTCCAGCTTGTGGCCTTCATCAGTGAGGAGCTTTGGATCTGAGAGCACTGCACCTAAATCTTAGAATTTAATGCAACCCTCCAGCAGCGATTGATTACTTTGGCTTGCACTGAGTGGCAATATGTATGGAGAGTTTTGCCTGTTTGGTAATGAAAGTACTTATTAACATATGTCTATTGCTGCTGTGAGGAACTGTAAATGTCAAACTAAATGCCATTAAAATTGTATTGATCATTAGCTACTATCTTCGTGATTCCTAGGAGAACTTCTGCCTAAATCTAGGTAGAGTTTGAAGTAAAACCTATACCTGCCATATTAAAAAAATATGTTGTATCTAACAAGAAAATCTACAAATTAAACTGTAAGTTAACCAATAATGAAGATGATTATATTTTGGAATTAAAAATATTTTCACATCAAGCTGCTTGTCAACTAACTATAAAGTTGACCATATTGTGGAAAATAACCGAAACTGGAATTCCATAGTAAATTTTTAATTCAAGAAAGGAATTAGATAGATTAAGGAATTATAAAACTATATTTATTTGAAATTGTAAGTTTAGATATTTAAAATATTAGATACAAAATTTGTTTTATTTTTAATGACTTCTTGTCTCTGAATGTTTAAATTTTATAGATTTATGTAGTTTTTTCCATTATTTTTTAAATTTTCTTTTCCATGTTGAAATTTGAAAAAAAAAAAAGATTTTGTTTAAATATTAGTATTTAAATTATCTTGGAGTGACTTACAATCATCTGACAGATATGATTTAGACTATAATATTATAAATAATAATTCCATGTCTATTGGTGGTTAGTTAAGATTGAATTAACTTTTAATATCAACACAAATTAGTTCAGATCCAATAAAATTATTTTATTATTTCTGTTATTTATCTTTAGAAATATTGATTACCTTGGCCTATTCTCATTTCTGTCCCATTCTTGCATATGTAAACATATTTTTTTCACATGTTTAGTGAAGTAAGGATATTTAAGTGTACTAATATCAATCTTTTTCTGAGCAATAATCAGAAATTATGATAGAAAAGATAGTACAAATATGAAAAGGCTTGGACTTCTAAAGGATAACCCTTCAGAAAAAGTATTTATTATCATAATCTGCATTATGGATCATTAAAATAAAAGCTTTCATCATGTTTAGAGTTAGACAATGTATGTGAAAATATAACCAATATTCTGAAATGAACTTTTTAATGATCTTTCAAGCAGGCAAAATCTCCATACAGTAGTGCCACCCTGTGCCAATCAGAGTAATCAATGGATGCTAGAAGGTGAGTAAAAGCCCTATCTAATGCCTACTCATCCAATATCCCCAGACTAGTTTCTGGCTTGTGGCCTTCATCAGTGAGGAGCTTTGAATCTGAGAGCACTGCACCTAGATCTTAGGATCTAATGCAACCCTCCAGCAAACACCTTTTATCTCTACTTAACTATAAAACTATAAGAGATGGTGATCATGTGATCTTTCAAGCAGCAATATTTGTTGATAAAATCAACCAGTCTTTGTTGGATATGTGTATCCTGGAAGATGGTATTAAGCAATTTCTTTTTCAACATCATTATAACAGTTGGTTTGACATCAAAATTTGAATGTATTTTAGTAAATAATATGGCTAAATTTGTTTACTTAAAATTCAAAAGCAGTAAGGTATTGAACCTAAGCCAATCTGCTTGTATAATTATATAGATCTAATCCCAGATCAGTTACAATACATTTTAGTAACATCAGTTCTTTCATAATAGTAGGAATATTTTTTATTTTGATTAGAAATGTTGATACCAACATAACATCATCGAATTCTTTAGCTTACTGCAATATAAAATAAACAAGAGAAGTTTGAGTCTAATGAGACCAAATGTACACTTGAGCAATCAGTAATTTCCAGGTGGTATAATTGAAGTTAATAATGTACAAAATAAGTCAGACATTCATAATTATAAATCCTATTTTTGTATGACCAAAATCAAAATTAAGTTATTTTAAAATTTAGATGATTGATACTCTCAGATAGAATGATACCAAATCAAAGAATTCCACTTAGTTATTTGTTTCTCTTCTTTGCTAACTCTGAAAAGTATTTTTACTTGCTAATATTTACAATACCATCAGTTTTAAGAATTTACAGAAGCTATACTTTACTATTAGTTCTAAATGTTAGACATATAAGTGAAGGAAATAGAAAAAATATTTTTATACACCAGTGTTAATTGAAAAAATACCCAATGCAAACCTTGCACTTTTTCTCTGCCAAAAATATTTTAGGAATATTTGCAAATAAAAAATTCAAACCATAGAATAATTACATAAATAGATCTTTAACCACTAAACATCACACGATCACTTCCTACACTTACTCAAGCAGTTAAAGCAGTAGCAAATTCTCCAGATCCTAATGCCACCCAGTGCAAACCATAGTAATCAAGAGTTGCTAAACATTTTGGGCATAAAAACCCTATTTAATGCCCATTCCATCCAATATCCCCAAAACAGTTTCTAACTTATGGGTTTCATTAGTGAGGAGTCTTGGATCTGAGAGCACTGCACCATGATCTTAGGATCCATACAATACTCTAGCTGCCATATTTTACATTTTTAGTTAACTGTAAAGATATGAATCCAAAGTAAACCATAATAATGTTTTACTGCTATTCTTTAAACTGGGGCTGAATGTTGTCTGCATGGATTTGTCTCTCATTTTTTATACCCTTCACAGTGAAAACATCTAAACATCTATTCTTGTTAAAGACTTTTATGCAGGCAACAAATAATTCAACAATTACTTATAGGGTAATCATTAATGGTGCAGTCATTCCAGACTGAACGTGTCAAACAGGCCATAAACTGATTATGGGAGCAATACAAGGCAATAAAAAACATAGCTTCTCTTTCACCAAAGTCAAAAATTTCAGACCAAATAAACCCAATGAAACCATCTAACCATTTTATCTCCTCAATTATCATTCTTTGAACCTAAATAGCCTCTACATTTGAATTTTATTTATTTTATATGCCATTTCTATAGCATTATTTTTGCCTATTTAATAACTTTACTTTTAAAATCATTATTATCCAATCTCAACTTAAAAGCTAATCACCTACTTTTTGTATATTCACTGAATTTTTACTTATATCCCCACAAAGTCACTACTACATTTTCATCATTTTGATTATAAGCATCTATACTCTAGTAATAAATGGCCAATATTTCCTACAAATTCCATACATAGTTTGCAAAACAAATCGCCAAAGATATTACATTTATAAATATATTCTTTTCTTGCCAAATCTGGCTAGGTAATTTTGCCTGGTGAATTTCTCATTTAAATTATTTTCACTATAATGGTGATAATAATGAGATCAAAAGAGAAGGTAATAATAATAAATGATGTTTCAACTTTATTTTTATGTAATTTAGGTACATTGAATGTGCAACATTATTTGATATGGACTAAGACCTGAACATAAAACAAAGAGAACAGTTAAAGAGCTGACAAAATCTGAGACTAATAAAAACATTCAATGAAATTTATATGAAGAGAAATAAAAGTTTAATTGAGTGGATATCTAACTATACATCTTTTTAAAAGGGAAATGTGGTGTTGAATTTCTCATTGAATCAAACTTAGTACTTTAAATTCCTATAATTTTATGGTTATCATTGAAGAAGTAATATGTAGTGCCTGGATTTTTTTTATCAGTGCTTATGCTTATTTTTAAAAGTATATGATTATAAAAAAATGAATAGAATGATGGAGGGTGAAAGCAATAATGTTCATCCATTCAATGGACACATTTATCATCAAATTTGTGAGAGGTGACAATTTACTTGAAAGAACGAAAACTAATTCATAACTTTTAAAACCATCTGAATATTTTATTGCTTTTAAAAAAGGATATTACTTACTTTTCAATGATGAAGTCTAAATGCTAACAGTAGAAAAATGTACACAAAGATTGTTTATCTGATGATATGATTGTAGGAGCTTGATGGATTATTTATACACAAGATAGAAATTGGTTCAATTTCCATAGTATCATCATGGATCAAACTAGTGTCTGTTCACTTGTAATGTCTTATGAATTAATTACTTGCTAAATGAAACCACATCTACATTGTCTCATTGTGGATGTGAATTAGTGTTTGCCCATTTACAACATTATATCACTCAGTTATCTGCTAAATGAAAATATAATTTGTATATATAGCAAATATCAGAATTAATAAAATGTGCTTTGAATTTAATAGCTACTTTTTCTGAAATAACAAAATGATTGGGGTTTAAGAAATAGACATAAGAAGTATGATGCTATTTTGGAAATGCCATATTTAAACACTATTATTCAGATCATTTGCTCATATTTATCATTATTATTGCTATATATTTTTTCTCTTCATTTAAAATGTATAGAACTTATTAATATAAATAAGAGTATAATTTTAGATTAAGTAGTGATCTATTTATATACCTAAATATAAGAGAATTATGTCTTCCTAAGTTTGAATTTATATTTTTCATAATAACTTATTTTAATTTCAAATATTCATTTTATTTTATTTATTGATTGTAAATTAACTTCAGGTATATCACTTATATTAGGAGTTCAAAATGATTATATTGTAATAAGTATTTATTTTATTTTGGATTCATAAATTTATATTAATAAGTAAGTAGATTCATTTATATATTTTTTATTTTGAGTAACTATATTTTTATATGAAGTATAAAATAAATATATGTTGAACTCTCTTATATTTCAGAAAGTATAAACATTCTACAACATATTTCTGTTATATAAACATATGTGTTTGTATTTAGCACCTAATAAGTAGAGATTTGTGTGTAATCACCTATTTAATTTAAAAAGAATTAATGCCAATTGAAACCTATTGCCTTAAGCCAAATCAGATCATATGTATATATTTTAAATGTTTCTTTGCCATATATATAATTTTAATTTATATCCAATTGCTAATAAATTTTGAATTAATTTAAAACAAGTAAACTTGCTTGGTTGTCATCCAATTTTATAATGAAAATTTATTGGGTTAATCATATTTGGATGAGACAATATTCCCTAATTGATTATATCACATAATTCATTTGAAGCAGTTGTTAAATAATTGGGAAAACAAAACCACAAAATAGGTAAGAAAGTATACATATCATTTTCTTTGTATTGAATTTAATGTTCATTATCTGACAAGGTATAGATTTTATACAGCAATAAATTAAGTGATTTGACATTTTAAAATATTTAATAAGCAATTAGAAGCTTATTGTAATTATTTTGTTAGTAATAAATAAGTTATATTAAAATAGAAAGTATATATGAATTGATTTGATGATTGATAAAGATACAAATATGATAATCATTGAAGATTAATTGCAATTAAATGATAGCACATTTTATTTTAAATCATTACTGATTAAAGTGAATACTATATTAAGCCAGTATCCCATCATAAACTTTGTAATCTTGTTCTATTATTTTATTCTGTTACAAATTAGAGTGATCTGCTTTAATTATTGTTCAAGTTCATCAATGTGAATTGTAAATTCAGTTTAAAATTAAATTTTAATGTTAATATTTGATTTATAAACACTAACAATCTTTCATATACTTTGACAGTTATAGTCTAAACTTTTAACAACCTAGCTTTATTAAACTGAAGAGTAATTGGATATGATTTATCAATTGTGTTTGAGTAAGCATCAAATAGGAATCTATCATTTATTATATATATTTTTATGATTGGATATTGAAAGGCTTAAGGTTATTTAATAAGATAGTTTTATTTTATATATTAAGTTGGTGAAAGTGGAAAGATATGTCAGTTTTAATTGATTTTGTATTTTTATTAAGTATTTAATCTTATTATAATTGACTTAGTTAATAAGAATATATTAATATTAGTGGAATAGTATAGCTGAATTAGTATTCCATTTGATTTTATTTGGTTGTAATTGGAAATCAATTATGAGTTATCTATTTATTTAGATATCATTGATATTTTAGATTTGTAGGGCATATTAAAATTATTATCTAATCCATCCATGAATTATTTCATTTAAATACAAAGTTTGTATTATTATAAACAATGTTTTGACTCAGAAGGAATATTAAGATTTATTTAATTCTTTGTCATTATTTTTATTATAAGTGAATTATCTAATAGGTATAGATTATTTATAAGATAAAGATATTTGGTTTTATTGCTTTATCTTTAATCTATAGCAAATAATGCTCTTATTTTAAGATAATGATTTTGCTTGTTTTCTATTTATTCGAAATACTATTTGAATTCATGACTTTACAACAAAGATTATTATCATTGTTTTACTGGATTAAGTGTTAGATCATTATTCATTGAATAATATTCACTTTAGCTTACTTTATTATTTTCATTCTGTTACAAGTACAATTCACAGGCATTATTAAATTAGAATTGTTCTTCCTTGGTTCATATTTTTATTCTGTTCCAAATGGTGACAATAATTAGCCTATGACTCCAGATACAGTATGATGCATAATTTTATTCTGTTGTAAATGACATTCAACTTCAGAGTATATTTTTGTTCAGTTACAAATGGTGACCAATGATTGGAATATATTTTTATTCAGATTATATTAAAGTTTTCATTTCCCATGATTACTATAATTATTCTGTTAAAAATAGCTCCCAAATCTGTGAGGCATTAAAAGAATAGTATCCTCTCATTTTTATTCTGTTAATAAAATATTAGAACAAGAATAGTAATGGCTGAACGATTTTTCATAAAAATCGATTATATACCTATTAATGTCAGATTTTAAAAAGATTTATTAAATGTTTTTTTTGTAGCTTTATGGAGCAAAGATTTAGCTAAATAGAAAAAAATGGTGGCTTTTTGAAATTGGAGTAGAAAAAAAAGACAAGTTGTAAAGATAACATTACTATGGTAAAAAGAGTAAAAAAAGTTTATTAAAAAAATTATAAAGCAGAAAAATAAATAAATTGTGTAAGCAATTAGAAATAAAGATATTATAAAAAGTATAGTGAAGAGTTAAAAAAAAGCCAAAAAAAAAAAAAAAAGAAAGATGCTAAATGATTACCTAAAAGAAAGGGTTTATCATAACTGTTTAAACAAAAATACAAATTTTGCAGATATTCAAATTGAAGTGTAACTAATGAACATGATATATTAACATGGGCAAAACTCTCCATACAACAGTCAAGCGTTGTTAGCCGAGAGGTCATCGTAAGCAGCTTGCAAGCAAGTACTTGGTTGCAGACGGTTGTGGATTCGTCTCCTGGCCGATGCTATGACATATGAAAAAAAAAACAACTCTCCATACAGCAGTGCCACTCAGTGCCAGCTAGAGTAATCAATGGATGCCAGAAGGCTGTTTAACATGATATATACCATAGTAAATGATTTCATCAAAAACTATACTAATATAATAAAATCATAAGGTGTTAATAAGAAAACATTTCTTGTAGATTTCCAAGTGTGATTGAGTCTCATAGTATTTTATTATAATTATTAAATTTAAAGACAATTATTTTGTACATAAAATGTATGTGTATATTTTAGAATTTATTGTAAAACACTTTAGCTAAAAATAGAAATAGTTTTATTTTTTTTATACGTGTTGCACAAACTGACATTCTTCTCCAATAAAATGAATATGTCAAATTTACATTTACATCTTAAAATAAATATTTTGGCAGATTACATACATATTAGTTTTTTTCTTTTACTAAAAAAAAAGTCATTCAAATGTTTTCATAATATACTTTTCAACTTGATGCATACTTTTTTAAAACATTACATTTCAATGGGAAAGTTGCAGGTATTTATAGATAGAAGTTATTGCCAAATAAATTAAAATTGAACATTAAATTATTAATAGTTAATATGAAAAATAAAGTATGTATTGTGTGTGAATTTATATATATGCATATGAGCATGTGTAGAAAGTTTTAACTTCTGTTGCCTATGTACATATACAGCATATACTTACAGCTTAGTATTATTTATGAGGTGTGTGTATATATATGAGAATTTCTTAAAATCAACTTTTTTAAAAAAATACATTGCATTTACTTACATTTTTTCATTTATATATATAATTTGAAAAATATCTAGGTTATAATAAAAATTAAATTCAAACATTTTTTAAAATTACGAATTATACTAGTATTTATTAATTTTGATAAAAATTTAGTTTTTTCTTTTAAAAATAATAATAATATGCTTGTCAAAACCTAATCAAATACAGGTTTTTCGACATATAGCACAAAATTCTTTCACTGTTCTTATAAATAGCAAGATAATATGTTTTAATAAAATACAAATAATATTCATAAGATTAGTTACTTGGTAGATCAAATTTATGTATGAATAAAAAATTGACCAATTGAGATATTTTTTAATTTCCTAAGCTGGGAAAATAATCCAGCAACTTTTACCACTTGAGTTTGCTGCATGGCAAATTGATTAACTCTAAATCAAAATACTTAGAACCATTTTAATTATCTACTTGTATGTAAGACAAAAAATATCTCAAACTTGATTCTATATTATTCTATTGAGAAATCTTTTAATATGGTTACAGCATCGTCAAAACTGTAAGCAATTGACCATGAGATGCAAATGAAAGATGAGAGATTTATTTCTCCCATTGCCTACAGTTTTGATAACTGGACTTTATAGAGCCATGGTTTCTTAAAAAATCTTGATTATGCTTTTCTATGTAAGATTTTCAGCTATACATTTTATAACTCTATTGATCTTACACACACACACATATATATATATATATATATATAAATGTTATATATAGGGCTTGCACATAAGCACTTTATAAGCTTTGCAGAATATCCCCAATCCCAGACTGGTTTCTGCTACTGGCTGCCTCAGTGAGGTGTTAGGATATTCAAGCATTAGATTAAAAATAGCAGGACAAGCTCAGAACTTTATCTAATATATAACAATTAAGTAGATAATCTGAAATTTTCAGACACCCATAAGTCTTTCAATCCAGTTATCTAACTTAAATAGCCATTTGGGATTGAACCAAGTTCAGATATACCATATATAAAATCGACAAAGCCTTAATAGCAAAAAATAAAATTACAAAAAAATAAAATCATTGTTACATGACCTAATTTAACAAACTTATATTACAAATGTTATATATAGAGCTTGCACATAAGCTCTTAACAAACTTTGCAGAATATCCTAGCACCTCACTGAGGAAGCCAATAGCAGAAACTAGTCTGGAATTGGGGATATTCTGCAAAGCTTGTTAAGAGCTTATGTGCAACTATATATAACATTTGTAATGCAAGCTTGTTAAATTAGGTCATGTGACAACACTTGATTTCTTTGTAATAGTATGCAAATATATGAAAGCAGCCAATACTTAAACAATACCAATAGCAATCTCAATCTGTTGTCAAGGCAATATATATGCTTACATCATTATAAATCAATGAAAATATTTAATATATATATAATTCTCTGAAGAAGATGAATTATTAATTGCAAGATATCTAAAAGAGATATGAGCTTCTGAATCATCATACTTATAAAAAGCACAATATGGGTTTCAATCCTTGTAATAACTTGATTAAAAATAATAAAAAATCTCAATTTTCTTCACTTTAAACTCAGGATAAAAGTTATAATAAATTACTAGGGAAAATTTGTTTAGCCTTGGGACTGTCAACTAGTAATTTCTATTTCTTAACAACATCAAAGGAAAAGTTATCTCTGGCTGTTTACATTAATACAATCTCTTAATTTCCATTGTTTGTATCATTATAAATCCATCAAAATATTTAACATATATTTTTTGAGGAAAAAGAATTATTTATTACAGGTTATCAAAAGAAAATAAGTGCTTCTAAAATTTCATATTTTAGACTTAAATCAATATAGCAATTGGGTTAGAAGTAAAAGAGAATCTCCTTTTTCATTTATTTAAACTCAGAATTAAAGAGCTATACTAGATTACTAGAGAAAACATTTAAAACTCAAATAGTAATTAAGTTTCCTAGCAACATCAAAGGTAATATTATCTCTGGCTATTTATATGGATATATAATATCTTAATTTTCACTGATGGCATATATATTGTAAGGAGCAGCCTAGATTAATCCTTACATATTTATATATTTAAGAAATAATAGAAAAAGAGAAAGGAAAATTATTATTTGTCATGAATACTAAATAAATGTTTTAATTACCCTTTGCATGTCTATAGTTGTAAAAATATTTTTTTTAAAGAAGTTTAGTACTGCAGCTTGATACATGCTAAAAAAATTTTTTTTTTTAGTATTTGTTATTATTATTCAGATTCAAAGTTATTGTGTTTACATTTTACAATATGAATGCAATATAATAGTAATAAAAGGGATAATGAAATTATGGGTTAAATTGCTAAAGAATCTCTTGATTATGATAATAATTATTGAAGATTATAAAAAAAATGAAGAAATGCTGAATTTTGTTTAAGATTATTTATTTGAAATTATTTATTTTTATTTTATTGTAAAATACAAATACACCTGGGTCTCGTTTTATGCGGATTATTTTAATGTGATTTTGCAGTTATGTGATTCATGTTTCTTCTTAATATCTTTCATATTTCACTATATTTATTAGATATCAAGAAATTTAAATTATTGTTAACTTCTAATCAAGCAATGGTGGTCGAGTGGTCAGCACAGCTGCCTCACAAGCAGTTGTCCCAGGTTTGCAGGTTCGCTTCCCAGCCGATGCTTTGACACATGAAAAAAAAAATTAACTTCTAAGAAAAAAATCTGCATTGAATATTTTTATTAATCCAACAAAACATCAGGTACACAAGCTGTGGCAGTAGCAAACTACTGTATGGAGAGTTTGCTAGGGTTAATATTTTTATTAATTATGTTTGCTTGGCTCAAAGATAAAATGCGATGTTTTAGCAATAGGACATTAAGAGCAAGCAAAGGGATTGAAGTTAAATATTTTCCTTCATAATTAATAAAACAGTTATAATTGTAATACAATATCGTTTTTCATTATTTTATATTTACAAAAACAACATAGGTTTGAAAATAATTTTATTATAATTTTTTTCTTAATCTCTTTTAAGTATAAAATATATTGAAATTAACTTTTATAATTACATGTACATTTTAAAATAATTCATTTGTTTACATAAAAAGTTTTTTTCTTTTGTTTTATTAATAATGTAGATTTTTTCAAAATCTGAAATAAATTAAATAATCTCCTTTTCAATGAGATCATTTTATTTAATTTTAAATAATTTATTTCAGAATATCAAAAAAATATTATTTAACTTAATTAATAGCCATTCTAGATTTTAATATTTATGTAACTAAATTCTGTCGGTGTACATTTATTTTTTTTTCCTGTATAAACTTTGAATATAAATACACACACACATTACCAAAATTATTCATCTAATGTGTTGTAATTCATAAGATAATGTGCCTTAATATATGCACACACACATATTTACTACTATTCATGAATCCAGATAATCTGCTAAAGGCCTTAGAACCAATTCCATAGCGTAAGCTTGTGGTTAAAACACCTGTAGAGGTCCCTACTATCGCATTTTATACGCATATTATCGAGGTTATAGCCTCAGTAAATATTACTTTCAATGTGCGTTTAATAAATTTATAATTGCAACTTTAAATTATGGATATAGTAATCTCACATTATGCTTTGTAGAAAAATCCTACTTTAAGCATCTATGCTTAACGGATTTGATCAACAATTATAATGCTTTCATTGTTTTGATCCTTCAATTATTTTTTAAATATGTTTATAATATACTTAGGGAAAAATATAATATTTTGCAGTTTTATATTTTTTAAAAAGTATTTCCATTTTATAAAGGTAGTAATTACAACTTTCGGCTATATATTATCTATTTAAATTATTTTATAATTTGTAGATTAAATGAAATGTTATTAATATAATGGATTTGGTTAGTTAAGGTAAATATCAAGTTATGGAGTTAAAGAAATGGCAACAAAACCAAAATTAATCTGATTAAAAATATATAAAAATGTTAACAATTAATAGATGTGATATGTTGGATTATTTCCATCATCTATGAGTGAATGTTGAATGTATAGAAAAATTTTAAACTTTATTTAAATTTTCCAAATACAAACAACTTGTTAGTAATAACACACATATAGACAACACAGGTTAGTAATTACACAACATTTCAAGTATCGAATTTAAAGCAAACGCTCTACCAACTGAGCTATTCTGTCAAAGGCAACATATAGTAGAAAATTGATATATTTATATATGAGGGTTGGATTCAAATCCTCCTGAATCCTTCAATTTTTTTATGAGCAAGGCTAATTAGTTTTTATTATTATTATTGTTTAATATTTTTTTTAAAAGCAAAATTAATTAGAGGCTTCCATACATTGTGTATTGCCACACTGGGTTGACTTATAGGATTATTCACCATTGTCATATGAACAACAACATACTTTCAACATAACTCAGACTTCTTCCAACAAAATCAAGGGATGACCATGGGATTATCACTGTCACCCTTGCTCAGCAACATTTACAAGAAAGAACTTGAAACCATAGCCATAAATACTACTCCATATCTACTTAAAGTGTGGCTTCAATATGTTGATGATACATTTCTGGTATGGCCACATGGTGAGGTACAATTACAGTCATTCTGGATACACCTTAACAACATATCTCCTACAATTAAATTTACAATGGAATCGGAACAATAACAAAAATTGGCATTCTTAGATGTTCTTGTGATAAGACCCCCTCAGGGCAAAGTAAAAACAACAGTGTATAGGAAACCAACACACACTGACAAGTACTTGGCATATACACCCAATCACACAAGAAGCACAAAACATGGAATTGTACTATCACTATGGAACAGAGAAAAAAAGGTTTGTTCAGAAACCAGTGATTTGGAAAAAGAAAAGATTCACATAGAACAAATGCTTATGAAGAATGGTTATCCATTAGCGGTCATCAAGAAAACCTTCAATAGACAATGCAAAGAAATACCAAAAGAGAAAAAAATATTGGTACAGTTGTGTATTCATACATACCAGGAATGGCAGACAAATTAAAGAAAATCTGCAATCAATATAACATTAGAACAGCTTTCCAAAGCCATACCACACTTCAAGAAATTCTTACTTCTACTAAGCCTAAACTGGAAATGCTGAAGAACAAAAATTGCATTTTATGAAATACCATGTGAATGTGGAAGGAAGTACATTGGTGAGACCTGTTGCCCTGTTGAATAATGATTGAAAGAACACAAACTAATGGTTAAAAGAGAAAAACCAGATGTGTCTACCATAGTAGATCATGTCTGTACTAATGACCATATATTTAATTGGGAAAATATAAAGATATTGGATAAAGAGGAAAAATGCATAGAAGAAAATTAAAGGAAGCTGCTCATATGACAATGGTAAATAATCCTATAAGTCAACCCAGTGTGGCAATACACAATGTATGAAAGCCTCTAATTAATCTTTATCTTAAGAAAAAAATTAAACAATAATAATAATAAAAACTAATTAGCCTTGCTCATAAAAAAAATTAAAGATCTCAGGAGGATTTGAACCAACCCTCATATATAAATATATCAAATTTCTACTATATGTTGCCTTTGACAGAATAGCTCAGTTGATAGAACATTTGCCTTAAATTCGATATTCAAGAATCTAAAGGTGCGAGTTCAACTTCTAAGCGAATATTGTCACTGCGCATATAGGCCAGCAACACCTCAAAAAAAAGTGGAGAATAATACTACTCAAAATGTTATGTAATTACTAACCTGTGTTGTCAATATGTATGTTATTATTAACAAGTTGTTTGTATTTGGAAAATTTAAATAAAGTTTAAAATTTTCTATACATTCAACATTCACTTGTAGATGATGGAATGATGGAAATAGTCCTTCATATCACATCTGATAATATACAATCATTACAAACATTCAGACAAATAAATGTTAACAATTAATAACGTGAAAACAATTTTCAATACAATTACTAAATAAAATTATTCTGATAAAAGCAAGATAATTTAATAAAACAAAATTAAATAAACAAAATTAAGATTTTTAAATGAACTTAAGATGAATCTGTGAGCACAATGGCAACAATAAAAATGAAACTACAACACTGAACCCTAAAAAAAAAAAGAATCTGATAAAAGTACAAAAAGCCAGAAATATTTTTTTGTAACTTTATATATTTAATTACTTTTGAGTCCACAAAGTATTTTAATAGCACAAAATATTAAAGGCAATAAAGAATCCGAATTAAAGGCAATAAAGAATCCGAATGACTTAAATTTTTATAGTATTCAAATTATACAAAAAGTTTAACACTAAATTTGCTATTTATATAAGATATTTTAAAACCTTCAATTAAGCAAATTTTAAAATTATTCAAGTTAAATTTTTGTCAAAATTTTAAAAATGTTTAAATTTTCAGTTAGTTTAGACTGATTTCAAATTATTCAAAATAGTTTTTAGTATAATTTATAGTCTGTTATATTTATATAAGAAGATAAGTTAGTTTGTAGTTGAAATTAGAAAAAGAATTGTAAAAAAAAAATTGTAATCACAGAAACATAAAAGTTGAAAATTATAAAAGTGCATTGTTTTCAAAGTAAAAGTAAATTACTTCAGAAGAAAAGATAAGAAATAATTAATTATAGAAAAAGATTGCTTAAAGAAACAAAAACAAAATTATAGTCATTTGTTTAATAAGAAATAATTAATTACAGAATTTTGAAATGATAAAGTCTTGTTCCTTTAATTAACAAAATAATCAAGGTAAGAAAAAATGGGAATTAAAATACACTAATTAAATCTGTTAAGGTAAGATTTTATTAGTGTGAAGATAAAAAATATGCAGTGACATAAATAGGGAGAAATTTTGGCTACAATTGTTCTGTATTTTCATGGGAGATGTCTCTATTGTTGAGAAGTTATCTGAACAAAATTGCTCTGAGTGTTAACCATGGTCATTGAGGAGTTTTCTATCCCAGACACCAGTTACCTGAAGGTTAATGAACTGGCTAGGATTCCATACAGATTGCCCTAATCTTATTATTATTTTTTATACACCTGAGAAGGTTCGCTAAGGAATTACTACCGGGGGGTAATATGACTTTTTATTTTATCAGTTACGACTGTAATGGTCATATTTTCACATACATGCAACAAAATCCAGAATTCTGGAAAATTATCCCAAAGCTGATCTAGATTAGAGAATGAGCCCTTGAATCAGATCATACCTCAGTTCCTTCACCAATGCTCCATGATTTATTATCTTATGGATGGCATATATGAGGTTACACTGTGTCTCAATTTAATTCACGAGCTGGCAGCAGAACAGAGTGGAATGAGACTCAGAGAATGGTTAATAAATTAGCAATTAATTAAATAAACATACACATATGGCTTTCTGAGATAATGCATATACTAATAATTAATACTAAAATGGGAATAGACTTGGATAAGATTTGGGATGGACTGTGAATAACGCACTAAACGTTATTACAAATTTAATATCTTTAATTATTAAATTATGTTAATTAATACAAGCAACAGAAGTGCATTGGTGATACTTACACTCACAGGTGTTAAACAATGATAATCAGAGTTAGTTACCGGGGTCTCATCTTTTATGATGTCCTTTAAATAATTTAACTTTAGAGTTTATTACAGCTTAATATCTGTGATTAATAATCATGCCTGAATATGCTATTCTAGGTTTGCTATAGGAATTAAATCTTACAAGAATGATAAATGATAAATATAACTTATCTGACTAACTTATATGTAATGAGCAATAAATGTGCTTCCTATACAGATTACTTAAATAAACTAGATCTGGTATTCACATCAATGCTGAACTGAATAACAATATGGAGGAAAAACCTGGTGATTGTAGCAGAGCTTCTGCTACTCTGGCACTAAATTAACTAAATAAGAGTTGCAGCTGAATGTGTAATTAGTCATGTGATTCAGTACAAGTATTCAATTCCTTTGGATCATATGACTTGCTATCATAATATGAACCTTAGTTCAGGAGATTGGAGCAGCTAAAAAATTTGTTTCTGTACCCTCATGTTCCAGTTCTAGGGAGGCTGTCTGAGCTAAAATAATGGGGTGATGTTTTACCATAATCCCATTTACAAAGAAAGTAAAGCAGGGCATATTGTAAATAAAGTGCTTTATAAAATACATTTGTAATGCTTACTAAAATAATATTAATATTACAATTAAACTAGTGCACAAAATACTATAGTTTTGTTTTGTGAAACTACATTATTCTAGTTCACTAATTAGCGTACTTAAAATATGCTAAAGAGAATTTCGTTAAAGTAATCTAGCTTAAAGACTAAATCTGGATAGTTTATATAACAAACTAAGGAGAAGAAAGCATATTTGGGGCTTAATTAATTATTAATAATATGCTTTTATAATATCATTTTTGTGATTATTTAACAATATATATTTCATTAACATGCAAACCTTAACAATAAGCTAAAACATAGTAGCTTAACTAAACATACACATATAAGAATAGGTTTCAAAACAGAGATTTATGTTTGCCAAAGCAGCATAAATCAATTACAGGAGAGTTTCTAATCATCTTTCTAAAATTACTAATATTATTAATCTCCATTTTGAATTATGGCATATCATAAAATATCCATGAAATAAACAAAATAATATAAAAGAGAATAGGCATAACCACAGATTAAAAAAGTATAGCTATAATAACTGGATACAGTTATTATGTTTAGAAGAATTATTTAAAATCATAATTATTCATTTAGTAGGCAAAATTGTTATAGTTATTATTTAATTTAAAGTTACATTAAGTTGATATTACAGAATTTAGTTTATTTTACTGAGATATTATTTATAGGTTTATAAATTTATGCACGTTCAATAAAGATAGCTAGCTTTTGAAACTTATTACAATAATTTAATCTTAGAAAGCTCTCTCTGCAGGAAGAAACATTACCTATAATCTTCTGTTTGCACTGGTATTCTTTAATAGGTTGTGCTGATGTCTTCTTGACAGCTGGAAGAACTGGTTCCTTTCATTCTGCAGCAATGATGATGACTTGCAGCAGGTGGAATGTTACTGCTCTTTCAAAGAAAGATGGCAAAGCTGGGCTTTGTTAGCCGATTATTTCCATTTTAAAATTCAATGTAGCTCCTGGCAGCAACTGCTTCATATAAAATTGAGAGGGGATTTTGAGTGCAAATTTGGAGGGTTTATATTTCAGTCTTCTGACACCACCCTCACCAATCTGTTAACTTGTTTACAGTTTTAAGTTTTAATCCTTAAATTTAACACAGTTCTATTAACTTTTAAAATTCAGTGTTAAGATTTTAGTAAAGACAAAAGCAAACTTTAAATGAAAAGCAAAATAGTGCAGCTTAAGCGATTTTGCTTTGTCCTAAAATTTATTTTAGTCTCATTTTAAAATCTGTTCTTGGTTCCCACACAAATTTAACCAGGTGCCAATATTTTTCAAGAAATATGCAATCTTTTAAAACAGATTTAAGTTTCATAAACATTCTGTTATAAATGTTTCTTGGTCACTTGTGGAATTGAAATTATATGTGAGTTTTTAGCTAACAATTAATACATTTATACACTTTCATTTTAATAAATTAAAGATCTATAACTAATAATTTAATTTTAACATCTCCCTCACATATATATGTGTTCATATATATATATAACGATGCCTACACAGATATGCATTTAATTTAAAATATACAAATATACATTATATATGTATTTTAAATAATCTACTCTATTAAAAAATTTTAAATTAACCATTTTCTTCATAATATCTATCAATTTTCTTTTAATCAAATTACCTGGATCTTTATCTAACAACATATATTTACCATTATTTAATTCTTTATCCATTCTTTCTTTGAATTCATCTCCTTTCATAATAACAAACCTACCAGCTTTGTCTTCACGAGAAATGATTACATCATTAGCAATTAACTTATATATTGACTAGTTTAGCTTTATGCTTGTAATGTTTACATTATATATGTGTACATACATTAATATACATGGACTTGGATGGGTTTAAACTTAGATAAACATTACTATGGGACATGGTAGATGAAATGGGAGGCCAGTCAATAAATACTATTTCAAGACTTTTAATTAATATTGTGGACTGAAATATGTGTAGATGTGCAGAATAGTATTGATATTGAATTCAAATGTTTCATTAACGTGGATTGCATAGTGGTGTTATATATTTTGTCTGTTTATTCAATAAATAAGTATATTTTCAGTATATTGGGTATTTGAATTTATTTAATTCCCAGTTATCATATTTTGCTGTGATCTGTTACAATTTCTTGTTAGCAGATTCATAGCATAATCATTTTAAAATAATTTAGGTTGATATGCTATTATGATTACTTAATTTAAAAAAAAAGTTGTAAATGCTTTATAACTTGTCTCAAAATTATAAACTTTAAACATTTCAAAATATAACTAAACGTTATAATTCATCCCTACATCCTTTAGAAATATTAAGAATATGATTAGCAAGAAACATTTATTATGAACAACCACAATACTTTAAAAGTCTCAAGTATCAAGATTTCCTTTATTGACTATTTATGAAGTGTGTTAAACAATTAATATAACAATAAGCAAATGATAAATCAGAAGAGAAAAAGACAAAAATATGTATCATTGCTATATATTATTATTCACTCTTTTCTCAGAATAAAAAAGTTAAAAAATTCTACAACTTAGTTTTATATAACTTTACAAAAGTTTGCAACTGAAAATATTGCAGAATTCACTTTTTTTTTTCCTGTGTCAAAGCATCGGCCGGGAAGCGAACCCGCGACAACTGCTTGTAAGGCAGCTGTGCAGACCACTCGACCACCAACGCTTGACCTGAATTCACTTTTGAAAAGACAACATTAACTATTTTTCAGCATCATTTAACAACAAAATAAATTTCTTCCTTATCACATTAATTAAAATTATCATATAGTGTTTCCTATTTCAAAATATTTATTTAACAATATCCAGTAATGTAATACTATAAACTTAATTAAAATCTGAAGTAAACATATTTAGTATTGTCTTCTCTTAATGCTGCTCTAGTGCTGCCCTCTATCTATTATTATAATTAATTACAGTTATTTTATTAATTCAAACTTTCAGATGTATGTAAGCTTAATCTTTGCAACAACAACAAAAAAGAAATCTTAAAATCAAAATTATTAAAATCCCTGTCAGCAACACAAAATATAAAATTTCATTATAGTTTATTATTATTTACAAGATTTCAAATTCTTACAATAAAAAGATTTCAATAAAATGAAAGAAGAAAATTAAAAATAAAATTATTACGAAGTATTTTTTAAAGCCAAAATCATTACTACCATTAATGTTGTTAATTAAATTAATTTTAATTATTTCAAATGTTATCGACAGTTTCTATTATAATAAACATGATGAGATAATTATTTTTCTTGACCTGGCAACCTTTTCTAATAAGATTAATTATCGTATATCTAATAGCATATTCATAATGGAATTCGTATTGTATTTGTATTTAAATATTTATAAGAATGGGCGTCTGTAAAATGCAGTAAATTAGTGGGTTAAAGAACATTTCCATTCAATAAACTAAACAGATTTTTTTTCTATTTGTTTACTTTCCACAATTAAAAATCAATTCAATAATATTTTTTATTTTCTTTTTGAGTCCAATATTTTCATCATTGAGCTAACTGTTTAGAAATGGACATATATTCTGGATTTGTAATAACAAAAGAGACTTTTCTTATACACTCTTTTAGGTTGAAGGGTTACTTTTTACTGTTAATTTCAACTTCTTTCATTCTTTTTCCCCAATATTATTTGATTAGTTAATTTTCCAATTTCAATTCTTCATTAATACAGCTCTAAATAACTGAATTTTTTGAACATTTCTAATTAAATAATAATAAAATAATTAGAAATGGTCTGTTGCTCAATAGTACTCACAAGGTCAAATACTGTAGATGTGAGAGTTGAGATGTATTAAAATTGCATGTATTTAAGATTTTTTTTCTCATGTATCATAACATCAGCTAGGAAGCGAATCTGCTAACCTGGGACAACTGCATGTAAAGCAGCTGTCGCTGACCTCTCGACCACCAATGCTTGACAAATTACATGTATTTAAGAAATGAAGTTAAATTTTTGAAGTATTCAACAAAAGCCTTTTTTTTTATATTAAAGAAACATTTAATTGGTTTTCTCATTCTGCAATTAGACAATCCAAATACAAGAAACTCAAATCTTTGATGTATGATGGAAATGAATGAACCATTGAAATTAATACAATGTAATGAGACCCATTGAATGTCAATTTAGACCACTATTGATAGAATTTTGAAGCACTGGAATGAACTAAAGGAAAATTTTAATTTAGAAAATGAATGCTATTACAAAGCAGAAATTTTGAAATCTATGTTTGATGACCAAAACATTTTGTTTTCTTTTATTTCTTAAACTTGTACTTGAAGTTCAGAGATTGAATAAAATATTTGAATCTGAGAATAATGATCCCATGAAGTTACTGCAGGACTTGTTAAATTTAATAGAATCTTGTTGTTCTAAAATTGTTATTCCAGGAACAAAAATACCAAATGATCTAGTGATTGAAAAGCATTTAGCACCAAATCCATATTTGGGTTATTAGTTTGAAACTGAAATCAACAGTTCTACACTGTTAGATGAAGAAAATAAAAATATTAATAGTCACTACATTGGCTTCCTTTTGACTCTTATAAAACAACTTCATCCAAAGGTTACCTAATAATATAACAATTTTGCAAATCATAATCTCACTGACTATTGACCACTGTCTCAATCCAATTAAAAAAAATATAATTAATCTTGTGAAAATGTTTTTCATCGATGATACTCTATTGACTCGCATTGGCTTCCAATGGTGAAAAATCCATACTATCCAGTGGAAAGTTCCAGCACATTACACCTGTAAATGGAAGTACTCAATATCGAGATACTGCCAGAGAAATTCCCTTTCAACACTTAGTCAGTTTCATTTTAAAGATTCTTTTATTACCTCACTCAAATGTAGAAGTAGAGTATTTATTTAGTCAGATGAATATTGTTAAGATCAAATTGCAGAATATATAAATTATTTCACTCAATAGCATATTAATGATTAGATCTGATTTGAAGAGATTAGGGGAAAGCAGCTATTATTAAATTGCCAGCAAATGTCATTGGGAAGATAAACACTATGAAATCATACCAAATGGCCAAAATTAAAGAAGCAGTAGAATTTAGCAATGAATGGACTTTTTGAATAAGCTTAAAAAAATTAATAAAGATTTTTTATTATTTGTTAGCTACTTTTGTAGTGAATTTTGAAAATTTTTTAAAGCTATTTTTAGAGAGTTTTTTTGTTTGTTTTTAGCTACTTTTATTTTTTTGAATTGGCAATCCTGTCTACTTTACTAGCCCATATATTTTTCACTTATATATATATATGGAATTTTCTATTCCAAAACTATATGAAAACATCAAAATAAGAGTCATAGATCACATGACCCAATTCTCTTAAGCTTGTAAGATATAATCAATGAGGATTGCCAATTCCTCAACAAGCTTTGTGATAAATGCTTAGCCAGAGCCAGCATTCAAAATATCTGTCAGGACCCCCCCCCCCAACATCTAACCATGGTTTTATGTTTTGGCACTCCTCAGAGAGGTGCTAGTGTCTGAATCTACCCTAGCACCTCTCTGAGGAGTGCCAAAGCATGAAACCATAGTCAGAGGTTTGTGGGGGATCCTGACAGAAATATTTTAAATGCTGGCTCTGGCTAAGCATTTATCACAAAGCTTGTTGAGGAATTGGCAATCCTCATTGATTATATGAAAACATCTTTTATTCATGAAGATATTTGAATGTTATATGCATATGTGAAATGCCAGATAATTTAAAACAGATCTGATTTATCACTTTAATGATTTCAAAATTTGTACAACTTTAAGTATAAAATAATAATAATAATAATAATAATAATAATAATAATAATAATAATAATAATAATAATAATAATAATAATAATAATAATAATAATAATAATAATAATAATAATAATAATAATAATAATAATAATAATAATAATAATAATAATAATAATAATAATAATAATAATAATAATAATAATAATAATAAGAAGTAATAGTGATGAACATATAAATACTGTAACAATATCTTATTCTTTTTAAGTTATTAAACATTTACTTTGGAATTTATAGCACTCATATTTTAAGATATCTTTAGAATGACATATAAAACCATATAATTATGACACACATCTCTTTGTAGCTAAGATAATATTGTTAATCTAACTCCCTATCGTTTGGTATCTACCATCTGTTAAAAAAATACAAGAATGAGATTTTTATTTAAAGAGTAAAACCATAAAAACCTGTTTATTATAGATTAATTATGGAAGCTCCAATAGTCTATAAAGTATTTGTTTACACAACTATTGAAAAAATACTAGGTGAGATATAAAAAAGGAATAAAAATCTTATTGATATATAGATGATAGTTTACATATAATCACATTAGATATAGAAAAGAATGAATAGATTGTAGCCATTTTATTAAATATAGGAATGAATGGAGGTTAGTATATATATTTGGAAAATGATACGAAAAAATAAATAGAAAATGTAAGATTAAAAAGGGCTATCCTGTCAAGCGTTGGTGGCCTAGCATAGCTGCCTTCCAAACAGCAGGCCCAGGTTCGCTTCCCGGTCAATGCTTTGACACATAAAAAAAGGGCTATTCTCTATTGCTTTATTATATTTTTAAAAAATGAAGGTAATAATAGAGAAATTATGAAGTTGTGATAAGAGATTGTAAGTTTATCAGCTCTTTTCTTTTGAACCAATAAACATCACATGATCATGCCAGAAGGATATTGTATGAGTAGGCACTAGATGAGGATTTTATGCATAAGGTTTCTGGCATCCATTAACTACTCTGGCTTGCACTGAGTGGCAATATGTATAGAGAGTTTAGCCTCTTTTCTTTTGGTGATATAATATCTTTGTGTGCAGAAAATAAGGGGGAAAATGCATTATTTTTAGAGATTTATGTTTTAAGTAAACGTTTATATACAAAATATATTTGTAAATCTGGTTTTCAATATATTGGTGGTTAGTAGTTATACTCTGTAATTTATTTCATATTTATTTTTAACTATAAGATGATTTTCAATGTTTACTTGTCTGATCTCAGTTAAAATCTTTAAAGACTAAAGTAAACACACAATATTTATTAAAATAATGAGGTAAATTATCTTAAAGAAGAGAATAGGTTTTTGGATATAAGCACTATTTGAATAAAAATGATCGAAATTCCTTTCATAACCTCAACATATTTTACTTCTTTAAATTGTGTACAAATTCTAAAATTGAATTACTTTCATACATCATATATTTATGGTGCCTATCTGCCAGACATAAAAGTTATTCATTTAATTACCAACAGCCAATGATCATGTACTATTTTTTGGAAAAATGCAAATCATGTATGTATATAGTATAATAGACTTTATCATTTTATGATGTAATTCTATATTTGCTGTGATAAACTTTAAGCATTATAATCACAGTATCATATTACCTAGAACTGCCTTTGAATAAAGAATTTTATATATATTATGGTTAAAGTTATAAATCCAGTTTAATATTAATAATTAAGCCAATAAACATCACATGACCACCACCTCTTATGCTTGTGTATAACTGTTGTTAAAACAGGCAAAATTCACTATATGTATTGCCACACACAGCTAGAGTAATAAATGGATGCCAGAAGGCTTGTGCATAAAATCCCCATCTAGTGCTTATTCATCCAATATCCCCAGACTAGTTTCTGGCAGGGTAATTCTTAATTACTAGGGTCCTTTGATCAAAGTAATAAATAATACTTATAAATCACATTGACCAAGTAATTATTAATAATTACCAATAGGAGGGCAAATATAATAAAAACATATGAAGTCTGGTAAATGTAATGAAAATATATAGTATAATAGTATTTATTATTTTAATATTAAGTGACTTTTTATTTATTATTGTATTATTTATCAAATTATGATAAAATTATACAAATAGGGAATAGAAAGCAAATAGAAAAACTTTAGTCAGGTAAAACTTTTACATTTATATAAAATTAAAAACTACAAACTATTTACATAAAAAACAACATTGCAAAACTATTTACTTTTGCAGGAAGAGCTTTTGTGGCATTTAGAATTGCAAAGAATGTTTGATATTTACATTTGCAACAATATGAGATATAATCGACAGTGCAATTGCAATGTTGGAATCCTTGACCACCTAATTTTTACAATATTGTATCTTAACTGAAACACACAGGCTTATTATATACCTGTGTCTATATATGTAATATATAGGGTATATGAGCACAGACTTTTACAACATCCACCACTCTCCACACTATCTCATAACACTGATACACTTGAACACATATATGTTGAAAAGATAAATAATCACCAATATACATATTTCATGCTAAAACAGCAGACACTGGTATATAATAAGCCTGTGTGTTTCAGTTATTACAAAGTAGAGATGTCTCCATCCATTGTATATGTATTAAATGGATTATGTCCTGTACATGAGGGATCAGATTGACCTTAGGTTAACATGGGTGTGACAAGAACCTTGGCCTCAGGGTGGTCTTTGATCATTCCAGATCAGATTTTCAATTGGATGGATGGTTGAAAAGTTGGAGTGTGGAGTAGACTGAAGCCTGCCCATTAAAGTATGAGGTTTGGCTATCTTAATATATATCTGAGCACTCATAGCATATATGTGTAGAGATGGTAATCTGGACCAACTGATGATTGCTGGTTTAGCATGAAATACGAATATTGGTGATTATTTATCTTTTCAATATATGAGTTCAAGTGTATCAGTGTTATGAGATAGTGTGGAGAGTGGTGGGTGGTGTGAAAGTCTGTGCTTATATACCCTATATATTAAATATTGTATCTTGATAAATGTTGTTATGTAGCAGGTGATTTGCTAGAAAACTTCTCTTTGTTTTCTTTAACTTTAAGTGAAAATGAACAATACTCTTCTCTTGTAAAAACTGATTTTTTTTTTCTTTTTCAATTTCAAATTATTCATTTGATCATTAGATCATTTCTTTATTATGTCTAAATGCTCCATTATGCTTATGGATAATGTAAATTTAATGAAAACATAAAAACAATGAGCCAGTACCACTAATGATAGATATAAATAAAAAACAATCTCTTTCAATAATGTAGTAATCAGTACTAACTAGTGAATGGTTAGCAAAAACACAACAATGATAGGACTCCTTCTTTCCTCTGCAATACGAAGAAACTGCCAACCTAACGTATTGAAATTTATTAAATTTAATGTTGATTGTGAATGTAACGATATTGAAAGGTACTGACACAGGCATGAACCTAATGGTATTGAAAAATTTACCACTGACAGTCACGGAACCTATCATTTTTGAAATTTATTAAATTTACTGTTGACAGTCAAGAATTATGAATAAATATCGGTTCATGTGAGAATTTTTTTAAAATTAATCATTTTGACTATATTATTTGATTATTATTAATAATAAGTGATAATTATTAATGCAAACTGATTAATCTCTTCAACCATAACATATACATAAATTAATTATGATATTTAATACTATAAATAGAAAAGCCATGACATAAAAGTATCTATGTATTGTAAAGATATAAAATTGCCTATGTAAAAGAGAATGACCAAAAAATAACTCAATCCAACTTTACTTATTAATATTTATAAATATAAAAAGGTAAAATAGCCTTTAGGTAACTTACTGTTGGACAAAAGTCACATATACCCCATGAAGGGACAATAAAAGAGAAGTCATAATGCCAACTGTTGGATAATGAGCACTTGTTTACTTATGAAGCTTAAGAATAACTAGGTATTCATATATTAATACTGGATAATTATCTGAGTTAATTATAGGCTAAACACCCACACACACAAATCCTAAACTCTGATTAGAACCATAATTTTCCAGTCTAGATTTAAATCAGGTCATAGCATTACTAAAAAAAACTTTCATATGTAATATACATACATATATTAAAGCAAAGATCTTCACAAGTAAAAGATGTGAACATATATTTTGGATTCGTTTATGTATACTTTTGCATATTACTATTGTAAGTATTATATCGGCGTTTCAGAAGGCTCACACCAATCACGACTTTGGTAGTAAAAGCTAGCCAAGAATGTTACAGAAATGCTCCCCAAACCTGCAAAATCATGAAGAATCTGAAATATATGTTCACATACATGTATTTACTTTTGTAATAATTGTGTATAACATTTATTTTGTGATTTCATTTAAAATTTAAGTCTTACTTTAGTTTATGTATTACCAAAAAAGATATTTTTGCCTCTACATAATTATGTAAATTTTAAAAACATTGTATTAAGTGAATTCTTTCCATCTTATAGAATGATCAAATGTATTTTATAGAGAGTACAATGTTATTTTCTGCCCATTCTTTATTCAATTTTTAATTCCTTCACTTTTATCGTGAAACTTTTTTGCTAAATCTTTAAACTGTGTCAGTCTTGAAAACTGTCATGAGAAAGCTAAAAGTTTATCAGATAAAGAAGTGATAGAATTCTTTCTGACTGATATTTATCAGCTTGGTTAATTTGATCTTTATGTTGGGAGACTGGTTTGATGTTAAAGGTCTTATTAATGTTTTATTAATTAGAGCTAATTTACGTTTTATTTAAAGTAATTTTATCTGATAAATAAATTAAAACTGATGCCTCAGGTTTTTTTTTTTTTTTACTGTTACAATGTGTATATTATATGTAAATAAGCATTTATTTTATATAGCGTATGTTTACAATTGTATACATTCAAATATCAGCCTTTTAATCTAATTGTGCATACGCTTTGCGAGTGTTAATAATAAATGAATACTTTCTCACCAATACAAGATATAGTATTTATGCAGGAATAAAAGGAATCCTCTTATTCCCACGACTCAAATGCTTATATATGAGCAAATCTGAAGTACTGGCAAGTAGCGCGTGAGGATGGAACCGTCACTTTAAATTACTATATACGATGTCTGAATGAATGACGTGGGTGAAATTGTCTAGAATTCCTTTTATTCCTGCATAAATACTATATCTTGTATTGGTGAGAAAGTATTCATTTATTATTAACACTCGCAAAGCATATGCACAATTAGCTTAAAAGGCTGATATTTGAATGTGTATATTATGAAAAATAATTTTTTAAAGAGGCAGCTTTTGCCATATCAAAAGAAAACAAATATTTACCTTTTAATGATTAAAAAAGTTTTCTTTAAAGCAATTTGATTTTAGAAGGTGGATTTTAATCTTAATTCAGTTTTTTTAAAAAAATACACTGAACATATAAGAAGGGAATTGTGTTTTACATATTAATTTATACAGCTTTGACAAACAGATATTTTTGTACACCCCTCCCCCACAGAGTCGGAATGGTGATATTAGTTTAAAAAAGACTGCTAATAATGATCACAATTTGATGGAATGATTTGTGAGAATCTTAATATATTATACTTAAGGTTTCCATGCTATATTTAACCTGCTAGCAGTGCCCATAAGTATAGATGTTGAAATATGGAAATGAGTTTCAAATAGAAGGTCAAACTGCAAATAATCAATAAAGAGCCCCATGCAGTTTGGTGTAGTTGCTTTATAGGTTGAGTCTTCATCAAAGACTGTGTACTATTTCTAATACAAACATTCATTTCTTTTTTTTTTTATCTAGTGGTTATCTTCTTTTTTTTCCAAATCAATTATTAATACAGATCCTATTCAACATGAGCCTCTTATGCCATTTGAGCAATGTCATCTCCACCTTTAACATTATCCTTATTAATTTTGATTTCAATCTCCCCCCCCCCCCTGTGTCAAAGCATCGGCTGGGAAGAGAACCTGCAAACCCGGGACAACTGCTTGTAAGGCAGCGGTGCTGACTACGTGACCACCAATGCTTGACTTGATTTCAATCTTTTCTTCACATTTTGTGTGTGTGTGCACAAGTCTTTGCTACTAAGAAAATGAAGATATGAACAAATTTAAAAAAATGAAAGTCCTTAATTAAGATCTTTATCTGGGGCAGTATAATTAATAATGAGTTATATTGACATTCTGTAAAAAAATTATGTTGGCCTACCATGGTATAAAAAAAGACTTTGTCAAACAATCTTATTAATAATCATATATAGTAAATCACTCATTAAATGGAATAAATAAGTGTAAATCTAATAATGATAAAGCAGAAGGTTTTTTTTTAATTGTAGGTACATGGAATGTGCAAGTTTTATTTGATGAGAACTTCTATAAGACCTAAAAGAAGAGTAGCATTTTTAATTAAGAATCTAGGAAAATTTAAAATTGATATAGCTGCTTAGTGAAATTCATCTTTCATAGAAAGAGAGCCTAATTGGCCAAGGAGATGGCTACATATGGACAGATTGTTGAAAGAAAGAAACTATGCCATTATATTTGTTGTGAAGCATTTAATTACTAGATGTGTCAATTAAAGGTTAACTATATCAAAACTTTTAATTGCATAATTCTATATGTGCATATTTCATCTTTGCTTATGATCCAATAATAAACTTGGAGAGATCAATAAAAGAAACATTTTATTCTTTCTTGATAGTTATTACATCAATACCATTAAAAGACCATTCCTTTTTTTTTTTGGATCAGTTTAAGTAAATGTTGGTAGAAGCATCTTTCTTTTTCCAAAGTTATTGCAAATAAGATATTATTGGATTTCTAAAGATCAGAAATAATATTGATAATGTCTGGAAAGTGTTTCATTATGCCATCTTGGAATATAAAAATAAAAATTTGCGGGTGTGTATGTGTTACTGCAAGAAGGCTTTAAAATTAAGTTGTTACATAAGATTAGTTGGTTTTTTAGTAAGTTTGCTATTAAATAATTTTTTCATTTAAGAAAGAGAATGATTTATTTGAGAAAAAAGATAATATTTTTGAAGCATAAGCTTAGAAAACTTGAGTTTATCGATCGCCATTAAAAAAACAAGTTTTTATCTTTTTGCATAAGAGTTTGAAGAATATAAAATAACATATTAGAGTAGGGAACTTGAATAATAAGAAATATGGATTGCATTTATATCCCACAATGTATATATAATGGTCAGAAAGAAATTAGGCACAACTGTATGTGATGAGGTTTATTATTTGAAATGCTAAATAAGACTAGGAAGAATCTAATAGGTTTATGGTTATGTAGACAATGTGAAAATGTGATAAAAGAGATAAAAAAAATGGTTTCTAAATGTAGACAGTGTAAAGAGAAAGTCAGGAAAAATGAAGCAAAATATAGTTAAGGAAGATTTTAGTGGAGTAACAAGAGATATTGATGAAAAAATAAGTAACGTAAAAGAGATGGTTAGCCAAATAATAAGTAAGAGGAAGAGATAAAGGAATTACTGAATAGAAATGATAATGAAGAAGTAGATAAGCAAACCCAGAAGATGGAAGAGAATGTTAGCGGATGAAGTAGGGAAAGTAAACTATGAGACAGTATTAATAGGAGATTCATTAATTAGAGAATGTGAAAATGTAATTGCAAGAGAAAATAGAAACAGGTATGTAAGAATGTTTGCCTGGAGCTAGAATTAAGGATGTTATAGATAAAGTAAAGAAACAATGGAGTAAAGATATGTACATTATGGTAGGGACAAATAATTTGTCAGAGCCATCGGAGAGAGTAATGGATGAGTATATAGAATTGATTAATAATTTGAGTAAGATTAAAGGAAGAGTACGATTAATTGAATTATTACCAAAATTTGACAATAGATATATGTTATATAGGGCATGTTCCATAAATGAGAGGTTGAAAAAAATGTGTGAGAGAAATGATGTTTGTGTGTAGATGTGTGAGATTTTTTTATTAGTAAGAGGGATTATATAGTAAAGACTGGTTGTACTTAGCAAAACAAGGAAGTGCAGTTTTAGGAAGTTTGATTTATAAATAATATAGTTCATGAAACTTATGGGGGGGGGGGGTTAAATTGCAGTGTTATCAGAAAGAAGAACAGATGGGATATAAGAAATAAACAAAGGGTAGCTGATTTAGATATAAATGTAGATGTGGATAGGGAATGGTTCTGCTAAGCAAGTTACTTATAAATGTAATGGAGAACAAAGAACCAAAAGAATTTATAAAAGAGTAGTTAGGAAAGAAGAAAATTAATATTTGAATATGCAAGATAGTAAGAGACCAGAAAAGTGGCTGGAATTAAACAAAGCAATTAAAAATGAAAAGCTTGAGGTACTAGCAGTAGTGGAAACACACCTAAGAGAAGAAGAACCTACACTGGAAGACTTAGTATGGCAGGGTATAAATAAAAAAGAAAAGGGGTGGTAGTATAGGAGTTATGTCAAAAAATATTTAAATACTGTTAAATGTCAAGAATATTTGTGGTTTGAAATAAGGTTAGAAAGACAAGAATGGATGGTGGCTATAGTGTATATGGCCACTGAAGATAGTCAAACTATAATGGAGTGGAACAGTAGCATATATGAGTGCCTAATTAAGGATATACAGAGTTTCAAAAAAAGGGAAAGAGAATAATGGTTACGGGGATATGAATGGGCATATTGAAGAAATTGATGATGTACCAAGAGTGCCTCTCCTCATCGGACTAAATTCTAGCATATCCAATGGGATCTTTCCATCCATAAGAATCATAACTTTTCTGTTGTTTGCCTATTGGTCAACTAGGTGTGCACTCATTTATGGCCATACCTTGGTTGACCGTAAGAAATTACTTCTTGCAAAACTTCAGGCCATCAGAAACAGAGATGAAAAATTAGCTCCAACATACATCTACAATGCTACATGGAGCCTTGTAGCAATGGACAATTTATGATTGAACAGTTGATTTTTTTTATGCCCAGACCATTGGTATTGGGTTATGCAATCTTTATTATAGTGTCTGTTAACAATATAACTCTGTTATTGCAATAATTTAATTCTTTGAGCTCATAATAAAATTTCTTGATTAAAAAAAAACCCAACTAAACATAGATCAGAAAAGCTTACAAATTGTTGGTCTAACTTCTACAATACAAATTTCAATTTGGAATAAACCTCAGTTTGTCAAATTGAATGTGATTGCTGTGTTAAAATATCTTGAACAGCACTTAATCTCCCAAAAAATTATTGACATGATTTATTTTTTTAAGTAATATATTATTGCATAGTAGCATATTTCTGGTTGTTTCTTGTCAGCATTAGTCCAGTAAATACTAATAATAATATATATTTTATTATGATGAATTTGAAGTTTAATAATTATTATTATTTTTCATTGGATTTGTGTGTCATGCACATACTATTTAGCAGAATGATAGAGAGCTCAAAGTTATTAACTCTTGAGAAATAATCATTTTATTGGATTTATATCAATCTAATTCTTCAAAATATACTATAAAGTATAAAATAACATATTAGATAATTTATATTTTTTATTCAATCACCCCCCCCCCATCAAAAATAAATATTTACATCAATGAATATCATGAAAACTAATGAAAAACATAAAAATTATTTGCTTTACATGAAAATAAGTTTTATATATATTACTTATAATACTTCATTCATATACACTTTAATGCAAGTAATTTTCTTAAATTTCTTTATTTTCGTACAATTTCGACTGTCCAGCAGTCTTCATCAGAGCTACAAGATTTGAATAATACAAATACATAATTATCATTTCATATATATATATAAACAAAAAATATATATATCTTCATCATTTTACACACATATAAAATACACACATATATACATATATATCAAAATATACACATTTTCTCATATATATACATATAAATCTATATCATCCCTAGACATATATATATATTCCATATCTACGTCTATATATACATATCCAATACATAGACATACCCCTTTTAAACGTACATCTATACACAGATATATATACATCCATAGACATATAGACAATCCTCATATATCTTAACAAATACACATCGATATGTATATTTTACCTACACACATATAAAATACAAAACATATCCAATTCACGGTTTTTTTTAAACAAATTTTTTTACCCTTTTTAAAAAAATGTTTTTACCTTTTTAAATAATTTTATTTTTACTTTTTATTTTTAAATTAGTTTTAAGTAGCTAAAAAAATCAACATTTGAATAATAGCAAATAGCATAGAAAAATTCTTTTGTGATCAGTATTTTATAGTAGTAAACACATTGTATTATAAACTACTCATATTAGTGTCCATTCTAAAATAAGCACAAGTTAGCATTGGAATAAAACCAAGGATATGTGAGATGGATGAATGAAATAAGAAAGTGTGCAGCGGTGATGTGGAGAAAAGAAGATAAAGATCGGAGATGGATTAAACTTGGAGAGACCTTCATCTTGCAGTAGATTGATAATGGTTGTTGATGATGATGATGATGATAGATGAACAAACACATCTTTTTGAACATGGTTTTATGATATCAGATAGTTGGTATTCAACCACTTCACTTGTATAGATAACTTCAATGTCATTATTTATATTTTATATAATAAGAGGAAGAAAAATTCAGTATTCACTTTAGCTTGCATATTGCTGCATAGTAAGAATTTGAGTCTTCTATCCTTATTGTTTTCTCTAACTGATCATAACTACAAACTAACGGTGAATGTTTATGGGCCAACTACTTAAAAAAAATCCCAAGTCAATTGAAAAAATGTATTCAACCTAGATTTAAATCCTGATCATAAATATAGCAAATGGGAGATCATTGCCAGACCTTCTTCCTATATAAAATTTCAATTAATTTTTCATCACATCTACTAACTTATATGAAGATTGACGGAAATATGTGTATCATCAAAAAAAAAGATTAACAAATTTCATAAAATATTGTATTTTCCAATTAAAATTAATATTGTATTAAGTCAAACAAATTAATGTTTATCAAATTATATCAAACAATCCATATGTTGTTTTCATAATTAATAAAACTATGTATCCATCATAAAAAAACAACAACTTTTAAATAATTTTTGTCAGAGAGTGAATTTGAGCATTGTAAATTTGTCAAATATTTATGAAGGACAATACACATAGTCTAGAAATAATATATTTCACACAATAGATTATGTATTAGTAGAGAAAGAGGAAATATGTAAAGTATGGAAAATTAAGGTGTTTGATAATGAAGAGAGAGAGTATGTAATAAGGATGATAATTTCTTTATAATAGAAATGACAAGTAATGTGGTGGGAAATAGTAATAAAAATAGAAAAGATAGTAAAAGATGTGGATGGAGAATAAACGATAAGAATAAATAAGAAAAATATAAAATAAAAGTTGAAGAAATCATGGAAGAGTTGGTTGGAGGTAAATATAAGAACAAGTGTGGTGAAGTAGAAAAAATAGCAAATAAGGTTTTAGGTGAGAATATTAAAAATAATAAAAGTAATAGAAGAATGAGAATTAATAAAATTGTAAAAGGAAGAAAAAAGCATGAAGAGAATATATAAGTATGCTATTGAGAACAAGAGGATGTTAATGTTAAGTGGGAAAAGTATTTTTTTTTAAAAAAAATTGGCTAAAATAGATAATTATAGAGAAATAATGAAATTAAATAGTAAATTGTTGGAGGTACTAATAAAAATGGAATAGATGGAGGTAAATTTTTTTGGAAAAACATTAAAAAAATGAATTTAGGATAGAGAGAAATAGTATTACTAGCTGATGAAGGAATAGAGTGTAGTTCTAAAGAATTAAAGCCAATCTCAAATAAATATGTAATGGATATAAAAAAGATGTTAGATGTTAAGGTCAGAGTAATAACAAACATAAACACATATATTAATGGAAATATTAGGTTTACAAAAAATGAATTAAATGAGGCAGGGAAGAAATTGAAAAATTGAAAGGCAAGAGGTTTAGATGGATGGGCAATAGAGATGGTAATGAATTAAGGAAATAGGAAAAAATTAAACCTATTATCATGTTTTAATCAAATGACACAGAAGAGAGATTTTCTGGATAGTTGTAGTAATAAACAAGAGTAAGGCTATTATTTGAAACAAAGTGGAAGGATCATAGAAAGTTAAGCAATTATAGACCATTACAATAATGTCAATGTTATATAAAGTTTTTACATGTATGGTGGCAGGAAGGATCACAAAATGGATGGAAGAAGTTAATATAGTGGAAGAAATGCAAGGAGGTTTTTGATTGGATAGGCATATAAGAGATAGTTTATTGTAGTTACACAACTTATAGATATGAGTAGAAATACAGATAGACAGTTATATATGGTTTTATAGATATAAAGAAGGAATATTATAGAGTAAATAGAAATAGAGTTATAGGTAATTTTAATAAATTTGGGAATGAATGAAGCTTTAGTGGATCTTATTAAGAGATTGTATAAAAATAATTACTATATGTATCAATTAGGGAATACAGAATCAGTTAAAGTTAAAAATGGTGTGGGATTTGGGCAGAGATGGTCACCTATTTTGTTTTTGTTGTATTT
Source organism: Epiperipatus broadwayi (assembly GCA_028023455.1). Lineage (NCBI taxonomy): Eukaryota > Metazoa > Onychophora > Udeonychophora > Euonychophora > Peripatidae > Epiperipatus > Epiperipatus broadwayi. The sequence continues at coordinate 7,086,975 of JAQFVV010000004.1, forward strand.
GAGAGAAATAGAAAGAGCAATAGGAAGAAAAGGGGTAGAGATATCATTAATAGGTGGCAAGGGATTATATACTTTATCAGATCTTTTATTTGCAGATGATGTATTCTTGTGCACAGAAAGTAGGGAAGATATGGAAGCAATGCTGAAGACATGCACAAGGGCAGTAAAGAGATAGGAATTAAATTTAGTGAAGAAAAATCAAAAATAATGATTAATACTGGGGAAAGAGAAGAGAAAGAATTTTTATTGGAGGATATAAAGTTATGTGTGGTGAATAGGTATAACTACTTTAGTAATCAGAGAAATTGCTTGGATGAAAGGGAGAAAAAATGATAAATGAAACAAAGAAAAGAAAGGAACCTAACCTATAAGGAAATTATCAGTGTTTTCATATAATAAATATGATGTAGCTAGAACTATGGAAGGGAGAGGCAGTAGCAGAATCAACATATGGTAATGATGCATTATATGTTAGTAAAGGGGTTTTAGATAACTTGAAAAAGTATAAGAGAAGTAGGGAGACATGCATTAGATGCAGATGTGTGAACAGCAAAGGAGGCAATTCAAGGAGAAATGTAATGGTCAAGTTTTTATTTGAGAGATGCAAAAAGCAAAATGAAAATTTTCGGTTGATTGCAATTTATGGATAATAAGAGAATAGCCAAAATAGTATTTAATTGGGTTATGAGTAAAGGATAGGCAACAAAATGGATAAAAAAGATAGTATGGTATGCAGATGATTTGGATAAAGAATTTATGTCAGTATACTTATACAAAACATAAATAATTGTGTTAGGAGAATTGTTGAGTGTTATAATGGCAAGGAATGGGATAAAAGAATAGATTCTTTAATAAGAAATAGAGAGTTGGAGAGATAAAGAACAAGTATGGAGAGTAAAAAAGACTTTAAATATATATATATAGAAGCAAACAGAATATTGGGTGTGTGTTAATTTATAATAGCAGCAAGGAAAGTAGTTTACTGTTTAAGGCTGGGACAGGATCTTTAGCAACAAGTGAATATACACATAAATGGAAAAATGTGGGCAATTTAGTCTGCAAGTAAGAAAGACATAGAAAATATTAGGCATCTGTTAATTAAATGTAAATGCCAGCAAGCAGAAAGTAATCCATATTTATGGTTCATAAACCAGTTTTCATAGTAATCTCAAAATTCATCATTAACTTTTTTTTTTATTATTGTTCTTTTCTTCTGGTGGTTAGAATGCCCATTTCCATTTATGAGTAACTATATATATTACAAATCGTATTTAAAATATGAGAGGCTGTTATTTATTTTCCTAATTAAAATTTCCATGCAAAATTATCCAGTCTTTAACAAGAAATTATAAAACTTCTTAAGCATTTTTACTTATTTTCATTTCTGAGCACACCCTTTATATTTCTACTAATATTTGACATGTGGTATAATAAATGCCACATTAAGCTGCTCAGTGATAATTAAATAACTGAAATCTTTACTAGAAATTTTATTAAAATTTATTATTCTTACAGAATAAATTACAGCATTAAAAAATTCTAAGCACAAAGATGCTAACCAGTGAAATGAACATAGTCAAAAACAAAACATTCTTCTAGAGATTCTTAAAAAGTATTATAGAATTTGTCATATATGTAAAATAAATAATCCAAATAATGTATCGGTTGGAAGTTCTAGAAATGACAAAACTAGGGACCATGATCCATGGATCAAGTTCCATAATTTACCACTCTACTATTGCCTTATACCACATTGAAAAACATAGGTCCATATATACAATACACTATTAAAACATAAATGAAAGCAGTGTGCTCAGTTTGAAATTCCTTGTAACTATTGTTAATAAATTAATAAAAAAATTATAAACTCATTTTTTTATCTTGATTTGAAAGAATTTTTTCCTTATTGGATTAATCCTCTAGCTCAGGGGTGGGCAATTGTTTTGGCTTGGGGGGCGCAGAGGTTGGCGGAGGGCCGTATCGGGGCCACATTGTGGAAGCAAAGATTAGCGGAGGGCCGCACATTTTTTTCATGACACAATAAACACACTGCTTTATTCCTTGTATTACCGAAGAAATATTTGTTCGTCCATTCTTCATTAAACACACGACATTCATTATTGATTTTACATTTTTTCGGAGGGTTCATGGTTTCACTAAAGTTGGAAATGTATATATTTGCTAATGCAAATACAAAATTGAAATTAACCAGATCAACTGGAAAAGCACTGCACATTATATCTACACTGCGCATGTGTATTGATGTGGCCATCCTAATGGAAAATGCGAGATGAATCTGGTCGCGCATGGGAAGGAAATCTCAGTTCAAGGCAGATTTTTCTGATTGTCTTGGTGGCCGCATAAAAACACTTAGCGGGCCGCATGTGGCCCTCGGGCTGCTATTTGCCCACCCTTACTCTAACTGATTTATTTTTTAGTACATAAATATGTACTTGTGTGTGTACTTATTTAATATTTTTACATTTATCACTTGTTTGGTATGCTTGTTTAAAAAATATGTATTTTTTATTATTATTCCATATATCTTCAGAAAAGATGTTAAAAAAATACATTTTTTGTTTATATATCCCATTTCAAATCACAAAAAATATATATAAATATTTAAAAATAAAAGCATTTAAAAATATTATTTATCTATTAAAACAATTATTTTATCATTTTAAAGTAATTATAAATTTTATTAAACGCTAAGCTTGTGTTTTAAGACCTATAGAGGTCCCTACCTTCGTATTTTTCAGACGCTTATTTCTAAGGTTACAGCCTTAGTAAATCATTTTAAAGTAAGTAAAAAAATACTTGTTATTTTCATTTTACTTGTTTATAATAACAGTTAATGATTTTTTTAGTTGACCTAAACAGATGACTATCATTTAAATTAAATTCATTGGATAGTTATTATTTATGCCTGATTTCAAGTTCTATCTATTAATTAAAAAGCCTAAAATTAAAATATAGAACTTTACATTTTTTTTTTTTTTGTATGAAAAACTTCTATGACTTATAATGGAAATAAATGTTCACAGATTTTGCCAAAAATGTAAAACACCAAAAATCTTGTGTAAAATAATATAAAGTTAAATATAGATATAATAAACACCTCCATACTTCCCCATTCTTTTTAAATTCATATAAATAAAGATATCCCCAAGATGCATTTCGTGCTAAACCAGCACTCATCAGTTGGCCCAAGTCATTATCTCTCATATAGCTCTCTATTATATGCAAAGTATTTATCTAGAGTAAATTGTTACATTTTCATTTACTACTGTCAAACTTCCTCCATTCACAGCTTTGACGCCATCCATTTCAGATAAATACACTAATGATTAATCTTTAACTGAGGTTTAATGTTTATATCTGTGCTAGACATAATCTCTAGTTTCGAAAATGATTAGTAATAATCATTAGTGTATTTATCTGAAATGGATGGCGTCAAAGCTGTGAGTAGAGGGAGTTTGACAGAAGTAAATGAAAATGTAACAAAAAGTTAAATATATGAATTTTTCTCTATATGTGAAAACCAACAACAAAAACAAAGCACAGGGGAAAATGTATCAACACCATATTCAAAATCCAACTCAAATTTAATCAGTTAAATTAATAATTAAAATTTATTAGGACTCAATCTATAAGTGTACAACCCTTATATATGAATAAATATAATATCTAAATTAATGACTTATGACTATAGTTATACCTAGAGGCCATGGAAACTTAGGCTTTTAAAAATTTCAGTTAAAAGAATAATCAAATGATTTATTGCTTTATAGTTCATAAGAAATTTAAGCATCTTAAATGTTAAAGATGCATTGTTATCCATAGATCTTATGCTCTACTACCGCACCAAATCCAGTAGAACAAAATAATTGAACCTATCCTAGCACCTCTCTGAGGGGTGCCAGTGCATGAAACCATGGTCAAAGGTTTGGGGGGGGTCCTGACATAGACATTTTAAATGCTTTCTCTAGCTTAGCATTTATCTCAAAGCTTGTTGAGGAATTGGCAATCCTCATTGTTTATAACCTACAAGCTTAAGAGAATAGGGTCATGTGATCTATGACTCTTGTTTTGACTAAAATAATTGAATGTTTTGTCACTCAAGAGTTTGAAATAGCAAATTATAAAAAAAGACTATTAAATCACACATATTATGACACCAACTTTAAATTCAATCAATGAAGATTTTTATATTTATATATCATCTTAATAATAAAAAAAGCTCAGTTAAAATTAATGATATTGCTCTCAATATGTTATGAAAACAACAAGCAATAGCAATATTCTACCAATGATGATTAGAAAATTGTCTTCATCATATTGCCCTATGCTTTCTGCATGAAAAATTAATGTACATATATTCCCATATATTTAAATGTAGAAAGAGATTTTAAATTAATAAGTACAACAATCGAAATTTTTTGCAGATCAGCTTATTTGCATATATACTCTTTAGTTCAATATTAAATGTAAAAAAATAATTCTGTTTTAATAAGATAAAAAAAGATAAATATTTTTATGTTATACAATTAACTGTCTATATCCTTAAACAATTTAGAAAAATTGCATATCAAAAAAATTAATTAGATTTTAAATTTTTAGTTAGGTAATAAATTATTTAATTATGCAATTTAAAGAAATAAAAAAGATTAAAGTAACATCTTAATTACTTTTTAAATTTAGAACATTTTTTTTTTAATTTGATGTTTTAACATGCAAAGTTTCTTAAATTTCTTAAAATATTAAAATATATTTTATAGTATTTGAATATTTTAATATATCATTTTTCTATAGTACAGGCTTACTTGAACCTCCCCCCCTCCCCAGACAACACACTTTTATTGTAATTCTAATTCTGTCAGAACAATGGTGTACTGATTGGTTTCATTTTTCTCTGTTTACAAAGAAAATCATGGTATTATATTATAACGTTTAAAATTACAATTTTACACCTTTTGATTAGCAAGCAGTACAATAGTGTTTGAGTTGACCAAATGTGTAGATAAAATTAAGTTCTGAAGAAGATTGCTTTCCAGTCGAAATGCTGGAGAGAAAAGTAATTAGAAATAAGGCATGAAAGACACAAAATTTAATGTTATATTTTAAATCAATATAAAAGCCATACCACAATATAATTTAAAGTGATTTTGTGAAACATTAATTGCATAAATATTTTTTAATATTTATGTGCATTGGGACAAAAAATAATTCAAACTGAATCAGTAAATATGAAAATAAAGTAAATTAAATTTTCAGATTGATAAATGAAATATTTATAATGGTAACTAGATCTTCTTGAAAAGCAACTTATACTTGATATTTGTATTAATTAATATCTAAAAATCAATAAAGTAGGATTAAAATGTATGTGTAGAATAATTTTTAACTAGTTTCAATCATTTCCATCCTAGTTCTAATCATTACAATTCAATTAGCTAGATTAAATAAATACTATATAGAAAAGTAAAGGAGATAACAAATATGTTCTAACAGATGAAAAACATAAAGTTTATAAATAAATAAATAAAAATCCAGACGCTTAAAAAAGTTTAAAATAAATGATTACATTAATGAAAATTATTATAAGAATAGATAAATGCCAGACAAAAACGTACACATATTAAATTCAAAACCAAAAATTAAAATGATCCAGAAAACACAAGCTACAATTTACTCTACAAATAAAGTTATGTAACAAAACTAATCTGTTCTTTTTTTAACAAAATCATTATAAACAATTTAATAAATAACTAGGAATTACATAATATATAGTCAAATACTTCACAATGAGCAGCAAAGAATATACAAAAATTAATGATAACATTTCAAATAAGATATCATAAAAACATAAGATAAAGAAAGATTTAAATCATTTAGGAATATGAAATCTTAATAAAAATGGTTTTTTAATATTGAATATGTACTATTTTAAATGTACGAAATTTATAGATAATTTGTCTGCTTTTAAGTGAAAAATATGATCAAAAATTATAGCATTTATATTTTAATCATTTTTGAATCTAAGCATATCATTTCATATAAAAACAAAATAAGAATTGGAATTTTATAATATTAAAATATTGTTTTTAGCTTACAAGTAATATAGAGGTTTAAAGATAAAAGCACAATAACTGTAAGAATAATCAGTGAATTAATACGCAAAGGACAAGCAATCATTTGTTGATTGTGGCCATTTTAGATATTTTTTAAAAGCTATGATAATACTATTTGCCCGAAAGTTTGTGATGATGGTGATTAATAGATGTGATATGTTGGACTATTTCTATCATCTATGAGTGAATGTTGAATGTACAGAAAATTTTAAACTTTTCAAATACAAACAACTTGTTAGTAATAACACACAATTGGACAACACATTTTAGTAATTACACAATGTTTTGAGTAATATTATTCTCCACTTTTCTTCAGGTGTTGCTGGCCTATGCACAGTGACAGTATTCACATAGAAGTTGAATTCACACCTTTAGATTCTTGAATATCGAATTTAAAGCAAACACTCTAACTAACTGAGCTATTCTGTCAAAGGCACTAGGTAGTAGAAATTTGATATATTTAGGGTTGGTTCAAATCCACTTGAGTCCTTCAATTTTTTTTCCATTTCCTAAGCCCTGCAATTTTTTTTATATAATATTAATTTTTCCTAAGAGCAAGATTAATTAGAGGCTTTGATACATTAATCTTGTTCTTAGGAAAAATTAATATTATAAAAAAAATTGAAGGGCTTAGGAAAGGGGGGAGGGACTTGAAGGAATCAAAAGGATTTGAACTAACCCTATATATAATTATATCAAATTTCTACTATCTGTTACCTTTGACAGAATAGCTCAATTGGTTAAAGTGTTTGCCTTAAATTCGATATTCAAGAATCTAAAAGTATGAGTTCAACTTCTATGTGAATACTAACACTGTGCATATCAGGTGAGCAACACCGGAAGAAGAGTGGAGAATAATACTACTTGAAACATTGTGTAATTACTAACCTGGGTTGTCCAATTGTGTGTTATTACTAACAAGTTGTTTGTATTTGAAAAGTTTAAATAGAGTTTAAAATTTTCTGTACATTCAACATTCGCTCAGAGATGATGGAAATAATCCAACGTATCACGTCCAATAACAATAATATATGTAAGTTAAAAACAATATTATAATTCTATTGGAACATCATTTTATGTGAAAATAATGATAAGTATAAAAAATATATTCCTCCTGACAAATCATTTGCTTATGGACACAGACATCCAGCTAGATAAATTTAGAACAACTCATTGTAAACGTAAAAATGGAAAGGTTGTGGAGTTGTGTTTTATTTGATTCTTGAAGGTGCATTAAATCTGATAATATGTATTTTCAAAACCAAAGAAATATTCTAAAATATACGAATTAAAATTGTGTCAACTCATTTATAAAATTCTTCGATTGTTCCAATTTATAAAAATAAAGGGAATAAAAGATACTGCAGTTATTACAATAGAATATGATTATTTAATACAAAGATTTATTGAATAAGTTGCTTCTATTTGTATATACTAATAGTTATTGGACATTTACATAATATTGGATAATTAAAAAGCATAGATTTTGTTTTGATTGCCTGCAAAATACAAGAAAAGTATTGTAAGCAAAGGCAGTTAAGTTTATTGATAAAACCATATTAAGCATTAAATCACCCACATGGTTAAGAAATCCAGTACCACCTTCTGTGAACTAATATATAAATACATTAGAGTTCGTATTTCAAAGTAGCTAGCTCAATGATACCGCTTTGAACTGACTGCTATAAGATGTTATATATTAAAATACGAATAAACTCAAACAAAGAATTTGAAATTTTAGCAAGGAAAAATCTTAACTTTTTGCTAATAACAAATATGTTTTATTATTATTATATAAAGACAAACTAAACAGTAATTTTAATCTTTAAACCACCTAACACAAATGTATAGAAAATAATCCCAGTGCATAACGCTATACTGAAATAAATATACAAATATATAACATCTTATAGCAGACAGTTCAAAGCGTATCGTTTTGAGCTGGCTATTTTGAAATACGAACTCTAATGTATTTATATATTAGTTCACAGAGGGCGGTACTGGATTTCTTAATCATGTGGGTGATTTAATGCTTAATATTTGTATATTTATTTCAGTATAGCGTTATGCACTGGAATTATTTATATATATGTAACAAGATGATGAAAGAAAAAAATATTAATACTAATGGTGGAATTTCTGAAATATTTGAAATGGAAACTGGTATTATGCAGGAATATTTACTAGCCCAGGTTTATGATAGAAAATAACAGTCAGGTACCTTCAGAAGTTATGATATGGGTTTAAGGAGTTTCTAATTTGAATCAATTGAAAATAAAAACAAAATCCTCAAAATGCAGTTTACTAATGATTGTGCTTTTTTTTTTTTCCAATTCAAAAGATAATATGTAGAATGCTTTTCATGTTCTGATTGCAATTTATAATGTTGGCTTAGTAAATTAAGTTTTAAAAAACCAGCTTAATCTGTCAGTAATAGAAAAACAATCTTCAGTAACTTTTAATTTAAGAAATATTTTGATATCTTTATAGAAAAAAAAAAAGACTGGGATGTTGAGAGTCTGTGTAATTTCCTATGACTTATTAGTGCAATTATCAAGTTAAAAAGGTAAGTTACTTTATCACAGTGAAGTAACTATTTTAAATAATTAATTTTTTATAGGGCTATTACACTGCAAAATTTATTGTAGGGAAGTAGAACAGGGATTCTCTGCTAACAAAATATGAAACACTGGAAGAATTTCAGTTACTGATGTTCTCTAATATTCTAAAAATATTAAAACAGGCAAAACTCTCTATACGTATTGCCACTCAGTGCAAGCCAGTGTAATCAATGGATGCTAGAAGGCTTATGCATAAAATCCCCATCTAGTGCCTGCTCATCCAATATCCCCAGACTAGGTTCTGGCTTATGGCCTTCATCAGTAAGAAGCCTTGGATCTGAGAGGACTGCACCTGGACCAGAGAGTTTTGCTTGTTTTAATAAGTTATAAGCAAGCATACAAAATGATGATCATATGATGTTTATTCTAAAAGTATGATGGCAAAATCATAATTATCAAATGGTATATTTTTTGGTTGGCTGGATATGATGATATTAAATCCATAGTTATAAAGATATATATTTATTGGATTGGGTATTGATAATCATCTACTTCATATTCTCAATCCTAAAAAAAATATTATAATCAACTTGGAATATTTTCCATTAAAGTAGAAGACCATGGTTACATTATTGCAATTATTTCTGATATTTTATTTGAAGAGGTGTGATTACATTTTTTGTAAAAATATATGATTGACAGTAGAATGCAATGAAAAACTATAATAAGAAAAGGTGCAAAAATTGTTCAGAAAGAAAAGTTTACTGTGAAAAAAATAGTAGTAATAATATTACAAAATATCACATAGACTAAAATTACACTGTTATATATAAATATATTTTTGCATTTTACAATTAATTTTGTAAATCATCACAAAACTTGTCTTAAACTTTTTGCTTCCATTTTTAAAATGGAGTTAGAATGATCATGCTCATTTATGATTAGTGTATGACACGTCGATCTATCCCCATATAAAAATGGTAAAAATAAATATGAATTATTAGCCATAAGTGAACATCAATCTTCCCTAGTGATACAAATTGCATCATATTATGACCATGTTTTTTTAATGGTTACAGCACCAATAGTCACCTGATAAATTTTTTTTTACTGAGACATATAATTTCAACCAAAAATAATTAGATATCTCCAAACATCAGGGGCTTCCTTTCTAGGGTGAGTATGAATGGGATATTTTTGAAGAAATCTTAAATTTACTTGAGAAATTCTCAGCTATCACAAAAAATCTTTAGATTAATCCAAATTTGAACTCTACTTCATGGGAATTGTGAGCATACTAAGTACTACTATATAAGACTTTTCATGCACACATGCATATAGAAGCATATGTAAGAATATATTGTTGCCAGCATGAAAGAAAATTTTGTTGCTCAAAAATATTTCTAATAAAGAGGGTATTATGATACAGGATTATTGGATGTTCCATGAGGTACCTTGCTGGTGTGCCTTATTGATAAAATCCCATGATTTTACAATAAAATTAGAAAACTAAATGACACTTCAAAAATAGTAAAAAGATGAAAAGCAATAGTCAGGTTTCAACCACTGAAGATGATTAAATATTTTTTTATTATTGACAAATAGCAGAATTCTCTGCACTTAAATTATTAAAATAAATAATTGTGCTTTTTTTGAATCTCAATTTAAAAAAGCAAAAAACTCTCCATACAGTAGTGCCACTCAATACAAAACAGAGTTTTGCGAATCTGCTAACCCAGGCCAACTGCTTATAAGGCAGCTGTGCTGACCTCTCGAGCAAGTATAAGAAATGGTGATCATGTGATGAATCTCAATTTACAAATATCTAATAAATTGCTTACTAGTTCAGTGGTTAGCATATCTTTTGTACATACTATGTATACATAGATAAAACTTGTTAATAAGCAACGTATGAATAGTGTATTGTTTCACTTTTTGTATAAGTTGAGTGAAAGAATTTAATACTGTACATTATTCACAAAATCGGTATTAAATCCTTGTTGAACCTGCTAAAGAAAAAAGTTTTAATAAAAGAAATACATAAAATATAATTGTATTTTAAACACAATTAAATTGTCACCAATTATTAATTAAATATAATAGCCCTTTAAACCATAGTATAATCTCATGTTATCACATTATTTTCTTTACAAATTTTAATCTTACATATATTTTTAATTCTGAATACAAATTATGCTTTAAAAAATACTTCATAAATTTTCTATTAATTTCTAACAGTCATTATTTTAAAAAAAAATGAAAAGTTTTTTTTTTTACGTAAAAGATTAGTAACTACACTGCAATTTTCTTTTTAAAAAGTAATTACACTAAACCTCAAGATAATACTCTGATATTTAGTCACACTTAGAACAGTTATTTATTACTTTTGAACAAGTTCCAGACCTTTTTTTAAAATAATAAGAAAATGTAGAGGGCGCTACCAAATTTGAATTGAAGCTAATTCTTTTTTAAAGCGAAGCAAAAAAAAAAAAAATAGAATATTGGAATATATAATACAGTTTTACAAATTTATTGAAATGCAGAATATATTTTTTTCAATATCAGTGACTGAAAAAAAGTCTTTGGATATAAAATTATTCTTTTTTAAATATTCTTACACTTCCTTTTTAACTAAAACGAACAAGAATTACAGATTCATGTATATTATAATCTGACTTTAAAAAAGCTAAAACAAACATACTTAGTGTAGAAATGATTTATGTATATGACATTCGACATCCTTCCGAATGATTGTAATGTTTTTATTATTTTATAATGTAGGTCTAAATTTAAAATGCTAGAATAAATGCTATTCCTTAATAATGATAATTTGTCATCTCCTTAGATGGCAAATTATCATTATAGTCAAGTATTATATTTAGTCACACTAACTCTTGTCTAGTAATTTTCTACATTTCTTTTGGGCAGACAACTAGTTTAGCAATAATTTCTTCAAAAATGTATTTACTTCATTTATTGTAAAGCATAGGTTTACCTTTCAAGCATTAGATTAAAAATACCAGGACAAGCCCAGCACTTTATCTAATGTATAACTATTGAGTAAAAAATCTGAAATTATCAGACATCCATATGTCTTCCAATCCAGCTATCTAACTCAAATAGCCATATGGAACTGAATTAAGTTTTCAGATACACCATATATTAATAGCTTTAGCAATATAAAATCGCCAAAGCCTTAATAACAAAAAATAAAATGAAAAAAAAAAAAAATCAAGTCAGATGTCACATGACTTAACTTAATAAGCTTATATTTACAAATGTTATATATAGAACTCACAAAATAGGCTCTTAACAAGCTTTGAAAATATCCTCAACCCCAGACCTGTTTGCAGAAACAAGCTTATTAAGTTAAGTCATGTGACATCTGACTTGATTTTTTTTTTACCATTTTATATTATAAAATCACACTTAGGAAGGCGATGAAATCTGCAATAGACTTAAATTAATAGTATATAGTCAAATATATTAAATATTTACAAAAAAATAAAATAAAAACTATATTCTTTTTAGTAGTAAATCAGATTATTACAGATAACATTCTAATGTCTTGGATGTTGTTGCATTAACGACCAGGGATCAGAGTAAATATTTGGTGAGGAAATTTTTTCATTTCTTGCTCAGAGTGATTCTAATTTAATTCAGAAAGTGTTTTATCCTCTCCCAGAGTGAAAAACACTACTCTAAGAATCTAACTGGCATTTGTTTTGGGGGTTCTATGATTACTTATGCTTGCCTAGATGATTCTAATAAAATGATATAGAGTGGATTATTGCTATTAATTTGATATAACAAACAATTCTATATTTAAAAAAAAGAATTGAAAAATGAAGGCAGGAAAAGAAAATTCTGGCAATTATATGTAATTCAAGAATCCAAGTGTAAATAAAAATTAAATTCTTCTAATGTTTTCAAAGCTAATCTTTAAATTTGATCTTGTATTTTTTCTTTAATAATTAAAAGTATTAACATTCTTAAATTAAAAAAAAAAAAAATCAACAAATTAATATACTTTATGATCCTTTATTCTGATAATCATTTAATTAACTACTTACATCATTTGATATTAGATTTTATAATAAACACTTTAAACAGACAGGGAATAATAAACAAAAGCTAAAATAACTTAACCCTTCAAGAAACATATTTCACAAACATTTTTTAAATTGTTATTTTAAATAAAGTATAATTTATATAAAAACACATGCAAAATTGTTATATCAATATTTACAATTATTTTATATATTTACAACTTTGTGTATAGAATGTTAGTACTGCTACCTGGGCTGATTCTAAAAGTTCTAACGTTCTGAAGCTATGTGAAAGAATTATAAACTGGACAACATTAATCAGGAAGTTTACCTAGATTTAAAATCATCATTCAGTAATAATGACCGTAAATGAATTGTAAAAACTTATGTATAAGCAATTTTCAAAATAATATATATATCCAGACTATTTGCATAACTTAATGAATCTTTACTGTGTTAACAAGACATAAATAAATAAAGAGAGAAAGAGACAGGCTATTTTTTCTCTTCTTTTATTTATAGAAAAACATGATAGAATGTACTAAAATTTGTATCCACAACATATTTTGGAGAGTGTAAAGAGGGTGTTTTTCTAAAAATATATTGTTGTAATGATGCAAAGGTAATATATATCCCCTAACTGGTGAAGTATGGTTTAAAAAGCATGTTGGTTAAATAACATCAATTTGGCATTAATAAATCAGAAACAAGCAACTAGACATTCTTATTACTATTATTCTAATTCTATTGCTTTGCGTTAAAATGCAGTCTACTATTGAACTGTTGCCATAATCTTTGCTGAGAAGAAAAACAACTGCTGATTAAAACTCTTTGTTGATCATAAGCTGTATTTTACTGACTGTTTTTGAAAGTATTTTTCAATATTCTAATTACAACACTCAGTATGTGATGAAATAACCAAAAACCACACCAGTCAAAAGATGTCTGGAAATGCAGTCAGATCCAGAAATTAGTGTTGAAGTTTAAAAAACCAGCTTGTGCAATGCCTCTACAAAAGAAAGAAATGGATAATGCCACAAAAATTATTCATGCCCTACAGATAATATCCATCATAGGACATCACCAATGCTGCTGTATTTTCTCATATATCACCAGTGTTCAAGGATAAGATCATCATAGGAAAAACTAAGAAAGACAATGATAAAATATTAAAAGAATGGTGCCTGAGACAATCATGGTTAGTGAGTGATTCAATATTTAATGTGGTAATATCTTATCATTCTAAATACCATAAAGGCTTAAACTTGAATCATATCTTACATTTAAAATATATTTTGTTCCTATAATATTTTAGCATATGTGTTGAAAGTTGTGATGTACACAACCGTTTTATTTATTCATTATTAATAAATTGTTCTTTTTTTTTTATTAATCCATTTAGTTTGGGTTTGCTTTTTACACACTTATGATAGTTAATATTCACAGCTCTAAAAAATCATGCAATCTACTGGGGAACATGCTGGGATGGCAGTAATAATTGATGATGATTGTTTTTTTTTAAACTTTTCCAAAAGTAAATTTCTTTTAGAAGGTTTCGTGCTTTTGAGTTTCCTTTTATTACTGAAACTGAAAAACAAATAAAATACTTTTAGGGAGTACTTGTATTTTTAAATTACAAATCGTCATCATTACATTGGTTAATAGTATTATATAATTGAATTAAATTTTTATGTTATTAACCATTTGATTTATTATTTAGTTGGACCAAAGTTTACGGCACACACCTTAAAGATCTCATTACATATCTTTGATTGTATATAGTTAGTATCCAGATTAAAACCCATCTTTTATTTAATATAAACATAAATATTGTATAGGAAAAATCTTACCATTACAATATATATCTGATATTTTTATTATTATAGACATCAGACTTATAAATATAGGGGATTTGAACTCAGACCTTCAAGCCACTTTACTATTCACACTATCTCACACTACTGATGCATATAACCACACACATGCAGAAAAGATAAATAATCACCAATATCCGTATTTCGTGCTAAACCAGTACTCATCAGTTGGTTATTTATCTTTTCTGCATGTGTGTGGTCATGTGTATCAGTAATAAATGCTGAAAGTCTAAGTTCAAATCCCCTATATTTACAATTAGGGTTCCAGGTTGAAGAGTGCCTGGTATTTCAAATCCTTCATTAGACTTATATAAGTAGGGAATAAAGTACGGCACTTCATTAATTAAATAAAAATTAAATAGTAATTTATTAATACTACATAAAAAGAATAAAAACTAAATTATGTCCTGCCTATATTGTTTTTTCATTATGTTTTTAAACAAGTCATCAAAGCAAATCTTCATGTGTATTGATTTTTTTTCAAGGCACTTTGTTTTTTTACACCAAATAATAAAGTTATCAATTCTTGTTTGATCATGGAAAAAAATCAATAAATAATCATTGATTAAATCTCTTAATTTTATTCTATTTTAGATGTTTATAATTATTTATTAATGTTTAATGAATGCAATATGCTAGTGACAAAGATTTACTAAATAAAATATTTTTGTAAAAATATTTATTATTAAGTAATAATAAAATTATAATATTTATTTTAAAAGATTTTAAAACGATATGAAAATTTATAAATATTTCCTGTATATAAAAATTAATTAATTCTTTTTCACCACAAGAGACTTTTAACTAATATTCTGATCAAATCTTAATAATGTAAAAAAAAAAATGTTCATGTAGTAATTCTAAATGTATCAAGAAATATATAAATATAATAAATTATCTTTTTATAAAAGAATATATAGCCTATTTTATTTAATAAATATATTGAGATGATTTGTCAAATGATTGTTATGTTACTGTTGATTTGATAAAAAAAAACAAATGTAGTCAAGCATTGGTGGCCGAGAGGTCAGCGACAGCTGCTTTACAAGCAGTTGTCCCGGGTTAGCGAATTCGCTTCCCGGCTGATGCTATGACACATGAGAAAAAAACAAAACAAAAAAACAAAACAAAACAACAAATGTACTAAATTTTATTAGTCATTCATTAGACAAGAGATTATCCATTTAATGAATAATATTTTTCTAGTGTAATTTTCACTATACTACTCTCACGCAAGGAAGGAATTCGTTTCTATTTGCTTTTAACACCTTGTGATGGGGTGCAGTCATAAACATAAAACCAAAAACATGTGGAAAAGATGTTTGCATGAGAGTGGTATCGTGAAAATTACACTACAGAAATATTCATTAAATGAATAATCTCTAGTATAATGAATGGCTAAGAAAAAATATTAATAACTTCCATTAAGTGATTTGTGTCAAAGTTGTGAGGCAATAAGTTTGACAATTATCAATTAAACTATAATAATTCCCCATCTATATATATACTGAACAGTGATAAAGATATATGTAAGAGAATGTGATCTGGGCCAACTGATGAGTGCTGGTTCAGCATGAAATGTGTATCTTGGGGGATCATACATCATTTTCACATGTCTTTGGTCATATGTTTATGGTTACACCCACCACAAGATGCTAAAAGATTAGTTAGAAACGAATCCCCCTACCTTGTGTGAAAAGGGTATAGTGAAAATTACATTACAGAAATATTATTTATTAAATGGATAACCTCTAGTTTAATGAATGATTAATAGAAATTATTAATACGTTTGCTTTTTATCAAATCAATAATAATGTGACAATCATTTAATAAATCATCTTTATATTCATTAAATAAAACAAAATGTTCAATATAACTAGACTTATTCTTTTTTTCTATATTTATAGTTTTATAAAAATGTCATTAATATATTTAACTGAAGTGAATGGTATCAAAGATATAAAAAGAGCTAGAAGTTTGGCACCCCCCCCTTTTTTTTTTCATATGTCAAAGCGTTGACCGGGAAGCGAACCCGGGCCAGCTGCTTGGAAGGCAGCTATGCTAACTGCTAGGCCACCAACACTTGACGAATCAAATTGTAATAATATACATAATTGTGTACATTATTTATTCCCTAAATCTATGATATTGCAGTCTTGATTTTTGACTTTTTTCGATTGTTAAAAACAGATGCTAATATTCTTTTTGCATCTAAAATTAATAAATTCTTGCCAGGTACAGACATACTTTCTAATTATTTACATCTTCACACAATTTAAAATTCCTTTGGATTTTGTGAATACCAGGAAAAGGAATCCAGAAAATACAAATACTTCTACATACATTGGTTCAATTTATTTATTTACAAACATTTTCCATAGTACATTATTCTTCCTAAAAGAACTTCAATATCTTGCCCATATTTGTAGTTTTCTGCTATGCATTTTTAGAGCATTGATTGAGATAATATTATAAATAGTGTCAGCATATAAAAAACATGCTACAATTTTATTATAAAATATTTTTTTACCGAGTCTGATACTATTTGGCCAATTCAATGCCTGATTTAATAAAAATCTGTCCTGTAATAAATAATAAATGATTAATTGTTTAAGAGTTTGTGAGTTTCAACCCAAAATTTTTTAGTTTTCAAGTCATTTAAAACTTTACTAATGCCCTGAATCATATAGTATATTAAATAAAAATATTTAATTATCCAAAGCTCACACCATTTGATTATTATGAGACCTCATTAAATAAATTTTCCAATATATTTTTGTTAGATTGATAAAGAAATCTAAATACAATTAATTTAGTTGATGATATTATATCATTATGATGTAATGCCCTAGGTTTAAATTTGTCAAATACAATAACTAAATAAAGATTTGATTTTAACATCCACATATTTTGTTACCACACAAATTAATCCATATTCTCATGCTAATAATTACCCAAATCAAAAGTTATTGAAGATATTTCTTTTTATCATTGTCTGAAAAAATATTAATTATTAAACAAAATTCTTTTATTAAAACAAGCAAAACTCACTATATGTATTGCCACACACAGCAAGGTAGAGTAATCAATGGATGTTAAAAGGCTTGTGCATAAAATCCCCATCTAGTGCCTACTCCCACAATATCCCCAGACTAGTTTCTGGCTTGTGGCCTTCGTCAGTAAGGAGCCTTAAATCTGACAGCATGACACCTAGATCTTAGGATCTAATGCAACCCTCTAGCAGCCATCTTTCATATTCACTTAACTACAAAACTATGAGTCTTAAATTGAAAACACCTTAATATTTTCAATCCAAGTTCATTAGCTTATATATAGGTCTGAACTCAGTTCAGTACATATCCATTTTGGTGTCTTTGGTTCTTTAATAACCATAGCCATCACTATCCTATTAGGCAGGATTGGTCTTAAGCCAATAAACATCACATGATCACCATTTCTTATGCTTGTTTATAACTGTTTTTAAAACAGGCAAAACTCCCTATAAGTATTGCCACACACAGCAAGCTAGAGTAATCAATGGATACCAGAAGTTTGTGCATAAATTTTAATGATATTACAAATATTTATATCTTTTTTTAGGCATAATGATATTTGTAAGATTCAACAGTGATCTAGTTAAATTTGACAAGATAGTGCATTTTAACATTTTCTGGGAACATACAGATCCCTAAATAGGGCTCTCAAAACACTAATTTATCAAGTAAAATTCTTATTCTAAACTCAGATCTAAAGGAACTCCTTACTTCTATCCAAATCCAAAATGATTCATTATTAATTGTAGTTAATCATGAAAGATTACAATTCAATCTGCTACACCTGTCACCCATCTCTCTATTTTCTAAATGCTGACAACTTTGCATATTTTACATTATTTGCATTCAGAACAAGTTTGTAATCAAAATTTCTAATTAAATAATAAAAATATGTATTGCCCAAACACGGTTCTTATATTGAAACGGACAGATCGGAGAACCGATCTTCGTTTCAAGTGTTTTTATGTACGGTAATTCAAGCTACTGTTCGCCCGCAGTGAGGTTTTGTCTATTTCAAATTATAATAAAATTTAGTTATGTATTTTATAGTTTATAAATAAATATGTAAAGTTTCCGTATATAAATGTCACAAACCATGAAATAATATTCGTGTGTGCGTGGTTTGTGGATTTATATCATTTAATTTAAGTTTCAGTGCGGGCTTATTTGTTTAAATTATAGTTTTTAAAATTGTATAAAGTCGTTTAAAAATACTGATCAAAAATCACATTCCTTTGATCAGTGTTTTTAATTAAAATCTAATTGCACAAATGTACAGAGCAATTAAGTTGTATTCAAAATTAGTAAGGAATTTTTATATGTAATTATTATGTCAATTTAAAAATAGCGTATTAAATTAAAAGATTGCTAAAAACAGATAATTGATGGTTGGTCAAGCTGCATCGCTAGAGGCTAGAGAAAGTAGGCGGAGCCTAAAACAAAAACAAGTCGGAAAGGTCAGCAGTGGCAAATTCTAGAAAAAAACTTACATTCTAACTTTGGTCGTGTGTGAGAGAAGTAGTCTCGAGACAACACAGCAGTTGAGTATAATTCAAACATTTTTTATTAAGAAGTTTACCAGTGAATCGCAATGTTGATGGGCTAAGTGCCAGGAGCTGGTCTCTGCCCGCCAGTATGGATCCTCGTGCCGCTGTTTGATCATGTTTCATATACTTCAGAATTTCCAACTTCCAATCTCAAAATTTACTATGCCTTACAAATAACTTTCAAAAATGCGCGCCTACGTTCGTCACAAGCCAAGCTGGATGAAGAAAGAAGAGAACTTTGTTACACGAACTTTAATTTTCTTCTGTGCTTAATGTTATCAATCAAGTGAATCATATGTAAGTTTTTATATCATTTATAATGCTATTGTTTAATCTGTCAGTAAATTTTCTTTTCTTTTTTTTAATCCTCTGCTCTAGTCTTTAGAAATCATTTATAAAATTGTAATTAATAGTAATAATATTTCAACTGAATGCATTTATATTTTCTTATGTTGCTTATTTCATGAACAAACATTGCCAATAGTAATATTTCCAACTCTGTGTAAACTAGTGTGTAATAATGATCAATTTAATTTAAAAGTAATTTCATGTTCTGAATTAAATATTCTTTCACATTCCGAGTTAGTAAATGTTAAATCACCCAAAAAATATAATAACTGTACCGGTATAAATCCACCACGCTTACTCATACACAGTACCCGAGTTCAAACCCAGCCCACGTTTAAGAATAAATTCCAAAACGCCAACTGAATTCAAACCCAAACCCCGGTATGACTAACCGATGATGACTTTATAACAGCACGGGGTTATCCCTTTTCTAGCTCAGCTTAGAACATGGACTAAATTCTTACAGTTAATGATATATAGATTTATTAGACTATAGATACTGGGACGGTCATTCATGTAACGTATATATTTAAGTTGCCAATACAGACAGTAAGTGGCTAAATAGACTTAGAGAGTAATAAAGTGGAGGACACAAAAATTTAATTAAATAAAGTGTTTAATAAGCAAAATATAAAGCATATAAATATAGTGTTAAATAAGACAAATAGAAAGCACATAAATATAGTGTTATATAATAACAATAGACAGCATATAATATAGTGTTATACAGTACGGTAAGACTTCATAAATCCTCTTGTATTTGGCTACTAGTCTTTAGTGAACGTTTTATTTAATGAACAAACTCATGCCAATAGCTGTGTGATTGAAGGATTGACGGGTGGTTAAAAGAATCAGAGTATTAGAGCATTGGAAAAAATATTTATCTAAAGATTTTTGTTTACTTATTTTATTTGAATAGGCTCGAGCCGGAACGTAGACGAACAGTTGGAGGATGGTTTTATATAAAGACGACATAAAGGATAGATGTGCTGGTGGTTTTATATAAATACGACATGGAAGATAGATGAACTGGTGGTTGCCTGGATTCAAAAGCCCTACAGTAATCACTTGCGGTGCATTAACGGAATACCGGGCGGCTTGTACTTTGACAAGGCTTAATGCCCCCAAGTAGCTCCGGGACACGACAACCAGCCGGGATCATTTCGAACCCCGGTGATCCAAGAGATTACCGGGAAAGAAAACTGCTTTCATTCCCCAATGGTAGAATGGCGAGACGCTAACTTCAGCGAAGGGAAGGCATTGCCACAGACGTGAAGGACGAATACTTGAAGCGGATTTTTAAAAGAAATTATATAAAACCTGGAAACTATTTGTCTGTTTCTACGCCACAGGCTGAGATCCTTACCCCAATAAAACGTAGCGGACTTAAACTGACGGTGACAACAATAATTAGTTAAATTTACTCTGAAACTCTAACCCTTCGGGTTGACAGGCGGTAGCGATAGTATCAAATTATTCAGTGAATTATTTCTCATATTATACATAACATTAATGAACACTTTGAAACTATTATATATATATTTAAGATTGAAACTTAGATTGTAATTTTATAACAACTTAACATAGAATAATAAAGTGATTTAACATTTACTAACTCGGAATGTGAAAGAATATTTAATTCAGAACATGAAATTACTTTTAAATTAAATTGATCATTATTACACACTAGTTTACACAGAGTTGGAAATATTACTATTGGCAATGTTTGTTCATGAAATAAGCAACATAAGAAAATATAAATGCATTCAGTTGAAATATTATTACTATTAATTACAATTTTATAAATGATTTCTAAAGACTAGAGCAGAGGATTAAAAAAGAAAAGAAAATTTACTGACAGGTTAAATAATAGCATTATAAATGATATAAAAACTTACATATGATTCACTTGATTGATAACATTAAGCACGGAAGAAAATTAAAGTTCGTGTAACAAAGTTCTCTTCTTTCTTCATCCAGCTTGGCTTGTGACGAACGTAGGCGCGCATTTTTGAAAGTTATTTGTAAGGCATAGTAAATTTTGAGATTGGAAGTTGGAAATTCTGAAGTATATGAAACATGATCAAACAGCGGCACGAGGATCCATATTGGCGGGCAGAGACCAGCTCCTGGCACTTAGCCCATCAACATTGCGATTCACTGGTAAACTTCTTAATAATAATGTTTGAATTATACTCAACTGCTGTGTTGTCTCGAGACTACTTCTCTCACACACGACCAAAGTTAGAATGTAAGTTTTTTTCTAGAATTTGCCACTGCTGACCTTTCCGACTTGTTTTTGTTTTAGGCTCCGCCTACTTTCTCTAGCCTCTAGCGATGCAGCTTGACCAACCATCAATTATCTGTTTTTAGCAATCTTTTAATTTAATACGCTATTTTTAAATTGACATAATAATTACATATAAAAATTCCTTACTAATTTTGAATACAACTTAATTGCTCTGAACATTTGTGCAATTAGATTTTAATTAAAAACACTGATCAAAGGAATGTGATTTTTGATCAGTATTTTTAAACGACTTTATACAATTTTAAAACTAAAATTTAAAACAAATACGCCCGCACTGAAACTTTAAATTAAATGATATAAATCCACAAACCACGCACACACGAATATTATTTCATGGTTTGTGACATTTATATACGGAAACTTTACATATTTATTTATAAACTATAGAATATATAACTAATTTTTATTATAAATTAAAATAGACAAAATCTCACTGCGGGCGAACAGTAGTTTGAATTACCGTACATAAAAACACCTGAAACGAAGATCGGTTCTCCGATCTGTCTGTTTCATTTCTTGTCACTTTATAAAAAAAAACAACAAAAAAAAATGATTATACATAATTTCTGGTTAACAGTTTTTCCATTCATTTTTTTTTTTTTTTACATAATTGATTTTTTTTATTATTGATTTGACCTTGGAGAACAGTCTGGGTGAGGGTTTGAACTTAACATTTATAAAGGTGGGTATATTACCGTAATTCCTTTTCTCATCATCATGTGCATGTCACAGTGGTCATTTTCCGGGTCATCATTTATTGCGATTTCTACCTTTTCCCTGGGTCGGGAGGTATATAAGGTTTTAATTGTCTCGCATTATAAATACCTCGTAAACCCTTCCCTTCCAGAAGAAAAGCGTTTTCATGGCATTCTTCCACTATTTCATATGGCCCGGTATATAAAGGGAAGAATTTTTTGAATTCCTTCTTAGGTGCATTACTGACGCGAGGAGACCTTAGCCAGACTTGATCCCCTCTTTTAAAATTGTGGTGTTGCCTTCCTCCTCTTTTGATTCTATTTTGTGCCATGTGTTCCAATTGTTGCCGGGCCGTGTCTTGATCCGTGCTGTGATTTACGTGTACTTCACGCTTTGGTAGTAGCGTAAGGAAGATATCCGGGCATGGCTTACCATAGTGCAAACGCATGGGTGGAAATCCCGTGGATTCGTTCATGGTATGGTTGATGCAATCCATGACATATTGCAGTTTCTCTACCCACTTCCGGTGATCCGTTGATAAACACGCGCGGAGAAGTCGACTGATTTCCCTCATGACTCTCTCGCACGGGTTTGATTGGGGGTGTCTTATTGATGTTAGGCGATGGTTTACCTTCTGTTTCTTTACCCAGTTCTTCCACTCTTTCGAGGTGAATATAAAGCATATAAATATAGTGTTAAATAAGACAAATAGAAAGCGGATAAATATAGTGTTCAACATGAAAATACAAAGCATATAAATATAATGTTAACAGTACGGTAAGACTTCCATGAATCCTCTTGTATTTGGCTACTAGTCTTTAGTAAACGTTTTATTTAGTAAACAAACTCATGCCAATAGCTGGGTAGTTAAATGATTGACGGGTGGTTAAGAGAATCAGAGTATTTGAGCACTGGAGAAATATTTATCTAAAGATTTTTTTATTAACTTATTTTATTAGAATAGGCTCGAGCCGTTACGTAGACGAACAGTTGAAGGATGGTTTTACATAAAGACGACATAAAGGATAGATGTGCTGGTGGTTTTATATAAGTACGACATGGAAGATAGATGAACTGGTGGTTGCCTGGATTCAAAAGCCCTACAGTAATCACTTGCGGTGCATTAACGGAATACCGGGCGGCTTGTACTTTGACAAGGCTTAATGCCCCCAAGTAGCTCCGGGACACGACAACCAGCCGGGATCATTTTGAACCCCGGTGATCCAAGAGATTACCGGGAAAGAAACTGCTTTCATTCCCCAATGGTAGTATGGCGAGACGCTAACTTCAGCGAAGGGAAGGCATTGCCACAGACGTGAAGGACGAATACTTGAAGCGGATTTTTAAAAGAAATTATATAAAACCTGGAATCTATTAGTCTGTTTCTACGCCACAGGCTGAGATCCTTATCCCAATAAAACATAGCGAAATTAAACTGACGGTGAAAAAACAATAATTAGTTAATTTTACTCTGGGACTCCTAACCCTTCAGGTTGACAGGCGGTAGCGACAGTATCAAATTATACAGGGAGTTATTTCTCAGATCAAACATGACATTAAGATAACACTTTGAAACTATTATATATATATTTAATATTGAACCTTAGATTGTAATTTTATAACAACTTAACATAGAATAATAAAGTGATTTAACATTTACTAACTTGGAATGTGAAAGAATATTTAATTCAGAACATGAAATTACTTTTAAATTAAATCGATCATTATTACACACTAGTTTACACCGAGTTGGAAATATTACTATTGGCAATGTTTGTTTATGAAATAAGCAACATAAGAAAATATAAATGCATTCAGTTGAAATATTATTACTATTAATTACAATTTTATAAATGATTTCTAAAGACTAGAGCGGAGGATTAAAAAGAAAAGAAAATTTTACTGACAGGTTAAATAATAGCATTATAAATGACATAAAAACTTACATATGATTTACTTGATTGATAATATTAAGCACGGAAGAAAGTTAAAGTTCGTGTAACACAGTTACTCTTCTTTCTTCATCCAGCTTGGCTTGTGACGAACGTAGGCGCGCATTTTTGAAAGTTATTTGTAAGACATAGCTAATTTAGAGGTTGGAAGTTGGAAATTCTGAAGTATATGAAACATGATCAAACAGTGGCACGAGGATCCATATTGGCGGGACAGAGATCAGCTCCTGGCACTTAGCCCATCAACATTGCGGTTTACAGGTAAGCTTCTTAACAAAATTATAGGAATTACTCTTGCAGCTGCAGTGCTGTCTTAAGACTACTTCTCTCCACCACGTCAAAAGTTAGAATCTAAGTTTTCCTCTAAAAAAGCCACTGCTGACCTTTCCGACTTGTTTTTGTTTTAGGCTCCTCCTACTTTCTCTAGCCTCTAGCGATGCAGCTTGACCAACAATCAATTATCTGTTTTTAGCAATCTTTTAATTTAATATGCCATTTTTAAATCGATACAGTAATTACATATCAAAATTCCTTACTAATTTTGAATACAACTTAATTGCTCTGAACATTTGTGCAATTAGATTTTAATTAAAAACACTGATCAAAGGAATGTGATTTTTGATCAGTATTTTTAAACGACTTTATACAATTTTAAAACTAAAATTTAAAACAAATACGCCCGCACTGAAACTTTAAATTAAATGATATAAATTCACAAACCACGCACACACGAATATTATTTCATGGTTTGTGACATTTATATACGGAAACTTTACATATTTATTTATAAACTATAGAATATATAACTAATTTATATTATAACTTAAAATAGACAAAATCTCACTGCGGGCGAACAGTAGTTTGAATTACCGTACATAAAAACACCTGAAACGAAGATCGGAGAACCGATCTTCGTTTCAGGTGTTTTTATGTACGGTAATTCAAACTACTGTTCGCCCACAGTGAGATTTTGTCTATTTTAAGTTATAATATAAATTAGTTATATATTCTATAGTTTATAAATAAATATGTAAAGTTTCCGTATATAAATGTCACAAACCATGAAATAATATTCGTGTGTGCGTGGTTTGTGAATTTATATCATTTAATTTAAAGTTTCAGTGCGGGCGTATTTGTTTTAAATTTTAGTTTTAAAATTGTATAAAGTCGTTTAAAAATACTGATCAAAAATCACATTCCTTTGATCAGTGTTTTAATTAAAATCTAATTGCACAAATGTACAAAGCAATTAAGTTGTATTCAAAATTAGTAAGGAATTTTTTATATGTAATTACTATGTCAATTTAAAAATAGCGTATAAAATTAAAAGATTGCTAGAAACAGATAATTGATTGTTGGTCAAGCTGGAAAGGAGGCGGAGCCTAAAACAAAACAAGTCGGAAAGGTCAGCAGTGGCTATTTTAGAGAAAAACTTGCATTCTAACTTTTGGTCGTGTGTGAGAGAAGTAGTCTCGAGACAACACAGCAGTTGAGTATAATTCAAACATTATTATTAAGAAGTTTATCAGTGAATCGCAATGTTGATGGGCTAAGTGCCAGGAGCTGGTCTCTGCCCGCCAATATGGATCCTCGTGCCGCTGTTTGATCATGTTTCATATACTTCAGAATTTCCAACTTCCAATCTCAAAATTAGCTATGCCTTACAAATAACTGTCAAAAATGCGCGCCTACGTTCGTCACAAGCCAAGCTGGATGAAGAAAGAAGAGTAACTTTGTTACACGAACTTTAACTTTCTTACGTGCTTAATATTATCAATCAAGTAAATCATATGTAAGTTTTTATATCATTTATAATGCTATTATTTAACCTGTCAGTAAATTTTCTTTTTTTTTTTTAACCCTCTGCTCTAGTCTTTAGAAATCATTTATAAAATTGTAATTAATAGTAATAATATTTCAACTGAATGCATTTATATTTTCTTATGTTGCTTATTTCATAAACAAACATTGCCAATAGTAATATTTCCAACTCTGTGTAAACTAGTGTGTAATAATGATCAATTTAATTTAAAAGTAATTTCATGTTCTGAATTAAATATTCTTTCACATTCCGAGTTAGTAAATGTTAAATCACTTTCTTATTCTATGTTAAGTTGTTATAAAATTACAATCTAAGTTTCAATATTAAATATATATATAATAGTTTCAAAGTGTTATCGTAATGTCATGTCTGATCTGAGAAATAACTCCCTGTGTAATTTGATACTGTCGCTTCCGCCTGTCAACCTGAAGGGTTAAGAGTCCCAGAGTAAAATTAACTAGTTATTGTTTTTCACCATCAGTTTAATTTCACTATGTTTTTATTGGGATAAGGATCTCAGCCTGTGGCGTAGAAACAGACTAATAGATTCCAGGTTTTATATAATTTCTTTTAAAAATCCGCGTCAAGTATTCGTCCTTCACGTCTGTGGCAATGCCTTCCCTTCGCTGAAGTTAGCGTCTCACCATTCTACCATTGGGGAAGGAAAGCAGTTTTCTTTCCCGGTAATCTCTTGGATCACCGGGGTTCGAAATGATCCCAGCTGGTTGTCGTGTCCCAGAGCTACTTGGGGGCATTAAGCCTTGTCAAAGTACAAGCCGCCCGGTATTCCGTTAATGCACCGCAAGTGATTACTGTAGGGCTTTTGAATCCAGGCAACCACCAGTTCATCTATCTTCCATGTCGTATTTATATAAAACCACCAGCACATCTATCCTTTATGTCGTCTTTCTATAAAACCATTCTCCAACTGTTCGTCTACGTAACGGCTCGAGCCTATTCTAATAAAATAAGTTAATAAAAATCTTTAGATAAATATTTTTCCAGTGCTCAAATACTCTGATTCTCTTAACCACCCGTCAATCATTTAACTACCCAGCTATTGGCATAAGTTTGTTTACTAAATAAAACGTTTACTAAAGACTAGTAGCCAAATACAAGAGGATTCATGGAAGTCTTACCGTACTGTTAACATTATATTTATATGCTTTGTATTTTCATGTTGAACACTATATTTATCCGCTTTCTATTTGTCTTATTTAACACTATATTTATATGCTTTATATTTTGCGTATTAAACACTTTATTTAATTAATTTTTTGTGTCCACTTTATTACTCTCTAAGTTTATTTAGCCACTTACTGTCTGTATTGGCAACTTAAATATATACGTTACATGAATGACCGTTCCAATATCTAGAGTATAATAAATCTATATATCATTAACTGTAAGTGAAAGAAGATAATGGCATAAAAAGAATAAGAAATAGTAAGAGAAATATCACAATGAAGATTGCTTCTATCAAAAACAATATCTAAACTCTAGAAAGTTAATATTTATAAGATATCAAAAATATTAGTAATTAGGTATTGATTATTACTCATTTGCAATTAAAACTTATGTTTGATGATCATTTTTCTCTGTCAATGCAGACCTGTCAGTATCTTAAATTCAGTATCCAATGACCTTCTAAATTATAATATAAATATATAATCCCACAAATGGAATAATGCAATATAAGTATAGTAAAGCAAATGATGAATTTTTATCTGCGTAAACAATATACAGATTATATTAGCGAGCATAATTGTTGCTGTCATTATTTTTTAGTGTGTATATATATAAATAATTATTTTCAATTTGATAAAAAAATAAACCAAAATTAATATCATATATAAATTTTTATGTTCAGTTTTTATAAGATTGAAAAAAAAATAGTGAATCATAAAAATATATATATATTTTACCTGCCCCCCCCCCCCCCCCCGCAAAAAATTAAGGTTCTTGAGTTATAATGCTTATATCTGAATAATAAATTAGAAGGGAGGAGGGGAAGTGCAAATATAAGAGAATCTTCATTGAGGGATTACTTTGGTTTTTAGATGTCTAATATTTGTTATCACAACAATATATTTCAAAATTGATGCATAATCTGTTTTGAGTACAAAAAGCAAATTCAATAAAACTATACTTATAATTAGCCCTAATTACAACAATATTCAGACAAATTTAATTTATTACTCGTAATAAAAACATTAACAAATATTAATGTATAACTCACATCTAATATCTCACTTACGTAGCCGAATCCACTAAGACTAAATATGTCCAGGAAAAAGATAAAAGGCTGATAGCTATTTGAATAAAATCTTGATTAAAATATATTAATGATATCGCAATCAGTCAAAATAAGCTCACATAATCCTTCCACACGTGCTGCTTTCTAAGTTCACTAGAACCTAGACAAATAGTATTCTTCTCAAAGTTTTTCTTCTGATTTTTTTAAAAAAAGAAACTGTGTAAGATGATTCACAATTATTACTTGCACTCATTCACAAGTGAGTATTACCATTTTTATTCCAAAAAAAAAAAAAAAAAACTAGTCAAAAATAAAAGATAAAAAAATATTAAATGTAAGTTCTTTTTGACTATACAAATCTAACTGCGAATCACAATCGTGTCCATATACATCCTTTAGCCCAGGGATACCTAACAAGTCGATCGTGATCCACCGGTCGATCGCAAAGCCATTTTTGGTCAATTGCGAAGCCAATCTGGCAAGAGCTATCGGGTAACGAGTGAAACAAACTAAGTCAAGATTTTCAAATTTTTTTGTTATTGTTCTAATTTTTTTTCAATCCTAGATGGGTGAAGTCCACTAAGCTGCATCACTATTGAAAATAATATTTTTAATCTTGATTTAATGTAGCTAATTTGAATTAATAAATATTGTTAATACTTACTCATGTTGCTTTAATTCCTCCGGACATGAGTTTTTTTGGCCCATTAAATAATTATTTTTTTACTAGGTAGATATATAAAAATAGTATGTATTTCACACCTCCCTAAACTTAGATTATGCCTATGACAACAAGTCGATTGCAACATATTTTTAAAATAAAAAAATAGATCTTATGAACACAAAAGTTGGCCACCCCTGCTTTAGCCTATATATTCAATATATATCTTTTTAAAGTTTTACAGCAAAAATATATATCTATCTTTCTGAAATGCTTTATTATCTTGCAAATTATAATTCTGTATTAAATCCTAACTTCAATCATATCTTCTATGGAATAAAAATATGAAATTTAACGAGGCTTTTTGAAATGATCTTTACAGCATCACCAAGGCTGGCTTTTCCATGAAAATCATGCTTAAGTTTACCATAAAATATTATTTTAATATAACCTGTTATCTTTCCTTTACTTCATCGTTAATCTAATAAAGAAATGTTCTTATATAGTACTTTAATTATCATCTCAAACAATTTAGAATGCACTTTATTAAAGTCCTATGGTCTTAGAAAACATAACTCCAAAATGTGAAGTTTTCCTCAAGATTTATGTGACTCAGTAGAGAATCTATGGCCTTATATACAATAAATTTAGTAGAACAACAGCTTCATCAAAATATTTATATCATTGTAGTGAAATATTTCATCCTTGTATTGTTAAATGTAGAATTAACACACAAGAGTCTATACTATACCCCAACAATTAAACCCATTCTTCAATCTAAAAATTTACAAAGATATTAAACGAGTTCATGGTTCAAGATAATAATCATGAAAGCCAAAGGTATTGATTATTTACCTTACACCATTCATTGATTTGACTTGACAAAAACAGCACAATTATGAGCACTTTATATAAACCAAGAAGATGAATATTTTTAATTGGTTTGTATTAAAAATTCAGTCAAGCATTTGTCACATGATTGATGCCTGTTTCAAGAAGAGATTTATAAATTGCTTTTCTCATTTTCAATGCAATAAGCAATTTTACAACAAACTTCAAATGGTAGTGGCATTATCTAATTAATCCATTAAAATTATAGTGAGGCTCATTTAAAATCAAAAATTTCAGAGAATTCTATAGAGGTACTTCAAATAACTGATGTAATAAATATCAGATAAAGTAAATTCCAAATGATGCATCTTAATGCTTAATGTAAAGAGAAAACTTAAAATATTTATGATACTTTATCTATTAGTTTACTTGTAAGCTACTCTACAAATTGAAAAGATTCTTTGATTTGTTATCTGCCTAAAAAGTTTTGGTGATATCAGAAGTACAAATTTAATTCTCCTCAAAAATTTCATAATAGAAAAAATGAGATTTTAGCAAGAACATCACTATTTTGTTGTTCTTAGTATCTATCTCAGTTAAATTAAGATGCTTATAAATCTCATGATTGTCTGCAACAAATCTATAAATATCCATATATTAATGATAGTACAATTCTAATTATTTAGAATAGTTGTTCCATCTATTATAAAAAGAGGTAGAACTAAAAATTATTGAATATTGCAATTATTATGCAATAAACGATAAAAGTAATAAATAGCTAAAGTATTTCCCAGTATATGCAATATATAGAGCAGTATTATCAGAAAGGTTTTATACCAAAAATAGTTTTTGATATTTAGAATGCTAGTCCATTGGTCTAGTTTGTCACATTCATTCAATTTTTTTTTTTACAATTGCTCAATAATTAAATGTTTCATTGCTTAGAAATTCATATACAGTTTGAATACTAAAAATGATAGATCTGAAATCATAATCCATGAACCTTGATAATGATGTTATATCAGTTTCCTTAACAAGCACTCCATTTTTTGCATGCTCTTATTGACCATTGTTATATTCTAACAAATAAGCAAATAATTATCAAACGTATTTTATCAGATAAAAATTATTATCTCTTTTTTAATCTCAGAAATAAATTAATTTTATTAAACATCAAATACATATTTTTATTAGTAATAGGCATGCAGAAAAAAATAGCATATGTATAATTTTTATTAGTAATAGATGCATAATCTTATTTATTTTAACATTTCAACTTTCTTCATTTATGTACAAAGTCATATATATATATTCTAAACTACAACTCATCAATTTCACATTTCAATAATATTTTTGCTGACACTGAAAATAATATCAATAAACCCTAAGATGTATTTTGACTGGATCAGTACATTAAATTATCCTGTTGTCATCTCACTCTTCCAAATATCATTTATCTAAACTATTCTGCTTCAATTTACTTTACAAGTATTGCATTTTATGCACACTCATATTCGCAATTATTAATTAAGCATCACATGATCATCATCTCTTATACTAGCACAAGAGATGATCATGTGATGCTTAATGGTTTAACACCAATCCTGCCTAATAAGATAGTGGTGGCTATGGTTGTTGAAGAGCCAAAGACACCAAAATGTATGGGTGCTGAACTGAGTTCAGACCCATATGACTATATAAGCTATTGATCTTAGATTGAAAATATTTTTGTGTTTTCAATTTCATTCTCATGGTTTTATAGTTAAGTAGAGATAAAAGATGGTTGATGGAGGGCTGCATTAGATCCTAAGATCTAGGTACAGTGCTCTCAGATCCAAAGCTCCTCACTGATGAAGGCCACAAGCCAGAAACTAGTCTGGAGATATTGGATGAGTGGGCATTGGATAGGGATTTTATGCACAAGCCTTCTGTCATCCATTGATTACTCTGGTTGACACAGGGTGGCACTACTGTATGGAGAGTTTGCCTTGTTTATAGACAATTATTAATCTTCCAATAAATGTATAAATGAATACCAATCAATCTTTGACTGACCTAAAATTATGACAGCTCTTTTATCCTAAAAATTGGTATATACTTTAATTTTTATTAAAAAACAAATATATTTTTTTAATTAGTAACATAATAACTCATGCACAAAATTCAAGAGGATTAAAATGTTATAAATAAGATCATGTTACTAATAAAAAAAAAAAAAGATATACAGATATTTAATAAGCATTAAAACCAGCAACTCAGGTTAAAGGTTGATTAGTAATCATTTGATGCATATATTAAAAAATAATTGTCAAACAGGGCATGCAAAAAATACAATACTAGTACAATAAATTGAAGCAGCATATATATATATATATATGTTTTCAAACCTCTTTGGTTTTTATTAATACTTATCTCATTTCAAATCCAACATATCATAATAATCAACCAGTGCAGAAATCTGGTAAATTAAAACACCCTATATAAATATATATTGAATCTCTTAGGTTTTTTTCAATGCCTGTCTCATTTAACCAGTGCAGAAAGATTGACATCCCATATCACTCTCTCTGACACATATCCATATATAAATATATATTGTAATTGAGAGAAGTTTTATGCAATGCAGAAATCATAGACAACTTGGAAGAAGTTATATAAATATATATATATATATACTTTAGCTAAATAAACCAAATATGGACTGGAGGAAAGTTTGCAAGCCTAATTATATATCTGTGCGAATGTGCTACTATGTTGGGCATCATTTGACACAATGTAGGTAATAACCAGTAGAAATTTCTATACTTACTAAATAAGGTTTAATTAGAAAAAATATTAAACTTACAGGCATCCATTTATGTTATTTGCTTATGTATTCTAGTTTTCTAATCTCAATTCAAACTCTGTTGGGTGACTATTTATGTATCATTGTATTAATTTATATAAGTGAATTTTTTATAATTAAGTATTAGACTAATGATGAAGATGATCAAACAATTCTTCGTCTTTTGTAAAGTTATCATACAGAATGTATCTAAAAGAAACATAGGCTACATTTTTTGATCACTATTAATCTACAACATCAATGTGAGAAACAGTTTAAAAGTCACACCATTGAGTAGCTTCATTTATAATCAGAATATATCAACAGGACTTTTGAATATTACTTCCTCATTAAAAAATATTGATGACATACTCTCAAATAATATTTTAATTTCTTCTCCATTAACTTACAAATTCTTAGCTTGATCATAAATAGTCAGGATAATGAAGAAACTATCTAAGGAGGCAATAAGAAAGGGAGACTTAAATAAGAATAGAATGTATAAATTTATCTTTAAATAACAAAAAAAGATTTATTTGAATGGGCTTGCTTAATTAAAATTATTTATGGTTATATGCACACACAGATATAACAAAACTAAAATGATATATCAGAAAGAAATTAGTGAGCCTTTTTAACCAAAGAAAAATATATATATATAAGGAGTTGCAATTTCTAGCCTTCTCTGATCAACTAATATGCTAAATGTTTTTGAAATATACAGTTTTCTTTTATACATTAATAATGGTCTTAAATATCTGTATATATTTCACAGCAATTTAAAGAAGCATAATGTTAGCCCATATCCCTTTAAATAAGTGGCAATTATAGTCTTTGAAATACCATGAACTTAAAATATAAGAAAAAAAACAAAAACAATTCATATGAATAAACTAGGAACTAAGAATAAAATAATAAAAAATATTTTACAAAGATGATTAAAAATTTAAGTTTAGGCCAATTATATTTATGCTTATATAGGCGAATCATCAAAAGCTACATAAGTGTCTGAATCCAGGTATCTTTTTATTCTACAAATATGATCTCTGCACATTTCCTCATACTATTTCTTGCCTTCTAAACAGTCATAGATGAGATTAATCTTCATTGTGGGCTTTTCTAATTCTTCTAGCAGTATATTTCTTGATTCCATGTAAGTTAAGAAAATTTTTGAGCTATGGGAAGACTCTTCTATAAGGATGGATAATATGCTATACTTTATAAAAACACCATCTTTGGTATATAAACTATAAGGCTTGACATGACACTGTTTTCACTAGCAAAAGTAATGAATTATGCATTACTAGAGACATCCAGCACACAATGTTAAAAATCATAACCACGAAGAAGTTTTTTAGCATAGATGAAGTAAGATTAGTATTAAAAATATTCTATATCTCTGAGATTTCTTTATAATGGTAGTTATTGGGTGAATTGTGTTGAATTGTAATACTTATTAAACTCTGCCATGTACCACGCAATGATTACACTCTCATTTACATATACTTTCTATCAACTAAATAATTGTCTGCATAAATCATTTATAGCGATATGAAATCATTTATATAACCTCTTTGACATTTTATGTTTTCCTAACTCAAAAACCCATACCTTTGTTTTAAAAATTATTCTCTTTAATACTAATTATTAGTTGTTTTTCTTTCACTTTAAGTCCATTTAAACATAATAAGATAATCTTTTAAATATAACATTAATTAACTATAATTAATTGTTTTAACTGGTGTGTATTTTTTTTTTATTTAACTATACATAAAAATAAAATTTTCAAAATAAGTTATTGTTCAGATTCTTTGAAAAAAGTCCACATTGACATTTCTAAATTTGCTTATAATTTTTTTAACTTCATATGTTTGCATTTTTTTTTTTGTATATTTAAATTTAACATTTTTCTCCTAGGGTAAGGTGTAAAATTTTCATTTCCAACACATGTTAAAAAATTAAAAAGTCAAAATGGGGACTCCTTAGGATATGAAATATGATAACTATACATATTAAATTTACTCTTTACATATGAATACGTATTTAGATTTTAGCATATCATGAATTTACAAAATTTTTGTCTTCAAATGCATTTTATTCCTCACATCATTAAAATGAACTGAATCCCCTTATCAAATTCTTAAACTTTATAAGTTTTAAATAATCTATTTCGCTTCAATGATCAAAAGTTTAAAGTCAATATATTTGAATCAATTCTAATTACTTGTGTATTCATGCATAACCAGACACTATATAGGGATTTTATGCACAAACCTTACTGCATCCATTGATTATGAAGGCTTGCACTTGATGGTACTACTACTGTACGAAGAGTTTGGTACTCTTATTAAAAGCATGTGTAAGCATAATAAAATGGTGATCATGTGATCAATCAAACACTTAAGATAACTTTTATTTCCTTTTATTTCACAATTATTTTATTTAGACATTTATTTTTTATATATTTAATATAAAAATATTAATTAACTTTAAATTCTCCAATGAGACTTTTGTGATTTAAAATAAAGCCACTATTGGGTGAATTCATACATTCACTATATATACACTTGTGTATATAAAGTATTTTTATATGTGATTTTGTATTTGAATTTCTGAAGAATCAATTAGGTAATAATAATATGTCAATTTCTTATAGCATTTCAAAATACTAAATGTATTATCTAGAAATGATTGCCAATGAAATTTGTTTATTATAGAAGTAAACTTCCATTTTGCCTCTAATAATATAAACTTGAAGTTCATAATTGTTCAAGTTTGAAAATTACTATAATAAATTTTTTTCTTGCAAATATTAAAAGCTACCAAACAGCTGCGTGCATTCTAATGTACAGTTAACACTTTTATACTTTGTAAAAACGGAAACAATCCAAAACAAAGCAAAACTCTCCATATAGTAGTGCCATCTTGTGCTAACAAGAGCAATCAATGGATGCCAGAAGGCTTGTGCATAAAATCCCTATCTAGTGCCTACTCATCCAATATCCCCAGACTAGTTTCTGGCTTGTGGCCTTCATCAGTGAGGAGCCATGGATCTGAGAGCACTGCACCTAGATCTTAGGATCTAATGCAACCCTCCAGCACCCACCTTTTAACTCTATTTAACTACAAAACTATGAGAATGAAATTGAAAACACTATTAATATTTTCAATCCAAGCTCACTACTATATGGAGAGTTTTGCTTTGTTTTGGATTGTTTAATAACAATTATTGTGCTAGTATGAGATAGTAATCATGTGATGTTTAGTGGTTTAAAAACGGAAATACAGGCTTATTATATACCTGCATCAATATATGTAATATATAAGGTATATGAGCACAGACTTTCACACAACCCACCATTCATCACACTATCTCATATTACTGATACACCCGAACACATATATGCTGAAAAGATAAATAATTACCAATAGCATTAGGCGGTATTCTGTACAGTCTGTGTTTACATTAATAATTTGCATGAAAGAAGCAAAAACAATATAGGTTATATTACACATTAAGAAATACAGAATTCTATATAACTAATGAGTTTGTCAGATATTAAGAATACAGCCTATTACAATCTTTTTTGTACATTGACCATCCATTATTACAATCACAAAATAACACTCCCATATCTCAAACCACTCAATTTAGGCAATGTAATCACCATGAGAGTGTCCATTACTATTTTTATCTTTAACATTTATAAACTATTTTATACATATTCAGATAAAAATAACAGAATAACTACAAAATTATTTCCCAACAATGCATACCCCACCATTGATAAAAATATATTTTTGTAAATTCTATATTAAACTATGTTGCTATGTTCAATCGAGAGCTTAAAATTATGTTTTCAAAAACATAAAATATTGGGCATCTTATAAATTAATCTATAATACAAAATTACACAAAATAATTGAATCTATTAACTATTATCAATAAATTAATAATTCAAAGATTGAAGTATTCTTGATCTAAATATTTAAGATGTTATGATTCATTTCCAGGTATATTATGAGAAGTACTCATTATGCAATCAGAAAGAAAGGATTTGGAGTATTTTTTGATTTATAATCCATTTTTACACATCAATTTTTTCCTAATATGAAAAAAAAAGATCCTTTCCTTATAATATCTAATAGACAGCATGTATAGCGATCTATTTTAATTTTAATTATAATTGCTACTTTCCTGTTATTTACTTTGTGCCTCTAAGATATTACTTTATTTTAAATTGTAATCTCAGAAAATACTTTTCATTATTAAAATCAATGCACATGATGAGATTTATTTGGCTATTTAGAATTTGGTCTCATTATTAACATTACTGTGAATATTGAATTATTTAAAAATATTTTGTTGTTGCTGTTAAACTTATTTAAATAATTCATATTATGTGAACCTATTTATTTGTGATATTAATGAAGATGGATTTCCAATTTCTGAAATAATATTTATCAAAAAAGGAGTTGAAAAATTGGAATTATTAGAGATAAAAGAAAATCAGGCATTGCAAATGCATCACACATCTAGTTCTTGAATTTTGGAAACTCCTGCCAGAATCAAAATATTAATATTTAAAGAAAGTTGTTTGCTGTCTAATTTCAGTTTTCAGTACAACATATTGGTGAACCATTTATAAACCAAAATGAAGTTCGTGAAGTCAAAGTATCAGTTGATCAAATCAGCATCTCACAGAATTTCTGCTAACATCTTTAACAAATTATAGACCAAATTTCAAAAATTTTACCAAAGGTCTTCATTAAATTTTATAGTTTCTATTATTATTATTATTATTATTATTATTATTATTATTATTATTATTATTATTATTATTATTATTATTATTATTATTATTATTATTATTTTTATTATTATTATTATTATTATTATTATTATTATTATATTTTGTTTTTATTATTAAAATTTTGAAATAATTATTTTTTATTTCATTTCTTTCTCTTAATTATATTTTCTTATATACTTTATACAGTACTTAAAACACAAGTAGAATATGTCATAATATTAATTAAGTTAAATAAAATTTATATGTATTTGTTTATTTAAATAATACGGTGTGGCTCTTTGCAATACTATATATGAAAAATCGGCATGTGGCTGTCGTTGACCTCATACATACCCATCCCTGGTAGATACATATAAACAAACTGTTAAAGACGACAAAAATTTTATCTAAGCGTTACATGAAAGCATATTTTATCCAAATCATAATGACATATCAATCTTTTTTAAAATATTGCCCCATTATAGAAAAAAAGATTGCATTATATATGATGATAACATCACATCACGAAATATTTTAAAACGAAAGGAAGAACTCTATATAGCTCACGCAACACACGACAGCCTCAAAAAAATCAATGATAACACAAAGGAGAAAACAATTAACAACACAAACAACAACTTGCATTACCAAATAGGATTAAAAAAAAACAACTCTCAACGACTCTTTTTTTATATAAAAAAAATCCAATAATTCCTTATTTACATAAAAAATTGACGTCGAAAAATAATAATATTTTCAAAGAATTCCTACATCCATAAAACAGTTTCGTGAATAAAACAAAGTTAAGCACAATTACGACGCAAATAATTGGTTGATGAATTATGTTTTTAAAATATGTAATATTTTTTTTTTCTCATATGTCATAGCATCGGCCGGGACGCGAACCCACACCCGTCTGCAACCAACTACTTGCTTGCAAGGCGGGTGCGATGACCTCTCGGCTAACAACTCTTGACAATATTGAAATACAAAGTAGCTTTGCATACAGACTTTCAAGCTGCCCACGGTCATCCACACTCTATCCAATTCTAAGATATGTTTTAAACAATATATATATAGTGTCAGGGAACATTTATAGTCAAAATAAAAATTTTAAAAATTACAAATGGAATAAAAACTTAATAGTAGCAATAAAAATCATTTCAGGCACTAATTTACACTTATAAAGCTATCTTATCACTTAGGATAAAAAGAAATTGTTAGTTAAAAACCAAAAAGCCATCGAGTTTCAAACAACGTTTTTACAATCATTCCGTTCTTTGTTATTTTTTTATTAACCTAGTAAGCACACTCACATTATTTAAGTTGAGTTACAAAAAAATTAAAGATGACATCAAAACAATTGACTAAAAAAAAAAAGAAATGTCTCCAGTCAATGTTTTAATAATATTTCTTTTAATATTATTGATCCATCTTCAAATAAAGAAGTAAATATACATTCACAATAATCTCTAATAAAAACATAAAAGATTATTAATCAGTTTTTTTAAGTATTAAAGGTGATTAATACATCATATCAAATAAATACTGAGCAAAGTTGCAGAAACCTTGAGCCATTAATCTTATCTATAATTGGCTTCACTAAGACCTGCGTTTTAGAGCATTTGTACATATTAAGAGTTATTAAATTATTTTTTCCAATGTCTACAATCGTTTATCCAAAATATGAGATCGCTAATGAAACTTTTTAAAATATATATAGCCAATACTTTTGTTTTTTTTTTTAGTGAATAAATTAGTATTGTTTTTCAACACTAAAAATATATATAATAAAGTGTTAAATTTAAAGCTTTGGGTAAAAATTTAAAAAGACATTATGCAGTTGCTTTGCATATTTGAACACTACTTACAGTAAAGCAAATAATATGAATTTTATTTTAATCATTGTTTATCAACAAAAGATTAGCTATTATATGTTATTTTTGTTGATTTTTGTTGATTGTAGGTGGAGCTTGGAACAAAATATAATGTCATTTGTAACCCGACTCTACTTAGTTTTTTTTTTGGACAGTATATATAATGAAATAGTACGAAAATTTTTACATTTTACTTAAATTTTATACATGGTAATAATTTTTAAAAATTCTTCTCAATTTTGATTTAATTTTATAGATGCATTTCTTGAAGACTTCTAAGTTATCACAAAGCAACTAACTATAAAAGATATAGTAGCATGACAGATTGCAAAAGTAATGTTATTATAAGTATTCATGAACATATTATTTAGTAAAAACCAACTAGTAGAGATGTCTGCCCATCCCTTGTATATGTATTAAATGGATTATGTCCTATACATGAGGGATCAGATTGACTTTAGGTCAACATGGGTGTGACAAGAATCTCAGCCTAAGGATGGCCTTTGAGCATTCCATCATCAGATTTTTAATTGGATGGATGGTTGAAGAGTTGGAGTAGATTGAAGCCTGTCCATTAAGGTATGAAGATTGGCTATCTTAATACATATCTGAGCACTTATAGCATATATGTGTAGAAATGGTAATCTGGACCAACTGATGATTGCAGGTTTAGCATGAAATACGTATATTGGTGACTATTTATCTTTTTGACATAGATGTGTTCAAGTGTATCAGTGTTATGAGATAGAGAGGAGAGTGGTGGGTCATGTGAAATTCTGTGCTTATATACCCTATATATTAAAAACCAACTTGATAAATTTTAATGGTTTTTTTAAAAAAAACATTGTTATTAAACAAAACAAAAAATTAATACCACTTGAATATTAACTACATAAGAAATCTAGGATCCATATTGAATTTTTAAAAAACTGACTTGAGACATAATTTTCACAATAACTTCAGTTTTAATAATGTTAGAGGAAAACGCTATATATTGACAGAAAATAGAAAAATTAAGGAAAACAATAAGGAAAAAAAAACAATAAGAATAAGACAAATAGTGATTACCATTAAAAAAATAAGGAAAAAAAAGAAAATTCAACATTCAAAATAATTATTACTTTATTGTTTGTCCATAATTTCTAATTTATCACTAATTAAGTTTAAATTACATCTTCATTGATAATTTATTTGTATTACTCACAAAATTCTCATTCAAATCATTATAATACTTCTTACCTGAAATAATTCATAGCTTCAGAGTCTCCAAAAGTAATCACATAAGAATTCTTCATTTTTATCTTGTACCCCAAAAGTTAACAAATCTCAAGGCATCTATAAGAAAAAGATTCATCCTAATAAAAGATACAAAATAAATCATTTCCAGAAGGTGAATATGCATTTGTCTTCATAGCAATTGGATTCTTGTCTATTCAAAACTAGAAATTGAAGGCTACTGTCTGTATCAATGATAAAATGAGTTTCATCTCTTCATTTTATATTTTTTATGTACACCAATGATGTTTATATTCTTTGTGCATACCATTGATGCTATTTTGTTATATTTATTGTCCCACTGAGATATAATTTATTTGCATATAGCTCATTTGCTAGCTATTGACTTGAAAATAATGTGATGCAAGATGTGGCAAAACTACTGACTCCACAGCATGAGTATCAAGGCATAGACAAGAATCAGAATTTGAATCTTTGTTTGCATACAATTCCATGTGGCATACATAACCATTGTGGCTATCACCACACACATCTCTTGAAACCTCTCTTTATTGGTTTTAAGAGTTTATATTTTCACACGGTACTATGCCCAGTAAATTTTGTGATTGCTTTATCAACTGCAACCTTTCTGAACATCTGATAATCAGTCCTAAAATTTACATTGCACTGCCCTATAATACCTTAATTTTATATATAGAAATCATTACTTATTATACAAACACAAACATGCAAATGCAAACACAAACACACTAATACAAATATAAACACACTAATAAATTATTAAATCTTTTGAGAATCAGTATGTCTATAAAATAAAGTTACCTCAAACTTGGATCAAAACCCCCAAATTACATTGTATATAAACCACTATATTGTATTTGAATACAAGTATAATTTATATACTATACATACTAATATAAACATAACACACATTAATAAATTTCAATTTATAAAAATAATAAAACTAGACAAATAATAGAAAAATTTAAAATACTGCGCAAATAAAAAAAAAATTAAAATTGAATACTTACGAGCCTCAAAATTACATTATACATAAACTACTACATTATACTTAAATATAAGTACAATTTATATACTACATACACTAATACAAATGCAAACACATTCATAAACTATAATTTATAAAATAATAAAAAAAATTAAAATAATACTGTGCAAATAATAGAAAAATTTAAAATACCAAAAAAAAAAAAAAATTAAAATTGAATACTTAAGATATTACATTTTTATTGGGATGAAGGCTTTGAATCATCGAGACATCTTTAATCCATTTTACTACAGAGTCTTGCCGAAATAAAAATTATGTCTTTGTCTTCTTTGTGAAATCTAGTAAACTGAGTAAAAAGAAAAAAATTAAATGAACCTATTAATAAAAATATTAATAAAAAATCCAAAATTTGTTTGATTTTAATATATTATACACCATTTTAAAAAGCAATTCAAACACCAGAGAATACTGGGATTTTTGTAAACTCATGATTATAGTTTTCCTGCAATTTTGAAAAGAAAAAATTTCATTGAATCAACTGCCACTAGTAGCTATCACATTACCATCCATGAAATAATTTTTTTTATATGTCAAAGAGTTGACCAGGAAGCGAACCCGGGCAGCTGCTTGAAAGGCAGTTATGCTAACTGCTAGGCTACAAATGCTTGACTGTCTGTGAAATAGTTAATTCATAATACATTCGTGTAATCTTTACAAATTATATATGTAACCAAATTTGTGCGTTAATTTTTTACTAATGTTTATATATATGAGTTTTATATTCACTTTCCCTGATAATAATATGGATTCAAATTTGAACAAGATAAAATTATTATTATTATTATTTTAAATCAGACTTAGAAATTTTTCAGATGATATTGGTTGATAAAGGGATATCTAGTGATATTAGCTAGAGGGTAAAGATTTCAAATTAACCTCATTTGGTTTAATGACTGACAGTATAAAAAAAGTAAATGATGAATAAAAATGCAGGAGTATAACAAAAAATAAAGGTAAACTCCTAAATTTTTAATTTATGTAATATATAGTTTTTGTTTGTTTTTAAATGTATTTCTAGATAAATAAAATAGTTCAAAGCAGGGATGGACAATTTTTTTGGCTCAGGGACCACAGAGATTGGTGGAGGGCCGCATTGGAAGCCACTTTGTGGAAGTGAAGGTTAGTAGAGGGCCGCAGTGCAGGCCACTTTGTGGAAACGAAGGTTAGGAGAGGGCCGCACCTTTTTTTCATGATACAATAAACACACTACTTTATTCCTTGTATTACCAAAGAAATATTTGTTTGTCCATTCTTCATTAAACACACGACATTCATCACTGATTTTAAATTTTTTTGGAGGATTCATGGTTTCATTAAAGTTGGAAATGTATATATTTGCTAATGCAAAGACAAAATTGAAATTAACCAGATCAACTAGAAAAGCACTGCACATCGAATCTACAATGTTCATGTGTATTGACATGGCCATCCTAGTGGAAAATAGGAGATGAATCTTCGGTCGCGCATGAGAAGGAAATCTCAGTTCAAGGTAGATTTTTTTGATTGTCTTGGTGGGTCACATAAAAACTCTTAGCAGGCTGCATGTGACCATCAGGCCGCTATTTTCCCACCCCTGGTTTAAAGAATAAATACATATAAAATACATGTGCACATATGCGCCAATATATACAAAAATACTATAGTTTTATTGCACAATGTTCTAGTTAAATCTTATTAAAATTATTTCTTTGATAATTTAACTATTATTATTCATATTTTTTACAGAAACGATTAATTAG
Source organism: Epiperipatus broadwayi (assembly GCA_028023455.1). Classification (NCBI taxonomy): domain Eukaryota; kingdom Metazoa; phylum Onychophora; class Udeonychophora; order Euonychophora; family Peripatidae; genus Epiperipatus; species Epiperipatus broadwayi. The sequence continues at coordinate 7,130,606 of JAQFVV010000004.1, forward strand.
CCATGAGAATTCTTGTTTATTTATATATTCATTATCAAGTACTTCACAATATCTTTTGATAGACCCCCCCCTCATGATTAAACAATTTTTTTAAGTAAGTCATTTTAAATTAACTTTAAATATAAATTTGTTTTATCCATTAATGATTTCACTTCCTACTATATGCTCAGTTTATCTCTATGTGGACTCAACTACTTATTTCTTTTTAAATATTTTTTTGCTACTCTTAAATTACTTCTTTCAATAGTTTTTTTTATAAAGAAGGGCTACATAAGATGATAAAAATAAATTTTATTAAGAATAGCCAGTAATAATAAATCATTACTGATGATTGAGAAAATATTAATAACATTAAGTAAAACCTTAATGTATTTTTAGCACCAAACATTTTTTTTCAAAAGTAAACATTATACATTATTATATAATATTTCAATCTGCTCTTTGTCAGAGGACGTGATATACATGCATGCTTCCATATGTTATATTGGAATTTGTATTATTTTTAAATGCAAATTCCAAAATAGTATATATATATAAGGTGTAATATTTTTATGATAGAAATAAATTCATTGCTAATAAATAAATAATACGTATGTGTAAATTTATAAAAACAAAATGGGAATGACTATTTATACAAAGTATCCAAAAACTATTCACCTTTTAATAAAACAATGTAAATACATTAATAAACAAATTAAAAATAATATATGTAATTAGCAAATTTTTGTTCTTAATTAGTAATTATACCATGCTTCGAACGCTTGTTGGTGAAGTTAGCAATATCGAAATTAAATATCAGGCTTAGCGCTTTCGAGGTCCTTTAACCTCATATTCATTGCCGAAGAGTTAGAAACATTATAGTGTTGTTGATGTATGCTAATATATAAAAATTAATCTTCACATGTAAAACAATTTTTAATATATATATATATATCGATCAGCTTGTCCACTTTTTAGAAACAGAGAAACATGTGTCTTTTCTATTAATGGCAAGTGGATCATTTATGATGAAATACACGTCCTTTATTTTTCTTTTGCAGTCATTTCTCTCAGTACATATTAATTAATTCAGGGTTGAAGGGTTCAAACTTGTGACCAGCAGCTTTTTCATATTCCAAGAATATTGAAGTGTTGTTGCCATTATTTTGAGTTCTCTTGTATGTGTACATATGCTGGGTAGCTCTATTATTAACAGTGGTTTTTGTTTCTCCATAATATGTGGTGCTGCAGCCTGCCTGTAGGAACAAGATCTTGTACATCAATTGAGGTATCAAGCTAGGATCAATTTTGTATTTGGAATTATTAATTAATCTATTTGTGTTAGGGAGTGTGTGGAAACCAACCCTAAATTCTTTTGACAAAGTTTTTACAAGTTGTTTAGCCACTTTAGGGATGTATGGAAGTGTTATCTGTGATTTGTTTTCTGTTACATAGTTAGCAGTTAATTTTTTATGAAATTGTTCAATCTTTTTGATTATTGTTCTATATTTGAAGCCCACACTCAATAGATCTTTGATGTAATTTGAAATGTTGGCCTTCTTATATGTTTCAAATTTACCCAAGCATTGATTTCTATATAAAATTGCATTAGGACTTGAAAACTTGTGTGAATTAGGTGAGATAGAGCTTGGGTGTGTGTAGCCTCTGACTTCAAGTGGTTTGACAATCATTCAATAATTAAGACAGACTGCTTCTCTTTGTATTAGCAGATTCAGATATTTCAATTTTTGCACTTCATTCTACCATGTAGTATTAAGTCTTAATTTTGTCATTAGCTGCAAATCATTTTGACTGCTCATGATTGTGCATCTCTGGACTGCAATAAACATGTCATCCATGTATCAAGTGTATATAAATCCAATCTTAGCATGGTATTTAGGCACAATTTGGTTTTCGAAGTAGTTCAAGAAAATACTTGAAATTATTCCACTTAATGGGAGACCCATAGACCAACCATTTTTCATGCCATACCATTTTCTTTCAAAACCATGAAAATGTAATTATCCAGCCAAGCTAGGAAGGCCAATATAAAATTCATACATCCAGCCAGGCAATGATTCCTTAATAATTCTTTGCCAACTATGCCTATTGAACCCTTTCTGTCTACTAATTCATAACGCAATACTGTGATTTCAAAGTCAAGGACAACTCCAATTCTACTAATTTTCCCAAACAAACTCGAAAGATGACTTGATTGTGTATTCACCAAAGGCTACAGAATCTACCAACCATTGGTTTATAAGCCTTGCTATCTCAAAGTAATGTACATTTCCAAAATTTATCATAAGTCTCAGAGGTATGCCAGGTTCGTGAAATTTGGTATTAGCAAACTCCTAGATGGCATGTTAGCAGATGGATATATGCAGTAATACTCTGCTATAGACAACCTTTATCTTTATGGACTCTAGTATTGATGTCATAAATTTCTCTCTATTGAGTCTATTGTTAAAATTTTCAAAGAATTCAAATTTTAAATTTCTAATTTGTTCCGTCATTTTATCCTTATCCTTTTTAGAATCCATGAGCATGAATCTGTTTCCTTTGTCTTCCTTAACACATATAATCTTGTTGATTTCCAAAAACTGCTTCATATTTTTAATGCTAGTACTCCAGAAATCAAAATCTGCATTCATCTGTTTGTGTCTAATTGTCTTCGTTATATAAGAGATAATATTTTCTCTGTCTGGATTGTTCAATAGACTTGATTCCACATCATCCAGCAATTCTAATCTTGGGAGTTTCCAATGACCCCCAACAAATTTATGTCCCAGTGCTAGAACTGTTTTTACTTCAGCTGAAGGAACAGCAGTAGTTCAGATGAACATAAGTTTCCCCTTTTATACTTGTAATGTTGATATTGTTTTTTCACTAAAAAGTTATTTTGTGTTCAAATCTAATGACATTATTTCTCTCCGTGACATCACATCTCCTATTGATCCATTGTGGAATTATTTTATTTGTCACCGGTGATCTTCCACTATCTTTTTTTGTCTTTCTTTAACGTGTTCTTACAACCTTTGATAATAAAAGTGAAAAACTGCATATGCAGCTGTTCTGCAATTTTATTGTGATTATATATAAATCTGTGGATCATTTATGATGAAGTATGCCTCCTTTATTTTTCTTTTGCAGTCACTACTCTTGGTACATATGATCTCAGGGTTGGAGGGTTTAAACTTGTGACCAGCTGCTTTTTCATGTTCCAAAAATATTGAAGTGTTGTCACCATTATTTTGAGCTCTCTTGTATGCGTACATATGCTGGATAGCCCTATTATTAACAGTGGTTTTCATTTCTCCATAATATGCAGCACTGCAGCCTGCCTGTGGGCATGAGATCTTGTATACCACTTGAGATGTCAAGTTACAATCGATTTTGTCTTTGGAGCTATTAATTAATCTATATGTGTTAAGGAGTGTGTGGAAACCAACCTAAATTCTTTTGACAGAGTTTTTACAAGTCGTTTAGCCACTTTAGGGAAGTGTTACTTTGTGATTTGTTTTCTGTTACATAGTTAATAGTTAATCTTTTATGAAATTGTTCAATCTTTTTGATTATTGTTCTATATTTGAAGCCCACCCTTAATAGGTCTTTGATGTAATTTGAAATGTTGGCTTTCTTATCTGTTTCAAATTTACACAAGTGTTGATTTCTATATAAAAGGCAGACTATTACAATTCAGCCAGTAATAAAAAGAAATGAATTAAAAAAACACAAGCATGGTTCTCTCCTTCTTTGGAGTGAATGTTCATTAAAAAAAAATAAAAAAATAATTATTACATCAGTTTTAAAATTGTATTTATAGTAGCAAAATAAATAAATTATTAAATGAAGAATTTATAAGCATTTTTTGCACTTTTTAATCACACATCACTTTTGGTTGTGTGTGTGTTTTTTTAATTCTATATACTTTATTTAGCACGGCAATAAGCCTTTAAACAGAGTTTTATATATCTGCATAAAGGCTATCATCAGTAATTGTATAAATTCTATATAGTTCAAATTCAGAAAAAATATACGTTAATTAGAATGGGTGAAGGAAATAAAAAAAACACATATATTTTTATAGAATACTTTTATGATATGCCATGCTTCAGTAGATTTTTTTTACCTGTTTGATTGAACAGGTGCAGAATTTTTCTTTATAAAAATATGCATATCAAATTTATTATTAAATATAGTATATCTAATTACCTTAACTATTCTTAGCTGGAGGATAAAAATAAAAAAGAATAATCAGAAAACATTCTCCAATTGAGTTGCCTTGGATTCGGAGCAGTATCTTCTCCCGTAATTCACAACACTTAAAAAATAGAAGCATTGGAAAGGTCATTGTTCTAGAATGAGCTATATAAAGCTCCTTTATTAACAGAAATATAAAAAAACATGCACACACAGTTTTTCTACTACTCAAATTTTTTTCTAAAATCTAAAAATAATTTATCATGATTTACAAAATATTTGGATCATATTTATAAAGCCTTGATTATAAAATCTGAAACATTAAACTAAATTCCTCCCAAAATAAAATTGACACAATCTGGATAAAATACATATAAGCAAATAGCACATTTTATATATTTTGATAAAATACATATATATTTTTACAAAGATGTTTATCCAATATTTTATATAATTTCTAATACAACTATGTATATTGTCAATATTATCTTCACTTCTACCATCGTTATTCTATTGCCAGTTTTATTGATCCTAAGCTTTTCTTTCCCGCATCGCTCAAACAAATTTCCTTATCTCCCGCATCCATCTCATATATTATTTTTTTCTAGCTCTTTTACAATCACTTGGGATATTAGCTATTAAATATTTATCAGTTTAAAATATTATTAATACATGTGGTTTATAAATGTCAATAAGTCATTAGGTTTGAAAAATTATGAATGCAAAGTTATCAAAAGATAATTCTCTCTGTGTCAAATGACGTGAAAGATATATATAGAAATGTTTTTTTTAATAATAAAATGAAATAAAAAATAATGAGTTAAAATGTATTCTCTTTTAGATAATATTTTATAACTGAATTATTTTATTTTATACCAAGTGTGAATCCCAATAACAATTAAGGCAAAGTGAGATAAGCTTTGCTGAGAAACAACGAAAGAAAATGAGAAATTGTCAAGTTTGAAATGATGTGTTAAAAAAAAAAGTGCAAGTAGAATAAATTATCATTAAAAATAAAAGCATACTGAATTTATAATATTAAAAATATCTACAGTTGGTATTTTTAAATATCATATTGATAATTATTGCATATGTATGAGCTTAGATAATTGAAAAATAACTGCACACCGAGATACAAAGTTAATCTTATATTAATTTGAATAGAAAGTAGGACGTATTTACATCATAAAAACAAACACAAAATCTAAATTTTCATTAATAATAACAGAAGTATAACAATGATATTGTGATCCAGTTAATGATGATATAATCTGAACTGACTGTCAGACTGGATTAAATTAGCAATAAAAATTATTTGAATTTTATATCATTTTTTAGTAAGAAGAGCTTCCATAAATTTATCATGCAGTGAGGGGGAGAATGAACTATATAAACGTAGGAATATAGTGATACCAATTCTAAATCAATTAAAAGTATACTTAAAATACAGCATCAGACAATTAACAATGTATACACTCCCACTGTATTTTAGATATGCTATTAATTGATTAAAATAATAATATGATTGCATCTTGGGGAAGGATTTATGATATTTTTTATTAATATAAGATAGGTCATTGTGTACTTTAAGAATAGTTCTATTTGATGCACGCTAAAATTATAAAATTTTTAATCATGCCATAAGTATACCATACAGTATCCATTAATTATTTACTGACTCTAAAGTATAAAGAATTCCTCTTGGAAATGCAATGAATAAGTTGAGAAACTCGTGTAATGTTAATATCTGTACATTATCTACAAAAGATGGAGTCTTTTCACAAAAAGAAATTCCTTAAGTTTCTCTAAAAGATATTAGAAAATATATTTCTCAGCTATTGTTCATGATTAATTATTGCTAAAATTCAATAATATTTAAATCAAAGTGAATAAGAGTTATGGAAAATGAGTAACTCATTTTCATTTTTTCAAATCAATATTTTACTACTTGACTTTATGAATTAAAGCATTATCATATGGAAAAATGACATTATTGTTTTGAAGGAATGTTTCTCCCAAAATAGATTTCAGTTATAATGCATCTAAACAGACAAAATATCATGATTTATTCTTACAATTACTTTATATTTTGTTGAAATTAAATTGAAAGACTGGCTTAGATATATAGAAAGACAAGTAAAGAAAAGGGTGGACCGCCCTTTTCTCGTAAAATTCTCTGTCTTGTATTTGTGATTTGATCGTTATCTAGACAGCTATCACAACATCTGATTGGCTGTCAGATAAGTATTATAATAAGCACGAAAGATTTGCAGTCTTTTAATTTAATTTCAACTCTCTGCACTTTATATAAAATAAATATTTATATTTTGTCTTATAAAACTAATATCAACTATCTATCCGTCTCTCCTTCTTTAAATTTCTATTTGCAAAATTATATCACACAGATATTTATTTCACCTATGATAAATCACAGCTGAAAAAAAAAAGATCTGAAAAATTATGTTTTATTTTGTAATTTTTAAGAAAATGCATTTAAGGAAGTGAAATGGTAATTCTTAGGTTATATTTCCAATTATTCATTAAATTTTTATGCTGGTGACACTACCATTTGCACGTAGAAATTAGTGATTGTGAAATATTGCTTCAGCTAAAACATGATCACCATTTCTTATGCTTACACAAGTTGTTAAAACAGTAGTATTTCTTTCCATACAGTATTTCACTTCGTACAAACCATAATAATCAGTGGAAGGTAGAATGTTTGTGCATGAAAATCCCTATCTAGTGCCTAATCCAATATCCCCAAGACTAGTTTCTAACCCATGTCCTTCATCATAGATATAGGTGCAATACTCTCAGATCCAAGGCTCATCACTGATAAAGGTTATAAGCTAGAAACAAGCCTGGGGATATTGGATGAGTAGGCACTAGATAAAGATTTTGATACACAAATCTTCTAGCATTCATTAATTATTTGGACTTACACTGGTTACTGTATGGAGAGAATTGCTTCTATTTTAATAGCTTGGGTAAGCTTAAAAAATTGTGACCATGTGATATTTCAGAGGTTTAATAGCAATCCTGTCAAACAAATGTATAAATACTGAATTGGGTTCATATCTGTATAACGACACAAGTGAATGAGCTTGGATTGAAAATATTTGTGTGCCTTCGGGTTTGGCTCATAGCTTTATAGTTAACTAATCAGATGAAAAATGGCCAGTTGAAGATTGCATTAGTTCCAAAGACCTAAATGCAGTGCTTTCAGATCCAGAACTCCTCACTGATGAAGGCCATAAGCTAGAATCTAGTTTGGGGATATTGGATGAGTAGACACTAGATAGGAACTTTGATGCACAAACTTTCTAACAACCATTGACTGCTATTGCTTGAAATGGGTAGCAGTACAGCATAGAGAAATGCTAATATTTCAAAAGTTCTGCTTATGATGAGGTTAATCAATTTATTTTAGTTGACAGTGGCACATACTTATATGTCTGTTAATTTGTGCAATTATTTGTTTACTATGAGTTTGACCATTGTAGTCACAACCATTTGTATTATCTATTGATTGTTTCCATTATTAATTTGGCCTAAATTGGTTTACTTATCATATCTCTTGTGAACATAGTCAACATCATCTAAATTATCAATGGGAAAACCTTAACAGTCCAAAAGTTCTAATTACCAATGCTTCATCAATTAACAATACACCAATGTTACGTTTAACATTTCATTTCTCAATATCATGAAACTAACACCAGTTTATCTCTTCCTTTGTACCATTTTTTAAGGATTCTATATGTAATAAGATGTTTTATGGCATATATTTAGATCTCCTCTATTTACATGTTATCAAAAATAACAATGCTTCTGTTATTTTGTATAAATTCTGTTTACTTAAAAATAACTGGAGATGAGGCAAAATTGGAACAACTTACTTATAAAAAAAATTGTATTAAACAAAATCTTAATTTATTTCTACAAGTTATAATAAATATGCTACACAAAACTTTAAAAAATAAAATATTATTAGTGATTTTTTTAAATATTAAGATACAAAATAAAACTTAACATCTAATCAAGCAGTAGTTGGTAAACTTTTAAGGTCAAATAGCATTTCATCTATTTATGTTAGTAATTTATGCCTTAATATTCAAAATTCTACTAAAGTAAAGAGAAAATGTGAACACCTTAATTTAACAAACTGCCAATTTCAGTATTAAATAAAATATTATTATTTACTATATATATTTAAAACTAAATCATATATATAATAAAATATCTTTACTAACAACAAAATGATATATAACAATAGCTGTAATATAGTCATATAATCATCACAAATAAAACATAAAAAAAAAAGCTCTTTTCGGCAAATTTTAAATTTTTGCCCTTTTCAATATTTAAAACTATAGAAGTAGTATCAATTAGAATTAAGAGATTAGATTCAAAGATAGTGTCTTTAATAGAAATGAAAACATTTAAAATATGATTTAAAATACAATTATAATAAATAACAATTTATAGCAAGCAATGTTATCAAAACTTAAAAAAAAAATTAAATAAAACTTCATGCTTGAAAAAATACAGTTCAAATATGCCTTCAAGTAGATCATTTATATAATTAGCATGTTTTGTAACAACATCTGAATCTAAGATGAAGCAAGCTATCAAATAACTTTATTTCAAAAATAACTTTATTAGTGTAAAATAATTGATTATTTAAGAATATGTGAATACATTGTCTTTCTTGGCAAGAAATTCTAGAGGTAGATAAATGAGCTCAACATCCTGATTCAGAATCTGTGATGGATCTATAAAGTTTAATCTGCTGGAGAATTTCTAATGGAAATGCTAGTATCAAATTTCATGTGTGACTGTGTATGTCTTAGGTGATTTTTGGTATTTGAAAGAGATCCCATGTCTCATTATAAAGGAATTTTAAAGACAGGATAGTCTTTACTTTTTAACTTATTAAGGTGATCAATAAATATGATATCCTGATTTGGAGGTGGGAAGGTAAATATTAGTTTTCAATGGACACTCCAGATTGTATGAACTAAAAATAATGAAAGGAAATGGTCTACTTTGTAAGGAGTCTTTCAATGATAGAATTTTGTAAAAGTCAATGCTTGATCTTTGAAATATTAGCAATCTAATGCCTACTAGCTGAGGGCATGATTTAATAATATGGTCAAAAGTATCCTCTTGTGTCTTGCAGAGCAGGCATATTGGATCAATATTATTTAGATATCTCTTGAAGTGTAAAAAGTGATTAGTATGCATGGCATCTTGATTTACCTTAATTAAGAAGGTAAGAAATTTGGGTTCTAATTTAAGAAATTTAAATAAGTGATTTTGTGATTGTTGATCCCTAAGATCGGTTTTATATTATTGACGATTGGGTGCAAAATTAGATGTGCATCCCTGTTAGAGATTTTGGAGTAGAAAGCGGTATGGTGATTATCTGATATTGATTGAGATACTCAAGAATAATATCAAGTCAGGAGTTGTTATGAGGTGATGGTTTGTCAGTTGGGTGTATTACTTCTGAAGTAATAAAGTTGCCCTGTTTTAAAACCAAGTTATAAATCAGAGTATGGGATTTCTGATAGTATAAGGATAGAATAGAATGCAATGACATACCATTTGCTTTATGATGGAGTTGCATCCCTGCCATACTTATGGAATTTTATTTTTCCTCTCCAGAGGAGTTGGTAGCTAATAAATAACTTTAATGACTTTATAGATATACTTCTTTTGCTATACAGACAAAATGGTAGAACATCTGAATGACATGCTTATAACATGGATTCAAATTCAAGATATTAACTTGAATTTATTTTTACATGTTCCAATCAGTTTTATGATTTTTCTTTTAAATAGCCAGCCATTCTAGCTAACTACATACCATTAGTCAGTAAATAGACATCTAGCAATTATTTGCTTGATAGTAAAACAAGATAAGAAAAGTGCTCAAGTCCTCATTAGTAAATACTTTTTTTTTTTACTGTTTAGTTTAAGGAATGTTAGAGAGATCTTTACCTTTATACATATATACACAATTTGTAACAGCACAGTTTTCAATAGTTGCATTGGGTTCGGGGGGGGGGGGTAGATGGGGGGGTGGTGAAACAGGAACTAGATCAAAAGCAAATTCAACACAAAATTCCTGAAATAATGTAACACAGAATGTAAAATGTACATATTTAATTTACTACACAGATGTATGTATAATTCTTTACAGAAATATTATTAAATGATTTTCATAAAAAGTTTAGTTATATGGAAATAAAACTAGATTATTGTCCTTATTTTCATATTAATATAACCATCCTTTTTTTTAAATATCAAGTAGTTTGTTTCTCTCATTTATTTATTTTTTATATTTCTTAGCTATCCCTTTAATACCTTCTTAAGACTTCTCTAAGTAAATGGTTAAAACATTTGCATTTTTTTAAATTCCTCAAAAATTACATTTCTTTTTTATCTTATTTTTTAAGTTACTACTACTTTACTTGACAATCTTCCAAAACTTTCTTCCCCATTTCATTATCATATTTCCTTACTCATACCAGAGTTTGCTTGATTTTTTTTTTTTGTTATAAAAACATCTTTAAAAGTTAAGATATATATTCAATATTAATAAAAATAACAATTTTAAAAAATTAACAATATAAAACTTGAAGCCAATAGGGTTTTATGGCATTTAAAAATGTGACATGCTGCTTATTTGACAATCTCTCCTCTCTTCTTTGGTAATTTTCAAATTTCTATTTTTATTAAATATGTATATATTAAATTTTTGTTAGAAATAAGCCAAAAAAGGTAACAAACACTATATATTGATTTTTGATTGAATAAAATGAGAAATTTCAGAATAATGATTAAATAAAACAATAATTATTCAATTTCATTTATTTTTTATTACGATCCCCCCCCCCCCAATAAATTATCCATAAATAATTGATAAAAATACGGAGAAATACAATTTTTTTTTTAATCAATAGAAAAATAAATATAGATAGAAAAATGTAAGATATCATAAAGGTAAAATTTACTAAAGATCAAAGTGCAAATTATTTCTTCTTTACCCTCATATATCACAATTACAAATATAGATATGTGTGTATATACTGTATATAAAAAAGTATGTACATATTTTACTTAAATATTGTATGCATGTATATACACGTATTGTATATAAATCAAGTAGTTTTTGAGTTAAGCTGTGCGTTATTTTTGATTACTTTCCAACCTTTCGATAAAAAATATCTGCCACTGTCAAAATTAACTTTTTTTCCATGTGTCAAAGCGTTGATCGGGAAGCGAACCCGGGCCAGCTGTTTCAAAGGCGCCTATGCTAACCACAAGACCACCAACGCTTGACTGACAAAGTTAACTTTTCAAAGAAAAAACGTTAGATCTCAAATAATAATGGGATTGAATGTGCAGTAATGAATGAAACTAAGCATGAAGTAATTGAGTATTCAGAATATGTGGATTAACAAAATGTTTATTTTCTTCAGTTTCACCATTAATTGATTTCAAGTTTATGTTAGAAGAAAAAGATAAAACAAGTGAAATTCATAAGGCTGGATTACGTTGTGCTTTATCAACTCTATTTAAACCAGTTGGTCTTTTTAATATTTCAATCAACTCCCTCATGTTTCTTGAATGTACTTTTCCAAATTAGTAAATATTTTTGCATTATCAAAATCAAGTTTGTGACCAATTTCTAAAAAAATGTGAAGTAAAAGCTAACATATTTAACTACTGATTAAAGGCATTTTTACGTTCATTAATTCTGACATTAATTTGTTTATTTGAGATCTAACAGGTTTTTTTTTGAAAAGTTAACTATGACAATGCAGATGCTATTTCATCAAAATGTGGGGAAGTAATTAAAAATAACACAATTTAACCAAAAATTACTTATTTACATCATATAATAGTGACAACATTAAATATAATATATATCGTATATATGTATGTAAGTATTCTTGTTAAAAAAAAACTATATCTACTAAAACAACATATTTGTGTTACATGTTAAACGATATATAATAAATAAGAGAATCTAATAAATTATTGAACTAAGAATAATCATTTCTGTTTATAAGAATTTGAAAATTAAAAATGAAAAACAAAAATCATTATTAATACCATATGGAAATTGTTCAAAACAATTAGATAAATTTAGCATATATATATTTACTTATTATACTGCCAAATGTTTTAATATTGTACTCAAAAATGTTAGCAGTGAAATAAAATTATGTTCAATAAAAGATTTCTCCCTAATTTAAAATAACCAACAATAAATTAATATTTTATCTAATAGTTTATTTCTAGTAAGTAAATTTTATTTGTCTTATATTATCACTTCATAGTATAGTAGAAAGCATTTTTGCATAATAGAAAACAATTATTTATAGATTTTCTTTATTTGTTATTTCACTTCAGAAGTTGAAAGAAAGCTTTTATAGTAATTATAATCAAATTAGAAAAAAGTTATATTAAAACATTTTCATAAATTTATTTATGGAAGGGATTGTAAAGATTGCATTTATTAGAAAGTCTATCCATTAGAAATTTGTAAAAAAGTATATTTTTATTTAAAAAGTTATTATTTAGAAGTTATCAAACAAGGCAAAACTCTCTATACGGTAGTGCCACCCTGTGCCAACCAGAATAATCAATGGATGCCAGAAGGCTTGTGCATAAAATCCCTATCTAGTGCCTACTCATCCAATATCTGCAGAATAGTTTCTGGCTTATGGCCTTTGTCAGTGTGCTAGTATAAGAGATGGTGATTATGTGATATTTAGAAGTTAATGAGATAAAGTTATGTTGGAGAATAATGGGTGACATAGATAAGAATGATAACGGTATTTATAAATAGAATGGTTAATGAATAACCGACATTAAATATAAGATGAACATAAAATAAAGTGGGTGGATAAATAATTAATAATAAATAATAAAAATTAAAAAGGTTTGATAAAATGTGTTTAGTTCTTACATAGAATGGAGATAGCCATGCTAGTAATTCTATAATGACATTTACTATATATTCTATTATTATTTGTGCAGTAACAATAAATTAGAGATGTATATTTCTTTCATTGAAATTAATAAGTAATATTTACTAATACTTTAACAAAAAATTGCAGTAAATTCAAGTTAGACACAGTAATGCATATATCATTTGACATTAAATTCATACTTTTATTTTAAAATAACTCCAAATTGGATTTATATTTTGTGGACTTAATATTCTGAAGTAATTGAATGTTTTAACTTTTTTTAAGTAAACAATTTATCTGAATTAAAATTCTGGATAGTTTTTTTATGTACATTTGCAATAACTTAAATTTTCTCATATATTATATATAACAAGGTATTTATTTATATAGCGCTATGTTAATAAATTGTAATTGTAAATTAGTGATCAGGCTAATGCACACGCTCTTTACAGATTTTAAACTATACGTAAATGAATACTCTCATTCTCAAACACAAGATAAAGCCTTTATGAAAAGATAGAATGATAAATTTAATAAGCATAGATAATTTAAAAAAAAAAAAGTCTTTTGCCATTTGTTTTACCATTTATTAACATTTCTTCTTTTTTTTATTATAATATATATGACAGTGATATATACTCTGCAAGAACAAAGTAATATGAATGCAGATATGATAATGTGGTAGTATTTTTTTTAAAAAACAACAACATTATTTTAACTGTAAAGAAACAATAAAAGGAAAAAAAATTAAGATTATATAATATTTCAAAATTGCTTTCAATAAACAATTACACACATAAAAATTAATATTGTATTCATATATTCAGAAAAAAATATTTTGTGAATAAAAAAAAAGCAAAACTCTCCATACAATAGTGACACTCAGTGCAAGCCAGAGTAATCAATGGATGCAAGAAGGTTTGTTCATAAATCCCTATCTAATGCCTACTTATCCAATATCCCCAGACTAGTTTCTTGCTTGTGGCTTTCATCAGTGAGGCACCTTAGATCTGAGAGTATTGCATCTAGATCTTAGGATCTAATGCAATCCTCCAGCAGCCACATTTTATATCTACTTAACTATAAAACTATTGGTCTAAAATTGGAAAACACAATAATATTTTCAATCTGAGCTCATTAGCTTATATAGTCATACTGGTCTGAACTCAGTTCAGTATCCATACATTTTGGTATGTTTGGTTCTTTAATAACCATAGCCATCACTATCCTATTAGGCAGAATTGGTATTAAACCACTAAATATCACATGATCACCATTTCTTATGCTTATTCAAGCTGTTAAAATAAGCAAAACTCTCCATACAGTAGTGCCAGTCAGGGCAAGCTAGAGTAATCAATGGATGCAAGAAGGTTTGCACATAAAATCTCTATATAGTGCCTATTCATCCAATATCTACTAGTTTCTAGCTCGTGGCTTTCATCAGTGAGAAGCCTTGGATCTGAGAGCACTGCACCTAGACCTTAGGATCTAATGCAACTCTCCAGCAGCCACCTTTTATCTCTACTTAACTATAAAACTGTGTGTCTAAAATTTAAAAACAATAATATTTTCAATCCAAACTCATTAGCTTATGTAGTCATATAGGTTTAATACCCAACCTGCCTAATAGAATAGCAATGGCTATTTTTATTAAAGAACTAATAATATCAAAATGTATGGATACTGAACTGAGTTCAGACCAATATGACTATATAAGCTAATGAGCTCAGATTGAAAATATTGTTGTGTTCTCAATTTTAGACTCATAGTTTTATAGTTGAATAGATATAAAAGGTGGCTGCTGGAGGGTTGCATTAGATCCTAAGATCTACATGCAGTGCTCTCAGATCCAAAGCTCCTCACTGATGAAATCCACAAGCTAGAAACTAGTCTGGGGATATTGGATGAGTAAGCACTAGATAGGGATTCTATGCACAAACCTTCTTGCATCCATTGATTACTCTGGCTTGCACTGAGTGGCAATACTGTATGGAGAGTTTTGCCTGTTTTAACAGCTTGATCAAGCATAAAAAATGGTGATCATATGATGTTTAGTGGTTAAAAAAAACAATTTCAATTATAATTATTTTGATTTCTTTTTATAAGTTTCAGATCTTCTAACAATTAACTTTTAGATAAATGCTTTGCATGAGTTGGTTTTTTGAATCTAATGTCCCAACTCTTCACTGAAGAGACCCATAGATCAAAACCGGTCTCGGGATGGGGGCAATCCAAGATAAATATGATTTGAATGCCTTCTCTTGTAGTACCATTTATCATAAATATATAAAAAAGCTTGTTGAGAGCTCATTAGCATGCTCTTAATTTTACATATTTGTAAGTGCAAGCTATATATAAATCATGTGACATCTGACTTTTTATTATTACTAAATAAATATATTAATTTTTTAAAACTGTCAAATTTAATTTTTTGGCTTTTTTGGTCTTTTTCATTCAAATTTATTATGGATGAACTAAAAAAAGGCACATGACTTTATTGCTCAGGAGTTCGTAGAAGTTTGAGTGCCAGACCTGTGAGCACCAGAATCGATCCTGGGACTTCCCAACCCCTAGATGGATGCTTTACCTGCTGCACCAAACTGTGTAGGACTATGGACAAACTATAATATTTCATTTTTTACTATTATTTTCTCAGCTATTCATGCCTTTGTAATTTCTTGAAACACAACATCCCTTTTTTTGACCATCTATTGTTACAATATTCTCAGTCCACATCCACCTGAATGATTTGACTCTCGTTGCAATACTAAATGCATTTGTTTGACATATAAACATAAATGATGCATTTTGAATAAATAAACTATCCACGTCAATTAAAATAAAAACTAAAAAAGGCATGCAAAAATTATTTAATTTATCTCTTCTTATTAATTTACATTTAGTGGAGCTGATTTAAGAGATGCTGATCTCATATTGAGTAGATCGC
This sequence comes from Epiperipatus broadwayi, assembly GCA_028023455.1. Lineage (NCBI taxonomy): Eukaryota > Metazoa > Onychophora > Udeonychophora > Euonychophora > Peripatidae > Epiperipatus > Epiperipatus broadwayi. Next base: position 7,146,728 of record JAQFVV010000004.1, read on the forward strand.
ATTCTTGCAGTGGTCAAAAACTTTTAGTGCTGACATACTACAAAGATTTAATGGTATCGATATAGTTGGCACATTACATTCGACTTTCCTTTTAGTTTCTGATTTTAAACACAATGTGGAACTACAGAAGCCATATTGGAATAATTAATCAATAAATTGAAAATTTTTGAAAAAAATTGGATTCTTGTAAAGGGACATCATATTGAAGTACAAATTAACTGTTCATACATACATATATATATATTCTTATTAATTGTACATTTTATGTTTCTTTTTTTTTATATATAATCTTATTTGTCCAAATTTTTGTAATTTTTTGTCTTCCAAAATGGACAGAAAATCATCTATAAATGTCAAGTTGTATGAAATACATTAGTAAAAGACAAACTCATTATGTAATACAATGCAACAATGAACTGAGTTAATAACCAAAAATAATCATAATAATAAAAGGGTAAAATGGTAAATTATTTTTTTTTGTGTTATTTGTATCATAAAAATAAAAGGTTAGAAAGAGATTCTGGTTGACCAATGTTTTATTGCCAAGATAGTATATGCAATTCAGATGAGGGTATGTAGCTATCATATTCTTTAGAATTTGGCTTTAACCCATGAATGATTTTCATTACAGAAAAAATTTACAATGCTATACATAAATGTTTAATAAACTGAATATTTTATTATTGTACAAGTATAAACTCAAATTTTTAGTTTGAGATTACATAGGTAATAACTTTATATTAAAAAAACAAAACAATTTCATGATACAAGAAAATGTTTTCTTATTTATTGATGAACTATGCATATTACATGTTCAACTTTTGCAAACTATCTACAAGAACAGATGGAGCCAAATGATTACTTTAAATGCACATCGACTAGCCCTAAAAAATCAGAATTAAATATCCTTTCCAAAATATTTTTTCAATCGGAGCTGTGAGGGACA